>OZ038497.1:42694739-42802239 GCA_964036315.1 Acanthosepion esculentum
CTGCTTTTAAACAATTTCTGTAAGCGAGCAAAATTTGAGATTCTAATCAATATAATTTCTATTTGAAATATACCTGAGTATTTTGCTTACTGGAAATAGTAAATTTAATAATTTAGGTGTCAATTAAAGATAAAAAAAAATAACGCTTCGAAATGCTTTTTCATTTAAAAAAAAACATTTTATACCTTAGGTATCGAAAATTCAGTAGAGGCACCTACGTCTTCACTTAAACACTGAAATTTTATTCATTATTTATTTATTTATTTTTTATGAATAGGATGAGATAGGTTCGCCTAGCGCGCGGTTCACACCCCTTCTCCGTCTTCTGAACAGGAGTAGAGGTTTATTCCTTGCATTATTGTTTAGGATTGGGTTTCCGGTTCTTCTAAAGTCTGCTTCACCTCTATACATCTAACGTCTCCGCTTCAACTCTGAAATTTTATTTATTATTTATTTATTTAGTTTTTCTCAAAAGGAGTAGATAGATTCGCCTATCGTCCGGTTCTCACTCCTCCACTTTTCTAGAGGTTTATCGCTGGTTTCATGTTTAGGATTATGTTTACGGTTCCTTCTAAAGTTTTTTTTCATTCCCTTTCACTCTCAGTATACTTATGCGTCTTAGTGGCATTATCGCCTTGCCTGGGGATGAATTGATTAAAATGGTAATCGGGGATCCGAGTTCGAATTCTAACCGGGATCGTTACGTTCACTCTTGCATAAATACCTTTGGGAAAAAGTATGAATCCTTTTCTCTAAGCTTTGAAGTAGGACCAACCGAGAAGGAAAAATGTGAATTTCAACCCAACCTGAGCAAAAAGACTAACAGAAAGTTTGTATCTTCGCGTTTATGGTTTTTAAACGAATATAAAACATGTAGCGAAAGCGAAATCTTTCGTCTAAACGCAATGGCCACTGAATTAAAAGTAAAAATCGAGTCGATTAGAGAAGTGCATTTCGCTCGACTTCGAATTAAAATCAACCGAATAGTGAGCAATTGAAAATGATTTTCGGCTATTTATAGGAATTTGATAATGACTAAAATAAAGGCAAAAATTACTGTGAATAATTTGTTAATTAGAATTCTAATTGGATGAAAAATATTAATGCAATACATTATGCACATTTTGATTGGATAAAAATATCGCTGGCAGAATTCCGAGTAGGGAAGCTGTATTTATTCCGTTTTATATTGTAATTAGTGACAGGAAAAAAAAAGAAAGAAAAAGAAGACAAAGAAGAAAAAAATAAACAAATAAACAAAGATAACCCATTATAAAAATAATAATGTACTTGCTTTGCATCAGTTAAATGCAAATATCATTACCACGTGGGTATTGGCAGATTAAAAAGCAGAAATTTTTTTCCCTCTAGAGAGGTCACGATATACCTCTGTAGACTGAACATTTCGGATATCACATACCATCAACATACCATATCTTACCATCAACCACTTACCTTCCAGTATCATTAGATCCTCTTTTCAGATCGTTTTCTAAAAGTGACCTAAAAATCTAATATGAGTTTTACGCTGAGTTTTACACGGCTTCCAGTTTTTTAGCTTCAATATTGCAACTGTTTTTTATCTGTTATTCAGGTTGCCACACGATAAGCAGGACATTTTAGATTTACTATATGATGAAAAAAATTAACTAACATATAAAAAAAATAACTGTATAGTTTACTGTATGAATGAACTAAAAAATAACTAACATATAAATTTCTCAATCATTTCTTGTTCAAGTATGCCGCAGTTATCAAATTTTCAACGCGATGTGATTGTTCGCTTTAAGAAAGAACATCCAACTTGAAGACTGAAAAAATGGCAAGAAGTTTGGCAAGAGTTCTTTTGTTTGAACACCACATCTATCATTTGTATTTTTTGTTCTGTTTTAATATTACTAAATTTCTATCCTTTGCTTTTGTTTTAAAGAACTCTAGCAAAAATTCCAACAATTAAATAAACTGTACAAAATTTCTTGTTATTTTTTGTGCGGTACACTGTAGTAACCAGCCAGAAGGAAAGCTAAAACAGCAGGATGGAATACATATATTTTAAAGAAATACAGACCACTTTATGGCTCCATTGTAATAGTTTATTTCACCAGAGACCTTTTAAGGTACCCTGGATCCTCAGGCATCACTTTCAAAGGTAAAACGAAAAATGAAATGAAAATTTACACTTTTGACGGGTAGTATTAAGTTTATGTAATTTAACAGAGAAGGTAGCGAGGAGTGGTGTGAGAGATATGGTCGAGTTTAGAGAGGGTTTATTTTTATATTTCTTTCTATCATACTTAATATTGAGGAAGGAGGGCGTAAGGATCAGACGTTGACCTATTTAATCGGTCAATTCAACGGAAATGATATGTTGAAAGGGAAGGAGAGAAAAAGAAAAAGAAAAAAGAAAAAAGGGGGCAATAAAGAAAAAGGAGATGTATTTAGGGTTTACAGACGAAGAAGAGGGGTGGTATAGTTTTAGCAATTTAGGTAAAAAAAGATTTTAACGTTTGATAGTAATTCATATATATATATATATATATATATATATATATATATATATTGCCAGAGTTCTTTTGTTTGAACACTGCATCTAAAATTTGTGTTTTTGTTCTGTTTTAAGCTTCTAAATTTCTATCCCTTGTTTGTTTCAAATAACAAAAATTCCAACAATTAAATAAACTGTACTAAATGTGTGGCTTTTCTGTGGGGTACCCTGTACTTTGGAAAAATTTATGTCAAGAATGGCAGACTGAATAATAGACTGGAAAACATGGAAAATAAAGGAGTATGCACATAAGGCATTTAAGCACAATCTGTTCAGCAGTCAAAATATACATTTCTATTATTGAAATCTGGTATATTTTGTTGGAGTCTTGTGCAAGATCAAGCTAATCTGAGTAAATAAATGTAAAGTTATAAACGATTTTGTTGCAAAAGATGTCTATGCTATAGTTCTGCTAAAAGTCATAAATTCGAATTCAAAATTTATGAGGTCTGCGTTACACCAAACGCCAGATCCTCATATGGATTTATACTTTTAGAAAGGATAAGTGCTTTAACAATCAAAACGTAATCCGATGAATTAGTAATAAAGAAAATTAGTAACGATAAAACTAAGACACTCATCTGAATATGATTAAAAAAAAATCGCCATCTTTGCATAGTCCATTACATGATACTGGCACAAGTGTTATTCATTATTTTATTTTCGGTTAAGCACTTTGGTCGAAACCTAACAGAGATCTTGCTCTTCAGTTTTGAATTTAGTGTTGTCCTTCTCCTCGAGTTGTTGCCAACCTCAACTAGAAAACCCAATCTATGTTGCTATTTAACCCATGGCAGGAGGAGGAGGAGGAGAAAAGATGGATTCATATCTCTTCCAAGGGTATTTGAGCGTAAGTAAATATAATGGAATTCCAACGGCTCTCCGATTCCACATTCCGAGCTACTGGCCGCTACACCAGCCGCACGTCACGTGTCTCATGAGATGACAGAAATACGAAATTCAGTTTTTACGGAAAATGAAGATCAAGATATAAAAAGACGAAGAATATTGTATATTATGTACAGATCCTGAAACAAGTCTAGGAAAAAGAACACTCTGAAGTCAGAATCAGCTTTAAGAGGGAAGGGCACCGTCAGGTTTTTGCCGAAGACACAACACGGCATGTGGTACCGCTATAACCCTAATGGATTACAGCACACGTGACGTAGCGTGACATTTCCTCGGAAGCTAAATGATTGTGACAAATTATGATCGAACACAAACACACAATAATTTTATGTTTGTTCCAGGCAACTAGTGTAATAGAATAAGTAAGAAGTGTTTTTTTTTGTTTCAAAAATGTAGGTGTTAGTTTGATATCTTGTGGTGTTTCGTTGTTGGCCTTGAGTCAGACTAAGCTATCCTTTGTAAATATCTGCTCAAGCCGGCTAATAACGTAGGTGTAGGTGAAAAGATGTGTGGTTCAGAAAATGCAGGTGATCTCGACAGAAAGGAAAGCGAAGTCCGGTTTAATCACAATAAAATGATTTTATCGCCTTTACTTAGTGAATTTATATATAAAACGATTTACATGATTTGTTTCAGACCCAAAGAGTAGGGTCGTAGCAGATACAACTGGTTAATTGAATACGACATGATATCTCTAACTCTCTCTCTCTCTCTCTCTCTCTCTCTCTCTCTCTCTCTCTATATATATATATATATATATATATATATATATGTATTATGGGCGTAAACACACATACATACATCGGCATACACCCATTCGTATGCACATGCACATATAAAATTACTTTAGTTTAGCACAAGATCGAAAGAGCTGAAAACTACCAGAGAATCGGATTCATAACATTTTCGAATAGTCAAGAGGGACGAACTTGATAATAATCAGTATAAATTAGCTTTGTTAGAATGGTACAAGGACATATTTTCCAGTGAGTATTAAACTCATGGAAGTCTTTTAGATTTACTCTTGTTACTTGCCACAAACGCACGCACAAACAAACACATATATATCATTATCTCTCTCATATATATATATATGTGTGTATATGTATATATATGTATATATATATGAATATATATATATATGGATGTATATATGTAAAAATATATATATATATATATATATATATATATATATATATATATATATATATATATATATATATATATATATTTAAAGACATTTATATATATTATGTTTAACGTTCTTTTTATAGATACAAGTATTTAAGCAAATGCTCTGTTTTATAATAAACAGTATTAAATAACATTTACCGGCCTGAATGTCCGAGAAATTTTCATAGAAAATTTTCGCTCTCCGAATATATATAAATGTCTTTAAATAAATTGTCGGACTATGTCCAATCCTAAATATATATATATATATGTATATATATATATATATATATATATATATATATATATATATATATATATATATATATATATATATATATATATATATATATTAAACTAATAAGAAAGAACAGTAAAATTTATAATCCGGTGTTCTTAGTATTTATTTTTATTTTAAAAAACAAAACAAAAACAAAACTCGATACAAAACAGTAGAGGAATATTATAATTATTTTCTTTTTAAAAATATGATTTTTAAAAAGAAAATAATTATTATATATCCACACACACACACACACACACACACATATATATATACATATATATATATAATATAGCTTTTATATATATATGTATATAATATATATATATGCATATAATATTTATATATATATATATATATATATATATATATATATATATATATATATATATATATATATATATATATATATACATATATTTATAATTTATATATATATATTTATATTTCATACATTTCCCTCTCACACTTGTTTCCCACTCCTACACATACACTCTCATTAAAATTTTGTTTTTTATACCCGGAGTTATATTTTCCGATTTCTTTTTGAATTTGTAGGTCTGATGAATTGGATCGTGATTACGATTTCAATGTAATGAATTATAACCATGGGATTTTAGTGTTTGAGCCTTTTATATTATATTATATTATATTATATATATATATATATATATATATATATATATATATATATATAAGATAATGATATATATTTTTATATATCAAGAACAGTATTGGGGCAATTGTATGACAAAGTGGACAAAAGTTTACTTGCAATGCCTTTCGTCTTTCAAGTATTCATTGGCCTAAATTTGTTATGTTGGTAAGACTACACATGCGCACGCCAGAGCGGTGCTGAGAATTTCAGATTTTTTTTTTTTTTTTTATCTAGCCGATTTCATTTAGAGTTTTTTCTTTCCATCACTATGATATTTGAAGATCTGCCAGGAAAGTTCGGTTTAAAATTTGCCACCGGAATTCACAATGGAGACACTATAGTACAAAATCCCAAGCAAAAGGACTCCGATTTCACAAAAGGCGTAATCGCTTTCTACTATAGAAACCAACAACGAAAATACATTAGTACTGAGTCACCTAAATGCACTAAAGTACCGAGCGAGAAATAAGGAAATCCACATCACTCACTCTGACAAGGGAGTGGGGATTGTGATCGTGAACAATAATTTATACATAGAACTTCATTACTCAACGACACCGACAAATACTAAAAAAGAAACGAACAAAATATAACCACCGAAACACAAAAATTTAACAAGAAAATCAGGAAACTAATTAAAGAAAAAAAATCGTATAGACTCATAGAATATCACCTCAGAACACCCAAAATTTACGGTTTCCTTAAACCGGTATCGCAAATTGCCCCATTATCTCAGGAATAGACGGCGCCTTTCTCAAACTGGCGAAAGCCAGAAAAAACATTCTAACCCCTCTATTTGAAAAAATCAGTCCATCTCATATAAAGAATTCAGGTAAACTAAGGGAGATGTACATGACTGACAAACTCATGGCCAGTCTAGATATAAAATCCCTTTACACCAACGTCCCAGTTGAAAAATGCTTGAATCTCCTAAAAAGCATTTAACATAATCAAAATAATAAAAAGCTTCCGTCGCATCATCATTCAATGCTACTTCAGATTTAATAATGACTGTTACAAATAAAAATTTGGATTACCAATGGGATCACCTCTCAGTGGAGTGATGGCATGCATTTTCTTAAAATTTCTCGAACCTGGTCCTTTCCAAACAACTATACCCAAGCAGTCAACATACTTCCGCTATATAGACGATGCTCTACTTATATATCCTCGTGATACTGATTTACCTGACCTAGTAGATCAATTAATCAAAGTCGAACATACTATAGAATTTACATAATAAATGGAAGAACACAATTCCTTATCCTTCCTAGATATCAAGCTACACCGTGTTAACAACAGTTTAAAACTTGGTGTCCTCCGGAAATTAATCAACAGAAACGACCTTATAAATTTCTAATTTTCATCATAACAATGAAAATACAATCCGGCATAATTATCGGATTCTAGCTAAGAGCACTAAGAATGTGCAGCTCGGATTATTTACACGAAGAGGAGAAATACATTGAAAACACTTCATTTCCGGTAGCCTAATAATATTCAGTTCGAAACAAAAGGCGCACAAACTATTCCGAAACAAAAAAATAGCCCCTCCAGTTAAATCCAGTGAATAAAAAAGTATTATTCTGCCAACTAATTCTATCACATCTACAATTGAAAAGAATCTATCTAAACACAACATTAAATTTGTTACTACAACATCCAAAACAATAACAAAACACTAAGCCAAAATCTAAATGTGGAGTTTACTCCATCGCCTGTAATAATTGCCACAAAAATACATGGGAGAAACTTCAAGGAATCTAAATAAAATATTATATGAACACAAAAAGGGACATATTACAAAACAATACTTCAAATACGTTGGTTGTCTACTGTTACAAGACTGACCACAATTTTTACATAAAAAACTGATACTTTGATCGAAGGAGAAAACAATTCACCATGGCAAAAATGTCTCGAGAGTGCTTAATCGCACGATCTGCCACAGTGAATTTTCGCCCTGTGTCTTACGACATTTCACTTTTCCTGGCAGATGTTCTAACATCACAGTGTAGAATATTTACATACAAAAAAAAAAAATGAAAAGAAGACTCGAAATGAATTCTGCTAGATAAAAATTAAAAAAAAATTCCAGCATTCTTCTGTCGTGTGCATGTGCAATCCCCCCCCCACATATATATATATATATATATATATATATATATATATATATATATATATATATATATATATATTTGGGCATAAATCCTTACGTTACACATGTTTCATTAAACAAGGATAAGTTTTTATTTAGTATTTACTTTTTCCTATCCATTTATCTTTTATGAGGACCACATTTTCTTTGTTCACCATATTCAATGAAACACGCACGCACGAGCGCGCACACACACACACACACACACACACACACACACACATATATATATTTGTGTGTGAGTGTGTATTTAGGCAGTTCTTTAAGGCAAATGTTATTAAAAAATAATAGACATTTTGTGTCGATTAAATTTATTGATCGACTTTTCCAAATGATGATATCTTACGAAAGTCGGAAGTAGACAACTTTTATTCTGTAATGAATTTCAGACGGAATTTCCCCCTTGTCTGAGAAGGATTATTCGTAAGTTGGAAAAGGCGATCAATACAATCAATCCACGCCAACTGTTTGCTCTCCTTAATAATGTTCGTATATATATATATATATATATATATATATATATATATATATATATATATATATATATACAAGTTGTACATTCAACAACATCACTTGATAAGACACCAGAGGTATTGAAACAAAATGGGTATTTTTGTAGTGATTTTATAACATATTATGTTGTAATTTTTAAATAAATAATTATATATATATATATATATATATATATATATATATATATATATATATAAAGAGATAAATTGATCCAACCTTCACGGTGGCTCACTTTGACAACCTACAACTACTTCATAAGAAAATCAAACAAAAACAAATGAAAGAAAGTTCCATAACGCAAATCTATTAAACCTTATTCCAAATACCAAAAATTGGAACTAGTCTAAAGAAACAAAATACTCTAACCTATTAAAAAAATAGATAAATAATGATAATAATGATAATAATAATGATAAAAATAATAAATGAATAAATAATGATTATTAATAATAAAAATAATTAATGAATAAATAAATAATGAAGAATAATAATAATGATAATAATAAAAATAATAAATAAATAAATAATGAATAATAATAATAATAATACAATAATAAATGAATAGACAAATAATTAATAATAATAATAAAAATAATAAATGAATAAATAATAATAATAATAATAAAATAATAAATGCATAAACAAATAATGAATGATAATAATATTAATCATTATAATAATAATAATAGTAATAATAGTAATAATAATAATAATAATAATAATAATAAAATAATAAATGAATAAATAAATAATGAATAATAAATATATAAATAAATGAAACAAACAGAGAAGACCGAACCATGAATGGCACGAAGTCATGCTATAAATCAAAGAACCAAAAATGGATGGATTCTTCCTCTTGCCTGTTTTTGACAGAATTTCCTCTTTGCCCGGAAAGGATTATTCCTAATTTGGAAAAGTAAACCTTTGGAATTAATCGACACAATTTCTGTTGCCTTTAATAAAATTAACCTTAAAGAAAATTTAATATTTGACTTAAAGAGCATTTAAAGTTGTCGAAATACACTGACTATTATATTTAGTGGACAGTTGAAACAGTGTGATTTAATGTCAACCAATATGGACGTTCGAGAGTCTTAATAAAAGAAATGGAGGTGGGTTACTCAGTGCAATAGGGACAGAGTTCCGAACTATGTCGAAAGGCAAAACCTCGTTATTCATGACCGGTAGATGTTGAATTAAATGGTTTTTTATTTATTAAATACTATATTTTGGTTTAAATGCTTTTGAATTTTAGAAAATCAAAATAGCCAAAAAGTTGCTCTGTTCTTTTTTTTCTTCTCTCTCTCTGATTGACCTTATAAGAACAATTTTACAACAATGATACTGTACTAGAATCTGGCTATATTTCAGAATGACAATCTAAGGGAAACAATAATTGAAACAAAGCAAGTTCAGTCGGCCAATGATGACAATTCCAGAACAACGTAACTATAAACAAAATTTTTTTTCTATCCTCTGCCAGCCGCTATGATGGAGAAAGCATTACCTTGAACCGTCGCCAGTGAGACACGCTGCAAGAGCCACTCCGTTTCGCGAGCCTCGTTCCTTAATCGCGACGCAATCGCGCCAATCCTCCGAAGGAACGTCATCGAACGAGGGCCAATAACCCCTGAAGTCTCCACTTCCACAGGAGTAAAAAAAAAATCTATCAGCAAGAGAAGAATATTTAGCTATTTTTTATATCTCTGCGTCTCGGGCGACGAACCCCGGCTTAAACCGCGGACTTGATCAAATTACCGGCCGAGAATGTATCAGCACAGGTCGCATCCCAAATCAACGACTTACCCATTTTAAAAGGGAAGATGGTAATGCCATCCGGCCGCTTTCCATCACCACGGTCGAGGCCTACGGGTTCGATTTGGGAAGGGAACCCAACTGCATCCAAACCTCTTTTGATGCTGTCGTTAATTGCTGCATGCCGTGGAAAGCGGCCGGCACTACGACGACAGAAGAGAGGATGCAAACCAAACTCATCGATGGAGGCTCCACATCTGCATCTGTGACGCTCACATAATTTGATTCCAAGACGGATCGCGACTCCGACCCGAGTGCACTCATCATCTAAAAGGGTACCGGTAGATGATGACTGCGTTGAGCCAGGCGCCATTATATTGTTTAAAAAACCTAAATATCTGTACAAATAAAATGTGCATCCAATGACTTTTAACGTTTAAATTAATAAGATATAATGAGGGTTATATATATATATATATATATATATATATATATATATATATGTGTGTGTGTGTGTGTATGTGTGTGTGTGTATTAATTTATTTTTATGACTCTATGTGCATGATAACTTTTAATTTTTATTTCTTCGTCTTTCGAATTTAAGAATTGGAATGATATAAATTATAAATAATTAATTATAAGTAAGTAATTATAAGTAATTAATTATAATTTTATAGGCAACAATAATAAAATAAACAACTCTTAACACACAATTTGAAATCATCACCACGAGAACGCGAATTTCATAACCCTGTAACTGTCAGTATGTATTTCGCACCTGAAGATTGCACATTTGCATGAAACTCTGAGTCATGCTATCGACGTTGAATATTATGTATAATCACTAATATATATATATATATATATATATATATATATATATATATATATATATATATATAAGTGGACATTGTCGTCAACACTCAGCGCCGACAGTCTGTTTCATGCAATCTTCAAGCCATGTATTTTGGCCCAACTATCTATATATGCTGTTCTGTGCTGCATTATGAGCAGGACTATTGCATAATTCTAAAAGTTATTGAGTGGGTGGTAACAGTTATATTTCACATTATTCTAAGGATATTGAGTGGAAATAATTGTAGATCCGAATTCAGATTTTTTTTTGCTATTTTATAGTGTTGTTTGTTAACTTTTTACTCGTTATTTATCATTAATTACTTTATTATTCATAGTTGATTGTAATTATTACGTTTACTTGTGTTTATATGTACATTCGTAGTTTATTAATTTGATTATTGTTTAATTCGTATATTTATTAATTTGGGTTATTCTATTTTTCTTGTTCATTTATTTATTTATTTTTTATCTTATTTTTATTTAGACCAACACAGATTACTAACTAAACGATCAGAACTTATCTCAAAATGCAGACATGAAAACAAATTCTTACTAAGTAAATTAAAAATCAAAAATCTAAAAACGAACACGAAGAGAAAATAATAAAATAAAATATAAATCAGCGCCAACCCTGCACTTTAAACTAGTTGTTTACGTTTCAGGACCCCACCCAAAGCGGGACGATGGAAGCGATACGCTCAGGTCGCCGGATTTTCTTTCTGCTAAGTGTGTATGTATGTGTCTCTGTACGTCTATGTGTGTAATCACAGGTGTACTTAATATGTTCGTAATCTCTTTGATGACGTTACATGCCCGAATTCCAAATAAGGATATCTGGTAAAGTGGCAAATGTGTTCCGTGCTAAATCTTGCCACCTTGCTATTTTATAAATAACTCTTTGCATTCAGCATGCATAGGTTAAGATGCTCTAATCTCGAAAGGAATTAAGAAGTTAATTCCTGTTTCCTTTTCTCTCTGGCAGGAAGGTATCGAAACGACAATTAAAAAGCTATTCATTTCAATAAAAAGCTTTCAAAAGTCGATTAAGAAAATACCTTTTAGCGCTGAAGATAAAATATTCCTAAACATTAAATTTCAAAAAAATTTAAATAAAACAACAAATAAAAACAAACATAACTCATCTTCTAAAGTTCGGAGAAAACTTTAATACCTATTCGATTGGGCAATTTAAAATGTAGAACATTTCTGATATTAACCATTTTCCCGTCCTACGCATCATATGGGATTCACAGAACACGGGATTTCCACGTCCGTGTATAGTATAAGGTGCACACGAGCTATGATTTTAAAATTGTGGTAAAACTAAGGACGCTTAAGAAAAGTGTCTAATATTGAGCAGGATGTTTGAGAAAAGGCCTAAACTAATATCTTCTGCCTCATATATGACCACAGGACGCTTGACTGATAATGTAACGTCTTAAATGAAAGACATCTATTTTTATACTTTACTAGCAGCATGGCCCGGCGTTGCCCGTGCTAGATTCAAAAATTGTACGACTCATGCAGCAATCGCTGTGACTTGACTTAAAATATTTTTGCCCTTCCTTGCCTTTAAAGGAGTGCCGTTTGCCGTGTTGATGTTGCTACATGCCTTACTTCTTGCCTATCTCACACTGCGAATTTTTTCTAAGCTCTATACTAAACATTAAATCTGTTACGAAAAAAGAACTAAACAAAATGAACACAAAACGATCAGCTTTAAAAAAGGACTGGAAAAAAACGAATGAAAAAAGAATGTTAGCAACAAATACTTTTTCACACCCAACACTGTTCTGCGGAATCAGAATCAACGTTGAGTTTAAGCAAGCGAATGAGCCAATTGGAGTAAAGTGCCATGCAGATTTAAATTTTTCCCACTGGTGACGAATGCAGCTATCGATTGTTTTGCATGCTAGCATGCTAGTTAACATTCGTGTCAGTCAGCTGTTGGCTCTAATGCTGGCCAATAGAATCTTCCTGAATTCGTGGCAGCCAGCTATTGGCTCTCACTCTGGCCAGTAGAAAATGGCTGCAAACTACATGAAAACTGCCGTAGAAGCATGAAAAAAATCGATTATTTCCACTATCGATGGGAGTTGGGAAAATCCACGGTCGGTCTTGGCCTTTATACTAGCTTGGAGCATGTACATATAAATTTTGGTGCAAATCCGTCGAAAATTGCGGCCGTGCATTCGTTACACACACACACACACACACACACACACACACACACACACACACACACACACATCCTGCCTTTTATAGATAGAGATTGAAATATTTAAAATCTATGCATCACGTGATGTTCAGAGTGTAGTGTAAATAACTTATGATTTGTACATTCTGTGCATCGCATGTGACGTACAGGATTTTTTATTATGTGAAACACTATATATCAGCACACTATGTTTTCCGAACTAAGCCGACTTGCCTTGCAATAGTTATAAATCTGAAGACAAGCATGATTGATTTGGATAGTACACGTGAAAATAACCTCGGACAGGCAAAGGGTTAAGATGCAGAGAGTAGAAGTTTATTCCATTTCCTTTTACCAAGACCGACATAAAAATTTAGAACAGATTTCAGTGCTGGAGGAGAAAAAAAACTCTAACCAATATGACCGACATTTTACAAAGTGAATATTTTATAAAGTAAACGGAATATTCAAATAGACCAACATTGTGTAATTTATAAGCATACATCTTTCTTTTTTTTATTAAAGAACTAACATATCTTTTCGGGGAAACAGTTTTCTATAGACGGGTTTTCTTAATTATCTCTGGATTGCCATACATTCTTGTTTAAAGATAGTGGAATGGTTCCGCGTTGCTTTTCCCACCGTTTTCGAATTCAGAGTTTTTTCATTTCTTAGGTTGGTTGCTACCAAAGTCGGTTCCAGTCTATTCTGCTATTAAATCCAGAGCTGGATTTGGGAACAGGAATTCATAACAGTTCCGGGGATATTTAAGCGGAATTTACCGCAACGACATTTGACTTAATTTGAACATGTCCAGCTGACCGCGTTTTCTCGCTTCCGGCGATCTCTATGCTAGGCGCGCACCACTATACGTTTAATCTATTTTGAAGTAATTGATTCATTCAGTCACTTATTTCAGCCCTCGATATTTTTGGAGAAAGTCGATTTTTCTAAAAGACCGTAATTTTACAAGCACTTAAAAATCGAAGTTACATTCGATGGTTTGAAAGATGATTGCATTCAACACTTTTCTACTAAAAGCGTGTTGCCTTCTCTCCCGAGTGAGATTCATAAAATATTTGCAATATTAATCACAATGCCAAGAATCAAACATCTCCCAGAATGTTTCGTCGATTAATTATGGTCAAGGCAAGAAATGGTCTAAAGGAATTAGTTGACACTTGCATTCGGCTCTGTGTGATGCCAGACGCGCGCTTGGTCTTTTGTGTGGCCGGACGCGAAGGAAATTCTTAAAGAATCACCACGCGTTAGGCCAATTTGAAATTAAACATCACTCTCTAAATTCTCTCTCTCTTAAAGAATTTAGCGGATCTATTTTGCATTACTGACAATAAGTCAAAAGAACATTAGCCATTTGATATTTATCTCTTGTTAACTATCTAAAGATAAACTTGTATTTCGACTTTTGAGGTCGTCAAACCAGTGCTTCGAAGACTGATAAAAATGAGGCTCTTAACTGCTTTTGATTGATTCGTTTTCTACGACGTATCAACCATTTCCAGGATAAATAAAGTCAGAAAAACATTTCTTTTAGATCGTAAGGATTTTTTGTTCATAATGATACAAATCTTACTAATTAACCCATAGCTGGAGGAGAAGAGGTGTATTCATACCTTTCCCAAAGGTATTTGCGCGTAAGTTAATATAACGAACCCAACCGGAACTGGAACTAGGCACTCTAAATTCCAATTTCTGAGCCATTATTCATTACACCAACAGCACCTCCAAGGTTACAGAACCTGTTATTCCCAAGTGGTTACCCTTCTACGTACTGACCAGTCTCAATTTTGCTTAACATCGGTGATCATACAGGAAACGGCGTTTCCATATGATGTGGCCGTAAGCCTCTTAAGTGGTCTGTTAGAAATACATTTTTCTTGTTTCAATTTTATTAATATATAAAACAAATTTAATACCTCTATTTACATAGAGCACACGTAAAAAAACAACTATTCTTTCAAAGTTTGATTTTCTTGGAACAACCACTTTAAATATTGATGCAACGTAATGTCCATATCAAAAAGTTGGTCTTGAACCGTCCCCGAATAAGTTTAGTAAAATCAATAATTCGGTCTCAGGACTGGAGCATCAAATTCTGAGTTAACTTGTCTAATCACTGACCAAATTGTTAAACATAAAATCTCGGATTCTACGAGCAATTGGACAAACCGTTAATTGTAAGATAATAAAATGTATAGCTGTCAGCAAGAGAAAAAGCCCAAGATCACAGTTACGAATTGTAGACGTCAAAATGAAGTGAATCCCTGTTGTAGACGTCTGCTCAGGCACTTTCCTTTAATATATCGTCATAACCGACGCTGCCATTCATATGTCCCTTTCCCTACCATCAATAAAAGCAGTACCCTACCCTAATGAAGTCCTTCTAGAAGGAAGAAACGCTTTACACAGATTTTTCCACTCTGTCATTCATTTGCCTTATAAAAAATGTGAAGTTACTGATTATAGTAAATATTTACTGGTCTTTAATTCAGTTCCTATCTTGGGGCACCGAGTAAGAGTCGAACTCATTGCTGTCAAAAGGGGTAAATGTCTTCAAGATTAATTTGCGAACATGGGGGCAGCACGCAATTCCATCATGTAATTACCATCCGAAACCTTTCCAAAAGAAAATAAGCATATCCCACAGACACAGACAGAAAAATGTCGGGAATACCAAAGTATTTATGGAATGCAATACGAAAGCACTAACCATCGATTGCAAGAATGCATCGCATCAGCAAGAGGGACAGCTTAAGATGTGAATTACGAACTGACGTTGAAACCAAACAAGAACACAAGTTTACAAGTTTGGCGCAAACAGTGACACCGCAATTGGAATAGCAAAATATACCTGCCATAAAGTAAGCAAATGATTAAGGAACAGGAAAAAACATTCGTGAGAAATCAAGAAAAGTGTGCTGAGCCGCTATGTAATGTCCATATAGTCAGATATTGCGGGAAGACCCTGTGCGAAAGTTGATGTAGTTCACTAAAGGAATGCAGAGAATAACCTAGATTGGGCATGTGATCAACAAGGAAGTTTTTAAGGAAAAAAATCGAAAGCAAAAAGGACAATGGTCGTTAGATTCAGAAAGAGACAGCTGCAATTTCTTGGACACGTAATGACAAAAGAACCCCTGGAAAATGTAACACTTGCAGGAAAAATTGAACAAAAAGGCTAGAGAGGACTAATGACTAATAAGCTGGTGCAAATGGATGGCAGAACAAGTACTACAATTGATAGTAAAAAGACAAACATTGCTAAGTGCTACGCGGGATAGGAAGTTGTGGAGAGCCATAATCGCCATCGTTCTGTAGAGAGACGCAGCAAATACGAAGAAATGGAGAAAGTAAATGAAGTATTACCTTTTGGAATGAAAGTTACCAAAAGAGACAAGAGATTTTATATTATTTACATTGTTCGGACTTTGTTGTCATGTTCACGACGTTTCGGCCGTTGAATGCCCCAGCCCTCAGGTTATTGGTGATGAGTACAACAGTTTCGAACAATGTAAATAATGTAAATTATTACCATACCTCATCTTTGAAATATAAACAGCGGCAAGAGAGTCAAACTTTACATCTTGCAATCTCTTCTCTAACAATGAATCAAAACTCGCAGTTCCTGAGTCCATAATGAAAAACCATGATTTATTTTAATATTTAAGATAATATTAAGATAATATTAATATTAATTAAATATATATTAAAATATATTAATTAATAATTTTAATATAAAGATAATATTAATATTAATTAAATATATATTAAAATATATTAATTAATAATTTTAATATTAATATAATATTAATATTAATTAAATATATATTAAAATATATTAATTAATAATTTTAATATTAAGATAATATTAATATTAATTAAATATATATTAAAATATATTAATTAATAATTTTAATATTAAGATAATATTAATTAAATATATATTAAAATATATTGATTAATAATTTTAATATTAAGATAATATTAATTAAATATATATTAAAATATATTAATTAATAATTTTAATATTAAGATATTATTAAATAAATATATATCAAAATATATTAATTAATAATTTTAATATTAAGATAATATTAATTAAATATATATTAAAATATATTAATTAATAATTTTAATATAAAGATAATATTAATATTAATTAAATATATATTAAAATATATTAATTAATAATTTTAATACTAAGATAATATTAATTAAATATATATTAAAATATATTGATTAATAATTTTAATATTAAGATAATATTAATTAAATATATATTAAAATATATTAATTAATAATTTTAATATTAAGATAATATTAATTAAATATATATTAAAATATATTGATTAATAATTTTAATATTAAGATAATATTAATTAAATATATATTAAAATATATTAATTAATAATTTTAATATTAAGATATTATTAAATAAATATATATCAAAATATATTAATTAATAATTTTAATATTAAGATAATATTAATTAAATATATATTAAAATATATTAATTAATAATTTTAATATAAAGATAATATTAATATTAATTAAATATATATTAAAATATATTAATTAATAATTTTAATACTAAGATAATATTAATTAAATATATATTAAAATATATTGATTAATAATTTTAATATTAAGATAATATTAATTAAATATATATTAAAATATATTAATTAATAATTTTAATATAAAGATAATATTAATTAAATATATATTAAAATATATTAATTAATAATTTTAATATTAAGATATTATTAATTAAATATATATCAAAATATATTAATTAATAATTTTAATATTAAGATAATATTGCCAACAGGGTTGAAAAATCTTAGAAAACGAGCGTAGATTTATTTATGTTTTTATCTAATTAAATAAACTGCAAATTCTGTCTATCCGTGTGTCTGAAACCCCCTCTAACTGGGGCCACACTTGCTCTACATAGACATATTATAACTTTTTGGAATCTGGATGATCCTTTAATTGAAAATCTGCCCTTCATCTGGGGCTTGAAATCCAGCGTTCGGATGAGCAGAAGACAGTTAAAAATTCAAATTTTAAAAAAACTGAAAAGAATTAATGATTTTAAAAGTTTTTAATGTGTATTGGTTTTAAAGTAACACAAAATTTTGTGAATTTAAAATTTTAATTTTAAATTCAGTTTGTGAACTGAGGAAATCAATTTTATTTATTAAAAAATGCCAAGGAATCAGTGTTAAAGTGAAAGGTTTCGTAACGTGAGGTTTTGAAGTCCTGCGGCGTTTGTGATTTGAAGAACACACTTTTCGGCCTGAATTGAAATTTTTGCCCAAAATTGTACTTTCCACCCAAATCGGAGTTTCGGCCCAAATCGGAGTTTTGGCCCAAATCAGTCTTTTGGCCGAAATGTGAATTATAGTCCGAATCAGAGTTAAAGGCGGGTTTTCTGGTCCTATGGCGTGAATTGAGGAATTCAAAGTTATTTCTTCAGAATTATCATTGCTCTTTTCTAAGCTGGACCAGGAGGTCCCTTGAGTATTGAGCCTAACTAGCTTAAAAGTACGCACGGAGTCCGACTTTTAAGCTGATCTATCTATCTATCTATCTATCTATCTATCTATCTATCTATCTATACAGTTGTTTCAGTCTGTTCATATCTATCTATCTATCTATCTATCTATCTATCTATCTATCTATCAGAGTCTATACATTATCTATCTATCTATCTATCTATCTATCTATCTATCTATCTATTTCAGTCTGTTCACATCTATCTATATATCAATTTTAGTTTGTCCATATCTATCTATCTATCTATCTATCTATCTATCTATCTATCTATACAGTTGTTTCAGTCTATTTAAAAGTTATAACATAAATATGTTATAAAATCACTACAAAAATAGCCATTTTGTTTCAATACATCTGGTGTCTTATCAAGTGATGATGTTGAATGTAGATTCAACATCATCACTTATAAGTGTAAGTTATAACTTTTAAATAAATAATTATATCTATCTATCTATCTATCTATCTATCTATCTATCTATCTATCTATCTATCTATCTATCTATCTATCTATAAATGGCAATTTCTGGCTGTTTGTTTGAATCAAGTTGCCGCCTAAACCTAAGATAAAGCTTTGCATACATGTTAAACAAACATCCAATTTATTACTAGGCTAATTGTTTTTTTTTAACAAAAATCTATAATGGGACCGTCACGGCTCCTAGATAGCAGCACACTGCCGTGTCTATGCGAAACACTGTTTACTGTGTTTATGCAATGGCGATAATCGGTCTGGCAAACTCTTTAGAAATTAAGATACACGTGTTACCAAATAATAAGTCTCATAAAGCTTAAAATTCTAGACAGATATGCATCTTTGTTCGATTTTTAAAATTTAGGGGGCAACATCTGAACGAATCGCAGGTTATTTTCTAAATAAAAAACTTTAACACATTAATTCAACATAATTAATTAATTAATTCTTTTCAAATTTCGCCATGTTCATCATTAAATCCGCCAGGTCGTAATTTATTAAATACAAATAAATTGGCTGGATCCATTCGGTTATTTAAACGTAAAATAACATTTACATTGAGTTTATTTGCGCCTAGAGAATTTACCTAGGCTCATATTTCAACCTACACTTAAAAAGCCTTATCGCGGTTGTGGTTGCTGTTGTCAGTGGAATAACAACCTGTTTGAAGGACATTTTCGTGCTATATACCGCCTGCGTAAAAAAAAATCTAGCTGTGGAAATAGACATCCTTCTTTAAAAATCGAAACATCCTTAATCGGCATGAGCCACGTACTCTTCTCCGTTAAGTTTAACTTTTAATTACGGCGATTTAATTAGACAATATTAATTCGAATCGCGACGAAAAGTAAAACTGAAATTTTTTTTTAAAAAAGAATTGTTTCTGAAACTTGTCTCTCCATTTAATATTGAAATCTCTCTATATATAATCTTTTAGTTGGGCAGATATATTTCCTCTAACGAGGCAATGTGACGCATCCTGGGTATTGGAATCTACGGGCGGCATCCAACAGTGGTGAATCTAGCTGTTGATCTTGAAAATGGCCGGTGTGTATATTTCATAGACGATACTACTCGAAACGTAGAGAATGCACCAGACATCACTTTGACCGCTTCAAATTATGCTAAAGTGACCTGTTTTCCCGAACCCTTCTGTAACAATATGCTGAGGTTCCCGTCTACTGAAAGCTGGGCACACAATATATGAAGCAGGCACAAGCAAGGAACACAAGTTGGGGGATAGGAAGAAAATGCTGTCTTAAGATGCGGGACCATCGGACGGTTGTACACTGTGCACTCCAATCAGCAAGAGTGCTTCTTTCTGTGTCTGCTGCTGCACACCATCAGAGGCCCTACATCATTTTACAGACCTGGGCACCTCGAGGCGGTGTAATGGTTAGCAAGCTTGTCTCGCTAGAACAATTACAACTAAGTAGTGAGTTCGATCCTCACTGGGTGCCCCCTACTTGTGCCACATCTAAGCTACGCTTTGAAAATCACTACATCATTCACAGACCTGCGAAGATATAATGGAGAAGTCTGTTCAACCTACAGAGAGCGTGGACTACTGGACGACGATGACCCCTGGGACCAGGCACTGGAGGAGACAGCAGTCAGTAGAGCACCAAGTCAACTGCGTCAGCTACTTTCCATCATGTTGATGACATGTGGCTTGGGTGAGCCTCTCAAGCTCTGGGCTACCCACAAAACCAGCAAGGTAGAGGGCATCCTACGAAGGATTCAAAGGCAAGCCTTACCGGAAGTTGTCACGTTTAATGATGCCATATACAATGAGGCATTAGTTGACCTGGACATCTGAGTGCAAGTTATGGGAAGCCAAGGGATTGCCACATTTGGTCTACCTCAACCTGAGCAGGCAGAAAACAATCTCGCAATTGAGTACATGTGGGAGATCATCTATGACACCTAGGAAATGACGGCTGATAATGAATGCAAACTGATGGATGATTTATAATACGATGATTTATTTCGAGCATTGAAGGTGAAAAAGTATATCTATTCTTCCTCGATGCTCCAGGTGGGACTGGCAAATTGTAAATTTATTTTAACACTAGTCCTCCTGAGGGCTATATTCTCTGTGAAAGCACAAAAGCCCTTTTCAGGGATACTTATTTTGAATTGTAACTTTCGGATAACCGATTTGCCTGTTATTACATAAATCTTTACGATTTTGGTATTCATAACTTATCGGTATTTCCTCCAAAATTCCTAGGGGCAGAGGTTGAATAATCTTTGTGAACAAACAAATATTCTTTTCAGTAATAATTTGAATAACCAAAGAAAGCGGATGTTATCCCCAGTTCCTGTTCTCATATGAAACTTGATGAGAAACACCTAATCATTAGTGTTTATGATTTAAATGTACTTCTTGTCAGTCTTGTAAATCTTTTGTTAATCTATATGTTATTCTATTTGTAAATCTATATATAAATCTATTTGCAAGTCTATTGTGAAACTATGTCAGTCATTCGTACATCTATTGTAAATTTATTTTAACACTCCTAATAGCTATATTCTCTGTGAACGGGCAAAATCCCTTTTCAGGGCTACTTATTTTGAATTGTTACTTTCGGATAACCGATTTGCCTGTTATTGCGTAAGTTGCTTTACGATTTTGGTATTCGTAATTTATTGGTATTTCCTCCAAAATTCGGATAACTGAAGAAAGGAGATGGGAACAGGAACTGGGGGATAACATCCTCTTTCCCGAAAATTACGTGGTTCGTCAGCTAGTTAAGAATCAAAGAAACCTTTGAATTTGACCAAGAAACTCCATAAGACAAAATGGACGAATAAGATTTGTTTTCGTAATACGTGAAAACGTCATTTATTATGTCTTCTTGCATTATTCCTAATGCTTGCAAAGTGTTTTCAGAATGAAAAGTGATAGGATTAAAAATATTTTGTTTATTACAATAGGACATGTATTTGCATATATGTAGAAAGCAAACAGATGTTTATTACTAGATATTGAGGTACAACAAATCTTTTAAAATCTCCAGCAAATTTCTCAGTATACTCAAAGAACCCAGCGCCGTCATGGTCTGGAAAGTTTCAAATTCTCTTCGATTTTATAATTCATCTAATTAAAATTCAAAGCCTGGATGAATGGCAGGCTTATAAATAAAGATAGATTCTGGAGAGAAAAATTGCCTAGCACAGTGAGCCAACTTTTCTAGCAGAGTCCTAGTAATTGATTCAATATAATCTTTCCACTTCGTGTAATCGGAAAATGTTAGCCCGAGAAGTCGCAACTGGTCACTCTCATGGAGATTTGAACCGACTATTGCTGGCGGAAGGCAGAAAGGGAGATCCCATTCCTGATTCCAATTAACAGCAGGTGTAGATCATTTTTTTTAGCTCAGCTGCCAATTTGATCTTATCGAATCGATCAGATATACCAGTAAGATATGAGTAAATAGTTGTGTCATCAGCATAAATGCCGAGTTGAGAACTGATGACATCAGGAAGGTCTTTGATGAAAATTAGGAACAGTTTAGGTCCGAGGATAAAACCTTAGTGACACCTGTATTACTGCAAAAAGATCTAGAAGAGTGGCCGTTAAAGACAACTTTCATTTCTCAATTTGATAAGAAAGACTGGATCAGTTCAAAAATTCCTTCAAATAGAGGTCTATTGATATATTTTCCGAAAACGACTTAGGCAGACATTTTGGAAAAAAAAAAAAAAGGAAGGAATTCTTTGAATGTAGTTAAAGCACCATTGACTTAGGTAGGCTAATAATTTTTTCGTCTTGTTAACGATAATCAGATTCCGTCTTCTTGGATGGGGATCCCGAGATGGATCGCAACGTCCTAGATTTACTTATTCGTTTTAATTTTTACGAATTCTTGCACAATTGCCAGTGTATTTCTGTTCCTCCTCTGTCATGTTTTGTCTGATCTTCTTCCTCGACAAGCTTCCTACATTCATGTATGATGCTGTTTATAGAGCACAAATAGAGGTCTATAGATATATTTTCCGAAAACGACTTTGCAGACATTTTTGAAAAAAATGGAAGGAATTCTTTGAATGTAACTAAAGCACCATTGACTTAGGTAGGCTAATATTAAATGGCAAGCTCATTTCCGGAGAGACCAGTGGATATATTAAATTTTATTCTATCTTTTCCTATTAACGCGCCTTATTTTCCTGGCTTCCATTTTTGTTACAGTGTAACCCGGATATAAGAGACCTGATATAAGAGAAACCCGGATATAAGAGAGATTTTCTCTGGTCCCAAATTAGAGCCTGTGTTAATGTATATATAATAGACCAAACCCGGAGTATTTGTCAAAAAGACGGAGAACATGGAAGAAGAATTTGTTCTTTGTGTAATAATACAGTTTCTCACACATCTTTAGAAGATAAGGAGATAAATTCCTTCTTTTAAGTCCACTTATCTGAGTTTTGTAGGAATTTTGTCTCCAATCCATCTTTGAGTAAACTTAAGTGTCACTGTTTTGGGGAATTTATGTCTACAGCTGCCTTTGAATTGGGAATCATAAAAAAAAATATCGATGACTTTAGATAGTCATAAAAGTAGTCCTTTGAAGGTTTGACCACCATTATGGCTTTCGGGTGGTTCCAAGTCTTCCGGAAGACAAGTGGATGGAGGAGGTGGGGTTATCCATATAGGCAGGAACTCGAGGAAAGTGGGTCTAGTCGTGAGAGAAGTAGATAGGTGACCGGTGACAGATGGACCGGTAGTGAGGAATCGGTAGTCGCAGAGCTCAGAGGGCAGTGAAGTTAAGAAAATAGCAGCCCACCTCTTGGAAGCTGAAGGAAGGATCCCGAGTTTAAGTGAGAAATCATACTGTTGTTACTTCTCAACCAGAGAGTTTTGAAAAACAATTGACTTCATTTTTGTTGTTGTTGAAAGCGATCATGTTCGAGAAGGCAGACCTGTGCAGATAAAGAGTTGGGTGTATTTGCAAATACACTCCACCTTAGACGGTATCACAGGTGCAGGGAGCAACGAACGACCGGAGAACATCGTCACAGAACTCGCCACAATTTCGCCACGACAGGCGTGCACATTTGTTAGTACCACATCCAGTAAGCACCTCTGCTATAGTAACCGAAAAAGATATTTCTATTTCGCCAACTTTTATAATCTGACTCTCGCTCTAACAACAGCAACAACTGAATTCGTGGAATTTGAGAGCGCCTCTTTACTGTCTATAATTTAATGATCATGTTACCTACGCTGATCTGATGTTGGTAAAGTCTGATGCGGAGACTATAGATTAATTGTTAGCCTATTTATCTCGCAAACGGTTGATATGATTTCCTTCTTTACTTGCTACCATAGGAAAGTGG
Organism: Acanthosepion esculentum; assembly: GCA_964036315.1. Taxonomy (NCBI): domain Eukaryota; kingdom Metazoa; phylum Mollusca; class Cephalopoda; order Sepiida; family Sepiidae; genus Acanthosepion; species Acanthosepion esculentum. Next base: position 42,719,190 of record OZ038497.1, read on the forward strand.
CCTCATGCCAAACTTGTTCTAGTTCTGGTCAATGATAACGATAATAAGCGATTATATTAAGCAAAATACACTTATAACTTCTTGTGTGAAGAATTTTTAAACGTAAATTCGAAAAGCTTTGCAGCTATCACAGATTTTATAGTCAGCAAAAAAAACTTTATCGAATGTACTACAATGGTATTCTGCAATTAAAAAAAGATTTCATACTTATCTAACAATTCATTTATCTGGGTTCTATGGAGGTTAAAGCTGAAGTATGAAGATAAGTAGAGTTTTTAACCAGAAGCCAACCAAAAATAATTTCAAGGAAGACTTAAGTTGTGTCTAAAAGTCAAAGGTGTGTGCGTATATACGTCAGTGTGTGTGTGTGTGTGTGTGTGTGTGTGTGTGTGTGTATGAGAGAGAGAGAGAGATAGGTAGATAGATAGAGAGATAATGAGGGGTAGAGTGATAGAGAATGAGAGAGTGAGAGTGTGTGTGTGATAGATAGATAGATAGATAGATAGATAGATAGATAGATAGATAGATAGATAGAGATAATGTGGGGGAGAGCGATAGAGAATGAGAGAGTGAGAGTGTGTGTGTGAGAGATAGATAGATAGATAGATAGAGATAATGAGAGGGAGAGTGATAGAGAATGAGAGAGTGAGAGTGTGTGTGTGAGAGATAGATAGATAGATAGATAGGTAGATAGAGAGAGATAATGAGGGGGAGAGTGATAGAGAATGAGAGAGTGAGAATGTGTGTGTGAGAGATAGATAGATAGATAGATAGATAGATAGATAGATAGATAGATAGATAGATAGAGAGATAATGAGGGGGAGTGTGATAGAGAATGAGAGAGTGAGAGTGTGTGTGTGAGAGATAGATAGATAGGTAGATAGAGAGAGATAATGAGGGGGAGAGTGATAGAGAATGAGAGAGTGAGAGTGTGTGTGTGATAGATAGATAGATAGATAGATAGATAGAGATAATGTGGGGGAGAGCGATAGAGAATGAGAGAGTGAGAGTGTGTGTGTGAGAGATAGATAGATAGAGATAATGAGGGGGAGAGTGATAGAGAATGAGAGAGTGAGAGTGTGTGTGTGAGAGATAGATAGATAGATAGATAGGTAGATAGAGAGAGATAATGAGGGGGAGAGTGATAGAGAATGAGAGAGTGAGAATGTGTGTGTGAGAGATAGATAGATAGATAGAGAGAGATAATGAGGGGGAGTGTGATAGAGAATGAGAGAGTGAGAGTGTGTGTGTGAGAGATAGATAGATAGGTAGATAGAGAGAAATAATGAGGGGGAGAGTGATAGAGAATGAGAGAGTGAGAGTGTGTGTGTGAGAGATAGATAGATAGATAGATAGAGAGAGATAATGAGGGGGAGAGTGATAGAGAATGAGAGAGTGAGAATGTGTGTGTGAGAGATAGATAGATAGATAGAGAGAGATAATGAGGGGGAGTGTGATAGAGAATGAGAGAGTGAGAGTGTGTGTGTGAGAGATAGATAGATAGGTAGATAGAGAGAAATAATGAGGGGGAGAGTGATAGAGAATGAGAGAGTGAGAATGTGTGTGTGAGAGATAGATAGATAGATAGAGAGAGATAATGAGGGGGAGTGTGATAGAGAATGAGAGAGTGAGAGTGTGTGTGTGAGAGATAGATAGATAGGTAGATAGAGAGAAATAATGAGGGGGAGAGTGATAGAGAATGAGAGAGTGAGAGTGTGTGTGTGAGAGATAGATAGATAGGTAGATAGAGAGAGATAATGAGGGGGAGAGTGATAGAGAATGAGAGAGTGAGAATGTGTGTGTGAGAGATAGATAGATAGATAGAGAGAGATAATGAGGGGGAGTGTGATAGAGAATGAGAGAGTGAGAGTGTGTGTGTGAGAGATAGATAGATAGGTAGATAGAGAGAAATAATGAGGGGGAGAGTGATAGAGAATGAGAGAGTGAGAGTGTGTGTGTGTGAGAGAGTGATGCATGAAAAGGTTTCAAACATGAAAGAGAAACGAAAGATACTGGAGATTCGAAATGTGAATCCTTTGCGATTGCCGAGTAGATGAAAGTATCGGAAGCGACGCTCGCTGTAAAGCTGAAAGTTCCCAGGAAATGATGTCTTTAAGTGCTTCTATTTTTATCCGTTCCTACCAATGTCGTATATGGTCGCTTCTGATCGCAAAGGTACATACACGTCCATACACACACACACACACACACACACACACACACACATACGCACACATGCACACACATATGTTGAGATAAAATGGCGAGTAGAAATCTTTTTAAGGAAATATTCTTCCTTGAAGGACATTGTTGAAAACCTCCACTCAGCAGAAATGCCGATATTTTAAAAGTTGCCTGATAAGAGCCCTTAATGCAAAACCTGTTTTTATTTCGATAAACGTTTGCTCAGTTCACTATCAGAAAATGATTTCCGATCGTCCCAGATACAATCTCAAGGTCAAATGCGCAGACGTTTCTTAATTATTAATAAGAAAGATTCATATAAAAATTTAAAAAAAAGAAGTACAAACTAGTGGGGACGCCGAGTTTTTTTGATAATTACACAGGTAAACCATTTTTATACTAAAGTTCATCCAGTACAATGCTTGAGAATCATGTCTCTACTCTACACACCTGTAATAAAGAGAGAGAGAGAGAGAGAGAGAGAGAGAGAGAGAGAGAGAGTGAGAGAGAGAGAGAGAGAGAGAGAGAGATTGATCAGCTTTCTCAAGATCATTTCCACAAAGGTGAATGTAATGAATGACAGACAGAAATTCGCGGATTAGCCTCGCTGATTTCTCTTTCATAGACGCTGAATATATGAAGAAAAATTAAAATTCTCTCGTCCCAGGTGTTTCGTAATTTCTAATAGATTCAGGTTTGAGAAAAAAAATCATCGCTATTTAACTATTTAATGCAGAAATAATCCCGATAGAAAACTTTAATTTTACATAAAAGGCAGATTTTTATTCATTTAAATTAATAGTGAATCTTTCATCAGAAGCAGACAACCAACAGAATGATTTAAAGTTGTTTCTTTTTCTCACATTTTAAGTTTGCATGAAATTACCGGAAGAATTTTGATTGGATTCCGTAAAATATTTTAAAAAATTCTTTTTTGTTATGCCGCTAATTAATAAGGAGAATGCATTGATAAATTTAATTTGCTAAAGAAAGAATCTAAAAGACTTTCCAAATATCCGGTAACAGGTAAGAATAGATCGCAATAAAGTTGTAGCGATACAGAAGGCGCTTATATCCGTTTGGTGGAGATAAGTAATGTGGGTCTCATGACAGCCGTTTAGTGACGTCACTCCATACAGTGAAGAAAACGGCATTTCGTATACAGCAGCCAGACGAAAAGGTTGCTTTCTTTGGACCGGGACCTCAATGGCCAGGGCAGAGACTCTGCCTTTCCTGTAGCTTACAAGTCTATGGTGATATTTCCCTTTGGGAATATATCCTTTTCAGATATAGAAAGAAACTTCAGCTTGCAGTCCTCAATTTACGAAAACTCAAGACTCGCTCTTTCCCGTTTGTGGAATATGTCCTCGGCGGGGGCATAGTAGATAAATCCATCCCGTTTGAATCTGAAGTCCTAAAGATGCCTTCTCCAGACACAGGAGCATCTCCATATTATATGTAACATTCTTCCTTTTTGTTTCTCTTTAAACTCGGTTCTGCTATGTAGATATATACGATATAATATTCTCCGCGAGGGACACTTGAGTATATGCATATATAGTTTTGTGTATGTCTTAGTCGTGTAAAAGTCTCGTAGAGAACAAACTGTGTTTATCATTCCTTTCCCATTATTCCGTAATAATGCCCATAAAGGGGGAAATACAGATGGGAGAATAAGCCTTTCTTTCCTGGCTCTCCCTCCAATTATAAAAAGATTAGAAATTGGGAACGATCTATACAAATAAGTATGTTCTAATAACTGGGAGTTCTTTAGCTATAGCGAAACGGATTAAAATTAAAACGAACTGAAAGAGAAAAGACAAAAGAAGGGCGAATATCTATAGAGAGACGAATTAGATATGGATCGATATAGATATGAACAGGCAATTATAGATCGCTATATTGATATATATGATTCGTTAAAAATGACTGATGCGTACAAGGTATGACGATAAACTACATCCGGCAGCAAAGCCTCTGTTCGGGAGAACCTCTTAATTGACGGTGTTCACAGATCCACCCTGACCTGGAGTGGTAGCACCTGTTAGGGTCCCAACTATGGGCGAATAGTGAATTTACAAACTGGGGCCAATACACTAAGAAAGTATAAAAAAACATTTTTATAGTAAAAATAGCAGTAGTACATTTTCATAGTAATAGGAAATTAGCAGCAACAGATTTTTGTAAAAAACAAAACAAAACAAAAAAACAAACAACTAATACTACCAGGAAAATTAAATTTTGGCATGAACTGATCTATAAGAAGTTGATATGCCGTTAAACAAATAACCAAAATTGACTGACAAGGTATTTCTGTTAAGATTTTGTTGTATATTTTATGTGAACAAGAGATTTCTAGTTTGGAGTTAGAGTCTGTAGAAATTTTCCAAGTGATATTTTGAACAGTTTCTGTTAATTTATGAATTTCAAGAATTTTTGTTCTACTATTGTAAATGCCGTGTAAGTAATATACCAGGCAGTTTAAAAGTTGTTGAAATGTAGACATATTTTTAATTACCGAATACGGCCAGTATACTGTAACCGTGTTCATAGTTAAATACAATTAAAGTTCGTTTTGTTTTTGTATAAGAAATCCATTAGTTTTAGTCGTTTTTTGTAGTCGGGGGTGTGAATCGAATTTATGTTCTCAACAAGTCTGTTTCGTATTGAGGTTGGCACACACCATTTGCAATAGCACAATCAACAATCATTTAAAATGGCTAATAAATTAGCACGAATGCGCCCGGTGCGAACAATAATCTGAACAATTTTGTATGCTCGACGAGTCCCCAAAAGTAATCTCTTGTTGGCCTAGAAGAAAAGCACAAAACTTAACAGAAGTACATTGTCAATCATTTTTAATGAAACAGACTGATTGTTGTCCGAATTTACAACTACTAGGAAAAAACGAATAGATATTGATTGATATAGAAGGACACCTTAGCCCATTTCCTTAGATCACCTTTTTTTTTAAAAAAAATCCCTTCTTGATCGGGCCGAAAACATTTTAGCATCTCCTGTCATATCAATCAATTCAGATGTCATTATGCAAGGCAATGGTTTAACAATAATATTGGTTTTAATTTCAGGCTTTACTTGTATTTATTTGATTACGTGAAATAATTTATTTATATAATACTGTCGGAGTTAGCTTCTCCTTAATTCCCTAATTGTCACTAGGTGTCATTCTCCACTATTTACATTATTCGGACTATTGTCCTCATCTTTGTCGCCTTATTTATTACAACGTTTCGGCCGTTGTACGCTCCGGCCTTCTTCAGGTAGTTATTTAAATTTATTTAGATCATTTTCTGCCAAAATTTAATTTTCTTGGGAACATTAGTTGTTTTTCTTTTTACAAAAATGTGTTGCTGGTAATTTCCTTTTACTATGAAAATGTACTCCTGCTATTTTTACTATAAACATGCTTTTTTATACTTTCTTAGTGATTTGGCCCCAGTTATTTATTTTGGTTAGTTAGACTGGAAATAACACAGTGAGCGAAATAAAGGGTTCAGTTGGACATCCCAACCACCTGAAGAAGACCGGAGCGTACAACGGCCGAAACGCTGTGATAAACATGTGATATATATATATATATATATATATATATATAAACAAATATATGTATTAAACAACACAGTCTGAATAATGTAAATAATGTATATCGGTCTTGTTTGTTTTCTTTACATCTTCGGTTGGACAACTTGAGTCCGGCATTGTTCTTGTAGTTAGACTTCCCTCTAGCAAGAAATAAACAGCACGTGTTTCCAATTCAACAACACGTAAACCCACACGGTCCTCTACAATATATTTCAAAGTGAATTTAAGCTGATGATTTGATTAGAATAATTTACAGTAATTTATTTGATCGCGTAAATTAATGTATTTATATAATACTTTATTTATATAGCACATTTCGAAGTGAATTTAAGCTGATGATTTGATTAGAATCATTTACAGTAACTTATTTGATCGCGTAAATTAATGTATTTATATAATACTTTATTTATATAGCACATTTCAAAGTGAATTTAACCTGATGATTTGATTAGAATCATTTACAGTAACTTATTTGATCGCGTAAATTATTGTATTTATATAATACTTTATTTATATAGAACATTTTAAAGTGAATTTAACCTGATGATTTGATTAGAATCATTTACAGTAACTTATTTGATCGCGTAAATTATTGTATTTATATAATACTTTATTTATATAGCACATTTCAAAGTGAATTTAACCTGATGATTTGATTAGAATCATTTACAGTAACTTATTTGATCGCGTAAATTATTGTATTTATATAATACTTTATTTATATAGCACATTTCAAAGTGAATTTAAGCTGATGATTAGATTAGAATTATTTACAATAATTTATTCGATCACGTGAATTTTTATTTTGGAACCCGAGGGCTCTTCCTCATATTGTAAATAAATATATATAATAATTATCTATATAGATTTTTACATTTCAGATATATCTAAATGAGTCGTAAGAATATAACCAGGAAAAAAGAGAAAAAAGATATTGTTAGATTATTAATCAGTGGTTAGACAACGGCGTGTGTGCGTCTTGTAACCTGCTCAGGCTCGTGTTAACAGAACGATTAATGTCCAAATATGGTATGTATGACACACACCCACGCTCACACGCGCACACACATACACAGATACGTAATGGATATCTATACGTTTAGCTGTGAGAAAACTAGACATGATTTAACTTTTGTGCATATTATTAAACATTTAGAAAAATTTATCTTGAGAGGATTTTAGAAGCTGGTAGATAGGTCTAAACAATTATAAATGGCGGAGATAGATATGAAGAGACTAAGATAGATACAAGCATATAATGATAGGGACATATAACAGAAGTTATATATATATATATATATATATATATATATATATATATATATTATAAATTAATAGATTTAAAATATGGTTTTACCGCTACACAGTGATAACCATGTTTCAGAAATGGAAGCTAAAGCCCCTGAATTTAATTTTGTTACTAAACCAAAGACATTAGTTCCATTTCCTCATCAAGCGAATTTTGGAGTAACTTACTTTTTAAAATTTACGGTTGTTAACGGCACTGGAAAGATTCATAATTGAGGGTTTCCAAGGTTACCGATAAATCCATTCATCTAGACAAGGGGTGGTAGAGGGTTCAATATGGTTATCACTGTGTAGCGGTAAAACCATATTTTAAATCTATTAATTTATAATATTAATGCTCTGTAAATTTAAATTTACATTGAGCACTATTGTGTAAAAATAAAAATATCTATAAGAACACCGGATTTTATATCTTACTGTTCTTTCCTTTTTATTTATATATATATATATATATATATATATATATATATATATATATATATATATATATATATATATAGTTAAGTTACGAAAAATTTGGTAATCCGTATAGGTAGTCCCAAGGAGGATGAAATCCTGAGAGCTCAATGTAAATTCAGAGCTAATAAACCCTCTGTAAACTCGATCATGTCTGTCACACCACTCCTCACTGCCCTCTCTGTTAAATTACATAAACTTAATACTACCCGTCAAAAGTGTAAATGTTCATTTCATTTTTCTTTTCACCACTTGGAAGTGTAGTCTGATGATCGACTGTCCTTTAAAAGGGCTATGGTGAAATAAATTATTACATGGAGCCTTAAGGTGGTCTGTCTTTCTTTAAATATATATATATATATATATATATATATATATATATATATATATATATATATATATGTCATAAGGTTAATATCCGGGTTTAATTCCCTTTAAGATAAATACCTTCCAACCTTCCCTGACCACTGCCGTGTGACTTTTTTCTGACTGAAACATTGAAATGGATAAATTCTGTATTAGTTTTTCGACGATTGTTTTTTAGCTTTCACAGTTAAATTTCTATTTTCGACACGAACTCAGGGGTTGGATAAGACTGACAAATTATACTTTCATCGTTCGAAATAAGCTTATTCCTCATATGAGGTGATTTGGGATTTTATTGTGTATTAATCTTTGCTCTGTAATAATAAATATGTTGAGCACTTTTTTGGATCAGTTTTAATATTTTATATTACTAGGATTTACTTGGATTATATACCAACTGATTTATTACCTTTACTTTACATAGCGGGAGAAGTTCGGACTGACGCAAATTCAGTCGGGTTTCGATCCTAGCTAGAGGCAACCGGACGTCTAGCCACACTGATAAGCTGTGAAACAGCGAAACAGTCTGTCTGTGGATGACAAAAATATTAGCTCCTGAAAAATTAATTTCGGTTGAGCCCTCTGGTTTGAGGTGTGAATTTGTAAACAGTGACTATTTAAGCTAATATAGCATGACTCTTCGATAGAATTGAGTCACTCTCAGTCACTGTGTGTTTATCCGAATCTAAAAATAAACACGCTAAAATTCACCTTCATTCCGTACCGTACGCTGACGGCTTAGTTCGGACTGACGCAAATTCAGTCGGGTTTCGATCCTAGCTAGAGGCAACCGGACGTCTAGCCACACTGATGAGCTGTGAAACAGCGAAACAGTCTGTCTGTGGATGACAAATATATATATATATATATATATATATATATATATATATATATATATATATATATATATATATATGTATATGTATATATATATATATATATACAGTACGAGGTAAAAAATGAACGCACCCATAGAAAGTCAATTTTTTGTATTTTTTACCAAGACAAGTGAGAAATAGAATTCGTTTATTAGTACAGGGTTTATTAATACAGGTGTAGATATGTATATTATACAAGTCAAAAAATGATTTAGTATTTTGTTGCGTAACATTTTGCTTACATATGTACACCTGTATTAATATCCTGTATTTATAAACGAATTCTGTTACTCTCTTGTCTTGGTAAAAATACAAAAATCGACTTTCTATGGGTGTGTTCATTTTTTTCCCTCGAACTGTAGGTAGATAGATATATAGATATATTGGTTAAGTCCTAGCCGTATACCCAGAAGAGAAAAAACTGCCACAAAAGCCTCTTCTTTCGTCTGTTTGATGTTTCTTTCGGTCATCAAACAGTTTTTTTTATCTGTATGAGATGATGTAATGTCAATATTTATGCGTGACCATGAATTTATCGCAAGATCAGCTTCTTCCCACACAGAAATGGCCTTTCGACTTTCAATAGCTTTGCTAAAATCTACTCTACTCTGCATAATCAATCAATTTAGTAGACACTGATCTGACGTTTGGTCAGGATGCAAAATCTAGTTTATTGCAATGAAGAAAATATGAAAGTCTTCTGGTTTGAGTTGTAAAAGAAAAAACGGAAGAAGATGACAGCTTTTGCTCCGTACATTTCTCGTAAGCTGCCAGGCATGCGAATAAACATTTTGGGGGCTGATAAAGACTTTGTCATAAATTCCATTGAAATACCGAAGAATAAATCGCACGGAATCTGCAAGAGTATCAGACTACTAATAGCTTGTAGAGACTCGTATAGGAAGGAAAACCAGGCTAATATTCTCACGTTTTTTATTTTTGTTTTTATCAGAGCCTTTCAACTGATGCATTCTTCATCCGATTTCATCCGCTAATATTTGGACAGCATCTTTTGTCTCAATTTTTGGTATTTTACTGACACCAGAGAAAATGTTACCGAACGAAAGAGAACGAAACAAACAAACAAACAAAAAACGAAGAGAATAAGACAACAAGAATGATAGAAAACAAAAAGAAACAGAAATAGAATAAGGCAAAAAAATGAAAGAAAATAAAAAGAAACAGAAATAGCAAAAAGAATGAAAAAAAAAAACAGAAATAGAATAAGAAAAAAGAAAGAAAGGAAACAAAAAGAAACGGAAATAGAATAAAGCAAACAAAAATGAAAGAAAACAAAAATGAAACAGTAATAGTATAAGGCAAAAAGAATGAAAGAAAACAAAAAGAAACAGGAATACAATAAGGCAAACAAAAATGAATGAGAAAAGAAGCAGAAATAGAATAAGGCAAACAAAACTGAAAGAAAAACAGAAAGAAACAGAAATAGCAAAAATAATGAAAGAAAACAAAAAGAAACAGAAGTAGAATAAGGCAAAAAGAATGAAAGAAAACAAAAAGAAACAGAAATAGAATAAGACAAAAAGAATGAAAGAAAACAAAAAGAAACAGAAATAGAATAAGACAAAAAGAATAAAAGAAAACAATAAGAAACGAAAATAGAATAAGGCAAACAAAAATGAAAGAAAACAAAAATAAACAGAAGTACAATAAAGCAGAAAGAATTAAAAAAAAACAAAATGTAAAACAAGACCAGAAATTATTGAAGGTAATAGATTGTGCTCAAAGTTTATTAACGTTGAATTGATCTGATAAACGTTGGAGAATGTATTTCTTGGAGGACTGACAGATCTATGAATCCTCGTGCAATTAAATCATAGAATAATGGCAACGCCTTATCGCGGAATTTCAGAAAACGTCGATGTAAATCAATGATCAAAAGAAGATATACGAAGACACTAGTCTCAATCTTTTATAGAATGATGAAATATTTGGTTATTCTAATCGTATACAACTAGGAGACTAGTTGAGCTTTTCTTTTTGATATTTCTGCAAATGCTAATTGATTTTTAATGCTTTTTTTCACTTTCCCGCTATTTATTAACGAACAACAGTGGCGCTAAGAAGTCGCATAAGAAAAACATGCTTTTCGCCAGTCTCTCTCGCTTATAGAAACGCACTTTGAATTTGGTTTCATTCAGTGGCGTACGTCGTTTAATGACTACCTTTTATAAAATCGATTAAGTGGCGAAAATGCGCGGGTAATCACCAGAATCCATCCTCTAACTCATTCATGAAACTGGATCATCTGAACAGTGACAGCTTCAATTGAACCGATAATGGAATTGGATTAGAATGATAGTGATGAATGATCTAATAAGGACACTGGATCAGTGTTTTAACCAACGGAAGATTACCGAATAGAATAATCACACGAAGGTTGGTAATGAACGAGAATACTTCGGACACACACAACACATATAAGATTCGCCAGCAGTGCGTAGGAGAAGTAGTTAACTGCTAGAAGTGAGTCAAGTGATGTCCACAATGAATCTACAACTGCAGGATATCTACCAACCACCTGACACGCTCAGATGTGGCACAAGGCCGAATTTAATGTGGGGTATCCGAGTCCGTAGGCTCGGGCAATAATTCCCCGTATGAAACGGGGCCGGGTAGCTGTTTCCTGAGACGAGACTCTGCCCTTCGACATAGCCTCGTCAGGAGGTAGAAAGTTTGATCAGCACAGCTGGAGACGAATCTCCGACTGCAGACCAACATACAGTATCTACTACTGTATTTATGTGAATGAGGACATACCTATTATCGTCCGTAGGAATGCTAAAATAATCAGAAAAATAGACACAGCGTTGGTTGATTACTAACTAATGAGACTGGATCATCAGATTTTGTCAATATCAGTTGATTCATTATGCGGACATTAATATTTTAATTGTGACATAATTGATGATCTCAGTTCAATTGGGTGTTATGATTAGTTTAATGGGATGATAGGATCAGTTTAATGGGATGTTAAGATAGGTTTAATGGGATGTTAAGATTGGGTTTAATAGGACCTTAAGATCAGTTTAATGGAATTTTAAGATCGGTTTAATGGGATGTTAAGATAAGTTGAGTGGTATCGGTGTGCGTTGTAGCATGAAAATGGCAGTTTACTTAATAAAAGTATAACTCACACGACTTTGGAGACTAGATCAATCGAAATAATTAGTAAGGAACATTGTTGAATCGCTGAGCGATTTACTTTAATCCGTTGATAGAGTGAGGTCAGTGAATACGTTGGACGAATGATGTAAGCGGTTTATCTCTCTCTCTCTATCTCTTTCTCTCGCCAGCTTGGGTTATAGGGTTTGTGCGCTCAACAGAATCACCGGAGAGAAGCGGAATCTATGCATGTATCAAAAGTCTTCCTCTGCTTTCCAGCAGCTCTGAGTGAGCATCAGAGTCGATCGCTCTCGCGTCATCCCACAGCGTGTTGCGTCGGTGAGGCCCGTTACATCATAGTCACGAAGAAATGCAGAAAATTAAATTAAAAGAAAAACAATTAAACATCAGTTGCCATATACACACACAATCATATACGCACACATGTATCAATAAGTGCATACTTACATTTATAGCTGGTTACGAGAGCGCATGTCCCTGTGGCGCAGAAGCCCCACCCGGGCATATATACAGAGCCCACCTGTGGTTCATACTGCAAATATGCTGAGCAGTAATTGGTAACAGTTTATGGGAAAGAGCACATAATCTAGCGTGGACAACAGTATTTTTTTAACAAGACCAGCAAACTCAAGCTCTCGGTCACTATGGCTTGTGGCCCCGTACAAGAGCAACACATAATCTTTTAAGGCTTAAAGAACACCAGAAAGCTGTAACCCGAGGGGAAGTGGAAAAATCAGGCGTGGCTGACCACATATGGAGAGAAAAGGGAGATCACCGCCCTCTGTGGGATCAGATTGAGATCATAGACAAGGAACACCATGGGAAAATTCGTAAACTTAAGGAATCAGCCCATATGCTAGGGCAAAAAAATCTCCTGAGCCGACCAAGCATAGAAATAAATACAATATGGGAACCAACAATAAAGAATGCCAGAGAAAAGTGATAATAACAACAAAGTTGCAATATGAGCTCTGGTAAAAACATTGTATGATAACAGCAAAAATTGCAATATGAGCACTGGTAAAAATGGTTATTGAAGATATTAGGTTTATAATACCCAGAAATTCATACACAGATGTCCTCAAGGATAGATGGCACAGTGGATAAAGGCATTGGTTAGATCCAGTGACAGGACAGGTCAGGTCAGGACAGGACAAGACAGGACTGTGGTTAAGGCAGTGGAGAACTTTCAGAGGGAAAATTAACAGGTGATAACTGATAACTGACATCCATTAAACATGGCACATGGAACTAGAACAGTCTACTCCAGTGAGCGAAATAAAGGGTTCAGTTCGACATTCCAACCACCTGAAGAAGGCCGGAGCGTACAACGGCCAAAACGCAATAAATATGGCGACAAAGATGAGGACAATAATCCGAAAAATGTAAATAATGTACATAATATAGACAGATAATCCTTTAAATGATATATTTTTTCTGATTTCTTTTTGAATTTCTAGGTCTGATGAATAGGATCTTAATTACGATTCCAATGTAATAAATTATAACCATGGAATATTAGTTTTTAAGACTTTTTATTATATATATATATATATATATATATATATACAAAGAAATAATCACGCATAGAATCAATCAGCAATATTAATGCGATTATTGGCGCTATCACATCGCTAGTAGAATATAATGTATGCATTAAAAAACTGTTAATCAATAGAATGATGTGATGCTCATTCATAAAACTATATATATATATATATATATATATATATATATATATATATATATATATATATATATATATATATATATATATATATATATATATATCACATTAAACGTTGTTTTTAGTGGATACTCATATTCGAGTAGACGCTACATTTATTTATTAAACTGTATATTTATTTATTTTCGCATATTTGAGAATTCTTATTAAAGCAAAATCAGCGATTCCCGGTAGGATTCAAACCTGCGTCAATCCGGGTGAAGGAAAACTATCGTTAGATCCAAAATAGCTTACCGGTTCGGGCCATAAGTACCGTAGCCGATTAAGCTATGTTTTAAATGTTCCTTTAAGCGAAATCATTTTAAAATAACTTTTTAAAGTGAACACACACACACACACACACACACACACACACACACACACACATATATATATATATATATATATATATATATATATTTATATATATATATATATAACTTGTTGTGGTTTAGGTCAGTGTCTGCTGCTTAGTTATTTTCTTTCTTTGTTTATTTCCCCGTTCTTGTATAAGATTTCTTGATTTCCATTGTCCGTTCAATCTATTTTATTTTCCTTTTTGTGTTTTACTTTTGGTCATCTGGCAGACTTTCTGTTGGTTGTAACAACACTTGGGATTTTTGTAGTATATATATATATATATATATATATATATATATATATATATGTATATATATATATATATATGTGTGTTTGTGTATATATATATATATATATATATATATATATATATATATATATATATATATATATATATATACGGGATGTAACATCCTAATTGATCATACCACAATATGTTTAATATCTAAAAAACCACCAAACTAATTGAGTTTCTTTTTTCCAGTATTTTAGATAAGACGTCTAGACATCTTGATACCATTTGTCGTAAGATTCATTGAAAAACTCGTTATTCAGCTAGAAAGAGAACAGGTTAAAATCATTTTGTGTCAGACCCACTGTTTTCCCAACTGAGCAATGTTGAGGCGAAAAAGATCATTCAGGCCTTCAGTAATGGTACCAACATTCGTACTCTGGCTTCCGTTTTCAAAGTTCATTCAAGATCCATCAAGAGAACAGTGAATAATTTAAAAAAAAAAGAGCGAATTGTACGGAAGAAAACTGGATCAGGAGGTCAATACAGGAAAGGGGATTATGACTTCAGCTAAAAAGATGAATTAGAAAAGATACAACTGAACCCCTATGACGTCATATAGGAGTTTCAACTATGACAGTCCAAAGAGCAGTGAAAAAAGATATGAAAATGAAATCATACGTGAAAAGTGAGAGGCACCTTGTTACTCCAGGAGAGAAAGTTAGAAGTTTAGAGAGGGCGAATATTATCTTGAATAAGTTGGAAAATTATCCTGGAATAATATATATATATATATATATATATATATATATATATATATATATATTGAACTTTATTTCAATAATAGATCCTTAGCTATGATTAATTAATGATGGACATGTCACTTTCGTTTATGATCGATTTCATCACGATCCTTCTCTTAAACTTGGAGAGTCATTATACATTCTTATTGTTCAAAGTAGAGTCCAATAGCGGTATAAAAACCTCGGAGAATTCCAGTAAGATATCTTTAATCATTTCTAAGATAAAACGTTTCAAAGCTTAATATAACAATTGGAGAATTTTGCTGTTACATGACTGACAATTTTGCTGTTACACCCGGTATATATATATATATATATATATATATATATATATATATATATATATATATATGTATATATGTATATATATATATATACACACACACGCAGACGCATAAATATTTTTTTAAGTTCCCGTTATCTATCTATCTATCTATCTATCGTCTAAATTTATTTAATGTGTGAGAAAGTAATATTTCAAAAATTTAATTACTGCAGTGAACCGTGCGCGGAAACCATTGTCCCGGATTCGACAAGATAAAATTTAGCACGTTTGATGTGCGCGACAGTTAACCGAGAGAAAAACATGTATATATTTCCCATAATAATTCTATTATTTGCCCAAGAAAATCTAAATCAAATTTAGAATTTAGCCAAAGACACGTAAAAGAATTAAAATCTTAAAACTATGTCACATGTAAACAACGCCTTTTGTTATGAAAGAGAATACAAAACTTCGTTTGAATCTCTGGAGCGTTGGTATAAACAGTGAAACAATTTATGAGTCTTTTGAAGTCGATCTAATATGACATTTGAAGAACTGACGCAGCACAATCTTTCTACCTGTAATTTCTTCAAGTAGGTCTTGTACACTGTACTCAATCAAAAGGCTCTCCAAGTCCCCACTAGAAAAAAAACAAAAACAAAAAAAACAACACACACACACACACACACACACACACACACACACACACACACACAGAGAAAAAATAGTCATCAAGGACACATGGACCAGTGGATAAATGCGTTTGTTGGATCCAGTGACATTGAACCAAAGAATTGTGAGTTCAATACCTGGCTACTTCAGTGGTGAATAAAAACTTGGCGAATTGAGTTAAAGGGAGATAACTGAGTCATCCGGAAGAGGCACGTCATGAGGAAGTAGTGCTATCTAGCCCGTTGGAAGAAATAAACGGTTTAGTTAGAAATTCCAATCACCTGAAGAAGGCCAGAGCGTACAACAGTCGAAACGTCGTGAATATGGTAATAAAGATGAGGACAACAGTCCGATCAATGTAAATAGAAATAAATAGGCCACAACAGAAATTTTTGAACAGGTTTCACAAACGAATACTTCCAATCAGACATAATAGTCAGTGTTCAAGTTCAGCAAAAAGGCATGGATTTTGAATGCTGATTTTCAAGGCAGACGCTCTACTGTTGGAGGATTATTTTCCGTAATAATTTAATACTTCGTAAATGCCCCTATACTTTGCGATGAGTTTTGGCATGCTTTCGCTTTTACGTTATAAAAACGTAAACTTTTGAATTGTTTATATTTTACAAAGAACTACACAAATTGAGCGATTTCTGAAAAGGAAAATTTAGCAAGTTAGTTTCACAGACCCCCTTTACTGTTGTAATCGGCCATCACTGAATTGTTGCAGAGTTATGTCAAACATAAATAGAGTAGATGTCTTTTTCACTCAAGGTAGAGGGTTTTTCTTTGGCGTTATATTAACTTAGGAAAGGACAAGCGTCAGGTGTATAGAGCTGAAGCAGACTTTAGAAGAAACCGGAAACACAATTTTGGCTTGGGCTTAATATTATTTGAACCTTCCCGAGCCAAAAAGGCCGAGAATCGATGAGCTGTATATTTATCGTATTAAAACCTACAATCGTAGAACAAGGTCGAAGGGGAAATGGATGAGGCTGGTCGTTACTGTCTGTCCTAAACCTAGATAATATGATTCGCAACCCGTTTTGTTCATTACAATTTACCCAATCACCACGAGAATTCATTCCTCACCATTCATCCAACGTACAGCACGATACAGCATATTGAAAGGGTGGCTCGACTAAAACAGTGATTCTCAACGTGGTCCAGGTGGACCACCGGTGGTCCACATAGCATTTCTAGCGGTCTACAAAGAATTCATAGGCAAAAAAAATTGTAACCATTTCTCAAAAATGTATCTAAATTATTCATATTTTGAAGAATTAAAAATATATATTTTGTATAATTACACACGTTTGAAAATTTCTCTTTCTCCTGATCCAGTTTTCTTCCGTACAATTCGCTCTTTTTTTAAAAATTATTCACTGTTCTCTTGATGAATCATGAATGAACTTTGAAAACGGAAGCCAGAGTACGAATGTTGGTACCATTACTGAAGGCCTGAATGATCTTTTTCGCCTCAACATTGCTCAGTTGGGAAAACAGTGGGTCTGACACAAAATGATTTTAACCTGTTCTCTTTCTAGCTGAATAACGAGTTTTTCAATGAATCTTACGACAAATGGTATCAAGATGTCTAGACGTCTTATCTAAAATACTGGAAAAAAGAAACTCAATTAGTTTGGTGGTTTTTTAGATATTAAACATATTGTGGTATGCTCAATTAGGCTGTTACATCCCGTATATATATATATATATATATATATATATATATATATATATATATATATATATATATATATGTGTGTGTATATATACTACAAAAATACAACAGAAAGTCTGCCAGATGACCAAAAGTAAAACACAAAAAGGAAAATAAAATAGATTTAACGGACAATGGAAATCAAGAAATCTTATACAAGAACGGGGAAATAAACAAAGAAAGAAAATAACTAAGCAGCAGACACTTACCTAAACCACATGTTATATATATATACAGGGTGACCCCCACCAAACGGGAATTTTTGAAGTTCGTATTGCCAGACATGAGCAAGTGGCAACACTGCGAGACAGTGACCTTGAGCAAGTAAACCTTTCACCATTTTAGTAACGAGAATGAAATTCACAGTATCCCAGTTGAGATGTTGCAGCAGTCAATGAGGAATCTCAACAGCAGATTTCAAGAATGCATTCGTGCAGGAGGACGCCATCTACAGGACGTAATTTAAAAAAAAGGAAAATTCCACCATTGTTTCTTAAATGGCATGTTTTAAGGTTTCAATTACTATGAATTAAATATTTTTCTTCCATCACTCTTGGCTTTATTGGATTGTTAAATAGTCCCCCTTTTTTGGGGTCACCCTGTATATATATATATATATATATATATATATATATATATATATATATATATATATTACACACGTTTGAAAATTTCGAAATTATGTACGTATTATTATTGTACAGCCTATAAGTAAAAGTAGGAATGGTCCATTTGTATTTTTTGAAGAAAAAATAGTCCACGAGCTGAGAATTGGTGAGAAGCACTGGACTAAAACAATAATTACATTGGAATTTCACAATATATAGAAATGTCATTTTTGTTACATCTTACATTTTTCCTAATAAAGAAAATATAAAAATACATGGCATGAAATGATGGGCAAGATTACGAACCCAATTTTATGAAAATAAAATTGAACAAAACATTTGAACTAAAAAAAAAATGTCTTTGTAGGAACCGTTCACCCCAGAGAAAATTTTTTTTAGAGTGGCTGCCCTATTCTGTCGATAGGCAAAATCATGTGGTTCACTCACTGAAGGTGATGGAAGTACAAAATAAATTGTGGAGTTGGAAAATCAAAATCTGACCCAATTAAGAGAAAAACAGGGATTAAAAAACCCCCAAACAAACTGGAGATGTTGGTAATCTTGACATGGATTACAAGAAAAGAGAATGTCGATAGAAAAGTGATTAACTGACTTTGGTCGCTCCGACGTAGTTATCTTGCTAGATTACATGCGTTTGTAATAAAACATCTAATGGTCTATGTATTTCTTAGATGAAACATTGTTTTTTTCATCTTATTTTGATTTCTATCGCAATTCTTGCATAGTTCTGATACACTGTAAGTTATAGTAATATTTTATTCGTATATTGTATGTATATTTTATACTTATATTGTATATATATATTTTTCAGTCATTATAGATTCCAGACAACCTAGCTTTCAATATCGACAGTAGGATGATCCGATGCTTATTTGGCAACATTGGAATAACGTGGCACAATTTGTAATATAACAGTTTAACGATACCGTTTAAATGCTAAAACTTGCCGACCAACGTAATTTCAAATCCAACGGGATAACTGGGCTTCGAGTAATTTTTAATTAAGCATGAAGAAAAGCACACACACAGGAAGAGATAACTCCAGGTGCATTAAATGCTAATTACAATCTCGTTTCCCTTGACTTGTTGATCCGTCAGTCATATTGGCACACTAGTGGCGTTGTTGTTGTTGTTGTTGTTGTTGTTGTTGTTGTTGTTGTTCTTCTTCTTCTTCTTCTTCTTCTTCTTCTTCTTCTTCTTCTTCTTCTTCTTCTTCTTCTTCTTCTTCTTCTTCTAAGAACGTGAGCGATTGTGACGCCACAACTTCCTATTTCGAAGCTCACTCTTTATTCATCAAGGTAAGAGACGACTTATTATTATAAAGAAAGAAAAATTTGTTGGATAGTCGGCGATTAAACCGGCTCCTACGCTCTATTTCGTCGGGGTTGCTAGAAAAGTGGTTAACAACCATGTAGAACAAAAAACCTATTAAAGAGCGACAGAACTCTAGCCGAGTCAACGATCAGATAACTAGAGTTTGTGTCTCAATAAAAACACTGTTGAGAAGGCAACAGCAGTTAATCCACTATCAATCCCAAGAACAATCGTGGTAATTCCAATAAAAATAATTTAATAATAATCTATAGTTAAGCATAGCGGTAATTAGCAATAATAATATAAAATAATACGTGAAAATATTTTAAAATTCCATAAATAGGAATTGCCTTGGCGTTGGAAGGATGTCCCCGAAAGCGGAATTTGAGCGAGTTTTCATGGAATCAGTTTTGGAAGAAAGTGAACTTTACATTCATGAATTCATCGCTTCTGCAGATGTGGGTAACGGCGCACACGCACACGCACACACACACACAAATATATACATACACTCATGCATACACACTCCCACAAACGCTCACAAATACAGGCGTACACATGCATACGTACAGGTACACATACGCACACGTCACCTATAAACATATGCAAGCACACGTATGCACACAAATGCATACAAGCCACTCACGGATTCACATTACAATGATCACACATACATACACGCGCACATTCATACACCGACATGTACACATATGATCGATCCCTTGCATACGCATGCACAGGTACACACACACACACAGAAACGCCCTAACACACACGCACCATCACACGCACATACACACCTATTCACACGCAAACTTATTTAAGTACATAAAGCACGTGTCGTCATACTAATGTAATAAACTAATGACTGATCGCGCTTAACGATGTGCGTGCCATTAATGTTCTCTTGTGTCAAAATTAGATTATTATGGGAAATATTAGTTTTCTGGGCAACTCCGACAGCGCAATGGTTAGGAAGCTGGTCATACAGAACAATTCACTCATGTAGTGACTTCTGTCCCCATTAGGCCTCCTACGTTTAGGTTTAAGGTTAGTGGTCGGCTTTAGGTCGTATCCAAGAATTTGATTCCTTTTTTGCCGATCGCTTCCTTGTTGAGCTTTTTTCTCTATTGTCTGGCTTCTTCCTTTTCTCTTCTGGTAGCTTCGAAGTTTTTGCTTCCGACGGTGATGAGCCATCACCAGTAGGTACGGTCTTGTGCATATGTTTTAAACGATTTAGACTCAAGTCCAGCGCCTTCCAGTGTTGTTTTGAGTTTATCATTGTATCTTTGAAGGGGGCAGCCCCCTTGTCTTTTCTCTGAAATGAGCTCGCTGAATAAGACTTGACGTAGAAACGTTGACACTTTCAGTCTTGCTACATATCTTGACCATCAAGATGGTATTTCATGATTCGATGGTTTTACTGTTGGCTCTTTCTAGAAATTTTGTTTTGGTATTTCCATTTGATCTTCAAGATTGTAATGAAGCTTAGAAAATAATCACAAATATGTATTTTAAGACATTTTTATGTTTATATATTCTTTTTATAGATACAAATATTTAAGTAAATGCTCTGTTTATAATAATTAGTATTAACAACACTTAAAGGCCTGAATGTCCGAGAAATTGTATATAAAATATACGTCCTCTGACAAGAATCGAACCTGTATCCTGTACGAAACCGTCATATAGCCTGACGTGTTTTTACCGATTTCACCACAGAGGTTATCAAGGTCGATTTTACTGTTTTTAAACTACAATTTTCCATGATTTTCTCACGTACATTCATATCTGCTCGATGCGTATCCAATTGTAAACAAATGACGTCACACATTATGAAATAGACAAAGTCTGACAGTTATTTTAAGACATTCTTTTTTTTTTTATAGAGAACGCATATTTTCTATGAAAATTTCAGGCCGGTAAATGTTGTTAATACTGTTTCTTATAAACAGAGCATTTACTTAAATATTTGTATCTATAAAAAAGAATGTATAAACATAAAAATGTCTTAAAATAATTGTCGGACTTTGTCCATTTCACAAATATGTATAAAAAGGTTCTGAAATTGTCTTGGCCCGATCAAATTGAAACACTGAATTTGGTCAGATTGTGTGGAGTACTTTTGGCTGGAAGTTTCAGTTCTCTTAGTATCTATAGATGCTTCAAGAATCAACTTTGCCAAAGTTTCTTTGACAATTAAATGAAAAAGAAGGAATATTAATTTTATATCTTCCCCTAAAACTGTAATGACAAGTCTTAATTTAGAAAACATTTCCAAACTTGATTCCACGAAATGGCAGTGCTGACTCTTCACTACATTCAGATTCACTGCATTTAACACCTTTTAATTTCATATTTTTATGGAATGCAGCAAAAGACAAAGCTTATACCTTGGCACACATGAGATGTCAACAGTGACAGATGGTAATGGTAATATTAGCCGTTTCCTTATAAGGAAACATTCGGCATTCATTAACAGGGCAGCAAGTGCTGGTGTTGTTTGAAACTTATAAAAGTCTTTCTCTTAAAACAAATTTTCAGGAAAATAAGTTTCCCAAGTTCAATATTTGTTATCGATTTTTCCATTATGGTGTCTTCCGTTTTAGCGCTTTGTACGAATGTGGAACATCAACATCTTTGATTATGTCATTGTTTTCTCTTCGACTTACACGTGCTATCCATTTTAGTTGTTGCTGCTGTTGAAAAATCTAAAGTGATGTGGTGTCTTTTATTTGGCACAGTTATTTGACTGTGATTCTGTAGCGCCAGTCGATGAGGGTCAAAGAAGTATAGTTCTCTCTAACATTGACATAATTCATACGTTCGATGACATTTTTAACTGTTGGCACGGTCTAGAATATTTTCAATTCCAGTAGCTGTTATCGCTCTTTCCAGTACCGAGGAGAGGTTTCCTTCCTAACCTTTTGTTTAAAGTGGTATGCTGTTGTCGGCTGAAATTTATAAAATCTTTCTATTGAAACATATGGTGTATACATGGGGAATACGCAGGGTATACGTGGGGTATACATGGGGAATACGAGGGGCATACGTGGGGTATACTTGGAGCATACGTGGGGTATACGTGGGGCATACGTGGGGTATAAGTCGGGTATACGTGGGGAATACGTGGGGTATACGTGGGGTATACCTGGGGTATACGTTGGGTATACGTCGGGTATACGTGGGGCATACGTGGGGTATACGTGGGGCATACGTTTGGCATACGTGGGGCATACGTAGGGTGTACGTGGGGTATAATCTTGGAAAAGATCACATAAACCGGAGATCTCATTTCCTTCTTGTAATCCTGATGAGGTTTGAAATGTTTCCGTATCGAGATCCTCACCAGACACGTATGGTTTTGTGGAATGATACAGTTCCTCGGTTAGATTTAGACTTTCAGATTAGTGATATATTTTGGAAGGCGGTTTCTAATGGAATAGAATATGAAGTCTCTACTGATGTGGATATATTCTGCTGTCAGGTCGATATAGCAGGTCGATGAATCGACTTTCCTAAAACGATGAGAGCCTACTGAATAAAATATTCATTAGTACTTTCACCATAATGGATCCAGTTGAGATGGATCAAATTCAGATTCCTCGGTATGTGCGAGGGTACTGACGACTACATTTTTGTTTCTATAGTGCATGGACGCATGATATACATCACTTTTGGGGTTTACGGCCACATCATGTTGAAACACGGGTTGCCGTACGATCACCGAAGTTAAGCAACGTCGAGTCTGGTCAGTACCTAGATGGGTGGCCGCTTGAGGATACTACATGCTGTAAGCTTGTATGTGAGGTGGGGTGATGGATAATGACAGAATGGTTAATCAGAGAGCCGAGTTCCAATTCCAGTTGGGTTCGTTATAATCACTTGTGCGCAAATACCTTTGGCGGGGAATATGAATCACTTCTCATCCTCCCAGCTATGGGCTAAGTAGTAAGATATGTATAAGTAAATCATCATTATCCCTACAAAATAAAAATTGCGTACAACATATTTAGATTTCGGAATTAAAAAACCCATAGAGGTGTTGATATACCGCTAAACAAAAAAAACCCCAAAACCACCCCACTTTTGGGGATGCGTTTTTGATTTCAGACTTGTTTCAAGACATTGAGAAACTTCTTAATAAATTCGGAGAGAAGGAAAGCTATTTTTAAATGTTCAGCCTCAATGTCAATTGATGCTTTATTATTGTCAATGTCAATGCTTTATTGTTGTCAATGTCAATTGATGCTTTATTATTGTCAATGTCAATGCTTTATTGTTGTCAATGTCAATTGATGCTTTATTATTGTCAATGTCAATGCTTTATTTTTGTCAATGTCAATTGATGCTTTATTATTGTCAATGTCAATGCTTTATTTTTGTCAATGTCAATTGATGCTTTATTATTCATTAATTTCTTATAGCTTCGTTAAATTCCTCATCACTCGGTTCGTTATTGTTTATGTTTAGAGAAATTATTGGTATTTAGTGTAATTCCGAGGGTATTTTATTTTATTGTGTTCAGGGTTGAATTGTGTCGCGAAGTGATTTTTGAAATCCGCTTATTTCTTTTGTGCTGGTTTTGATTGGATGATGTTATTGTGACCTTTCGCTTTTCTTCACATTTCAACACATTTTCTGCGCTGTCTGGCCTTATTAATTTGATTTCCAGATTTATGGAGACAGAGTTTTCTTTAGAGTATTAAATATTTTTACTTTTTAATTTTTTAGGATTCTTCTTTTCATTTTCTTTCCCCCCCTTTTTTTTCATCTCTTGTATCAATCTTTTCAACTCAGGATTGTCATTCCACGGGAATATTTTTTTTCCGTCTAGGAATTCTTGGAATGGTCTCGCGTGCTTCACCTAATGAAGACACGATAACAATATTTCATTCTTCCATGGTGCTTTGGTTAAGATTTACGGACATCCATTTGTATTTTAATTTATTGAAGAATTCTAATCTATCTCCTCCATTTTTAAGGGCTTGCATATTGTGCTTAGGTGTCTTCCGTGATTTCTGTAAGCAGAAGCGAGATATTCCGTTGGTTGGTGTTGTCAGTTTAGTTACAATTAGTCGATGATCAGATTCAAATTAGGAATTGTATACTCTAACATCTGTCACGAACTACCTAAGCCAAGGGTTTGAGATACTGAAATAAATAATCTTTTTGGTTATCTTCCTGGGTTATCCTATGTAATTCGGTGTTTCGTGGGATGGTAGAAGCATGTGTTTAGCTTGTATTTTTGATTAGCAAATAATTAACAGGATTTTACCGTTGCCGTTTGTAACTTCTCCTTCAAAGAGTGACGTCTTCTCGCCATCAAAGGAGAAGTGGCGTTTATGAATACTTGAGGTAGCATTAAAATCCCAATGAATGTACAATCTTCTGTTTTTTTTCTTCTAGTACTCAAGGTTTAATACATCCTGTATAGAACTTCTTTTTGTCAGAAATACTCCTTTTTTTTCGTTACAGCCACGAATAACTATGACTTTTTGACCGGTTTAAGATATTGTCTATTGCAATATCCAGTGACTTGCATATTGCGATTTCAAATCCATATTGGCTTTTTTTTTCTTTTGGACAGGACAATGTAAATTGTATCTCAGTGTTTTGGGCACTTCGACGTAGTGTAATGGTTAATAAGCTTGTCTTGTTAGATCACCTACAACTGAGTAGTGGGTTCGATCCTCATTGGATACTTTATACTTTCGGCCTTGTGCCACATCTAATCTATGCTTAATAAATGGCTATAAATTGTATCCCAGTTTTTTCGGCACTTCGACGTAGCGTAATGGTTAATAAGCTTGTTTTGTTAGATCACCTACAACTGAGTAGTGGGTTCGATCCTCATTGGGTGTTTCAAACTTTCGCCCTTGTGTCACATCTAATGCTCGCTTAATAAATTGCTATAAATCATATCCTAGTTTTTTCGGCACTTCGACGTATTATAATGGTTAATAAGCTTGTCTTGTTAGTTCACCTACAACTGAGTAGTGGGTTCGATCCTTTCTGGGTGCTTCAAACTTTCAATCTCGTGTCCCCTCAAAACCACGCTTAGTAAATGGCTATAAATCGTATCTGAAATGTTCAATGTAGTCACTAGGAATTGAACGCACATCTTACATACAGAGGACATCAAATTTTGCATTTTTCTAAAATGAAATTCACTCTGTAATCATTTAATCCTAACTGGCCTTTGATTTGAAACATTTTCTATTAGAAGCAACCTTTGTTTATTAGAAGAAACCTTTTTTCTATTAGAAGAAACCTTTTTTCTATTAGATGAAACCTTTTTCTATTACAAGAATCCTTTTTTCTATTAGAAGAAACCTTTTTTCTATTAGAAGAAACCTTTTTCTATTAGAAGAAACCTTTTTCTATTAGATGAAACCTTTTTCTATTACAAGAATCCTTTTTTCTATTAGAAGAAACCTTTTTCTATTACAAGAATCCTTTTTTCTATTAGAAGAAACCTTTTTTCTATTAGAAGAAACCTTTTTCTATTAGAAGAAACCTTTTTCTATTAGATGAAACCTTTTTCTATTACAAGAATCCTTTTTTCTATTAGAAGAAACCTTTTTCTATTAGAAGAAACCTCTTTCTATTAGAAGTAACCTTTTTTCTTAACATAGCAGAAGGAAATGATGATTGTGAGCTGTCTGCCTTACGTTTGAAGGAGAATATTTTGGACTGATATTCTGCGGGCAGAAATTTGCACAGGCACATTTTACTTCGTTGCTGTATTTTCTTTTTTAAACGAGCCACTCTGCAACCCAACAAACCCCATTAATCATAAAAGCAATGAGAGACGTTGTAAGAGAAACAAAAGAAAAACAGTTTTAAAAGTGAAAGTTCGAGCAGAACTTTGAAATTAGTTTCGTGCATTTCATTCGGCGATGCAAGAATCCGTATTTCAGCATCTTGAATTTGGCTTTTAATATTAGAATCAGCTTGTTGTTATAGCAGCAGCCAAGAGAAAAATAAATAAAGAAAGTGATAGAAAGAGAGTGAGAGAGAGAGAGAGAGGAGAGAGAGGTAAGAAAGAAAGAGAGAGAGAGAGAGAGGCGTATCTCAGAGTATTTTTAAAATTAAAAAAATAGCCCAAGGCAACGATTCCAATGACTCCAAAATAAACACTTATATCATGCGAGTCAGGCTACTATAAAGTTAATAGACGTCCGTCCCTAGACGGCGTCTTGTTTGACAGAGAGTTGAAAAACAAATCTGGTCCATCAACCAAAACCCTGGTGTCGTAGCATTTGGGAAGATAGCAAAAGAAAACATTTTTTAACCATTCCTATTCCAAATTATCTTGAGTAGATACTTACAACATTCGGTGTGCATCAGAATTCTTCCTCGGCTCTTCTACCCTGTTCGCATCATCATTCCTAAACAAAAACAAAAAGAAGACAAAATGAATAAATATGGCGAACTGGTTCATGAAAATAACTTAGTGGTTAAATGACAATGAACTTTAATACAGAACAAAATATTTAACTTTTGAAAACAGAATGGTTTCTTTCCTTTGACTAATATCTTGAAATTTTATTAATTGATAATGGCTGGCCCCTCGTTTTGGAGTATGACAGTATGCTATGGAGGTTGTACAATTCCCGTTGCAGACTCCTGCTCAGGGAAATTTGTGCTTGTTCAACACCCACAAAGCCCATCTGTGATTTACAATGCAACTATGCCGAGAGGACCTTAGTTACAGTCTCTGGCAGAGAGCGCTTAATCTGACGTGATCAGCAGTTTGAACAAGACAAGTACGTTCAAACCCTCGGTCACGATGACTCGTGACTTCGTGCTCGCACAACAAATAAAGAAAACTTCCATCTACCCAATTTCGCTCACAAGGTTTGGGTGAACCTGTATGGTTTTCAGGCACTTTCCATTGGTTCTGGAACTTCCTCCCTGGGTTGATAACATAAAAAATCAACTTTCTGACACAGTGATATACAAAACCGAGCCTCCTGGTTGTTAACGAACGTCTTAACAACTTGCCAACGATCTATATATAACATTCTCTAACTTCCGTTAGTCTGTCCGTCCGTCATACCAGATAAAATAGCCACACATTTTAACCGATCGAAACCAAATTTTGGGGAAAAGTGCAAACAATTTAGGGGGTACAAAGTACAGTTGGTTTTACTAGGGCGCTTAGCTTAGTACAATAAAATTTCATAAGTTTACTGTTCGACCTGCGTTTGCGAGAACTATAAACAAATCAGAAGGCCAAACGCTTCAAAAAGTTGGAATTTGGATCTAGAAAGAAATAGTGGCCAGTTGTATGTTGCATGCTCAAGAGTAAGAAATCATAAGAATTTATTCAAACCTGTCAAAACGGAAAAATATTGTTTGCCATGAAGTCCTATAAAATTAAATTAAAGAAGTGATTAAACCGCGAAATAGGGTTTTTGTCAAAGTATTTTTGATGACAAATCAGCTTCTTCAAATTTCATCGATTGGTTTGCGAAATTTAACGAAACGTAGTGTTTGTAAACCTCGATAAAAATTGTAATGATAAACTCAACAATACTGAATACTGTGAGACGCATATCAATATTTCCATTTTACCTTTACTTGCTTTGTTTACACAAGCAGTATCAGTGCTAGTAATATTATCTTGGATTTTTATTCGATGAAGTTGGAATTTGGCTCAACAAAGAAATAATGGCCAGTTGTATGTTGCATGCTCAAGAATAAGAAATCCTAAGAATTTATTCTTCGCTGTTGGTGTGCGAAATTGAACGTAAAGTAGTTTGTAAATGTTGACAAAAATATTAGCGATAAATTCAACAATGCTAAATACTGTAAGAATTTCAACCATGTGTCAGCGTGTTGTAAAAATTCTAGTTACTAATATTTCCATTTTACCATGACATGCTTTATTTAGACGTGTAG
Organism: Acanthosepion esculentum; assembly: GCA_964036315.1. Taxonomy (NCBI): domain Eukaryota; kingdom Metazoa; phylum Mollusca; class Cephalopoda; order Sepiida; family Sepiidae; genus Acanthosepion; species Acanthosepion esculentum. The sequence goes on from OZ038497.1 coordinate 42,747,763, forward strand.
TATTAGTAGTATTAATATTATCATGGATTTTTATTCGATGAAGTTGGAATTTGGCCCTTGCATGTTGCATACTCAAGAGTAAGAAATGCTTTAATAGAATTTCTTTCGTTTTATTTTTAGTTGCTTTATTTAGCGTTGTAGTATTAGTACTAATAGTATAATATTGATTTCTCATTATTATTTGATGAAGCATTGTCACTGCTTGTTAAATTTTTGACTAAAATTTCTCGCACTCAGTGTAAACAGGCGAGCAATAACTGAACAATATTAAATAAGAATAAGAACTAGACGAGATATCCCTTGGCATGAGCAGTGGAATGAGAACAGTCTACACCAGTAGATTAAATAATGAGCACAGTTCAGAATTCTGTATAGTTTATTCTGATCGATATACAGCTGAGAAAGGCGGTGTGGGGTCCCATTGCAATAACAACAACAACAAAGACGAGGATAATAATCCGAAAATAAATAGTGTAAATAGAATTTCTTTCATCTTAATTTTACTTGCTTTTCATCGTCAGTCTACGGCCATTAATAATGTGGATCGGAAAACAAAAAATAAGCTTCGTCTGAGACTCGAACTAGTTTCCATTTTAACCCGGAAAGCCCATTTGTCGTAAACGGGGGTTAATGAAAGTTAGATTGGTTTGGTTTGGTTTGTTTTGTTTTACGGCATATCATCCACAATGGGCAATTTAATGCCGACAAAATTTGCTTTTTTTTTTTTCAAAAATGGTAATTTTTCAGAGTTGGTAATATTTTTTTTCCAATAATGTATAGTTTGGTTTGTTTTGTGGCATATTAACCTCAATGGGTTATTTAATGCGGACAAGATTTTTATTTCTGGAAATATTTTCTTTTTTAAAAAGTATTTATGGTATTAAAATCTATTTTTACACTTTCATAGTGTTTTGAGTCAGGTTGTTTGGTCAACTATTTACCCTAACAGGTTCTACCCCCGGGTCAGGGTGGACCTGGGAACACCAGCAATTAAGAGGTGGTTCCATGCTCCTCAAAACCTCCTGATCAGAGGCCTTGCTGTTGGACGTAGTTTATCGTCTTACCCAGGACGCGGATGCAGTTTATCGTCATACCCAGGAAGCTACTGAAGGTTAGATTTAAATGTATACAGTTGATAGTTTGCCTAACGTATTTTTTTTACCTCAAACAATAGAGCAAGAGTTATGAAGTTCAGTTATCCAGAAGTGAATCGAGGGAGAAATGAAACCTCACCAGAAACGGTCGAAGTAATTTACGATAAAAGGCAAATACATTCAAGAGGAAATTAAAACTAAAATTGATAAATACGAATCAAATATTAAATATTTCTTTATATTTTCACCGGGCATTTAGTTGCTTCTCTAATATAGGGACTCACTTAAACACATTTTTTGGTAAATTTGATTGAAGGGATTTCAACATAACGAATGTGTTTAGCATATTCGATATTTCTCTAGGTCTTTAAATTCAAATGTTTTATTTGTTCAGTGGTTAAACCACGTCAGATGTCACTTCGAGTGTGAGAGTATAGATTAAAAATGTATTTCCATTTTGTGTAGAGATTAAGGCGGAAGCTCACTCAGAAAATAATTTACACCGTCCAGATTATGTCTTTCGGAAAGCCATATGAGAATATGAAGAATATCATTATTCAGAAGTACGAGTATTGCTCTACTAGATTCAATCACAAACACACACAGAGGATAAAAAAAGTACGACTAACCTGGATATAATGAGGAACGCAATAAGAAAACAAAATTGGGAAAAGAAAACCCTCAATGGAAGATGGATTTGAATGACAAAAATAAAATGCCGCACTTGAGCAGGTATGGATATGGTTACGCAGAGGACAATTGATAAGAGAAACGAAATCTCTTAGAAACTCATCAAAAATAGTATAATGATAATAAAATATATCAAACGTAGAAAAACAACATCAAACGTTGAATTTGATATAAAAAATGAGACACTAAACCACATATATTAACGATAGGTTAGGAACAATTATATACTGTGAACTGTGCAAACGATTATAGAAAAATGTATCTTCCTAAATCAGAGACTGTTGTAGAATATAAAAAGCAGATTATATTCTGGAAATCACTTTGAGATAAAACACGTAGAGTCCTATCCAATTCGAGCAACCCCAGGATATGATATGATGATCATAAAAAAAGAAAGTAACAATGTGTATTTTATGGGACTTTAGAATACACGCAGAACAATCAAAGATAATCACCCTGACATCGTGATTACACTAAATGCAAAATGTATCTCCTTATTTCCATGGCAGACCCTGTTGATTGCAATGAATCTTTGAAGATCTTCAAAAAAACTATCAAAATACAAGGACCTTCACTCCTAAACAACGTTTTTTGTTTAAAAAAAACTATTATTGTAAAAACTGTAATAATTGTAATAAAATCTAAACATGATAAAATTGAATTCATACATTTTTTTTCTTGAGAATTGACAACAAAAATATTAAACATTATTTATTTATTAGATGTTTATTTACAAGAATAATTTTATATTTACAACATCCTAAAAACTGATACAATTCAAACTAATGCAAAGCCGTATTTATCGTTTACCAATTTGTAAATGAATAAATATGAAAACAATTTTTTATTCATAAATATATAGACATTTACTAAGTTATTAAAATATGTGAACCAACAACGAGCAAGTCCTTATTATTAACCATTTACTAAAGTTCGAATCGATTACCAATTAGCCAATGTCGAGGAAGTGAAGGTAGTTAAAATAATATCGGAGTCAACGGAAAAACCATCTTTTTGACATTCCGTTTTTTTTTCGAGCACGAGGGCCTAAGTTTTGTGATGTCAACGAATACTCGTTGCCACTTTTGAAATGTAAACGAATACTCGTCGTAACTTTCGTAATCCTCGTTGTAGTTGAGAACCTTGGAATCGCGGATACAACTATAGAAACGCCGTTGAACAATACTGGCGTCAGACGCCTTCGAATAACACTCGCACTAATAGTACTTGCTCGATAATACTAGCTCGAATAGTAACCACCAAATAGTGGTCCGCATAGCAATCCGTATAGTGATCAGTATAGAGAAATAATATACAGAATGTAGAAGTTAGTCGAGGTTTTCTTGTAGGTCTTGAAAAAATCTTTTTGTATCTAATCATAAAAGCCATTCCACTTTTGGTCCAATGCGTTTAAAAATAATTGAGAATCCTACAATCTTAGAACCACTGACCAATAAAAATTGTTTCTTGAAGCAAAGCGAGAGAGACTGATGATGATTGGTCTAAAAGTATGTTGCATGTGGGAGAAATTTCAATCTTAAATTTTCCTTTTCTTCGTCGTATTTATCGAAAGAGGAAGAGAGTTATAATGGAAAAAAAGCACTGATCGACTTCCTTACTCTGAGAAAAGTATTTTTCTATTAATATGCGTCAGTTCACATATATGGTTGTTTGGGTTGAATCAACTTTTAAAAAGGAACTAATTGGTCACTTTTCACATTTTGAAGTCTTCCAGTACTTCACTTGTATTTCAGCTCAAAATCTACTTTTGTTTTTAAATTTCAAAAACCATTCCCGGCACGTGCTTGCACCTACTGCAGAATACCTATAAGAGCCTGTTGCCCAGTTTCTGCTGCAATTAAATCTGAAGAATAAATAGTATCGAATGTGAGCCGTACCTTCATGATTTTCAAGAAAGCGAAGCAAAATTATTCACGCAAACAACTTTGCATGAACAAAGCCCTAAATAAGTGGGTGGGGGGGTAAACTTCGACGTTCGACGACTCATCGCAGATTTCTTTAACATTGTAGAACATCCTTTAGAAAATATGATATTGTGAATTTTTGCGTCAACCTTACAAACACACACGGCACACACACATGCACGTACAACACAGAGAAACACAACATACACACGCACACGCCCACACACAGACAGACAGACAGACACACACACACACACACACACACACCAGAATCCGATTATTTAAATTGGGTATTTAGATAAAACTGAGGAAGCACTTGCTTCATTTTTTTAAAAAAATAACATTCACGAATCTGGTGGCATTTATATCTCGTTTCGGTGCTACTAACTTTCTACTGAGGAATGGTAGAGAACCCACGCAGAGAAAAAAAAATGGACAACGATGATCGACGGAAACCTTTGATAGTTTTCGGGGTGGGCCGACCATATTAATGGGGTAATGTTTTTTTCTGAAACAAAACTGTTTCTTCTACTTAACATAGCCGGTTGCAGCATATACTTATTTTAGAAAATGCTGTTTTTTAAAGGTATTATTTAAAGTATTTAATTTTAAACGTGAAAATAAACCGGTTATTCTTGAAGTAAGAAAATTTATCTAACATATGAATTCGTTTTTTTTTTTTACTCTTACGATTCTGAGAGGATTCGATTAATTATTTGAATGGTTTTCTTATTTTCATCGCCTATTTTAAAGTGTTTTGGGAATTTCTGACAAATATTGCCATAATTCCGTGAATTTTTCAGACTAATATCCTCATCATTATAGACTTTTCTAAAAAATCTGAGTGTATTCTTTCGTAGCGTTGGTTTGAAATGCAAAGTCATAATTCTGCTTGTTACTTAGTTCCGTAGTTAGCGGGAACGTTACGTCCTGCAAATATTTCGTAAATAATGGACTCTTTTGTTTCGATCAGGAGGCAAGACAAAAAAGACATACCAGTAAGGCTGTTTGGTTTCAATGAGAAAAGGTAAAAAAAAAAGAAAGAAAAAAGAAAGAGAAAGCAAGGGAGAAGAAAAACTCAGTAATATGCTACTTCTGCCTATAAACCAACTGATAAAAAACACGTATTTGCGTTTGTTGGCGATGAAAAGGTATTTGGTTGAGTAGAATTATCTGCTATCGTCATGAGTTTACGGCGCATGACGAAAATCTGGTCATTAAAGAAAACTGCCTGGACGTATTCGCAATATTTATATGGTGAACATCATGTTCTAACTCTGTTTGTTTCTTGATTCCTTAGTTAGTTAGCCCTGTCAATATAGGCCATGATTAATGAACTACTCCATTTTGATTACGAAGAAAGACGGAAAAGACATATCAGAGACGCTCATAGATTTCAGCGAGAAAAGGAAAAAAATGAAAAAGAATACAATAATGTTTTCATATGTTTAATTTCTTAGTGGTATGGAAGAACTCGTCAATTTCAATTCTTTTCCTTTCTACCTTCTTATTATGATTGTTATTGTAATATTTTCTTAAGGTTGTTAAGCTTTAATATTTAACAGGCTAACAGGGGATTCTTCACGGGTATTTTGTAGTCGAGAAACTTACACGGAGCTTATTCAAGAATTATGATTCGCCATATAATGGAAACAGGAAATACCATAAAATTTTTACGGGTATTTCTAGTTCATATTATTCCTTTAATTACACCGGAGTTGTGGTGTCTTCCCTCTAACGAGGCTAATGTGGAATCTTCCACTTACTATAAATTTAGTAGGAAAGTAACCCTCGGGGTGGGTGGCAGTAATCTAAACTGTTCAACTGTCGAACTCTCTGTCTTTGGCAGAGAGGAGCCCGGACGAGGCTTTGCCGAAGGGCAAAGTTTCGTCCGGGGAGGTAGACAGACCCTGAACCCGTTTATACGGGTTCTAAGGGAATATTTTTGGCCGGGCCTACGGGCTCGGAGAACCCACGGTAAACTCGGCCTTGTGCCACATACATCCCTCGTGGGGGGGGGCTGTTAAATATTAACAGTGCTATAGCCTGTTCAACTGTCGAACTTTCTGCCTCGAGCAGAGAGTAACCCAGACGAGGCTTTGCCGAAGGGCAAACTTTCGTCTGGGGAGGTAGACTTGTTTATGCAGGTTCTACGGGAATATTTTTGGCCGAGCATACGGGCTCGGAGAACACACGGTAAACTCAGCCTTTTGCCACATACATCCCCCGTGGGGTCTGTTAAGTATTATCAGTGATCTAAACTGTTCTACCTCGACTGTGACTGTTCGCAGTTCGTGTCGAACTCTCTGCTTTGGGCAGAGAGGAACCCGGACGAGGCAGTGTCGAAGGGCAGAGTCTCGTCCCGGGTGCTAGACGTACGCGAACCTGTTTATGCAGGGTCTACGGGGATTTTTCGACCGAGCATACGAGCTCGGATGATCCATGTTAAATCTCGGCCTTGTGCCATATGTACACTCGTTGAGTATTACTAAATATCAACAGTGATATAGACTGAACGCTGGTCAACCGATACACACTCCTAAGTCGTGTAACACACTCTGTTGCATTTCCTGTTCAATACACTATTTATCTGCAACCTCTTGTTTTGTTATTCCTTTACCAATTATTTGGCCACAACAACAGGTCAACACGATTTTTCATGCCAAGAATCAAAACACATTTTTTAGCTAATTTGATGGTGCTGATTCCGAAAATGATATTAGTTTTTCATTGTTAGCTACCGTTTTTGCTGTACTGAAATTGCTCATTTTTGGAAAAAAAGGTCAATTTTCAATCTTGGATCATCGCAAAATTTAGTTAATAAAGGTCGTAGAAACCCATAAATCTTCAGGTAAGCCGAGCAATTTATGCCAGCCACTTGAAATAAACTATTTTTGTAAGAAAAAAAATGCTTTTGAGTCAAAAGCTTTAAAATAGAAGTACCAAATTGTTCTAATTTATCGCCTAAATTCAAATTAACTACTAAACATTATCAGTAAGGGCACTAGTAAAACTGATAATTAAGGTGACATAAAAAAATAAAACCCTAGAATCTTTTGTTTGATATTCATAAATTTATCACATCACTTTTATGCCTTCTCTACAGAAGGAAACCAATCACATTGAGAGCATTTTGTTATCACAGTTAGAAAGAAACTCCAATTAAAGACATCCCATTTGAATTCCATTGTACATGTTACTGCTGGAGTATCAAAAGGGACTTAAATAACATTGAACATGACAGACAATCACGAAAGAGAACATTTTTACCATAGTTCTTATGTTTTATTTCTGCTGTTAGTTTATTAAATGATTTGATGAAAATACTTGTTGGTCTTGGTATATTCAATCGTGTTATTTTTAAAGACTCAGGGTCTAATTTTTATTGCAAAAATAGTATTTATTAATAAGCAGACCAATATTCGTTGAATTGAATTTGTTGAATGTTACATTGAGAGGTTTCTACTATTTTCTTTTGAGAAATATTCCCATCAGTCAATATATACAGAAAACAAACGATGCATTTTTTTCCAAAAATGAGGCATTTCTGTACAGCAAATTAGTAGCTAACCAAGAAAAAGTAATGTCATTTTTAGATTCAGCGTCCTCAAATTAGCTAAAAAGTTGTTTGATGAATCGACACCATTTCAAAAGTTTTTTTTGTTGACCATTTCTATTCAAAAGAATCTCCTTTCATTGTTGGATCCTAAAGCCCTTTGGTATTGTCTGAAGCTCCAAGATTAATGAATTTCCATGACTTATTTTGATAATTAATCTTATGTTTAGTCAATTTTCGCTGCTTGGTTTTCCGGACTTCTGAGTGTTGGTTAAGTTTCTTGCGAAGAACATTCCTATTCTTCGTAAACTTTGTCTTTGTTGCTTCGACCACAATCACTGGACTTTGTCGGGTTTATGTAACATCCAGTAATCTTAAAAATAATCTTAATGATTTTTTCTACACTTCCGAGCAAAATAATTCACTAATATTAGCGACAAAGCTGTAGCCTATATTAGAAATCAAAACAGTCCCGTTTCTATAAATCAAGCGAGTTAAATGGTAATTCCAAGCTTCGAGAAACCAAAACCATTTCGTAAGCAATTGTTTCAGTTATAGCCTCGCATTTTGTGAATATGTTTCGTGTTGATGAACAAAAACAACACGCGTTGAATTGGTTGAGAGAAATAAGCAACAACAACAAAAGAAAAATGAGATTGTTAATGATAATAAAATATTTTTTAAACATTCTGAAACATTTAGTATGTAGGATCATTCCTGAAAGAGTGTATACATTTAATGAACCTTCTTATCATCCCTGTAAATGTAGTTGAACATACTCTGTTGGTGATTGAAAAACTGAGTGAATAGTCGGGTCTTAGGACATGCGTGTCTCCTAGGTGCGATGAGCATTGCGTTCTAACTCGTCTTCGTTTCGGTAGGAAAGAGGCCTAGACTCCTGAAATTTGCACTACGCGTGCACCCAAAGCTAATGAAGGGTGCTATTGATAATAGGGTTTTTAGCATGTCGCTAAACAGGGTGTAGCCGTTTCTACAGTTTAGTTTCTTCGTTTTCTAAGATTTCTAAAGATTTAGCTTGCAATATTAAAATTGCAGAACCAAGATATATCAGTTTCTGACAAGTGGTTCCACGCTGACCAACTTTCTAAGCGACATTGGTTAAAATCAGGCTTCTTGAAATCTTCAAGAATGGATTTTGTTAATTTCATAAAGAAAATTCAACCAAGATCAATCACTTAATTTGACTTTAATTCAGACCTTGAAAAAAGTAATTCTTTTCTGAAAATGAAGAGAAAATTCAATAGAAATTGGCTGAAAATCCTAAACTCTACTGGTGCTGTTTGATTTTTTAAATAAATCGTTAGAACTTGTTATTTTGCGATCGAACGATACAAAGGATTTAAGATTTAATTTTGTAAGTATAAAAATAGGTATGGATATCTCAATTTATTTGTTTTTTTTTTTGCAAAATAAATTGAGCAGACATGAAATCGTACGTTTGAATCCAATTATTTGTTATTTATTAAGCTCAAAAAGCTCGTTAATTACCTGTGCTGAATGACAATTTCGAATTGAACCTCCGTTTCTTTCAGCTACAGTCCCATATCTCGCCATTAAGCAACTACTCTTTCTATTGTTGTTATTGTTGTTGTTATATAGAAAGAGTCTGAAATGAATGACACTATACAGGTGAAGTTGTTAGTAAACGTCATTTATTGATGGATTTCCTGGGCAGAAATTGATAGCCTAAAATGGTTTGTTTGTTCGGGATTTGAGTAAGAGAAAATCTATAGAAGCGAATCCATCCAACGATGTTTTGCAGTTTAAATGTGATGAATGAGCAGGAGCCCAAACAATCTGGAATATGATTAATAGAAAGATCGAGAGAGAGAAAGAATTTTGTATTGGAAAGAAAGAAAGAGAGAGAGAGAGAAAGAGAAAGAGAGAGAGAAAGAGAAAGAGAGAGAGAAATAGAAAGAGGAAGAGAGAGAGAGAAAGAGAAAGAGAGAAAGAGAAAGAGAGAAAGAGAGAAAGAGAAAGAGAAAGAGAGAGAGAGACAGAGAGAAAGAGAAAGAGAAAGAGAAAGAGAGAGAAAGAGAAAGAGAGAGAGAGAGAGAAAGAAAGAAAGAAAGAAAGAAAGAAAGCAAGCATGAAAGACAGAAGAAATGTTCAACTTCGGAAATAGGGGGAGGTTAGGTTAAGAGGCAGGTTGGAAGAAGGGCAGAATTACAGAAGGTTTTAAAGACAATGAATTACCGCCAACCGACTTAGAAAAGCTCAGTGAGGACGGATGAGAAGATAGTAAAAAAAAGAGGTATGATAGAAAGTGGGTGGAAAAAAGGCTAATTCAGGGGAAAAAGGTAGGACAGATAAAGAGAGGTGGAGAGAGAGAGAGAGAGAGAGAGAGAGAGAGAGAGGGGTAGAGAGAAAGAGAGAGAAAGAGACGGAGAGAGAGAGAGAGAGAGAGAAATGGAGAGAAAGGAGGGAGTAGATAAAAAAGAAGAGGGCGAAAGAAAAGGAATTTGAGTAAAGAAAGAGAAAGCACGTGAGAAAAAGCGAGATAAAAGGACATAGAGAAAGAGAGGAAAAAAGCGAAAAATGAAGTGAGGTGGGAAAGATAGAGATAGAGAGATAGAGAGAGAGAGAGAGAGGATATAAGAGAAACAAATTGTTTCTTTTTGCGTAATGGCGTATCATGTGTTGAGTTAAGAAAGAGAAGGCATGAGAGAAAAAAAACGAGATAAACATTACAATTTTTCCATTTAAGATAAAACACACACACACACACACATACCCACACACACATACACACACATATATATATATAAAAAAGTGAACATTGAAGTCAACACTCAGAGGCGACAGGCTGTTTCGTGCTAGGCGAAATCTTCAGGCCTGACGATTGCGCCTAGCATGAAACAGCCTGTTGCCTTTGAGTGTTGACTTCGATGCTCCCTTTTATATTTACAAACGCTCTATCTCTGATATTGAGCACTTTATCTCATAAATATAACACACCATAAGACTATATTTCTTCATATATATATATATATATATATATATATATATATATATATATATTACTGGGTATGGTTTATATTCTTAATAATTTAACTTACCTTTAAAATTTTAAATGGATAATATATAATATATTTATCGTTAAATTATTTTTATTTTCATTAATAATATTAAATTTTTAATATATTCTTTCTTAATATAAACATCTTTGTTTTTATTATCACAACGTTTCGATCGATCCGGCTATTGATCCGGGTAAGATTCAAGAAATTTCAAACTGTATAATGTACGGGAAGGGATTGTTTAGGTTCAAGGCTCCAAGTTCTATTCCAGGACTGCTTCTTGGACAATAGCCCCTGTGGATTATGGCGTTGGTTCTTTTGTGCACTTGGTAACATGGTAATTGTGAGTTCAATACCCGTGTCAGGTAGTAAGGATTTCGACTCAGTGAAAACAAGACAAGCAGTACTAAACAATAACAAAACAAGGTATCCGTAGACACGGACAGTGGAACGAGAATAATATATCAGCTTAAAGTTTCAGTTCGAACTTCGTTATAGTTTACCTCGGGGGCATAGAAGATGAAGAAGGTCAGAGGGCAAAAATGGTTGAAGAAAGATGAGAAAATCAAATCGTAAATAATGTAAATAAACAAAAACCCATCGACTTGTAAATTAATGGAGGATAAGGCGCTGAATGGGAGTGTATTTTCTAAATATGAAAAATGGAGCGTTAATAACGAATAAAAAAAAAGTCAAAAGATAACTCGTCTTTTGGCTCAAAATTCCTGCGCACATCAGGTGTAAAATAAATTTAATTAATTTATTAGCAGATAATTAGGAGGCACCGTGGTGTAATAGAAAGCGGCTCGGATTGAGGAATCGGGGAGCCGAGTTCGAATTCCAGTCAAATCCATTACATTCACTTGCGTGCTTTTACCCTTGGGAAAGGTATGGATCCCCTCCTATGGGTAAATAGTTCTATGGTCTACCGCAGAAAAGAAATGGCAGCCTACTACAGGGAAAGAAAATCTGCCTCGTCAGAGGCATCTGTATCGAAAGATACATGATCGCCTAAGCGTGTATCACGCATGGCACGTAACTGACTGATTAATTTATTTACCTTCCTTTTACGGATTTACTTCTGCGAAACTTTGAGTCGGTAGATAATTGACAGATAGATAAAAAGATCCACAATGACATTCGATGTTTTCCCATTAGAATTTATTATATTTTTTCTCTAAACGAATAGATATATTCACATATCGCCTGGTTCACTCTCCGTAGAGGAGTAGAGGTTAATCCCTTGTTTCCTGTTTAGGATTCGGTTTCCAGTTCCTTTTAAAGTGTTTTGCATTGCCTTTCTCTTTCACTGTAAATAGACCCTCGCGCCTTATTGGCATAATAGCCTTGCTTGGGGCGAATAATTAAAAAAAAAGAAGTTGTAACAATATATGAATATATTACATGAAACATTGTGAGCAATTATTCATTTTTTATGTCATTTTTTGTAATATTCTTTCTTTTCCTTTTTATGACATTTCTCAGACCGTTTGAGACTTACTCCATGACGAATATCGCAGTCTTATACTTCTTTATCTACACAGCTTATACAGGGTGCGATGAATAACTTGTCGTCTGAATTACACAAGAACGAAAATAACAATGACATCTCATTTTAACAGATATATTTACCAAAATTACACAAAATTATCTTGAAATACCAAAGAGTAAATTTATTCAATAACATCGCCATTGGGTTCAACCACGGCCTCCAGACGATTTCGGAGGCTCCTGCAACTTTTCTAGATGGTCTCCTTTTTTAAGATGACGAAATCCAAAACAAACAACGCGCATGCGCAAAATTAAAAATATAAAATGGCGACAATTTACCTATCGCATCCTCTATATAATTACTCAATTAAACGACCGGATTTTGTTCCAACAGCCTGGTCGCTAAACGTGCTGACTGCTATTTCAATCAAACAATGCGTGTAATGTTTTTGTGCCAGACAACTTTAGATATGTTTAATGTCACTTTTTCACCATTTGTGACACTGCTAATTCATTTCTAATGGTTTTTAGAGTATATTAGTGTACTTAAATGTAATTGTATATTAGTTTACTTAAATGTAAGTGTATATTAGTGAACTTAAATGTAAGTGTATATTAGTGTACTTAAATGTAAGTGTAAACGTAATAAACAAAATCGAAAATCAGCTCAATATTTTGTTTAAATATCAGTTTACATATCGTAAATACAGGACAAGTAAATTTTTATCTTTCACTTTATTCATTGTATTTTCATTCAGTTTGAAGAAAGAATCAACAAAAACTGATTTTTCTTTTTTCTTATGACCTTTTACAGTTGGTCGTAAGCCCCGTTCTCGTTAAACAAATAAATCGTTAAGTGAGGAAATGCTATAGATATAATTTCTTGTTTTGTAAGTTTTTGTTACGCTTGCTCGCTCTGGATAAAGAGAGACAGATAGACTGACCTTATAACTGAAAACTGTTACCTATTTCTACAGGCATAAAAATTGGTTTTCTGGCTTAAAGAGTGATTCTCAAACGAGGCGCATTTGGCGTTCAGGAAAAGAATTTCAAATATACAAGGAGGAATTTAACCAGGGCAGGAATGTGTAAACCATAATTATAATGGTGAAAAAAATTCTAACTGGTAATTAAAAATAAATAGGAAGAATTGAGATAAAATGGGATCGCAAGGAGAAGAATGCGACCTTCGACTGTGGGAACATCTGGTTTAAATTAATATTTCGGGACTTTTATGCCAGCTCTGCAAATAGATTAACCTTTGTTATTGGAGAGATTTACCCAACAGAATCTATTTATATCCTCTCCTATTGTGTCTATGAACAAAACTTAGCTTACACTGATTTTCTAAGCTTAATGTAGATTTGGCAAAAACAACGCGCCGCTAGTGAGGAACAAACTCAGAACTAATAATTTGCAATACAAAAATTGCTATTCCTTCTACCGCGACGAAGCACACAATATAGAGGGTGCGATGGGGAAATTGTCGCCGTTTTATATTTTAATTTCGAGCGCGCGCTCAATGGGTCAGTTGGGCACCGTCTATGAGAACAAGAGCAACAAGACATTATTCACTCCGCCAGAAACTTAGAAAGGGCATGCTGTACTGCTTGGCATTCGCACTGGAAGCTCCAATACAAAACTGGACTCTACTTAATCCGTTCATGTGGACCACAATCAATATGAGCCAATGTTAGATCCCATCCGGATTCCGAGCTGCCGTCGAAGCAGATTCACTCCCTCCTCAAGTGTCTGATAAGCCCCCACCCTCCTTTGCGGATCTACGCAGTCCCCGTTTTCAATCTTCCTCTCGGCTGTCTGTCGTGTTGGGCGATTTTTCGCTCCAATATATACCTGACTCCCCGCCCTATCCTTTACCGTTATAAGAGCCAGATTTAATCTGAGGATAGTGCAATGGATTCGGAAAGAGTTGGATGAGTCTAAGGATGATTACGAAGGTACGGTACGGCAGCTCGGAAAACTCAATCTAATCGTTCTGATAAGGAAAGAAAAGAATTTAATGGCGAAATCCAGGTGATGATTAACAGTGACTCCTCCAAGACACCCAGGTTCGTAGCCAGGGACACAGGAGTGTCTGAGTTTCTTAGCAGGCAGATAGGGCATGAAGACTTTTGGTATTTCGCATACAAGATGAGAAAGGGCCAATTTTTGTCTCAAAGCATGAAGGACAAGAGAAAAGACCATTCTACGAATCTTTTGAAAAAACACAAGCATCCTCCCAACCGAACATGCTTTTGTTTTTCTCAGACGAGAAAAAAAATCTGCCAGGATAAGATGGGGAACACCAGGAACAATCATTGGCTTGCTGTGCCCCCAAAAGTTGTAACAAGAGTGATGAATACCAAATATCCAGGCAACATCATTGAGTGACCACTAGTGATGGCAACGTTCTGCCTTCATTCATCTTCACAAAAACCTCAGACTCGACACTTAGTCCTACATCAAGTGTCTTGAGGAGGTAGTGCTGCCCTGGGTCAAGAGGGTGGCTACTGGAAGACTCTATCTGGCAATAGGATTCGGCACCATGCCACACAAGCAGGAGAACCTAGTGATGGCTGTCAGACAATTTCTGCGACGTCATCACCTTTTACATCTGGCCTCCTAACTCCCCAGACTGCAACTCTCTTATTATGTGTTGAACACAGTTGAGCGAGAGACCAACAAATCTCCTTGTTAACACCAAAGATGAACAGAAGGCAAAGATTATGGCAGCATTCAGCAACTTACAGCAGGAGACCGTGCAGAAGAGGTGCAGGAGATTCCGAAGTCGTCTGAGGGCCGGGAATACATTTACTCTTTAGTGTTTCAAAACTGTAAAAACCGTTAGAATTTTAGCAATGTTACAAATGGTGAAAAAGCTGTCTGACACAAATACATTACACGCATTGTTTGCTTGAATTAGCAGTCGGCTCGTTTAGCGACCAGGCTGTTGGAACGAAATCCGGTCGTTAAATTGAGGAGTAATTATAGAGAGGGTGCGATGGTAAATTGTCGCCATTTTATATTTTTAATTTTGCGCATGCGCGTTGTTTGTTTTTGATTTTGTCAACTTAATAAAGGAAACTGTCCAGAAAAGCTGCAGGAGCTTCCGAAGTCGTCTGGAGGCCGTGGTTGAAGCCAATGGCGATTTTATTGAATACGTTTTACTTTTTAGTATCTTTAGTATTTCCATAAAAAATTTTTTGTAAACTTAGCAAATATATATGTTAAAATGAGATGTCGGTTTTATTTTAATTTTTGCGACAATTTATCCATCGCATCCTGTAAATAGACAAACATTAATTTTCATTATTTTATTATAGAGATAATATACACTGAAAAGAAAATTGTACTTACATAGCGTGTTAAAATATCATTTATGACATATCAATTGAAACTGGTTATTATCTAATTTGGCGGCCATATCGAGAGACTGGAGGAATCGGCCGTAGTCGGGATAATCGCGCCAACGCAAACGATCTATTCCTTAGTTGAATAGGAGTTTTCCTTCTCCTACACCGGCTGTCATTCAAGGCTATAGAATCCAGTATCTGTCTATATTTCTGATATGAGGTATTATATACACTATTTACATTATTCGGACTATTGTCCTTATCTTTGTCGCCATATTTATTACAACGTTTCGGTCGTTGTACGCTCCGGCGGTTGGAATGTCGAACTGAACCCTTTATTTCGCTCGCTGGGGTAGACTGTTCTAGTTCTACGTGCCATTTTTTTAATGGATGTCAGTTATCTGTTATCACCGGTTAATTCCCCTCTCCAACTTCAACACTGCCATAACCGGGTATTGAACTCACACTCTTTTGGGTCCTGTCACTGGATCTAACCAACGCCTTTATCCACTGTGTCATGTGTCCTTGGATAAAGGCGTTGGCTAGATCCAGTGACAGGACCCAAGATAGCGAAATAAAAGGTTCAGTTCGACATTCCAACCAACTGAAGAAGACCGGAGCGTACAACGACCGAAACGTTGTAATAAATATGGCGACAAAGATCAGGACAAGAGTCTGAATAATGTAAATAGTGGCTATAGAATCCAGTCTGTCCTGCTATTTTCACCGAAGTGAATGTATTGAACTCAAAACTATATTAGATGGCAGGTACTAGTAGATTAAATCTTATTCAAAAACCAACCTCCAAATATTTAGCATTTTTATGAAGGGATCACAGTATACATTTTCCCGCACCACTAAGATTAGAACACGCTATGCTAGCAATGAAAACGAGCTCTACTACAAGAGTCCAAGCAAATATTTACCGTACATTGCTTTGTCTGTTTTATGCCAAGTCATTCGACGATTACGACTGGTTATATGTAATCACTGGTTATATGTAATCACTGGTTATATGTAACAACTGGTTATATGTAATCACCGGTTATATGTAACCATTGGTTATATGTAACCACTGGTTATATGTAACCACTGGTTATATGTAACCACTGGTTATATGTATCCACCGTTACATGTTATATGTCTATAATTACAAAGGTAATTATAGAATGTTATCCCGTACATACCCGTGTAACGTGCGTTGTTTATTTTAAATAGAGCAGGATAGAGGAAATATATAGTTTGGTCAACGGCGTAGCCAGGGCCAACAGAACATAATCTAATTTTATATCTCGCGTATGACGCGACCCCCTTAAAATAAACTTCAAAATTAGTCGTATGATATTTTTGGAAGTTACTTCAATCCTGTCTAGATTATACAAATGGAGAGCATATACAGTGGCCAAAAATGGGGGATGAGTTTAATGCTAATGAAAGATACAAAACTAACCCCTCACTTTCTATCAACATTTCAATTGATTACCTATAAAGATGTTTTGGAATTTCATCTATGAATCTACTATGGCCAAGAAATGGGAGATGAGTTTAGTACTAAAGAACAATACTAAGCTGAACCCCCACTTTTTATCATGCACGAGTTATGAAATTAGCGTGTGTATTGCTGGCCCTAGCTACGCCGTTGACCAAACTAGAGTACATCCTAACGTGTGTTCGGGATATCGGCGACAAAAGTCTCCCCCCCACTAGGTTTTTCAATGGAGGAGGATTTAAAACAATTTAAAACAAGACCAGTCAAAGGTGGCAACGAACGTTCTTGTGGGGTTAACGGCCGTCTACCATAATAGGGTAGACTGCGCTCAATAGCTATATATGCAACCAGTGCGGTGGTGCCACGGCTTCGTTGGGCGGGGGAGCTTCCTAGACTGAAGTCAGCCGCCCAATCGTGTGAGGTTCTTTCGATGGAATCACCGTATTCGAAATCAAGATTAAACTTCAAGATGGTGTACATCGTCCGTGGTTTGATCTGGTCTGTTGGCCCAAGACGAGCACCGTATGAATGGATATCTGTCCGGCTTTTGACTTGGCTATCTCGAGGAAGCTGGTTAGGTGTGCAGCTGCTTAGCGACTCTACGATTACAGCCGGCCATGGAAATGATGATAATGATAATCATACGGCCACCGTAACGGTCTATGCCAGACTTATAACGTCTTTGATGAAACGTATAAGTAATTTGTTCGCTTAACGGTATATCAACTTCTTATAAGTGATTTAATGCCGAAATTAGACACTCTTGTGAGCTTTGGCAATTTTTTTCCATTTGCTGGTAATTTTAATTGTTTTTTAATAGGAAAATATATTGCTGGTAATTTTAATTTTTTTTTAATAGGAAAATATATTGCTGGTAATTTTAATTTTTTTTTAATCGGAAAATATATTGCTGGTAATTTTATTTTTTTTTTAATAGGAAAATATATTGCTGGTAATTCTTATTTTTTTTTTAATAGGAAAATATATTGCTGGTAATTTTAATTTTTTTTAATAGGAAAATATATTGCTGGTAATTTTAATTTTTTTTAAATAGGAAAATATATTGCTGGTAATTTTAATTTTTTTTAATAGGAAACTATATTGCTGGTAATTTTAATTTTTTTTTAATAGGAAAATATATTGCTGGTAATTTTATCTAATATATTTTTATATTTTTTGTGTTTTGACCCCAGTTTGGGATTTAACAATTTGTCCGCAGTTGGGACCCTAATTCAGTTAGGACCCTACCACCCCGAGTCGACGATGGGCCATGGAATACCAGCAATTAAGAGGTGGTTGCACACTCGTCAGAACCACCCAATCAAAGGTCTTGCTGCCGGATGTAGTTCACTGTCATACCCAGGACGAAGGGTATAAGTAAATTAGTTCTTCAGTCTTTAGTGTGGAACATAATAAAGAAGTGTGATTATTCTGACCGCAATGTTTTCCCTCGTAAATAATTGATGCTTTAATGATTTTTATGAGAAAGAAGAGAGGAGCATAAAATATCACGCCTCGCATCTCTCATTCACTTCCACTAGAAGGTCAGACTTTCTTTCGTTGCAAAGACAAATGACATAGTTCAAAATGATGGTTCATTTAGTGTAAGACTGGCTAGTCAATAAAAGTGAGAAAATTTCACGTATTTTCACAGGTTAATTCTGCTCGAGAGATTAGATGATCTGAAACATTGTTCCCACTTTGAATTGGCGTCGATCCTAATCGAAAAGATGCGATCAGAAATCATTGGGTCAGTACCTGAATGATACGATAAAGCGGGAACACATTCTGCTTTATTTTCAGCAACATTAATTTCCTTCTGAAAATCATTGAAGTCTAATTTATTAATATGGGAAGTCAGACGTAAAATAACAATGGACATTTATGTGTAAAATAAATGTTAATCATAAATCATTGTTGAATATATATATATATATATATATATATATATATATATATATATATATATATATATATATATATATGTGTGTGTGTGTGTGTGTGTGTGTGTGTGTGTGTGTGTGTATGTGCGTGTGTGTGTGTGGTGGCTGTTGTCTCGGTTTCGAGTGTGATCACCTCTTGAATTTCACGTTTTCTGCTCTTTCCTTCCATATTTCAAGTTGTATGCATCCGTAGATGACTTTTCAAACCCGGCAAACTGCGTCAAATTTTACCACACATTGGACATTGTCGATCATTTTCGTTCACACGAATGCTATTTTGCGGAACAGCAGGTTGGACATGTTATGTTTGTATCAAGGTGATCATTTTTATTGTAAAATTGCATCAAGACAAAATACAAACTCAAGAGGTGTACCTGTGTGTGAGTTCATTTATAGTGAGTTGCGTTCGCACAGCACGCAATCCACTTTTTGATATTAGTACTATGTCATCTGCGTATTTAAGATTGTATTTTCCCTGTTTGATATTAGTACTATGTCATCTGCGTATTTAAGATTGTCTTTTCCCTGTTTGATATAAGTACTGTGTCATCTGCGTATTTAAGATCGTCTTTTCCCTGTTTGATATTAGTACTATGTCATCTGCGTATTTAAGATCGTCTTTTCCCTGTTTGATATTAGTACTATGTCATCTGCGTATTTAAGAATATCCAATGGCACATAAGATGAAACAATCTGTCCATATATATATATATATATCTATCTATATATATATATATATATATATATATATATATATATATATATATATATATATATATATATATATATGTTTGGTTAAATTATTTAGACGTATTATGTCTATTTATTTTAGTTTTTAGGGGTTGCATATATATGGATGTGTTATGCTTTAACACCGTAAATTCAAAATATTTTTACCTCTATGGAAGGAAGATATGTGATTTTTCAAAAAGATTTTAAAAAATCATTTAAGTCATTTTAATTTAGTATTTTTATATAACACATTGCTGCTAAAAAACATTTAAGAACTTTGTTGCTATACTCGTAGTTGGCGTTATTTATTTATGGTTGCAATTCTCATATAAAGGGCTTCCACAATTTTAAGTTTTTATTTATTATTATCTTGATAAAGCACTGATGCATTTTCCATTAATATATGTCTATGCAGTGAATGTGGACGTGAGTGTTCCTTTAAATGGTCTGAGATTGAACTATGATCGTTCAAATGAAACGTAATCCTTCTTGTCATCGTCGTTTTTGTAACATACGTATTAACATTATTAACAGAGATTCAATCTCCAAAAGGACATTTAAGATATTGAAGATATGCAACCCCTAAAGATGGTCTCAGATGAGATTTAAAGCACTTGAGAAAATAAAAATTATTTGAAAGAAAATTTTGGAATTTTTCTACAGCCAAGAATAAAATTCCTGGATTTTAAAAGAATTAAAACTAAAATAAATAGACAGCATACGTCTAAATTATTTAACCAAACATGCATGAATGAAAATATGCTTTATATATATATATATATATATATATATATATATATATATATATATATATATATATATATATATATATATATATATATATTAGTTCAAAAGCTAGTGACTGACCACAACTATAAGTGTCTGGCCATCACTATATGTTTCAATCTTAAGTGGGTGTAGTAGTAGGGTGAGTATCCTATACACCACCAGGCGATAGGCAAACCAAACACGCACGCTGGGGAGGGTAAATCATCCGGTCAAGATCTAAAATGGCCGTAAAAAAGGATGGCAAATAAAAGTGCTCAAGGACAAGTGAGACTAGCGTCAAGGTACAGGAAATAAAGCCTAAAGCTCCAAAAGTGCTCTACTGGACCGGACAACCAAATTCACGTTAGAGCATATATGAATACGGGAAAGAAGGAGTAGCTCTGAAAAGAGTTTGCCTATAAGTAGTCTACTGGGATAAAAGTGTTCTTTCCTGGATTATATATATATATATATATATATATATATATATATATATATATATATGATAAAAATATAGTTTCAAGGTATGTTATATTTATGGATAACAGTATTCAATATCATAATTAAATACAAAAGTGGACTTTGAGGTCAACACTAATTGGCAACAGTTTGTTTCATGCTTGAACGTAATCCTCAGGCCATCAGGTTCAAAAAGTTGAACGTAAACCATATATATATATAATTGTCGGACTATGTCCAATTCAAATATATATATATATATATATATATATATATATATATATATATATATTTGAATTGGACATAGTCTGACAATTTATTTAAAGCAAATGCTCTGTTTTATAATAAACAGTATTAAATACTTATAATATTTAATACTGTTTATTATAAAACAGAGCATTTGCTTAAATACTTGTATCTATAAAAAGAACGTTAAACATATCATAAATGTCTTTATATATATATATATATATAATATTTGATATATATTTAATATTTGATATATATAAATATATATTAAATATTATATATATATATAATATTTGATATATATATATAATATTTGATATATATATATAATATTTGATATATATATATATATAATATTTGATATATATAAATATATATCAACTATAGGATGCAGTTTAATTTATATTACAATGAATCATTCATGCAAAAAAGTAAATTACTAAAGTTAATGAGATAAAATGGCGAATTCACTACGCTAACTAAAATTTAAAAATGAATTAACCTACTAGTCACTCGATAAATGTTATGAGCCTTGCTTTTTAAAAAATTATAAACGGTATTATGTCTTCCTTAAATATGCAAGTACTTTCGAGGGGTTCTCTGGTCATAATCAGCCATGGAAACTATTTTCTTTTTGGTAAAATTCAGGTAGCTTCCAAGACGAAAAAATATAATGTAAATCACATTTTATATATAAAATTTTATATATAAAATGTGATAAAAATATAAATTTGCAAAAATATAATGCAAATCGCATTTTAAAAAGCACATTTTATCTCATTAACTTTACTAATTTACCTTTTGTCTGATTGATTCATTGTAATATATATATATATATTTTTTAGAATTGGACATAGCCCGACAATTTATTTAAAGACATTTATATTATGTTTAACGTTCTTTTTATAGATACATGTATTTAAGCAAATGCTCTGTTTTATAAAACATATATAAAACAGAGCATTTGCTTAAATACATGTATCTATAAAAAGAACGTTAAACATAATATAAATGTCTTTAAATATATATATATATAATATATATATATATATATATATATATATATATATATATATATATATATATATATATATATATATATATATATATGTGTGTGTGTGTGTGTGTGTGTGTGTGTTGTCAGTATCGAAGTTAAGTTTTGTGTCTATATATTGTCATTTTTGGAAGGTTATATTTCAAATTCAAATATAGGTATATCGTATAAGTGATGTAATTTGCAAAACGTTTTCCAAGAGCTTGAGAACATCTGAAGCGTGTATGTAAATATTTCATGCGTAATTCATTGCGCCTATTCTCTACTTTCACTTTCACTATCACCCAGTCGATGTAACCCAGTAAAGAGGAAAGTTCCATACACACATTTTGGTTTTCTTTCAACTTGATATTCAGTCAATGCCATTGATCTACTGCAAAATAAAGAACAAGCTTAGGATACAGAAATTGCAAACACGAAGTTTGGAGTTAGGGGCTCTTGCTAATGGGGGTAAGGTCTTGACGATTAATCTTCTTACATATGCGCTTCAATATTTGAGCCCACATAAAAGTCAAGATATTAAATACGGATTTATAAGAAAGAAAGCTTGGCTTGCAAACTGTTGCTGCAAACCATTCACCTCATATGGTGATACGGCAGACAACATTAACATTATTTATATATTAATACGTATATTTTATTAGACCCGAAATAAAAATAAGGATAACTTTGCTATAAGTTGTTCGGGTGATCGTGATTTTTTTCAAATTAATTAAAATTAACGCATAATTTTCAGTTTTCATTCCCTGCTCAGTAAAATAAAATAAAATTAAAATACATTAATTATAATAAAATGGATGCCAGTATACAAGGTCTGCTAGATAATCCCTATTGATGATGCCCGCTCAGGCACATTTTGTATTTGTTCAATAACCACAGAGCCCACCTGTGGTGTATATTGCAACTATGCTGAGCGGACCTGAGTTACAGTTTCTGGAAGAGAGCGCGTTATCTAGAGTGATCAACAGTCTGAACAAGGCCAGCACGCTTAAGCGCTCGGTCCCGATGACTTGTGACCGACGGTTTCCAAAAGTTCCGTCTGCCCGGTATCACTCACAAGGCTTAGTTCAACCCGTGGTATGGTTTTCAGGCACTTTCCAAAGTTCGAAGACATATTGTTTTCGCTAAGACCTAAAGGCTTTATTCGCTCGTAGCCTATTTTAACCATCAATCCGAGAAAGCGGTTCTATAAAGTTTTGATATTTTATTTAGACAGTTTAGATATTTCTGAACCTGATTAGTGCCAATGCATGACATCCACATGAAAGACTCGATTTAATGATTCGCGTTTTTAGGTTAATGTTTTGGCTTTGTGGAAACTTGCGGTATTGGGCGAAACTATTCCCTAGCGACGCGTATTTTGTGTTCAATTACCTTGTGTCCATTACTAAATTTACCATAACTAATCCATACACTGATGTATATGAGGTGTTTTGTATTTAGTAATTTCGTATGAAGTTCATTTATATATTAATGCACTTATTTTTATAACATGAAACGAAATAATGATTATTTAATTCTTGTTATAACTTTTGATTATTGATTTTTTGAAGTTGATTAAAATTAACGAACTCAATTATCGTTCGCTCATCAGTAAAATAAAATGAAGTTAATATTGAAATACATTAATTAGAAATTATATTGTGATAGCGTCAATCAATTAGTCACGGTTACAAACACGTATATATTACAGTCAGTGTAATAAAGTTTGTCATTTATTCATTAGTTGTAGATTCGATCCTAACTGAGTACAGTCAACTTTAACACATATTTTCCACTCTCTATAGATTTGAGTTTGTTCATATCTAAGCCTGTTCTTCTATCTATCTATCTATCTGTCAATCTATCTATCTATCTATCTATCTATCTATCTATCTATCTATCTATCTATCTTAGTCTGTTCTATGTGACTGTTCTTTTTATCTAAGCCTGTCTGTCCTTCCTTCCTTCTATCTATCTATCTATCTATCTATCTATCTATCTATCTATCTATCTATCTGTCTGTCTATCTATCTATCTATCTATCTATCTATCTATCTATCTATCTATCTATCTATCTATCACAGTCTGTTAATATCTATCTTAGCTTGTTCATATCTATCTATCTATCTATCTATCTATCTATCTATCTATCTATCTATCTATCTATCACAGTCTGTTAATATCTGTAGATCTCAGCTTGTTCATAGCTATCTATCTATCTATCTATCTATCTATCTATCTATCTATCTATCTATATATCTATCTATCACAGTCTGTTAATATCTGTATATCTCAGCTTGTTCATAGCTCTCTATCTATCTATCTATCTATCTATCTATCTATCTAAATAAGAAAATTAATTAATCTTAGCATTGTTAAACACGTCTATATTACCATCAGTGTAATAGGGTTTGTCATTCATTCATTAGTTGTAGGATCGATCCTGAGTTCAGTCAATATTAATACATATTTTCCACTCTCTATAGATTTGAATTTGTTCATATCTATCTATCTATCTATCTATCTATCTATCTATCTATCTATCTATCTAAATAAATAAATACATTAATTAATGTTAGCATTGTCATATCTATCTCAAACAAATCGCTACAATTTGTACAAGCCTGACTCTACGGATAAAAACTAAATTCCCTAAAGACAAAGACTTTTTATGAAAAAAATAAAAGCTGAGTATTTAAAAAGTTCTTTGGGTGAAAGAAATTATTATTTTTTTAAATAAAAGAAAATAAATAAATATAAAAAATCAAGTTAATGTTAAAGATTAAATTAAAATCAAAATTTTTCAGTCTGTCAGCCTTGACGAATTTTTAAAAAAGAACTTTCCTGACCACGCCCCTCTGTTTGACTTCCAGATTTAAAAGCCTTCATTCGATGTTATATAACAAATCTATCGTCTTCCATTTTTGAGATTTTCTTTGGAACATTCACACACACACACACACACACACACACACACACACACACACACACACACAAAGAAAATACTTAAAGAAATTTCAAATCAGGAAAAAAGCGAAATAAAAAAGAATGGAGCAAAAAAATAATTTCTTCGAAGTCAATCGCTTTTTTTTTCCAGATTTATCTGTCGGTTTTAAGATTTGACAAGATTCCAATTGATCAAATTTGTTTACGGTTGGCAGAAAAAATAACTTTCTAATATTTTTATAAAACGCCATCATTTATTTAAAGGATCTTACAAGCACCCATAAAATCTTATCTAATCTTTGTTAATCTTTCTGGATTTGTTTACTTGGATTGGGATTACTGACTTTATATTAAATTTTCTTTACATCGGATTGCTTATGGCAACCTTTCCTGTCCAAGATTTGGAAAATTCATAAAAAGAATTTTAAAATGTCAAAACAAAGAAGAAAACATATTTTTCTTTTATCGATATAACACGAACGGTCTGTCAGTACGTAACCCTCTAAGTAGACAGAATGATTCATTGTAGCCAGTTACGTAATTAAGCTGGTAATTAAATGAGCTGGCTGAAAGAGTGTAAAAATAAAACCCGGATGATTTGTAAATAAACGATATCATTGCCAATTCAGCATTCATTCTTAATTAAAGAAACATTGTCTGGATATATGTAGTGAATACGCGTCTGTACAGACACAAAAGACACCCCGCGTCCTGGGTATGACGATAAACTATATCCGCGTCCTGGGTAAGACGATAAACTACGTCCAACAGCAAGGCCTTTGATCAGGTGGTTTTGAGCAGCGTGGAACCGCCTCTTAATTGCTGGTGTTCCCAGGTCCACCCTAACCCTGGGTGGTAGCACCTGTTAGGGTCCCAGCTATGGGAAAATCGTTAACGCCAAACTTGTGTAAAAATAGGTTTTAATACCAGAAATACTTTGTAATAATAATAATAATAATAATAATAATAATAATAATAAAGTTATTAGCAGGAATAATTTTTGAAGGAAAAAATACTTTAAAAAAAATACCAGCAATACAAACAGCTATACATTTTTTTGAAAAAATATGACCAGCTATAGATTTCTTCAAGGAAAAATATTCCCAGAAATAGATTTTTGAAGAAAAACATATTACCAGCTTTAAAAATCTTGTCGGCATTAAATAACCCGTTGAGGTTGATATACCGTAAAACAAAACAAAACAAACAAGAGACCCCGGATAGCATGTGGACATGTTTTTTTTTACCAGTTATATCCGGGTTTGTCTCGTTAGCAGCGGGACAGTTTGGTATGTCTAGATACGGGACTCTTTGCAAGTGATGAAGATGCGGGTCTTTGTAAGATGCCAATAAAAGCAAGGGGAAAACTAGCGGTCGGCAAGACACGGTGTCTTGTGAAGTCGTTCATGTGGGAATTTTGTTCCTCAACTTTGATTTCCGAGGCAATGCTATTTTTGTTATGACTCTTTCCCCTTTCCGCCTATTACCCACCAAGGTTCTGGGGAGGGGCAACCGGTTAGGTGTTTCCCCCAACCTCAACACGCTCTTGTCATAGCTTACAACAATATAATTAATTAAATTCTAATTATTCTATATTATTTATTTAAGTTGCAAAATGAATAAAAATACCCGGATGGAAATAAATAGTTCGCCGCTTGTGCATAATACACAAAAGATAGTGTTAGTTGTGAGTGACCAATTTCAGAGATAGCCTTTGTTTAGCTCGTGTTGTCTGGGCCTCAATCTAATGCAGATCTGTCAGCGAGTTTAAAATTCCCACAGAAATAGGAGGTTAGAAGAAGAACACAACGCTTTGGGTCAAGTCACTGGATCCAACCAACGCTTTGTCATCAAGGACACATGGTCCAGTGGTTGGATCCAGTGACTTGACCCAAAGAGTTATGAGTTCAATAACTGGCTATGACAGTAGTAAACAAAAGACATGGAGAGCTGAGATAAAGGCCGATACCTGAGTCATTCTCAAGGACACATAGCACAATGGATAAAGGCGTTAGTTAGATCCAGTGACATAACCCAAAGAGAGTGAGTTCAATACCTGGTTAAGGCGGTGGAGAACTTGGAGAGGGGAATTAACAGGAGATAACTGATAAATGGCATCTGTTAAATATGGAACTAGAACAGTCTACCCCAACATACGAAATAAAGGGTTTAGTTTGACATTCCAGCCGCCTGAAGAAGGCCGGAGCGTACAACGGCCGAAACGTTGTGATAAATATGGCAACAAAGATGAGGATGATAGTCCGAGCAATGTAAATAATGTAGATAGTACCTCATCTCAGAAATATAGACAAATACTTTTTTATCAGAAGGTATGTACCATTGCCAGCGGAAGTACAATCAAAGTACTGAAACATGAAACTTTTGTGTAACGATGTAAAATGTTTTTTATTGTAATTCATTATAATAAAATATTATAATATATATATATATATATATATATATATATATGTGTGTGTGTGTGTGTGTGTGTGTGTGTGTGTGTGTGTGTGTGTATCTGTGTTTGTGTCTGTGTTTGTATGACAGAGTGGAAATTTTTTCGAATGACGCGTTTTGTCCCCGAGGAAGTCCCTAGGGACAAGACGTGTCACACGAAAACTCTTTCAAGATTGTCCTACATCTCGGCCTTCTGTGTGTTTATCTACAAATAAATACGCTTAAATTCTCCTTCATCCCTGCCGTGCGCCAACCGCTTAGTTGTCCCCGACTGACGCCAATTCAGTCGGGTTTCGATCCTAGCTGGAGGCAACCGGACGTCTAGCCACACTGATGAGCTGTGATACAGCGAAACAGTCTGTCTGTGGATGACAATATATATATATATATATATATATATATATATATATATATATCGCGTATTGAGTGTTGGGGTCAATAGAATAGGCATATAAAGAAGGTGTTTCCATTGTATACAGTTTACAGCTACGAGCTGAAACTTTAGATATCTGTCTTCTGAGAATCAAAGAAAGTAAACATGAACTTTTCTTAGCTCTTCCCTGTTGAACCTGAAAAATCTGATCTAGGGAGTGAACTCACGGTGACTATGGTGCCAAATTGATGAACCAACACGTAAGGACATTAGCCTATTTCCATCTGGGTCGAGTAATTGTTGTGGATTCCGGGAATGGAATCCTGCACAAATAAATACACAACACCAGTAATTGAGATAGAAAAATAAGTGTATTAAACGTACGAATACAGACTTGAACTGAAGATTAGTAGTCCAGGAATGCGGGTCAGTAGAAAGTATATGTACAAGTCCCTGTAAGTGAAGCCGTAATTACCTCTCTCCCTGGACACTCGTATAACTCTCTGTGAACACCCTGCGTACTGTCTCCATATCTCTCACCCTGACTCAACATATCTCAATCTTGACTCAACGTATCTCAACCTGTACGTATTCTCTCTGTCAGTATAAGTATACTTTGAACGAGTCCATCTTGTGTACAAGGGTCTGTCCTACAACAGTAATGCTGGCTTAGACTCAGCCGAAAACAAGAGGAGCGATAACCGAGTCACCCTCAGAAGAAGAAGAGATATCCTTAGACGTGGGCAGAGGAAGGGAAGACAATAGGATGGCAAGATTAAGTGTTTCGTTCGAAATTTTCTGAAGACTTACGCAGACCAACAGACACCACGACAGGAAACACTTTGGTAATAGCAACAAAGATGAGAAAATTAGTCCTCATATAAATAATGATAACGCGGTCACATCATCGAGTTATTGTACGGTTCACTTTTCAATTAACTGCACACGTACGTATTATCATTGTATGACTTTCTTCGTTATTTACTGTGTACGTATGTAGTTAGACGCATGTATGATTTGTTGGGATTATAAAACCCAAGAAAAAAGACGTGGATATTAGTTAAAATGTAAATAATTTTCTTCCCTCAAAGTCGTAAAAATTCGTTACCCATTAATGTAGGTTTCTCGATAACAAAATTTAGTTGGTATATCAGCAGTATATCAACCACTATGGGTTATTTAATGCCGAAATCTACATAATTTGAAAACAATTTTATGGCTTCAACTAAATAAATCTTGAACGCAATTGTATACCTTCAACTACAGATAAAAGGTATTTTGGGCCATTTTGCTATTTTGCTTTCCACCACCCCGAATCAGGGTGTACCCGGGAATCACAACAACAATCCCTGATAAAAACCTTGATTCCAGCTCAGAAGGACCTGCTTACTGGCACAGGATATTAAACTCAGAGCTTGGGAGAAGAATGTAATAGTAAACGATCTACACGACTCTTTCCACTTGTCACTTTTAACGGGCAAGCAGAATAGTCGTGTAGATCAAAATCTTGTAACGCCAACGATCGGACACACATGCTACATTCTCATCTTACGTGAAAATTTGTAAAAACATGTGGAATAATCGTATAATACAAAATGTGGAATAATCATATAATACAAAAATGACGGAGATTGAACAGATACTACACACTGATCCTCAACAGAAACACGTCATGGTCGTGTTTACAAACAGGTATAATAATATTATTTACACTACATTATTCGAACTATTGTCCTCATCTTTATTATCATATTCACAACGTTTCGGCCGTTGTATGCTCCAGTCTTTTTCAGGTGATATACATTGGAATTTCGAACCAAACCCTTTATTTCCTCCACCGGCGTACATTATTCTAATTCCAGGTTCCAAGCCTCTTTTAGATATCTCAGTTTCAGTTATTTCCCTTTAGTAACTTCAAGTTTTTGTTCACCTCTTCTGTGGCCAGGTATTGAACTCACAACTTTTTTTTTGAGCAATTCACCCTGAGAAAGGCGGGATTGCCACTAGCACGCAAGGGGTTACAGAGGATTGAGAACAAGAGTAATAAAGCGTGTTTGAGGAAAGGATACAGAGAAAGACGGGGTGATAGATCGTGTAGTTCAATATGTAGATATAGATATCTCTATCTATAAAAGGCAGAATGTGTGTGTGTGTGTGTGTGTGTGTGTGTGTGTGTGTGTGTGTGTGTAACGAATTCACGGCCGCAATTTTCGACGGATTTGTACCAAAATTTACATGCAGATGTTCCAAGTTAGTAAAAAGTCCAAGACCGACTTTGCATTTCCCAACTCTCATCGATAGTGGAAATATTCGATTTTTTCATGCTTCTACGGCAGTTTTCATGTAGTTTGCGGCCATTTTCTACTGGCCAGAATGAGAACCTATAGCTGGCTGCTACGAATAGGCAGGAAGATTCTATTGGCCCGCGTGAGAGCCAACAGCTGACTGACACGAATGTTAACTACCATGCTAGCATACAAAAAAAATCGATAGCTGTATTCCTCACAAGTGGGAAAAATTTAAATCTGCATGGCACTTTACTCCAATTGGCTCATTCGCTTGCTT
Organism: Acanthosepion esculentum; assembly: GCA_964036315.1. Classification (NCBI taxonomy): domain Eukaryota; kingdom Metazoa; phylum Mollusca; class Cephalopoda; order Sepiida; family Sepiidae; genus Acanthosepion; species Acanthosepion esculentum. Next base: position 42,777,927 of record OZ038497.1, read on the forward strand.
AAACTCAACGTTGATTCTGATTCCGCAGAACTGAGTTGGGTGTGAAAAACTATTTGTTGTTAACATTCTTTTTTCATTCGGTTTTTCCAGTTACGAGTTCTTTTTTAAAGCTGAACGTTTTGTGTTCATTTTGTTTAGTTCATTTTTCGTAACAGATTTAATGTTTAGTATAGAGCTTAGAAAAAAATCGCAGTGTGAGATAGACAAGAAATAAGGCATGTAGTAACATCAGCACCGCAAAGTGCACTCCTTTAAAGGCAAGGAAGGGCAAAAATATTTTAAGTCAAGTGATAGCGATTGCTGTATGAGTCGTACGATTTTTGAATCAAGCACGGGTAACGCCGGGCCATGCTGCTAGTCGTGTAGATATATTATAACATATATTAAACATTAACATTTACTTCCTCCCTAACCTGAATATTGATACGCGTTTGTGTCTACTATTATATTCTTGCAGCAAAAGAGTGTGTATTTTTGTGCCGTACAACACCGAATGAAATAAAATAAAATAGTCCGTTATATTTTGTGAATGTCTATTGTAGACGTGTTAAGTTACGTCATGGTTTGTCTGAAAAGATGGAATCTTTGCGCATTTAGAAATTCGATCGATCCAATCTCCAGACGCATTTGCACCCTCGCTCTCACAATTGGCGTACTTCTGGGTGTACATCGATATCGATTTTGCTTTCAGCGAAAACAGCCGCTGTTTAAATCTCGGCAAAGACAATGTCGACACCTGACCCCGACTGGGAGATTGGAGCCGTACAATCAGTTGAAATAAATAGCTTTTGTGTCGGGCTTTGTTGAATCAACAAACTAAATGCCATTAGATAAAGGTGTTTGAAACATGGATTCGTTTACAATTGAAGAAACGAACGTACAACAGGCACGCACGCACGCACACAATTAGCGAGAACAGGAGGGAAGATATACACACGTTCCTGACCCATAGGTCATGTATTTTAACGTCTAGGCTCACAGAAAGATAAATGATTGGTCTAAAATACATGAATAAAGTTGGCACGTTCTGAAGCTGATATTTCTAAATATCAATAAAGGTTAAAATTACGACATTAACAAGTGAAACACACCCAGTTAACTTTTTAGACATACACTTCGCCTTACTGAAAATATGCACGTGGCTAAGTGTCAATTTAGCATCATCTCCACTTTTCTAATAAGGATCAGAGTGTATTATTTGTAGCCGATCTATGATACTTCTGATTAATATTATTATCTGTCTATATTTCTGAGTTGAGATAGTGTACTGTAACTGTTTACACTACTTACATTGTTTGGACTATTAACCTCATCTTTATTGTGATAATTGTGTCACTGTCAAAACGGTTAAAAGTAACTGTCTCTTCTACTAAAACAGCTTCTTCTCCCGCACTTCCCGTCTGTGGAACTCTCTTCCCTTTCCTTGCTTCCCAGATGACTATAATCTTCAATTATTCAAGTGTAATGTCAATCGACATCTGACACCCTGAGCTTATTCCCCGTCCTTCTTTGTATCCTTTCCTCCAACGCACCTCTCTTTACTCTTGTTCTCAATCCTCTGTAACCCCTTGCGTGCTAGTGGCACTCCCGCCTTGCTTGGGGTGAATTGCTTTAAAAATATATGTATATGTGTAAGCCGATTGTAATTGTTCTCAAATTTTGATCTGGTTCCTGGACTGCATGAATTTAAACGTGCTACCAGGCTGGCATCTAGGTCTCACCCTTTCCCTGTCAAAATGGTTAAATGTAACCGTCTTTAATACTCAAACAGCTTCTTCTCTCGCACTTCCCGTCTGTGGAACTCCCTTCCCCTTCCTTGCTTCCCCGATGACTATAAATCAACAAATATTCAAGTGTAATTTCAATCAATATCTGATTGCTTGAGCTTGATCACCGTCCTTCTCTGTATCCTTTCCTCAAACACGCCTCTTTTCTCTTGTTCTCAATCCTCTGTAACCCCTTGGGTGCTAGTGGCACTCCCGTCTTGCTCAGAGTGAATTGCTTAAAAAAAAAATGTGAGTTTAATAACTGGCCACAGAAGAGGTGAACAAAAACTTGAAGTTACTAAAGGGAAATAACTGAAACTGAGATATCTAAAAGAGGCTTGGCACGTGGAATTAGAATAATGTACGCCGGTGGAGGAAATAAAGGGTTTGGTTCGAAATTCCAATGTATATCACCTGAAAAAGACTGGAGCATACATATACGTGAATATGATAATAAAGATGAGGACAATAGCCCGACTAAAGTAGTGTAAATAATATTATTATGCCTGTTTGTAAACACGACCATGACGTGTTTCTATCGGGCATCAGTCTATAGAACGTGTTCAATTTCTGTCATTTTTGTATTATACGATTATTCCACATGTTTTTACAAATTTTCACGTAAGATAAGAATGTAGCATGTGTATACGATCCTTGGCGCTACAAGATCTTGATCTAAACGACTATTCTACTTGCCTGTTAAAAGAGACAAGTAGAAAAGTCGTGTAGATTGTTGACTGTTGCATTCTTTCCCCAAGATCTGAGTTCAATATCCTGTGTCAGTAATCAGGTCCTTCTGAGCTGGAATCATGTTTTTATCAGGGATTGTAGTTGTTCCCAGGTCCACCCCGACTCGGGGTGGTACCACCTGTTAGGGTCCCAGCTATGCTCAAATAGCGCCTCCCAACAAAAGTACTATGAGAGTATAAAAATAGATTTGAATTGTAAAATTACCAGCAATATATTAAAAAACAAAACAGAGCAAAAATACATATACCTAAATGGCCAAACATACCTTTTATCTGTTGTTGAAGGTATACAATTGCGTTTAAGATATATCTAGTTGAAGCCATAAAAATGGGTTTAAATTATTTAGATTTCGGTATTAAATAACCCATCGTGGTTGATATACCAAACACATTTTGTCATCGAGAAACCTACATTAATCGGGAAAGAATTATTACGAGTTGGAGGGAAAAAAAATAATTTATTTATGTAAATGCTCTGTTTTTAAGTAGACAGTATTAATTAATTACATTTACCGGCCTGAATGTTCAAGAAATTTCGGAGAAAATATGCTTTTCTTCGACAGGAATATTTCCATATAGGAATACAGGTTCGATACCTGTCGGAATTTTGTATTGTTTGAACATTTATTAAACCTACTGCATTTTGTATATTTGCCCATTCAACAATGTTGATGCTTGATTAAATTGAATTTATATAAATTATGTTTTTTTCAGTCTCTTTGCTATGATTTTTAGTACTATTTCGAGAGATCTAGTAACTATTGGCGTTACAGCGACCGTTATACTCGAGTTTTTTTTAATTCTCAGTTATGATATTTAACTATGTTTAAGCTCTTATTTCAAATTAGCTCATCAAACTGATGCAACTGTTACATTTTAAATAGCTAAAACGATCGATTTGAAACCTTTCGTCTGCCTAATTGAATCCTTATTGTTGGTTATAATTCTTTGCATTATTCCCCGGTGGATCTTCACCCCTTTCAAGTTTTGGTCTTTCTTTAGGCAACTTTACCGTGTTAACAAATAATACCTTCTATTCATTCATCTCTTTCTTCCTAGAAACGTTATTTATTATTTTCTTGTTTTAGCTCGATTCGTGCCTTGTCGTAATTTGATTTGATACTTTTATTATTTTCGGCTGCCATTACGGACGATTGTTCTCCATTTTCAGTATCTGGGTTCAATCTGGTCTCTTGCACAGAGCAAACAGTAGAACAACCCCGCCCTTGTTTCTTTTCGGTTCTCTGTGGAAGCGAAGTGGTGGTGGGTATTCCTACCGGTGAATATATCTGACAAGAAGACATGCGAAAGCTTTTTTTTAATTTTTTTTTTTACTTTTTAACGAAACATAAAAGTCGTGACGAACGAAGATGCTGATGAGATCGTGGAATGATTGAATGAAGGCTGACCTCGTAAGGATACTGGAAATACCTATCTTCGAAATAATTCCGCTCTTATTCTCAGGAAGGTCTGCACGTGCAGCGAGATTCCTTTTGGATTTATGGTCGATTTCATATTAGGCTCCTTTTCTTTACTTCTTCCTTTTCAAATTTGTTCTTTTGTTAACATTTTTCTTCTTTTCATTTGTTTCATTTTATTTACACCAGTTACATTGTTCTGATTGTTGTCCTCATCTTTGTTGCCATATTCACGACGTTTCGGTCGTTATACGCCCCGGCATTCATCAGGATCTATTTCTATTTATTGGGATGAAGCATTTTAATTATTAACACTATTTACGTTGTTCGAACAATGTAAATATGTAAATAATTGCAATACCTCATCGCACAGATATAGACAGATCCTGACGAAGGCCGGGGCGTACAACGGCCGAAACGTCGAGAATATGACAACAAAGATGAGGAAAACAGTCCGAACAATATAAATATGTAAATAATTACAATACCCCATCTCAGAAATATAGACAGATCCTGAAAAATGGTTTAGTGTACAACAGCCGAAACGTCGTCAATATTTTTATAGAACTAATTGATCTATTTTTAATACAACATTTTTATTACTACAAATGTTATTGTGGATACTCGTATTTGAAATTGACGCCCCATTTTAATTTTTACTTTAAACGGTGTGTATTACGTCTGCTGGTTTAATGCACAGCAAACAGTAACTTTTGGGCGGATAATCCGAACAAACATTGATCTATGACATTTGATAATTCGAACGAACAGTAACCTATGATAATTTGGTAATCCGACTGATCAGTGATCAACGGCATCTGATAATCCGACTGATCAGTAACAGCAGGTTGCCAAAATATCAAGAGCGCCAATAAATACAGCAACGTAAATGGAAAACGTAAAAATAAGCGGCGTTTTTTAACGAGTAACATTTAGTCGTTGACTAGTTGCGGACAGTATCATATAATTGAAGGTTATAAGGATTTTTTCTTGAAAAATTGTTTTATTAACGATATTTGTAATTCGAATAATTATCATTTGTGTATTTCCTCTTTTAATTTTTATATTTTTATTGCAATGAAGAATTTTGCATTTCGGAAAATTATCATTTAGTTTAATTGTCCTTTCGATTAATTTTCATTCAAACAATTTACAATTCTAATAAAACAAGGACCGTCTGTTGAATTTTTATAACATTTTTCGAGTTTGTGTATAAGCAGCCGATCGTTCAATGATCCACGTTAGGTTATAAAGAAACTTTCCAAAGTTGAAAATGCTTTTCTTACAGTTCTTTAGATTTCCACTAAAGATGATCAGGAAAGTTTATTTAATCAGTTACAACAGAAAGTTCCAACTGACAGTTGAAATCGCGTTTATTGAAACAAAGCAAGTTCAGTCGACCATTGATGACAATTCCAGAACAAAGTAACTATAAACAATTTTTTACTATCCTCTGCCAGCCGCAATGATGGAGAAAGCATTACCTCGAACCATCGCTAGTGAGACACGCTGCAAGAGCCACTCCGTTTCGCGAGGCTCGTCCCTTAATCGAGACGCAATCGCGCCACTTCTCCGAAGAAACGCCAATCGAACGAGGGCCAGAAATGTTCCCTTTTAAAATGGGTAAGTCGTTGATTTGGAATGCGACCTGTGCGGATACATTTTTGGTCGGTAATTTGATCAGGTCTGCGGTTGACCCGGGGTCCGTCACCCGGGACGCAGAAATAAAAAAGAAATACTTAAATATTCTTCTCTTGCTGATATATTTTTTTTTACTCCTGTGGCAGTGGAGACTTATGGGGTTATTGGCCCTCGTCGATGGCATTCGAATAAATGTTTTTCGAATAACTGATTAATTCTTAATTCCTTTCGTACAATCTTCACATTGTTTGGTTAAAAGTCCAAACGGAACATGGCATTAAAAATCAATAAATAAAAAAAGACAAAATTAGAATCAACAGGATAGAAAAGCCTACGTTTGGCAGATAAATGTTATCCACTGATAAATAGTTGATTTTATGCTTATAGACAGTATTTATATCTGTATGCTGCAAGCTATCTTTTCTTAAGAATATCTATTATGTTTTTAATAAAAGAAAAAGCGGTTGTTAGAATGGATCTAGGATTTCGTCTGCTTGCCGGATATTGAATCAAAAACAAAACAAAAAAACAAATGATGAAATAAGAACGCAATGGATGTATGAACTTCAGATCAACCATTGTATATAGACTAAATATCTGAACTTATTTATTCTTTCTTTCTTTCTATGTGCCGTGTCCTTTCAGAACGTTGGCGATCATGGCTCTCCAATTCCCACTATTCCTTGCAGCTCTCAACAAGTTCCTTCCGTCTGCCACTTTCTCCAGACCAGGTTCTGTCATCCACTTGCCGCTAGGTATGATATTTCTTGTCTTCCTATGCCTCTCTTTCCCTCTATTCGACCCGTGAGTATCAGATTCTCCAGGCCTGCATGAACAATCCTTTCTTCTTCTTCTTCTTCTTCTTCTTCTTCTTCTTCTTCTTCTTCTTCTTCTTCTTCTTCTTCTTCTTCTTCTTTCTATGTGCCGTGTTCTTTCAGAACGTAGGTGATCATGGCTCTCCACTTCTCTCTATCCCTTGCAGCTCCCAACAAGTTCCTTGCCTCTGCTACCACCCCGAGACCACGTTCTGTCATCCGCTTGCTTAAAGCCGCTAGGTATGATATTTCTTGTCTTCCTTTGGCTCTCTTTCCCCTCTATTCGACCCGTGAGTATCAGATTCTCCAGGCCTGCATGAACAATGTCTTCTTCTTCTTCTTTCTATGTGCCATGTCCTTTCAGAACGTAGGCGAGCATGGCTCTCCACCTTCCTCTATCCCTTGCAGCTCACAACAAGCTCCTTCCCTCTGCTTCCTCTCCATGACCACATTCTGTCACCCACCTGCACAAGCTCGTCAGGTATGTCACACGCTGCTTTCCCTTGTCTCTCTTTCCCCTCTATTCAACCCGTGAGTATCAGATTCTCCAGAACCATCTTCCTCAATTTTGTTCCAGAAACTTCAGCTGCTTCTTCCTGGTTCCCAAACCGGCTACATCGGTTAATCATCAAAAGTCATCCTGTTCAACCATCATAGATATAGTTTTTACCTCGAACGCCAATGCTGCCATATTAAATGCTTACACGAAAAATTTCAGATGTAACAGTTTTCTGGATTTTTTCTATGTAAAACGTTGTAAACTATCGTAAGTTTTTGATTTGTATTTCATTCATATTATATATGATGCTTCCTCTCGTAGTTCCAGGTCGTCATTCTATGATGTGGAATGCGAATCATTACTTATCTGATTGGTTGGTTGGTTGATTTGTTTTATGACATATCAAAACCTCAGTGGGTCATTTAATGCCAACAGAATTTTTGAAATAGATACATAGCGATAGTTTGGTAAAAAAAGGTATGTATGTATACATATATATTTGAACCACTTTTCAATTACTTATATTTTTGAGTACAATCACATGTATTATTGGTAATATTTTTTTTTCAAAAAACGTACATTGCTCGTAATAGTTTTTTTTTCTTTTTTTTCAAAAATTAATTTCTGGTTATAATTTTTTCAAAGTATTTCTGGTATTAAAACCTATTTTTACACTTTTATAATGTTTTTTACCTCAATTTCGGGGTTAACTATTTTCCCATAGCTGGGACCCTAACAGGTGCGACCACCCCGGTAGCAATTTAGAGGTGGTTCCACTCTCCTTAAAACCTCCTTATCGGACGCCTTGCTAATGGACGTAGTTTATCGTCTTACCCAGGACGCGGATGTAGTTTATCGTCATACCCGGAACGTTCCATTAAGGAGGTCTTACCTCTCTGTAGAAGTGCAGTCAGCGTATTCTACAGCCCCAGCCGACAGGGCTTACTTATCTGAGATAATGGCAAAGTATAACGCATGTGGTAACTAAGTAATTAAGGAGTAAGAAGAGTTGTTCTTACTGCTACTGTTGTAGTAGTTATAGTGGTAATAATAAAAACTCGTGACCAGAAAAACAGAAAAAATTGTACTTTCTTACCCCCAAGATAGTCTCTGCAGATTGTAATGTATATTTGAAAAGCTTAAAAAAAAAAAATGTGGTACATGAGGACATCAATATTTCCATTTGTAGTTGGAGCCCTCGGATTGATTAGAAATGATTCTGATAGACACATTGATGGGATTTCTGGTAGTCCATGACTTAAAGAAATACAAAAAATTGTACTCAAAAGTACAGCTCACATATTACGAAAAGCTTTATCTAGTAAAATGTGTATGATCTTAAGTTACTTTTTTGCGGTGGTGGTGATGGGGGGTGTTATAAAAATGATTAGTGAAAAATATCATAACACCATTTCTGACCTCACGTCTCTGGTTGGGACCCGGAAGAAAATGTGTATACAACAGAAAATCAAAGAAAAAAAAAAAAAAAAAAAAATAATAATAATAATGTTTTTGTTTGAAGAAATGATATTCTTATGGTATCGGGCTAGTTAAACACTGGGGCAACATATGGTAGCAAGCATTGAGGATATAATTAGCTGACGCATCTAAGAGACAAGGAGATTTTTGGATGCATTAATTTATTAAATATACATTCTTATATCCAGTTAAATACAATCATCATTCGTTCGTTAGTTTAAGCTGAAATATATTTAAGATTTGTTCCCCCCATCTAAGTACTGACCATATTTTGATGATTGAACGAGAACCGTTATTCTAAGCTTGATTTGACTGCAAACTCTTTATCATATAAAAAGAGAACATTTTTTAAAGTTCTAAAAAAAAAACAATTCCTTTTTCTCTCCTCTCTTTGAAGTTGGCGTTTCTGTTAGTCTTGGAGGGACTTTTTATCCGCTTTACCTGTTGGTATTTAATCCATTCTTGGAGACTATTCGGCATCCATTTATCGCCCAGAATTCTTTTTGTTTCTATTCGTAAGGCAATTCATTCCTAATATATTTTTATGATTTCATTCTTTTTTAGAGTTCCCCAGTCTTGGCTCCATATTGTAGAATCAATAACGGTTGTAGTTCCCAATCGGCACTCCACTACAATAATAAGATCGCCAGGGTTTGTTTTGTTTGCAAATAACGAATCCTTTTTGTTATTTGCTTGCGAAATATCGGAAGTTTTTGCCAGTGATAGCGATAGACATTATCATCATACCAATAAAAAACATCTTTTGAATTCGATCCCATATATCACTATCCTGAACACACAGATGGGGGATCCAACGATTAATTAATTTTTTTAAAAAACTAAGGTCCACACAATACAAAGCCAAAGAGCCACTCAATGTAGAGAGATACTGAATGTGAAGAGTGATATGAATGCGAGCCAAGTGAAGATTGTGGGTATATGGCGGATAGATAACCTATTGACACTAGACTTTTCGAAAACGTTATTCTCTGCATTTCTTTCACCAAAAGAATAGCAGAACGTATAATGTTTACTCCAAAAGTATACACAGAAACGAAAACGTTAGGCGCAGAGGGTAAAAAATCTACCAGAATTAACACATTAAATGTTATGATGTTGTTCTCCACTCAGCGTGATGAACGAATCTTCCGTCGCCACTGTTATGATGTTGGTTTGGGGTTTGTAGAGACAAACGACAAATAACACGTAACAATAAAAAGGGTTTTATTGGTTGGTAAAAGGTACAGAAATCGCCTGAGTAGTCTCTAACTAGCTCAGCCAAGAACTTTCTCTTGCTCGCCCTCTGTCTCTCGACGTGCCGCTATTTAAAGTCTTTAGACGCAGACAAGTTCATCTTCAAGAGGTGTGGTAGGTTTCCGACACAACATTAAATATAAAAATCAGGCAAAGCTGACCATATATGGAGGGAAAAGAGAGATAACGCCCGAACCCCCTTGGGAAGAGGTTGAAATAATAGACAAAAGAACATTGCTTGAAAATACGAAAACTTAAGGAATCAGCACATATGCTAAGCTACAAAAATTTGATAAGTCGGCAAAGCATAGACAAGAATACAATATGGGAACCAGTAAAACAGAGAGATAGAGAAAAACACCGATAACAGAAAATTGTAACATTAGCACTGCTACAAAAAATAACTGAGACAATAAATTTTTAAGTCACAAATATTCACGTAAGGATGTCTTCGTGGATAAAAGCGTTGGTTGAAGTAATCCAAAATGTAACTTGTGAGTTCAATACCTGGCCACAGGAGCAAAAACTTGGAGAGTTACTAAAGGGAATTAACTGACACTGAGATACCCATTAAAGGCATGGCATGTGGAATTAAATCAGTCTACCTCCGTGAACTAAATTAAGTGTTCGGTTAGGAATTCCAACATATATCATCTGAAGAAGGCCGGAGCGTACATCGGTTGAAACCTCGTAAATATTGCAATAAAGATGAGGACAACAGGCCGAATGACGTAAAGAGTGTGAATAATTACAATACGTCATCTCAGAAATATAGACATATAGTTATAAAAGATATAACTTTGCCAAACCACGAAGACTGGAGAGAGAAGTATATATATATATATATATATATATATATATATATATATATATATATATATATATATATTACAAAGAGTTAATCATACCTTGAATCAATTACCAATATTAATGCAATTATTGGCGAAATCCCTTCGCTAGTAGACATAATTATAAGCATTATACTACTAATAATCCACTGAATGATGAGATCCTTATGTATAAAATGGATATGGTGTATTTTTTAATTCAGATGCTTCACGCATTCATCTTCAGGCTGTATTTATTCCTTTAGAATGAAAACTAGAAGACGGAATAAATGTTAACTGAAAAAAAATATATATGGTGGTACTCGTTTGGAAAAACCTCGCATAGCTCGACTTGCACTAGAACAAATTTGTACCCGAGGAAAAATGGGGAATAAAAAAAAAAGAAAGAACTAAGAACATTACACCAAGGCGAAAACAATTGTCCAGTGTTTAAGCTCCAAGTCCAAAGAAAAAAAACAAAAACAAAGCGAGTAAAAAGACAACTACGTAAAGTGCTCAATACACTAATTAGAGCAAAACCTAAGATAATCCTAAGGAGCCAGGCAAACCTACCTAGGTTTCACCTAAACGGCTCTCCAGGGTAAAGCCTGCTTTACCCTGAAGATCCATTTAGGTGAAGCCTAGGTAGGTTTGCCTGGCTTTTCAGGATTATCTTTTATATATATATATATATATATATATATATATATATATATATATATATATATATATATATATATTTAACAAAGTTTATGTATATTTTGTCTGATCATGAGCCATACTAATGTTCGTATGTTTCGGGAGAAAAATAAAGAGAAAAACTGCCCAACAATTGACCTCATAGTCTATAGTAACCATACAACCACACAACTAAATCCACTACAAAACAACATTGTGGTTTTTCAGTTTACATACGCGTTCAGAGATTGTATCCCTGATACTAATAATAAACCCACTACATATATTGGTTTTACTACAACCACGCTCTCCCGAAGACTTACCTGTCACCTTTCTGATCTTAGTTCTATTAATCAACATTTCTTAGAAATGATATTCGACAGATATTAGTTGATAACCCAATAAATACTCATACATACACACAGTAAAAAGAATGTTCAGATATTGGAGACCATCTACATTAAAATGAAGCAACCGACACCCAACAAAATTACACTTCAAACTAGTCACAACACTTTACATTGCATCTGGATTCTGTTGTTAATATTTCGGCCTCTCGCGTGGTATGACGTCATAGAACCGCATCTTGAACTTACGAACTGCGTCGGCTATTCCGCGACCGTTATCGTCGCATAGCAATCTTCTATGTCAACATAACAAAATACTATCTTCGATGGCGAACATCTTTGTTTAAATGTCCGTATAAAGACTCTGAAGATGGCTCATGTGAACCGAAAGCAAAGATCAAGGACCAGTTTAATAAAAAAATATGCAAATATTGGACAATTTTTGTCATTATTTACGCCCGAAATTAAACATATGGACATTAGTAATGCTCATTATCAGACATAATAGACATTCATTGTCTGTTATATTAGGTTGGTGCAAAAATAATGTCGTTTTTTGACGTTCTAACATATGTGAGAAAACGAGATTATTTTTGCACCAACCTAATATTTAACAATGTATATTTAAATAATTCTGCCCCAATACAATATATATATATATGTATATATATATATATATATATATATATATATATATATATATATATATATACTAATGTGCACTCATGTAATGCCTAAGAGCCAATCAAGGTAGAGACTTACTGCGTGGTGTTGTATGTAAGAAAGAGCAAGAAGTGTTTCTGGGGATATGCATGAAAGATAACGGCTCACTCTAGATTTAATTAGTGAATAATGAAAATAAAAAATGAAACCCGTTAGGAAAGTCGTCTGGATCTTTTGTTCTGATCATAAGAAATACGAAATGGAGAAGATTATAATTTTAAGGACGCTTGTCATTATCAAGATTTGCTTAAAGCAGAGATAAGACACTGAAGTGGTTTGGACTCAAAGGAACTGGCCTCCCTTTCGAAAGAGAAATATTTTTTAAACTCTTCTGGAGATTCAGTTCTTTGTTGTGTTTAGAAGAAAAAAAAAAAAAAAAGAAAGAGTCTATTTGGAGAAAAGCCCATGTTTATCAAGACTCACTTAAAGCAGTGATAAAATCTCAACGATTTTTAAGATAATTCGGGTTTCGAGTTTTTATTTTCACATTGGTTACTTTGCCATCCCCAAAGAAAAGGCTTCCTTTGTCAGAAACACATTAATTTAAAACTCTGGCATTTTTATTTAGCAAACCCGCTATTTTATTACTGGTTGTTTGCATCAAATTCCACACACAACATTTTCAGGTAATGAAATCCTATTTGAGTTCCCATCCTCCATCTTGGAATATATCTGAGATTTAAAACGCATTCGCTACAATAAAACTCTTCCGAAAGAATCTACTTATAGATTTTATTCAATTCTGCATTTATAATGAATAATAAAATGCAGTTAAACTTGCAAGAATATCGTTATTACCAAGCGAATACAAAACGAATTTGCATGAAATTGTCAATCTTCCTCACATTAGCTAATATAAAAAACATAACGCCAAAGGAATAAAAAAGCGTCAACCTGCTATTACTTTTATTCATCTCCTTTCAATGAAATTCGATTTAGAAAATTACGAATTTTCATTACACAAACGGAACGAAAAAATATTAGCAGAAAAATGTGCAAAACTATTTCGCAATTAATGTTTTTTTTAATTAAAAATTATGTTTATGTCGTCTTCCAACTTTTTCTCCTAAGGTACTTTAAGAATAACCAACTAAAATCCCGCCAATATTTGCCGTAATAAATTTGAATTATGAGAAAAAAAAAAGAAAAAAAAAAGATTATTTTCCTGATCTCATCGCGCGTATTTCTGCTTAAGGCGGGAAAACAGTCAATCAAACGATGGCCCATAATGGCGCCCAAGAATGAATGTCATGCACTATTTATTGGTTTATCGATATTTTGAAATTTCTGATTATTATTCCAGGAAAGCGTTTATGAAAGAGAAAACGAAAAAAGAAAAAAAAAATCTTTAAATGAAGCAAAAGTAAGCGCGAATATTGCCTAATCTTTAAACTCAATTCGTTGATCATTCTGGCTATTTCTGAATTTCTTTCAGATCTTCAAGCATGTTCTAATTTATTAGAACTTCCAGAGATTTTTCATTTCTGTAAATTAAATTCAGGATAATGTCCCTAAAGTAGAAAAAAAAGAATGTCCAATAATCATTATAATAGTATCAGAAAGAATCGAAGACTGGTTGTGGAAGGCGATCCCTTTACTACATAGGTTATCATGGCTTTCCACAGCTTCCTATCTCGTGTAGCTATGAGCAATTTTTTCTCCCTTTACTAAGCCCTCTCCCACTTCTGATATCCATTCACACAAGCTCATCGTGTAAGTGGCTCGCTACTTTCCCTTATCTCTCTTGTTCTCACTATGCCTCCTGAGGCTTGGATTTTCAAGCTTTTCTTACGCATGTTGCGTCTAGGTAATTCCAGCTGTCTGTTCCTGATTCTGACTATAAGAATCCTTCCCGTTGCCATTTTCTTATTGATTACTCGGCCCTTCCATGGAATTTTCAGGATTCTTCTGTAAAGCCACATTTCTGCCTCCTCTAGTTTTATTCCTCATCCATGCGGTGATTGTCCAGCATTCTCTGCCATATAATTGGATGTATATCTGATGGCAACTCAGCACTCTTTTCTTTGTTTCTACTGAAATAAGTTGGTGACTGAGAATTCTAAAAGCGACTGGATTTTTACAACACGCAACAATGGTATATGTATGGAGTAGAATCTGTGCAAGAGAGCGACATACTTTAATCGTTTGGGATTTGCAAATTCCAATGATCGGTTGATCCAGGCCAGAAGACAGGATCGGTTAGGTGTAGACAGCAAGAAGAAACTAAGGTAGAAAAAAAAACACATTTCGCTGTGCAGGTGAATAGCTAATATCAAAGAAAGTATCATGTATTATAAATATCTTGATCATGTAAGAGACGCGAGAAATTTGTATGACATGAAGCTGACAGTCGTGCCAATCGTTAAGAGATTTTACTATAAAATGTATTGCTGGTCATTTTGCCAAAGAAATGTATTATTGGCAATTTTAATATAAATATCTATTGTTGGTAATTTTGTTATAAAAATGTATTGCTGTTAATTTTGCTATGAAAATACGTTCTTGGTAATGCTACCATAGAAATGTATTGTTGGTAATTTGTTATAAATATATTGCTGGTAATATTACTATGAAAAAGTATTTGATTTTTGTTTGGAGTTTTTTTTTTCTGATGGCGTATCACGATTCCAGCAGGTCTTTGAATTTACTTTTTGTGGGTAACATAGGTGTTTTTTTCTTGGTTGGTTATGTTTCTTTGAAGACTTTAAGGACATAATTATTTTGAGAGTTGGTGGCTGAATTGGTGATCATTGAGGGTTTTCTTTACTAGGGGTTTGCTCTCTGGTAAGATTTTGTGTTTGGTATAGGCGATGTTTGAGCCATAATATGCGGATTTCAAATAGGCACCTCCGATTTATTTAGTATATCTCTTTGGCAGCATTCAGCCGTGCATTTTCTTTTTAAGACTTGTTGGAATTTTCTCCAGCCGTTTGATTCTAGCTGCATCAGTTGCTCGACGAGTGTTCCATATTTGTCTGTTTTGTTGTTATTATTGCTAATAATTGATTATCCTTTGAGTAACACACACACACACAAACACACACACAAACACATTTACGTAGAATATTTTCAATTAAGCATGCTTGGTAAAATAATTTAGACGTATTATGTTTATTTATTTTAGCTTTAATTCTTCCAAGTCCACCAATTAATTTCTTGGTGGCTGAAGAAAAATTTCAAAATTTTCTTTCAAATAATTTTATTTCATCTGAGTCTATCTTCAAGGGTTGCATATCTATGTATGTGTCATCTGTTAACATCGTAGATTCAAAATATTTTTTCACCGCTATTCAAGGGAGTTAACATTTGTGATTTAAAAAAATTAATTGTCGCATTTTAATTTAGAATTTTTTATATAACACTTTGCTGATACGAATATTTAAGAACTTTGTTGCTATACTCGAATTTATTTAAAGGTCTTCCAGAATTTTAAGTCCTTGCTTGTTATTATCTTAATGAATTTTCGACTAATATCTATATAAACCGTGAATGTGGACATGAGTGTTCCTTTAAATGTTTTGAGATTGAACTATGATTGTGCAAGTGAAACGTTGTTGTAAAACCAACATACATGCTAACATTTTTAGCAGAGATGCAATCTCTCAATATATATATCTTCTGTAAGTGAAGTATATAACCATGATTTCTTTCTCTTATATATATATATATATATTTTAATATTTCGAAAAACTGTCTGTTTTCTTGACAGTTTGAACATTTAGTATCGCGAATGTAATATTTCTCCAGATGATCTTGGTATTTTTCACCTTATTTTCCACATACTTGCTGTCCTCTGAATCTCTCTTGTGGTGCCCATACTTCTAACATTTGAACCACCTCAAAAGATTGGGGATGTATTGTTCAACCCTCTCGATTGTAAATTTTATTTTTATTTCTTTTGGGATTATGGGTTTATTAAACGTTAAAATATATGTTTGTGTTTGTTGATCGTACCTTTTCATGATTATTGTTGTATAGTTAGTGACCCCTTTCTTTCCTCATGCTGCTTTTATTTCCTCTTTTGTAGCCAGGGACAGCTCTCTATTTCTCACAATTCCCTTTGAGGTGTTAAGTCTTTCGTGTAGGTAAGCTGTACATTTTCACTATTATCTGTCTGTTTCCCATTGTTCACGTTTACAAATAGATTGCCATTGTTCAATAATTTGTAATAATTTTCTTTTATTTTTCTTTAATCATAAAATACTTTTCTTTTTCTTTTTGTCATAATAAAATTTCTAATAAAATATATCTCACTATTTTTTTTAATAACATGTGTAATAATTCTCTTTTATTTAAAGTACAAAAGAATTACTTTTTGTGTCAATTTGAAAAAAAAATCACCTGGGGTTTCTTTAAACTTTTAAACTGTATTGTGTATACTAAGATTTCGAAAAGACTGGATGGTTCTCTTGACAGAGCCTTTAGTTTCTTGAGCACAATCTTTCTCTATGTGACCTGGCTATTTTTTTACTGCATTTTCCACATGCCGGATGTCCTCTGTATCCCTCCTTGTGATGCACATACTTATGACATCTAAGGGATTAGGGATGAATTGTTCAACATTTTTAACTGTAAATCCAATTTTTATTTCTTTTGGGATCGTGGCTTTATTAAAAGTTAAAATATATGTTTATTTGTGTTTGCTGATCGTCCATTTTCATGATTATTGATGTTTAGTTCGTCACTCCTATCTTCCCTGAGGCTGCATTTATTTAGTAATTCTATTTGGCCGCTTTCAGCCGTGTGTGTTATTGTTAGGTGTTCTTGGAATTTTGTCCAGTGGCTTGGTCCTAGCTGCACCAACTTCTCGACAACAGTTCCAAATTTGTCTGTTTTGTTGTTATTATTGCTGTTAATTAGATTCGACTTCTGAGCTGCATTGGCATAGGTATGGCCTTTCGTATATAATTCCAATATATCTTCCAAGATATATTTTTCCTATATTTCATCCCCGTGATTTCTTTCTCTCTTTTATATACACTACAGTTCAAAATCTTGAAGCCTTCCAATAATTAGCATGGGATGAACTTGAACTTGACAGAAGAGTGAAAAAGAATAGAAAAAGAGCTCTTAGAATCATTGAAAAAAAATGTAATCAATTATCAAACTTAAGACTTTCCTGTGGATAAGCTTTATAGTTTAAATCAAGGAAAGATTTCATTTCTAGTATGTTATCCGCATGTATCTTATTGTTCACATTTGTAAGTAGATTGTCACTGTTCGAGAATTTGTAATAATTTTCTTTTATTTAAAGTACAAAACAATTACTTTTTGTGTCAATTTGAAAAAAATCACCAGGGGTTAAACTTTTAAACTCTATTGTGTATACTAAGATTTCGAAAAGGCTGGATGGTTCTCTTGACAGAGCCTTTAGTTTCTTGAGCACAATCTTTCTCCATGTGATCTGGGTCTTTTTTTCACAGCATTTTCCACATGCCGGATGTCCTCTGTAGCTCTCCTTGTGATGCTCATACTTATGACATCTGAAACATCCTAAGGGATTAGGGATAAATTGTTCAACATTTTCAACAGTAAATCCAGTTTTTATTTCTTTTGGGATCGTGGCTTTATTAAAAGTTAAAATCTATGTTTATTTGTCTTTGCTGATCGCCCATTTTCATGATTATTGTTGTGTAGTTGTTGACTCCTTTCTTTCCTCATGCTGCATTTATTTCTTTTAGTGTAACCAGAGCCAGCTCTCTATTTCCAATAACTCCCATTGAAGTGTTAAGTCTTTCCTGTCGGTAAGCTTTATAGTTTAAATCAAGGGAAGATTTCATTTCAAATATGTTATCCCCATGTATCCTATTGTTCAGATTTACAAGTAGATTGCCACTGTTCGAGAACTTGCTCCGCTGGTAATTACTTTTGAGATCTAGAATGGAGAGAGATTAGCCAGAGGGGTTTACTCTAGAGATTCAATTATGATGAAACTAGGGAACTCAGTTCCTGCTTCTATTTTTCAATTGGTCAGCGAAATT
The DNA here is from genome assembly GCA_964036315.1 of Acanthosepion esculentum. NCBI lineage: Eukaryota > Metazoa > Mollusca > Cephalopoda > Sepiida > Sepiidae > Acanthosepion > Acanthosepion esculentum. The sequence goes on from OZ038497.1 coordinate 42,796,104, forward strand.
CCGTTTAGTTTTTTTGCTTCGGCTTGTCACGTGATTTGTTTAATTTTGAATGGCATTGTGCTCCAGCACTCACAGCGGGACCCAGTTCCTACTGGAAATTTACCAAAGAGGTTACGCCTTGTTTGAGACGGGGATACATCGAACAGTATAGACACGACCGATGCTTTAATAGGAAATTCTTTTTCTTCTTTACTTGGACAGGCCCTCAGCCATCGCTAAAAAAAAAACAAGTACTTCTAAAATAACGAAGGGATGGGTGTCAGATCGAAATTTGATCTGTTTCTGAGACAATGTTGGGATAATTATATAGGTGATAGGGCTTGACATGACCACCTGATTGATTGGATCGGGCCTCTCTGACCTGCCCGTCTAGACCAAGGACCGAGAGGAGTGTTGTCTATCACCAATTACACAGTCGCGTCATGGACTGCTCAGTTAACAAGTTTCCGCCCCCAAGGGTCGTCACCAACAGCAAACAGGTAGTTTCATTGGGAGGGGGAATCTTACCCGTTTGCAGTCGGCGTATTTTACAGCCCCAGTCAATAGGGCGTTCACAGGGCAGATTGAGGGACAGGGACAAACAATGCATAACTTACCTAGCGTGCTTGGGTAAAAGGATAGTGGAACATGGTTTAGGAAAGGGAAGAGAAATTATCAAGAGCTGCAAAAGGCAGGGAAATTGTGAAGAGCCATGATCGCCAATTTCGTGAAGACACCACGGTACATAGTAGAAGATTTAATGATAGATTCTGTGATGATTTTTAAAAATTTAACCCAACAACCAGATCAAAATAAAACTCAAGTAACAATAGACGTTATTATTTCACCCATAGCAAGGCGTTAAGACGCAAGATGTTTCTGAGTGAGAAGGAATATGAGAAAAAAACAAAAAACAAAAACATAGAGACCGTAAAACAATACGAATTAGGAAAACTGAAGATAATGATTGATATAGCATGTAAAATTTAAATTATGGAAAAGGGTGGAAAGAAGAAATATCGTTCTGCAGAATCGAATCACCCTCTAGTATCTGTCTATATTTCTGAGATGATGTATTATGTACACAATTTACATTATTTGGACTATTGTTCGAACCCTTGTCGCCATAATATTACAACATTTCGTCAGTTGGTTGTACGCTCCGGCCTTCTTCAGCTGGTTGGAATGTCGAACTGAACCCTTTATTTCGCTCACTGGGGTAGACTGTCCCATTGATGTTCAGTGGTAGCCTGCTTAAGCGATCGTGCCAGCCACTGAAGTTGTCAAATATCATGTATATTGAGTGGAACGAGCTTCACCTTCTGGAATAGTATATTGTTTTTTTGTTGCAAGAATGGCAGCAGAACAGATTGAATAATCTTCTGAACCTATATGGACTTACATTATTTACATTATTCGGACTATTGTCCTCATCTTTGTCGCCATATTTATTACAACGTTTCGGCCGTTGTACGCTCCGGCCTTCTTCAGCTGGTTGGAATGTCGAACTGAACCCTTTATTTCGCTCACTGGGGTAGACTGTTCTAGTTCTACGTGCCATGTTTAATGGATGTCAGTTATCAGTTTTTTTAATCTCCTGCTTAATTCCCTCTCCAAGTTCTCCACCACCTTAACCAGGTATTGAACTCACAATGTTTGGGTCTAAATAACGCCTTTATCCACTGTGCCATGAGTCCTTGATGACACATGGCACATAAATTTCTGGGTATTATAAACCTAATGTCTTCAGCAAACATTTTTTTTTACTAGTGCTCATATTGCAATTTTTGCAGTTATCATTTTATTATTTTACCAGAGCTCATATTGCAATTTTTATTATTATTATTGCTTTTCTCTGGCACTCCTTATTACTGTTTCACATATTGTATTTATTTATATGCTTGGTCGGCTCAGGAGATTTTTGTGGCTTAACATATGTGCTAATTCCTTAAGTTTACAAATTTTCCAATGGTATTCTTTGTCTATGATCTCAACTTGATCCCACGGAGGGCGGTGATCTCCATTTTCAGCCACACCTAATCTTTCCACTTCCCCTCATGTTACAGCTTTCTTGGCTATTTCCATGAACATTACATCCCTACCCTCTTCAAGTTAAGGGTCATTTGTTATCTGCCCGCCTTATCCTCTTAATCTTTAATTCCTACCACTCCCTCTTTCACTCATAACGCATTTTATTCCTCATAACCATCTTCATCGTAATCCTCCATTTTGAATGTCTACAGAGTTTTGAATTGGGTGAGCTTTAGTATGAAAAATAAAATACAAGTTTCTAAGAATAATGGGATCGTATTGAGCCAGTCAGAATAAAAAGGAAGAATAGTGATATCAGCCAAAAATAACCAAAGAGAAAACAGAAAATGTACCGGAAATAGAACCATGGCCCAAGGTATAAACAATGGATGCAAATATAGACCTGAATCTGTCATAACGATCAAACATACTCGGAGGTTGAAATTTAAACGGATTACTTAGTTTAGGCCGGAAGAGCACATTTAGTCATTTGAAAACAACCCGAAGATACCAGAGATCAGAATTAAAATGAAAAGTTGGGAAAATAATCTGACCTTGAAGAGAATAGAAAAAAATGTTGCTGTGGAGGTGACAGCATTCATTGTTGACATTCTTGGAATAATGCCCAAAATTCTTGTCAAGGGTTTAGAAATAAAGAAAATAAAAATAAAAACCTAAATCCGAGGAAAAGTCGAACAAATCAAAATAAAGTCATTATTATAACCGGCAAATAATCATGGCGAGAACGCCGGAGTACAAAAGAGATTTTCGAGTTGAAAGCCCCGATTTACTCTTGGCGCAGAAATCTCACGAATGTAGATAATAATAATAATAATAATAATAATAATAATAATAATAATAATAATAATAATGTTGCCAAGTTATCGTGTCAAAGACCATAAGAAAAGAATGTGCTTTCTTATTGAAATGGCAGTCCCTGAAGATTGTTATGTATCTGTCAAGATTATAAAAAATCTATCAAAATACAAGGATCTTGAAGTGGAAATCTAACAAATGTGGCACAAGAGGACATCAATAATTCCAGTTGTAGTTGTAGCCCTCGGATTGATTGGAAAAAGTTGAAGCGATTCCTGTAGCCCATGCCTTAAAGAAATACAAAAATATTTACTCACAAGTACAGCTCACGCAATACGAAGAGCTTTATCTATGTAAATATAAATTTAGACTTTTTTTTCTTTTTTTTTTTTTAACAAAAACGATGAGTGGAAAATGTCATGAAGCCATTTCTAACCTTAGGCCTCTGCTTGGGACCCGGAATACAACAGAAATCAAAGGAAAATAATAATAATAATAATAATAATGATAATAATAATAATAATAATAATAATAAGAAGAAGAAGAAGAAGAAGAACACTAATAATATTTCAATTGGCTGATTGTAGGGATTTCTAGTAACCGATGCCTTAAAGAAATAGAAAACATTGTAATCAAAGTTTATTCTTACACATTACCAAGAGCTTTATCTTATGTAAAAGGTGTGGGATTTTACACTTTCTTTGTTTTTGTTTTTTCAAAAATGATGACTGTAAAATGCCATGAAGCCATTTCTCACATTAGGTCTCTGCTTGTAACTCGGAAGGAAATGCGTATACAAAAGAAATCCAAAGAAATAATAATAATCATAATAATAATAATAATAATAATAATAATAATAATAATAATAATAACCGCCCAGACATTGTTATTAGAGACCGCAAAAAAGTGCCTCCTTATTTACATGGCAGTCCCTGCAGACTGCAATGTATCTTTGAAGATCTTCAAAAAGCTGTCAAAATACAAGGACCTGGAAATCGAAATCTCAAAAAATGTGGCACGTGGGAACATCAACAATCCTTGTTGTAGTTGGAGCCCTAGGATTGGTTGGAACAGATTTCACTAGACTAATTGAAGGGATCCGTGGAAGTCCATGCCTTAAAGAAATACAAAAAATTGTTCTCACGAGTACAGCCCATAACTTACGAAGGGCTTTATCTATGTAAAATATGTTTGTCGTTTGTTTTTTTAAAACTTTTTTAATTGGTCAGTGGAAAATGTCGTGATGTTCATTTCTAACCTTAGATCTCTGGGGGCATGACAGAGTGGGCTAATATCTGCACTGGAAAATTTGCAACTCCTACGGGAAGTAAACTGAAAGAAACTGGCACGAACACCACCCAGACCCGGTTACGGAGATAGGACCTGTTACAATTCTATGGGACTACACAATACACACTGACAGAAGAATCAAAGCCAACCGCCCAGACATTGTTATTAAAGACCACAAACAAAATAAGTTCCACCTTATTGATATGTCAGTCCCTGCAGACTGCAATGTATCTTTGAAGATATTCGAAAAGCTGTCGAAATACTTAGACCATGATTTAGAAATCTCAAAAATGTGGCACATGTGAACATCAACAATCCCTGTTGTAGTTGGAGCCCTTGGACTGGTTGGAAAAGATTCCAGTAGACTAATTGAAGGGATCCCTGGAAGTCCATGCCTCAACGAGATACAAAAAATTGTTCTGACAAGTACAGCCCACACTTTACGAAGGGCTTTATCTATGTAATTATTTTTTTTTTTTTCAGTGGAAAGTGTCATGCTGCCATTTCTAACCTTAGGTCCCTGGGCGGGACCCGGAAAGAAATGTGTAAACGCCAGATATCAAAGGAAATAAAAACAATAATAATAATAATAATATATATTCATTATTATAATCAGACTGAGAGAAACATAAAAATAACTGGCCACACGTAGTGCTTAAAGGATACGAACAAAAAAGCCTGTGACATAAAATCAAAATTTATCTGTTTATGAATGCAACAAAATGATCTTGAAATTTAAAAACAAAAACACTGTAGCCATGTTCTGTTATAATATAGGCAACCTCCAGCAGATTAACAAACGCAAAAGAAAAGATTACAAGATATTAAAAAAAACAGTTAATCGACTCGGGAGAGTCTTATCAATATAAATAATATTAACACTGTATATATTAAATATCACTTAACAACATAATTTGTGCAAAGAGAATTCGTATATTTACTGCCTTGCCTTACCCCAAGTTTCAGATAATGACGCCGTAAGAAATTGTACTAAACAAAAAGCACACGATAATAATAATAATAATAATAATAATAATAATAATAATAATGAGAAGAAGAAGAAGAAGAAGAAGAAGAAGAAGAAGAAGAAGAAGAAGAAGAAGAAGAAGAAGAAGAAGAATGAGTTTAAGAAGACCTATTTCACTTGATTCCTAGCGATAGACACGAAGATACGACTCGTATAATGGCCATTCACGACAGTACAAGAGAGATTAAATTAACGATGAAAAACAAATGACAGTGTGATTGTATTAATAATGATTTTCTAAATAATTACAGCATCAGGAATAAAATAATAACTTTGAACGTAACAATTACAGCAATCTTAAACGGAAAAAAAACCAAAACAACAACAACAACAACAACAAAAAAACGATCTTATAAAAAATACTAATCCTATTAGCGGAAAAATATCGACGTGCAAAATGGTGACAGAATTATAAATTCAACAAATACCATAAATAATTAAAGTATGAATGCTAACGACAATATCAATTACTAAGTCAAATAATAAGAATAAACATAATTATAACCGTTAATAGTGGCTTAAACATTAAAAATACATGTATTATTATGAAGATAAAATTATTATTAATAATAAGAATAATGATAATAATAATAATAATGATAATAATAATAATAATGATAATAATATTAATAATCTTAATAATAATAATAATAATAATAATAATAATAATAATAATAATAATAATAATAATAATAAAAACATCAACAATCCCTGTCGTGGTTGGAGCCCTTGGACTGGTTGGAAAAGATTCCAGTAGGCTGATTGAAGGGATCCCTGGAAGTCCATGCCTCAAAGAGATACAAAAATTATTCTGACAAGTACAGCCCACACTTTACGAAGGGCTTTATCTATGTAATTATTTTTTATTTTATTTTATATTATTTTTTTTTTTGCAGTGGAAAGTGTCATGATGTCATTTCTAACCTTAGGTCCTTGGGCAGGACCTGGAAAGAAATGTGTAAACGCCAGATATCAAAGGAAATAAAAGCAATA
>OZ038497.1:42807239-42827239 GCA_964036315.1 Acanthosepion esculentum
CTAAATTATGGGGCACACAATGAGGATCGAACTCACGACTTAGTCGTAACTGTTCTAGAGAGACAAGCTTCATAACGCTTATACCACAAAGTGATGCCCCGAATTTTCTTAGCGTAGCTTAAATGTGACACAAGGTCAAATATATAGCGTACCCAGTGAGGATGGAACTCACTACTCAGTCGTAGTTAATCTAGTGAGACAAGCTTTTTAATCATTACACCACGTGGAAATTCTCAATGTACCCACAATTAAAGGCGCGGCCGTTGACGTTATAATTTACAGTTTTGTTAGTTCCAGGGCAAGATCCAGATATTTCCATTTTTTTCTTTCGTCTATCTACTTTTAGTTACTTGTCTACGATTTGGAAAATCTTTTTTGATTTTCGTTATTGTTATCCAATCTCGTCTTCTCGCTCTGATGAATTCGTCGGTCTCAATCAGAAAATCTAGATTTAATCTTTTTATTTCTACGTCTAATTTTATTTTATTTTTATTCGATTTTCTTACATGAGCGGAACCAGGCCGTTTGAACAGTTCTCGGTGTGTAACCGTTCCTACTCTCCCCTTTTCTGTATTCCATTTGAAGTTATTTGCGGAAGAATCGGATTTAGAGTCTTATTCGTCATCTGCTTTTTCTCTGCTGTTTCTTCATTTCTGCTTTGATCTAATATATCCGGAAACATTTGTTCCGGCATGGACCCCATTACAAGAGATTAGACTTTTCTTTTCAAGTGTTCTGTGCGTAAACGTGCATGGCTACGAAACTTTCACCTTGTTTTTTCAAATCTCTAGGAAGAGTTATCTTTTCCTATATTCCTTCATCGTTGTGTTATTTTTTTTTAATGACCTTTAGGAATGAAAGGGTGTTGTGTGCGAACGAACAAAACTTCTGTTGATTTGTTGAGAACAAATTAAACAAACAAAATATCACGACGAAAAAGATAGCTACTGCTGATGTTTTTTGTTGTTGCTGTTTGTTACCGCTTCCACGTCTAGCCAAGAAGAGTGTGTAGCGTCTGCTACAGTTTCTTTCCGCACAATTAATTCATTTCTATTATCTTTATCTCTTTCTGGACTGTCTCGAAGTATCTGGTGTGCCCTATTTCGAAACACATTTTAGCTCCCTGAATACAGTCCTTGATACTGACGAGTACTCCAGCTCCTTCTCTTCTCTTTGCATGTAGACTGTAAGTCTGTAGAGCCTCTTTCATTGTCCTGACGTCAGAGATTCCCAAGTAGGCATCTCCGCGGACGACACTACAATTTACTCCTGCCTCAAAAACAAATCTAGTGTCGTTGACTACTAACCTGGCCGTTCGTCTCGAAAAGGACATCCAACCGGTTTTGAACTGGGGCAGGAACTAGAGCCAGTTACATTGCATATCCGTCACTGGTTTTTATCAAGAACCTTGAGACAAACAGAAGGAGCTCCAGGCCATATATGGCAGCAATACTCCATGCAAGGGCGAATCGTTGATTTGTAGATTTGAAGGATCGACTCTGGCGAGAAAAATTTCCTGGCGCAGCACAGGGAGCCAACTTTCCTTGCGGTGGACGAAGCTATTGAATCAATGTATTTGTTCCATCTCAGGTCAGCAGTCAATTTGAGACCGAGCAGTAGCAAAGAGGTGCTCTCGAGAAGTTGATCATCAGACACTCTAATGGGGGGCAGGGATGGTTCTCTGTCGTGAGGAATAGAGAGCAGTTTTGTTTTTGAGGCGTTAAAGTTAACCAGCCAATTCCCGCCCCAGTTCAGAACCAATATTTACATATAAATATTTACATCGATTAAATAAAGAATAATAATTATTGCGATATTTACATATAAATATTTACATCGATTATATAAAGAATAATAATTATTGCGATATTTACATATAAATATTTACATCGATTATATAAAGAATAATAATTATTGCGATATTTACATATAAATATTTACATCGATTATATAAAGAATAATAATTATTGCCAAATTTACATATAAATATTTAGATGGATTAAATAAATAAAAATAATTATTGTCATATTTACATATAAATATGTACATGGATTATATAATGATAATAATTATTGTCATATTTACATATAAATATTTACATGGATTATATAAAGAATAATAATTATTGCTATAATGGTGTAAATATAAAGTCGACAGTGTATTCATTATTATCAACGACCCTCCTGAAGAACCCGGGACAGGTTTTGGAATACAAACAAAACTAAAAAAAAAAAGCATACAACATATTACTTTCATTGATAACACGGTAGAGACTAGTGCATTATTGAATAGACTTTTCTCAGTTGATATCTAGTGAATGCCGCCATCTTATCCCGTCGTTAAAACACAATTAGTAAATAATAACAAGTCAGCCTCACCAGAAAGACACGCCAAAAAGGTCTCTATATACAAATAATAATATTGAAAGAAAGGAAAGATATGTAGATCTACGAATGCTGGAGATCTAAGAAAAGAAATTTTGAAGAAAAAAAAAACGATGTAAAATGAAAGAAATTAAAGAGATTATTTTACGAGAAAAAAAAATGAGAAAAAAAAATGGAAAAAAATCCCATCAGAATGGCAACATCGGATTACAAATCACCTCTCGGCAGGCAAGTAATGTCATTTACATCGGCGCCCAGCGACGGTGCAGTCGGGTGAATGTGCGTGCGTATCTGGCGTGGAGGTCGGGGAGAACGATCAATACTTAAAATGATGGAATGACAGAAAATCGAAACATAAGAATGAAAGAATGGCAGCAAATGGAAATTGGTTATTATATCTCGAGACCGTTCATGGCATAGTGTGGCATGTCGACAAGCGAAGAGACACATCCATATTTTTAATATTATAATACTGTTGTTGTGACATCTATTCAAATGGAACAGACAACATATTGACAGTCCCAGATGAATCATTTCTTGTGCAAAAATAGGATCCCAAGTTGGCATTCGTATTTCCATTTTTTACACTTTCTGATCACTAGAAACGAATGCTTAAACATTTCGGCCAAGCTTAAGTTCACTAATTTAAAAATATTAAGGAAGCCTTCCTATAACATTCTATATATATATATATATATATATATATATATATATATATATATATATATATATATATATATATATATATTGTGTATTTAAGCATCAATCCTTCATTTATGCATGTTTCCTTAAGAACGAGAGACAAGGTACTACGGTTAGCACTATCCCAATTGACCCAAATAAAAAAAAATCAAATTAATTATCTATTATAAAAAATTCAAGACAGCTGACCTTATACTCAAAAATAACAACACAGCAGCTAAGTCAAAATTACAACGAACGAACATTATCTATGAGTTCAAATGCCCCTTAAGGAACTGTGTTCCTGATCAAACCGAACTCATAAATAATTGCATAGGTCACACAACTACATGCTTATCCAGACTCCTTACGTTACACATATCTGACAAGAGCTCTATTAGAACCGATTTAAACACGCATACACAAACTTATCAGACTCCATTCGAAACATACTAGTAGAAAATACAAACATAATAACCTCATCCACCTGTAGAAAAATATTAAAAATATTGGGAGCTCTAATAATAAAAAAGAAAAAGCCATCTCTTAAGAATATTAACTACGAATTAGGTCACAATGTGCTAACACATCTCTAAAACATCTCTATAACACACTTATAACATACACATAACGCACAGACTCAAATTAAACTGAAAAATTGAATCATAATAATGATCATGATAATGGCTAAACGCATAGCTTTAAGCGTTCGTTACTATAGAATATTTGGACAGTTTCTACACACTCTGTGTCCAAAACAGAAAGCTCTTGTGCGAACACAGAAAAATTAAATAAAAGCTTAACCGTAGTAACTTTTCTGTCGTTTTTAATGAAACATGCATATATATATTGTTGAGTCTTGACTCAATGTTGAATCTCGCCTATTGCATGGAATAATAATGCAACACAAAATGTACTTGGAACAAGAATGTATTATAACAAGAAAGTGTACACAATAAGTACATATAGTATTTCTGTATATTTCTGGGAAGACGTTCCTGGAGAATGTGTTGACTAGTCGCAGTCGATCAGAGTCTCTAGTTGGATCTCGTGATTCCACCTTCTCTCTCGTCTTCCGGTATCAACCATTATTTATATAGTTGGTAGTCACCTATGCAGATTAGGTGGATTCCACCACAACATATATATATATATATATATATATATATATATATATATATACCCCACCACATATATATATAAATTTGAGCGTAAAGATTAGAAAAATATCTAACCAAGGGTCCGCACTGGGTTTTGGAAATACATTGTGTTTCTGAAATTCGATATCTGAAATCTTAGAGATCTGAAAATTCGTCAATGTGTAAAAATACCCACCAGAAAAAAATAATCGAATAAGTAGTAAAGAGTTGAATATAATTATCCTTAATATACTATACCAATGTTATATTCCAAAGTTATGACACCAATATTTTACATTTTTCTAATCATTTCATCCCAAGAAAGGCAATAAAGCCACTAGGACGCAAGGGGTCTACTGAGTGTCAGAGAATATGAGAAAAATACTTTTATAGAGAGAGGACGATAAAAGAACAAGAATTAAGAAGACTGAAGATGACGATTGACACTGGATTTAAAATTTTGAAGACCAATCATGACTGGGTAGCAAGAAGCAGGAAGAGAGTTCTACAAGCGATAAGTGCGAGAAAAGAAAACTTAGCATAAAACTTACGGTTACATCTAGCCATTTCAACCATAAAATGATAAAACCTTGCCGCCAATCTAGTACTGCACTTAAATTCATAAAGTCTACATACCACAGCGGAAAGTTCATCAGAAAAAAAATTGACATGAAAGTATTTATAGAAAAGGTACTGGGAATCTAAGTTACGGCAGTGGTAAAGAGACTGAAGCCGAGATGCCGGGCCAGGACTAATACGATTGCAGACTCTTCTTTGGATTTCATCAAGAATCTCTAAATATCAAGCAGGAGCACGAGATCCAATATGTCAGCAAAGCAAGGAAGAATGACAAAGCATCTAATAAAAATTCTAATTAACAGACTATTTATTCTCTGTCGCTTTTAGCTTTCCTTGGATCAATCGAATTCAAAGAAATTCCTGCGCTAAATTTCAATACTAATCAGTCTGTTGATTTTCTTTTTTAAGCCGTGCAACATACATTATTAAGTTTCGCTTCTTTCAACATTTTTTTTAATCTTTCAGTATCGTCTGCTTTCAATCAATTTTTGATGTTGCCCTGCCGCTGTGTCTTGACAAACAAAATGACAAAATGATAACTTCTGCTCCGAACTGTTTTTCAAATTTCTACATTGAAATATTTCTATTCAAATTCCTCTTTTTCAAATCAAATTAACAACCTTTACATAACAAACATAACGCAAGAAATAGATTTTCAAATGTGTGAATATCCACGAATCGAGTCGAACGGACACATACCATTATTTTTCCTTTATCAAGGCTTCGCCATCTATTCACAACAAACTTGTCGATGTGGTGGCTCTCTGCCTTCCCCTATCCCTCTCCCTCTCAATATATACCCAGTGAGTATCAGATTTTCCAAGCGCTCCTTTCTCAATATGCGTCCAAGAAAATTTTAGCTACCTCTTTCTGATTCTGAGTATGTCTTCTTTTCATTAGCATTTTTATTTCGATACTTACTCGCTCCGCGGAATTCTCAGTATCCATCTGTAGAAACACATTTATATTGCCTCCAGTTTCCTCTTCAGTTGTGGAGAGATTGTCCAGCATTCACTAATATACAAGACGATGGATATCACATAGCATTTTAGAATTTATATAGCGAGCACTTGACAATAACGGAGAAGCTCGAGCCGTAGCTTTAGATATCTCTAAAGCGTTTGATAGGGTTTGGCTCGCTGCCCTTCATCGTAAGCTTCAGGGTTACGGCACCACATTTGACTTAATTAAATCATTCCTGTCAAACCGTGAAATGAAGGTCGTCCTAAACGTGTTCTCCTCTAGTCCCTTTCACACAAACGCTGGGGTTCCCCAAGGCTCTATTCTGAGACCTACATTGTTTCTGATCTTCACCAACGATCTTCCTGATGTCATCAGTGCCCAAGTTGACATCTACGCTGACGAAATTACTATTTACGCCTGCCTTAATAGTAGATCCAGCATCGTTGACAAAACTAACCTGACCGTAAGCCTCGAGAAGGACCTCCAGTCTGTGGTTGACTGGGGCAGGAAATAGCTTGTAAACTTTAATGCCTCTAAAAGGAAACTGCTCTCAGTTACCCACCATAGAGAACCCTCACTGCCTCCCATCAGGATGGTTGATGCCCAACTCTACGAGATCGACTCTCTGTGCTCGCTTCGTCTCACGCTGTCCACTGACCTGTTCAACCATATTGAATATATATCGTCATCTATCGTAAGAAAAGTTGTTTCTCTGTGTCGCATCATCAGGTTTTTCTCGTCTGAGTCCAGCCTTCAAATCTACAAATCAACCATTCGTCCTTGCATGGAATACTGCTGGAATATATGGTCTGGTGCTCCCGCTGTTCAATTCGAGGTCCTCGACAAAACCCAGAAATGGATATGCAAGGTGGTTGGTCCTGATCTGGAAACAATTTGTCAATTTTAAATCTTTCGTACCCTCTTACATTTTTAAAGGAACACGTGCATTCATGATAATGATTGTTATTGTGATATTTTGTCAGTTTCGAATCTTTTCTTTTGTACCCACTTATTTCTTTAAATATTGACTTGCATACATATGAATGTTATGGCAATATATTTAACGGTGCAACAGGATAATTTCCATGGATATTTTGTCATCGTGGAACTCTCAAGGAACTTATTTAAACATTAAATATTATGATAACACCGTTTCTGATCATCATCACCGAACTTCCTGATGTCATCAACTCCCAAGTTGACATCTACGCTGGCGACACTACTATTTACTCCTGCCTTAATAGTAGATCCGGCATCGTTGACAAAAATAACCTGGCCGTAGGCCTCGAGAAGGACCTTCAATCTGTGGTTGACTGGGGCAGGAAATAGCTTGTAAACTTTAATGCCTCTAAAACGAAACTCCTCTCAGTTGCCCACCATAGAGAACCCTCCTTTCCTCCGATCAGGATTTTTGATGCCCAACTCCAGGAGAACGCCTCTCCGCTTGCTTGGTCTCACGCTGACCACTGACCTGAAGTGGAACATTTACATCCTGACCTGTCATATACAGTAAATTTATAATAGCAATTATGGAGTTAAAGAAGAAAAAATAGATTTCCTTTGTTCCTGTGAATTACTAAGAAAAATAGAAAATATATTTTGAGGAAGAATGTTTCCACTAAATTGCATTTTCAATAAATTTCTTGTTCGAATATTAATTATAAAAGAGAACATATAGTCTTACACTGAACGGTTACAAATGGTAATTGTTACATTAAAATATATTTCCGCATAATAGAAAAGCAGTACAGCGACCCTTTCTCCTAACGTTTTTATCACGTGAAAACTGCCCCCATTCTAAATTTAGAGCTGGATGCGAAAGGGTTTGACCCGTGTATAGATGACAATCTCTTCCCAAGTGAACAGAGATTTTACATGAATTTTCACATCAGAAATAAAAGACGGCTTTCATTAAATGTCAACTGACAGTAACTGCCCTTATTCCTCTGGACATTCATCGGTGTTTTGCTTATTTTAATCATGATTACATCGGGATCGTGCCAATTCTTCCTTGAATGTTCAATTCTTTGTCTTTGAGTTCCAAGAACTCTAATAGTCATGAGGTTAGTAATAATGAACCCTACTGTCATCTTTATTCTTTCCATATTCTTTTGGCGAAAGGTTCGGATATTTTTATATTAAAAAAAAAATCTTCAAACTATCTTATTTTGTTGTCATTAGAACATTTCGACCGATCCATTCTCCAGCCTACCTCGGGTTTTGCTGTTCCCTAGTTACCCCCTAATACAGTTAAATGGCGGTTAAAACACATCTATCGATAGAAGCCTACTGTCTGCAGTAAGTCCTGCAGCAACGTGTGTAATGCATGTGATTCCCGATTTCATACGTAAGGTACATTCCGACAGTACCTGGCACGCCATGCATGTACCTGTGCTGGGCTTGACCTTAATTGTGACATTGTGTCAACCATAACATACAACCTGCTCTTTTCTCTCACTCGTCACTTTTCTTGTGATGACGATCTATTAAGATCTAGTGGCGTTTTTTTTTTAAATGAAAAATTGTAGTCGAATTTATTTCCGTGTATGACTAGTGAATTTTTATTAATTGTGTCTCCTCTACAGTTACTCTCTATCTGAGAATATTTACAGACACACACACACACACACACACACACACACACACACATATATATATATATATATATATGAAGAAATATACTCTTAAGGTATGCTAAATTTATGGGATAAAGTACTCAATATCCTGAGGTGACGATTGCGTCTAGCATGAAACAGCCTGTCGCCTGTTTACTCTCGGACGGCTGTGCCAAACCCAGACGGCCAATTGTCGCCTTCAGGACCTTGTTGACTTCTTTTCTTTAGCTGCTGTTAGTTCTTCTGTCCGGTACGCTAGGGTTAGAAATCGCACATCGAATGAAAACTCCGCTCTCAAGCGGCCGCTGGATTCGTCTAGTTTTGTTCACTTTGTGAATACCTATTATGTATGTTCTATAAGGCCTATTTTTAAATCTGAGTTTGTGCTACATCTTTTAAATATTACTATGAGTTTGGCTAAATGCATTAAAAAAAATATTCCTGTAATACGGGTTTATACGTTTAGTTATTATCGTTATAGTCATTTAGATATGGATCTCTTTTACTCAGTGTGTTTTTTTTATGTGAGTGAATTCAGTGTAACGTCTGTTGATAATTGGTCGTAATCTGTTTTTTTCTTCTTCTGCGTTTTGACATCAGAGAGCACAAGAAACATTGACCGGGCTAAGCAGCTCCTGGAATGGCGACTTTTCGTGTCTAGCAGATTTTCCAACCACTGGAAACATTCAGATAATCCCTGCAGATTAATTTAATCTTCTATTCGTTTGCTGGCTCCATGTTTCTTGTTAGCTGCCGAGCATTTTAGTTTCATCAAGACGAAGGAAACGCCTCAACACACCCTGACCCTGGACAGATTTAATTCCACAAAACTCATGTTTCACACAAAAATAAATAAATGTTTACTTATTTTCAACGCTTGTGAAGAATTTAAATACCATAAAGATTGTATGAGGTTTCGGCTATCTATCTATCTATCTATCTATCTATCTATCTATCTATCTATCTATCTATCTCTACACACACACACACACACACACACATATATATACATATATATAAAAGTGAACATTGAAGTCAACATTTACAGGCGACAGACTGTTTCATGCTAGACGCAATCGTCAGGTCAGGATATTGAGTACTTTATCCCATAAATATAGCATACCCTAAGTTTATATTTCTTCATATATATATATATATATATATATATATATATATATATATATATATTACATCTAACTCAATCATGTCTCTCTCCCCCTTCACTTCCGCACTTCGTTAAGTTACATATACTTATTACTGCCCGTCATAAATGTGTAAATTTCTTTTCATTTTTCGTTTCAACCTTTGGAAATAAAATCTGATGATCCGAGGTCCTTTAAAAGGGCTGTGGTGAAATAATTTATTATATGGAACCTTAAAGTGGTCTGTTTTTATTTAAATTATTAGCTCTGATTTACATTGAGCTCTCTGGATTTTATCCTCCTTGGGCCTACCCATACGGATTACCTAGTTTTTCGTAAACTATATATATATATATATATATATATATATATATATATATATATATGTGTGTGTGTGTGTGTGTGTGTGTGTGTGTGTGTGTGTGTGTGTAAATATTCTCAGATAGAGAGTATCTGTAGAGGAGACAAAATTAATAAAAAATCACTAGTCATACACGGAAATAAATTCGACTACAATTTTGATTTAAAAAAAACGCCACACTTATCAAAAGAGAAAGCAATTTACTCAGAAGGAAAATAGTCGAGAGTGTCGCTATGGAATCATATCAAAATATCAATCAATATCCCGGATGTTTCCAAATCTCACCTTTCCTGAAAGAATTTCTACATTCCCAAGCCAACATACACGACCACAAATATCATGAAAAATCAAAAGAAAACGGTTAAATCTATCATCTCATGAGCTTGAAGATGTACAACAGATGATGAAAATTCATAAACCTTCTCCAATTTAATAGCCTTAAGAAACCAATCACATTCCCGCCTTTGTATATAAACACGTGCAGCAAAATAAATCCTACACTGGCTTGATAAAGTCCCTCAGTAGACGAAACGCGTCAGCTAAGAATAGTTTTTATTCTTGTCTCTTTTTATTCATATATATATATACAGACCCGGATATAAGATAAACTCAGATATAAGAGAGATTTTCTCTGGTCCCAAATTAGAGCCTGTGTTCATGTAAACAAAATAGACCAAACCCGGATATAAGATAAACCCGGATATAAGAGACTCCTTCTCCGGTCCCGACAACTCTCTTATATCCGGGTTACTCTGTACGTGGTGTCCATAAAGTTCGTGAGCACTTGAAAAAAATTTATAACTTTATTTGTATTTGCGATAGAAATAATTTGTAAAAAGGATTAGAAAGAAGTAAACCTATATTTTTTAAGGTTTTATTGAAATTTTATTTAAGTTTCCACATGTCCTCCATCATTAGCAATACAAAGGGTAATACGATTTTGCAGCTCACGGAAACATTGGCCAAATGATTTACAGTAATGCCTGAAATCACATTAGTTATTTTAGCTATACTTAAAACTAGGTACATTAAACTTTATAACGTTTTTTACAGATTATTTCTATCACAAATACAAATAAAGTTATAAATTTTTTAAAGTCACACGAACTTTATGGACACCCTGTGTGTGTGTGTATGTATATATATATATATATATATATATATATATATATATATATATATATATATATATATATATATATATATATATATATATATATATATCTTAGGCTGTTCGTCATTGTTGATGACGACGCTGTCCTTCTTTCTCAAATGAGATAGCAGCCCGATCCGCGAACAAGTTCTTGGACACAGGTGGCAGGGTAACATGCCCGGTACGGAATTGGTAGGTTGCAGATGACACTGGCGTCGCCACCCACCGAGCACTACTCGTCTTTCCTCCTCGAAGTGCGCCACTCCGGCGACGCAGAGAGACCGCCAGCCGATCCGATCCTTTGCAGGGTTCTTCAATTGTGTTGGGTCAATATTACAGGAGACAAGATCACGCTCACGGTAGTCCCGAAATCGTTTCTTTGGATCTCCACGTGGGCGGCTGCCGGTTTTGGGCTCTCGGAATAATACAATTTTTTGGGAGATGACTGCCCGACATCCGTACCATATGCCCACGACCTTCGCGGGTTGAAGAACCTCGGTGTAGGGGATTTTATCGCTCCAAGTAAAACTAACAATAATATTAAAGAATTGAAATATAACAGAATGTGAACGCACACGATTCAATTCACTCCAGAGTTCACGGTCTTGGGTAGAGCTTAATTTAACTATCCAAGATTGTCTTGTGCCCATTGGATTAGGTTTCACACCCACTTCGTCAATGGATTCACTGTTTTTTCCTCAGCAAACATCCCTTCAGTTTGCGTTAATACTTTTTTGTTTAATTTAATATGACCATATAACTTAACGGTTTTACTCTTCAGGGGACGATTGCGATCAGATCAGTTGTGTCCAAGAATGGTTTGTATCCTTATGCGATCTGTTAGGGGATTGTCGGTCATGCATTACATGATGTGATTCGGGAATGTTACCACTTTCTTCAGAATTGTTATAGTCCATTTTACACAATCTACCACTCAAGGCAATCGAGGGAGAATACATGTGTTGTAGGTTTTTGTTTTTATAAGGAAAAAGAGATATGAGGAGTAATTTGTACTTTTCAAAAGCTGACCAACCAAGACTTGTGCTATGTGGAACAGGAACTGAACCTTCATTTGGAGATGAAGCCTATAGTCAAGTCCAAGTGTAAATAATGTAAATAATGAAGGTGACTGTTGGACCTATCTTCATAGGAGTACTGTGTCAAACCCTGAAAAACTTTTAAAAGATTTTGGAAGACTTATGATGGCTTGCCTAAAATTTCTCGGCCCGACCAATAATCCTCATAAAATCTTTATGATGCCGTCAGGAGTTCTAAATTCCTGGTAGGGATATACTTGGCGGCAAAGTTGAAAACGAGAACCCAGACTAAGCGGGGCCAACCCCAATGAGACAAAAGGTGGAACAAGCGGATCACGATTTTGTCATTTGGTAAGATTTTGCGAAATGATTCACGTAATGGTTGGAAACTAACAGCATATTCTTCCTTTTTAAGGAAGCATTCTTTTTAGAAAGCAATTATAATAACAAACTAGAAATACGGACACTTATTTTTTAGTGGCTTATTGTCTGTATTGCAGGTAAGCCGTCAGGTCGTGGCAGGAATTATTTGAGGTATAACATTAAGACAAATAAATCAACAATGGATCTGCCAAGGCGCCGACTTAAGATGGTAGGAATTGCAGGTAATCTCAGTTTTCGAACCTTGATGCTGCCGACCACAGTGTGCATTATTGATTTATCGAACGAGATTCCTGTCTGGGAGTAACTGAATCCATTCAGCAAAATTAAAAAATGGGAAGAAAAATCACCCCAACCCATGTCTGCTTTGATTAGTGTTCGCTATTTCCCCTCGGCATTTCAGCTATAGTCAGAAAATAGTAACGGTCACATTCTGTCATTGTTATATACAACTCTCCGCCATGTGGCGTTGTAAGCGCGCCAACGCGAACACGTGTCTATTATGGAGTTGCTGCCTCATTTTATAAAGAATTTTTCATTCCAAGAACTGTTAAGTCCAATGAAGAATACTGCCATTGGTTGAGACTAAAAAAGTTCTTGCTTGGATGTGTACAAGAGGTTCCAGAAACAGGATATGTCAAAAAGCTTAACAGGTAGCCTTCAATAAATTCTTCACGTGCAACAGCTTCAAAATTATTAACCAATTCTGCAATAGGACATAAGAGATTATCTTGCGGAAAATGTCAAGGTCTTTATCTTAGATTTGAATGTATTATGTCCAGCATCTATCTATCTATCTATCTATCTATCTATCTATCTATCTATCTATCTATCTATCTATCTCAGTCTGTTCGTATCTATCTATCTATCTATCTCAGTCTGTTCGTATCTATCTATCTATCTATCTATCTATCTATCTATCTATCTATCTATCTATCTATCTATCTATCTATCTCCGTCTGTTCTTATCTATCTATCCTCGTCTGTTCTTATCTATCTATCTATCTATCTATCTATCTATCTATCTATCTATCTATATATCTATCTATCTATCTCAGTCTGTTCGTATCTATCTATCTATCTATCTATCTATCTGTCTCAGTCTGTTCGTATCTATCTATCTATCTATCTATCTATCTATCTATCTATCAAAACAAACGTATATATATATATATATATATATATATATATATATATATAACAGACAGATATTGATATATAGATAGATTATCTCTCTATCTATACATCAATATTCCTCTGTTATCTATCTGTTTATTTATATATCTTTCTCCGTTTGTTCTTAATTATCTATCTATCTATCTATCTATCTATCTATCTATCTATCTATCTATCTATCTATATATATATATATATATATATGTGTGTGTGTGTGTGTGTCTGTGTCTGTGTTTTATTGTGTGTGTGTGTTTGTGTGCATCAATGTTTTGTCACTAAGACAGTGAAAAATTGCTATAGGAAACGTCTCTCTATTTATCGAACACTCGCTATAACTTTACAAATATGAAACCGTTGTTTTTTTTGCCTTTTTGATCTCCCATCAATACTCACCCATTATACATCTCCCCCTTCTATTTTATAAAAGTCCCATTCTTATAAAAATAAAAAAAAAAGACTCATTTTCATACCATAGAATAGAATTAATGCCGATCTACTTAAAGAAAATTTGGTTCTTGATTCGGTTTAAAAACATGTCTAAGTTTCTTGTGCTTGTTAATAGTAATGGTGAAATCGAGCCGTTTCCATACAGTAAATATTAGGCCGTCATTGATGGAGCAGTTAATTTTGCTTGAAATGCATGAAATCTTTGTTAAAATAGTTTTTCAGCAACTCGAGTCCACTATTTTTTATGTCTCTTTCTAGTATTGATGGGAATTTCCTTCCAAGCCTTTTGTTCAAGATAATGTGGAAAGACAACATCGAGATTATATCATTATCTCTCTTCTAGTTACACGTGCTACGCATTTTTTCTTGTTGTTGGCGTTGAAAGTGTTCAAGTGATGAATCTTTTGTTAATGTTAGAGCGTGTTATGTTTGTGATTTCGCAGCGACAGTCTATCGCTTCTGGTCAAGTAGGCTCTTTAAGATTTATACGATTAATTAGTTTGTAGATAAAAATAAGCGTTAAGAAAGAGCATTATTCGATACTCTGATCGTGATACTTGATGGTTTTAGATTATTATTTTCTACAACTTGAAATTATGCATCACTGATTCTAGCCAACCTCTTTCTTAGATCTTGTCTTTAAAAAACAACAACAACCTTACTCTTCTCTCACAGATCTGACAAATTTTATTTTTTAGCGTAAACTCATAATAGAAGGCAATAATGAGTTAACAGGCTTTTCATATTTACTTTATTTTATTAAGCAAAATAAAATAGAGAGTAAAATAATGAATATTCAATAAATTACTA
Source organism: Acanthosepion esculentum (assembly GCA_964036315.1). Lineage (NCBI taxonomy): Eukaryota > Metazoa > Mollusca > Cephalopoda > Sepiida > Sepiidae > Acanthosepion > Acanthosepion esculentum. The sequence continues at coordinate 42,822,108 of OZ038497.1, forward strand.
TGAACAATATTATAAATTATATAAATAAAAAAAATATATAATGATGTTTTTTAAAAAAAAAAACCCTTAAAAATGCCATCCCGGCGCGGCAATTTTAGTTTAAATACACTGAACATTTTCCGATTGCAATATCACGTTGTTTTAAAGATGGCCGAACACTGAGAGAAAATCAGAGTCAATGATGACGACATAGAGGACATTAACTGTTATTTCAGCGCGACATGTCACCTGATATGGGTGAATGTTATACGATACGGCAAAGCTTGTCGGCATAATCTTCAATAACAGACAAGCGGAAAGGAATGAATGTCTAAGGAGCACTTTGATCCGACAAAAAAAAAAAAAAATCCTGGGCAAGACAATAAGGCGTTAATATTAGTCACATTGGGATTTTTGTTGCTTTTTTTTCCCTTATTCGCTTTTTAAATGATTGCCACATGTTCAGAATAAAATGTCGACAACTGCTTCAGCAATAGAAACATTGACAGGTAGTTGACTGGAAAGTTATATGAAACAATTTGAATGTTGTTAGCTGATATGTGACAAGAGAGAGAGAGTGTGTGTGTGTGAGAGATATGGATGATGGAAAAGACATAGCGGTGCGTTAATTAGACTGCGTCCACAGGGAGGATCAGGAAGAGGGTTGAAAAGCGTTTCTTTTTGTTTTTTTTGTTGGCTTGTAGGAGAAGAGAGTGGCATGTGAGGAGAAAAGAAAAAAGAAAAAGAAAAAAAAATGAGACGGAGAGGAAAAGAGAGTAAAGTGGATAGGGTGAGGAAATTAAGAATAAGAATGCAAAACACCGGGAAAGAATGAAATGCGAAATTAAGAGAATTTAAACGTTTCAGTAATAATCAGAATCAATAAAAAATAATCCGTCAGTATCGAAAACATAGTTGGGTAGGAAGAGTAATCCACCGGGAACAGTGCAAACAACACAAATGCGTCTATCCCATCGAATACTATAAGAATAGGATAGAGGCTGTGCGAGAGAATAAAAAAGGAGATTTTAGGTGAATTTGGTATAAACACAGTTTATCCAATCCATATTAGGTGAACGGATATTTTCTCTTACGTATCATATACTTTCATGGTGTGAACAGTCATAACTCTCCACAACTTCTTGTCTATTGTTGCTCTAAGTTCTTCTCGTTGATCAAAATCTTTAAAAAAATACTACAAGTTTTCTAGAGAACGAAAGAAAAGTGGATCGTATGCATATTAAGTAAAGGGTCAATTGGAAGCGCTCCAATGACAATGACCCTGAACAATTAGAAGTCAATAGATTTTTTACTAATTCAGACCAACAGCATTTTAAGGAAATATGCTGGTCATTGAACGAAATCAAAGGCCGCCATTTACAGCCTGATCTGAAAAGTTATACTACTTGTATAATTATTGTCTTTTGAATTTAAGGTACAAAAAAATGAAGACCTTGATTAATTTTAAAAATCCAAAAGAAATTAAGATGGCATCAGTTAATGCAATTCAAAATGATATCTGTGAAATATGAACGTGAATTAATGTGCTTGGGATTAGACAAAACTAAACTGCTAGATCTTGGAATAAAAGGATATTTGAGACCGAATGAATCCGGGATATTGTAGGCGTTAATCTATTTTAATCATTTTACTCCAGGCAAGCTGATTCAAATAGACACTTTGAAGGAACCCCTGGTAGCCTATGTCTTAAAGAAATACAAAAGATTGTACCCACGAATACAGCGCACACCTTACGACGGCTTTAACTATGCAAAATATGTGCAATTTAGGTCTTGCTCTTAGGTCTTTGGTCGAGACCCGGAAAGAAATGAGTATACACCAAAAATCAAAGGAATAATAATAATAATAATAGTAATAATAATAATAATAATAATAATAATAATGATAATAATAATAATAATAATAATAATCTAAAAAATGTTGCACATGAGAACCCCAACAATTTCACTTGTAGTTGGAGCCGTCGGATTGATTGGAAAAGATTCCAATAGACTCATTGAAGGGATTCCTGTAGCCCATGCCTTAAAGAAATACAAACAAAATTGTTCTCACGAGTACAGTTTACACATTACAAAGGGGTTTATCTATGTAAAATATGTTTATTTTTTTTTTAATTGCTCAGTGGAAAATGTCATGATGACATTTCTGACCTTAGGTCTCTGGTCGGGACCCGGAAAGAAATGACTAGACACCAAAAATCAAAGGAAATAATAATAATAATAATAATGGCATAGCAGTACCATCTGAGAGATAAACCTCCATGAAAATTATCGAGAAATTGTCCAAATGCAAGGACCTGGAGATCGAGATTAACAGGATGTGGGGAATGACGACTGAGACTGTCGTACCAATAGTAATCGGAGCTCTGGGCCTCGTGAGAAAAGGAATGGACAATTTTACTAACAGTGTCCCAGGTAAAATCCACATACAAGATGCCCAGAAGATCGCCCTTGTAGGAACATCCCATATAGTAAGAAAAGTGCTCTTAATTATATGCCAATTCTCTTATAGGACATAATGATCAAAAGTTAGGACCCGGATCTACAGGATACAAAGCAGGAAACATAACATACAAAAAAAAAATAATTATTGTAATGTATCTTAGAAAATTTTCAAAAAGCTATCAAAAAAAGAAAATCTTGAAGTGAAAATCTAAAACATGTAGCACATGAGGACATCAATAATTCCACTTGTAGTTGGAACTCTTGGATCGATAGGAAAAGGTTCCGATAGACTCATGAAGGGATTCCGGGTAGCCCATGCCTTAAAGAAATGCAAAAAATTGCACTCACAAGTACAGTTTACACATTACGACGAGCTTTGGCTATGTAAAATATGTGTCATCTAAGTTTTTTTTTATGCAAAAGTGATCAGTGGAAAATGACGTTAAGCCATTTCTGACATTAGGTCACTGGTTGGGACCCGGAAGGAAATGTGTCTGCGACAGAAATTTAAAGGAAATAAATTACTTCGTACAGTCGAGCTTTCAAGGGTAAAAAAAATAATTTCAAAACTAGGGCTCGATTTCTATGGCGGGTATAAGATGCAAACCTTAGAGTTGTAAAAAGTGGAACGGTGTATTTAACAATTACTGTACACCACTTACGCTACCCCCAGCAAGCTGTCACAGATATATGCCATGAAAGCTTGTGTTTGGTGTATATATTTGTCATATTAACACAGAAATTAATATAAAATGATAAAATAATAATCAATTCAGTATTCCACTAACGCTACGGTAGCGTGGAGTAATGAATAGATCGGAATGAAGAATCGGGGGGGGGGGATCGAGTTCCAGTCGAATCCATTACATTCACTTACGTGCTAATACCCTTGGGAAAGGTATGAATCATCTACTTCTCCCCCCCCAGCTGTGGGTAAATAGCACGACAGAACGGGTTCTATAGCCTGGGATGGCAACTGGTCTACAGCAGAAAGAAATGGTAACCTACTGAGGAAAAATAACCTACCTCGTCAGTCGTGATACATGATCGCCTAAGCGTGTATCACGCATGGCACATAACTGACTGATATTCACTTACGCGCAAAACTCTTGGGGAAGGTATGAATCCTCTTCTCCCCATAGTTATGGGTAAATAGCAGGACTGAACGGGTTCTATCGTCTTGGATGGCAACTGGTCTACAGCAGAAAGAAATGGTAACCCACTGTGGGGAAAAAATCAGCCCGCGATTGAAAAATTTGAAACATAATGGCACATAACTGACTGATTAACACTAGATCATATGTCTCGTCCAAACCGTTCAACTCAGGCGGACATTCAGACAACTAGGTGTAATAGGCTGTCATCTGCGCAATTGCATGGTAGTAATGACAGTTTAATGACACATTATGTATATTTATCAATAGATCTGATGAGTTTGAAATGTTCGCTATGTTATATATAACTGACATTTAAGTTATATATATGCGTGATGTAAGTTGTTTGCTATTCAACGCATACATACATACATACATACATACATACATACATATATATATATATATATATATATATATATATATATATATATATATTAGGTTGGTGCAAAAATAATGTCGTTTTTTGACGTTCAAATTCATGTGAGAAAACGACATTATTTTTGCACCAACCTAATATATATTTATTTTAAGACATTTTTAGGTTTATACAGTCTTAAAATAATTGTCAGATTTTGTCCATTTCAAAGTGTATAAATATATATATATATATATACATATAAAAGTGAACTTAGAAGTCAACACTTAGAGGCGACAGTCTGTTTCATGCTAGATGCAATCATCGGGCCATCTACATATATATATATATATATATATATATATATATATATATATATATATATATATATATATATATATAAGAGGTTTTTATGTTTATACATTCTTAAAATAATTATCGGACTTTGTCCATTTCATAGTATATATATATATATATATATATATATATATGTATGTATAGTAAAATCTAATGAGCCAGACAAACCTACCAAGGTTTCACTTAGGCAGATCGTCCGGGTCAGCTGGCTCATTCTTTTTTAAAACCTTTTTTCCCTACGAGATTGATTTGGCTATTGTTAAATCAAAAATATATATATATACAAGTATAGGATTGGTGTATATGGAATAATTTCAATATCCAAAACAGACTATTCTTAAGAGAGTGCTCAATACAGTGTAGAGCAAATATAATTATTTATTCGAAAATTATTTTTATTTATTTTTATTTATTCATTATTCCAATTTCTATCTATGATATTTTTCCTGTTCTTTTCTTGGAAGTGTTTTCAATTGTCATTGTTGTCTGATCTCATACAGTTTCTTCTTTAAATAATTTTTTAATTTTTTAAACTTAATATAGATTAAATTTAAAATTTAAAATTGGTAAATTTTAATTTTTTAGTATAATTTAATATTAATTAGTTAGAATGAATTTTATTTTCGTGTAACCCTACCATTAAATCATTAAATAATTATTTTAACCAAAGTTCGTTGTCAAGCTTTTTGAATTCTCATATATTTGTATTTTGATTGGTCATTCCAGCTTGTGTGACAGCGTTTCCCCTAGCGAGGGGTGTTTGATTGATTTGCACCTTTTAAAACCCTTTATTCTACATTCAACACCAGCACTTGATAA
>OZ038497.1:42832239-42834739 GCA_964036315.1 Acanthosepion esculentum
GCACATCAGCTTCCTTACCATTGAGCTGTTACTTAGTGCTAATGGCGTTCGCTCAATTTACGCTTCGACTGGCATTTACAAGTGAATGTGTTTCCTCCGATTTAATTTCAGAGATTTTGATTCTATCAAAGTCCTCCTGATACTGGCTTTCTATTGCAAAGATATTCTTTTTCTTTCTTTTTTTTTTTTTGGTGTCTTTTTTTTTCTTTCGAAATAGTTTCAGAGGATAACGGACTGGTCTCGTTTGAAATATCGCTCGACGTGAGTTGAGAAAAATTGGATTGCATTTTCGACATCTCCATCATTCAGTGAAAAAAAAAAAAATAAAAGAAGGTTTTCCCTTGAAAGTTTCGATTTCATGGGCGAGATTTCTTTACCGAAATGATTGTTTTTAATCTTTCCACTTGGTTTATTTATTTTTTTCTGACCAAATGGGATCATTGTGTTTCTTCTAAAAGACGCGAACGTATCAGGTCTTATCAATATCAAAATAGAATTGGCTCCAGTTATTTTTTAAGTCATTCTTTTGTATGAATCACTCTGATGTAAGACCCAGACAAGCACACACACACACACACACACACACACACACACACACACACACACACACACACACACATATATATATATATATATATATATATATATATATATATATATATATATTTCTATAGAAATACATAAATGTGCATATATGTAGAGAGAAAATCTTGTTTAATATTGAGTTTACTTATATATGTATATTTGAATTCAGATTTAATGGAAGACATTTTTTTTCCAGTGTGCTTGAGGCATCAGAAATCATATTTACATTGGAATATGCTGCCCCAGTGTTCTCATTTGCTTTATAATAAAGTTTTTTTTATGCATCGCATTGAATTTATTGGTTACAGACATTTTCGAAACAATTATTTGACACCATGTTTTTTTCCACTGAGATAGACATTACAATTACATATATTCGTTGCATAAATTTATTGTAATATATATATGTATATATATATATATATTTTTTTTTTATGTATATATATTAATAATATTTATAGCGTAATATTATACAAATACATATATATATGTATATGCATTATGTATACGAATACACACACGCAGATATATATATATATATATATATATATATATATATATATATATATATATATATATATTATTACTGCTATTATTAACTTCTCTGAGCATATCAATATGAAATCAGAATAAAATTTTATCAACAGGCTATTGTAACAATTTGACTGAGATTTTCACAAGGAAACTCGACAAATATACATACATATATACATATTGTCATATATATATATATATATATATATATGTATATATATATATATATATGTATAAGCATGTATATATATATATATATTAATAATATTTATAGCGTATTATTATGCTTATATATATATATATATATATTATTTTTGCTATTAATTACTTAAAATAAAATTTTATCAACAGGCTAACAATTTGACTGAGATTTTCACAAGCAAACTCGACAAACATATGTATATATATATATATATTTAAAGACATTTATATTATGTTTAACGTTCTTTTTATAGATACAAGTATTTAAGCAAATGCTCTGTTTTATAATAAACAGTATTAAATAACATTTACCGGCCTGAATGTCCGAGAAATTTTCAGGCCGGTAAATGTTATTTAATACTGTTTATTATAAAACAGAGCATTTGCTTAAATACTTGTATCTATAAAAAGAACGTTAAACATAATATAAATGTCTTTAAATAAATTGTCGGACAATGTCCAATTCTAAAATATATATATATATATATATATGTATATATATATATATATATATATATGTATATATATATATATATATATATATATATATATATATATATATATATATATATATATATATATATACAAGATGTCCATAAAGTTCGTGTGCACTTAAAAAAAATTATAACTTTAAAGTGCACGCGTACTTTATGGATACCCTGTATATAAGAGTGGGAAACTGTCTCGGCATAAGATAATCACGCCAATCAGGCATATTATTACTACGGAGTAGTGAGTGTGACACTCACTAAGTGCCCATAATTATAGACTTATGCCAAAGTAAGCTTTGAAATTCAAAACTGTTCAGTAATGAGTTTAATATGAGGATACAGAAACATCCACCTTTGCAACCAGCCTGAAGTCTCTGTTGCACTGAGATAAATAAAAGAGTACCTGGCAAGTGCGTGTGTTAGGATGCATGCGTGCATCGGCACGTGTGTGTGTTTGGAGATGAAGACAAAGAGAATATGTGAGTAGCTGCTGAATGCCTCTCTTTTGCGACCCCCCCTATCATGCATCTTGACGGAGATCAAATTATAATTTTCACAAATCAACCAGGCTTGATCCAGTAAGATCAATTGAACTTTATAGATCATTAATAAAGATCTTTGTGTTATATATATATATATATATATATATATATATATATATATATATATATTTTTTCTATGAAGATATA
>OZ038497.1:42837239-42894739 GCA_964036315.1 Acanthosepion esculentum
TTCTCTATTCCGTAAGCTATCTCTTCTTTCTCTATCGTTCAACTTGCCTCTCAAGTCTTTGGTGTACTCGATAGCATTTCCGATAATATAGACAAGGCCATCTCTCTACATCCGTTTGCGTACATATCAGTGTTTGGTGACTTTAACGCCCATCATACCATGTGGCTTAAGCACTCTGTAACTGACTTCGCTGGTTCCAAAAAGCCTTAACTTTCCAATCATTGAATCCCTCACGCAAGTGGTTGACTTTCCTACACGTTTCCCCAGTAACCCTGACGGTAATGCTTCCCTTCTCGATCTCTCTTTCGCGTCCATCCCTGACTCTTGTCGCGCTACGCAGCCCTGCCCACTTGGCAACTCTGATCATGCCGTAGTGTCTGTTAACATCTCATTACTCCAGCCAAGAACATTCTTCCAACGGAATATCTTTCTGTTATCAATGCGCAGACTCTTGTCTTCCAGCCTGTTGGAAGACCTCATCTATTTTCCCTGTTTTTAAGAACTTGGGAAACCCTTCTGACCCATCTAAGTACCGTTCTATCAGTCTCCTGCCACTCTACGGTAAAGTCTTCGAGGCTTTAATCAGTGCCGAAGTGGTTAAGTACCTCTCTGACAAAAAATACGTCTTAAGGCCATAATTGAAATTTTATACTAAGCTCTTGATAATAACGGCGAAGCTCCAGCTGTGACTCTAGATATCTCTAAGGCGTTTGATAGGGTTTGGCATGCCGGCCTTCTTCGTAAGCTTCCGGGCTACCGTATTACAGGACGATTATTTGATTTAATCCAATAATTCCTGTCAAACCGTGAAACGAAGGTTGTCGTAAACGGGTTCTCTTACAGTTACATTTACACGAACGCTGGTCTTCCCCAAGGCTCTATCCTGGGTCCTACACTGTTTCTGATCTTCGTCGACGATCTTCCTGATGTCATAAGTTCTCAAGAAGGCATCTACGCAGGCGACACTGCCATTTAATCCTGTCTCAATAATAAACCCGGCATTGCTGACTAAGTTAACCTGGAAGGTTGTCATGAAAAGGAACCCCAATCTCTGGTTGACTAGGGCAGGGAAATGACTTGTAAGCTTTAATGCCTCCAAAATGAAACTGCTCTCATTTACTCGCCATAGAGTAACCTCCTTGCCTCCTCCTATCAGCATGGCTGATGTTCAATCTCTTGGTCTCACGTTTTTCACTAAGCTGAGGCGGAACAACTACATTGAATAAAGATCTTCATCTGCCGCAATGAAAGTTGGTTGCCTGTTTCACATCATACGGTTTTTTTTTATGTTGGAGTCCATCCTATGGTCTGGTGACCCCCGCTGTTCATCTCGAGGTCTTAGACAAAATTCAGAGACGGATATACAATGTGATAGATCCTGACCTGGCATCTCGTCTTCAGTAACTTTCTCACCGACATGATGTGGCTTCCCTCTGTCATTTCTACAACTATTTTCATGGCAATTGCTCAGTCGAGCTATTTTCACTGGTGCCCTGAATACATGAATTTAAGCGTGCCACTAGATTGACATCTCGGTCCCACCCTTTCACTGTCGAAACAGTTAATTGCAACCGCCTCTTTCGCTCCATCAGTTTCTTCTCTCGCACTTCCCGACAGTGGAACTCCCTTTCCCGTGCTTGCTTCCCCGATAACTATAATCGTTAAATATTCAAATGTAATGTCAATCAACATCTTCTGATGCTTCGACCTTTATCCCCGTCCTTCTCTATATCTTTTCCTCAAACACTCCTCTTTACTCTTGCTCTCAATCCTCGGTAACCCCTTGCGTGCTAGTGGCACTCCCGCCTTGCTTGGGATGAAATGCTTAGAAAAAAACAAACAAAAAAAACATGTTTACGAACCGCTTCTTTGTGGAAGCAACTCCCAAGAGGATGCTTTCCGATCATTTAATGTTAACTTGTTCAAGCCGTTATCTTTCCCACATATCCTCATAAACTATTCCTTTTACTCTGTAAGCCTGTACCCCTAGTGGCTCTTGGGTACAGGGTGAAAATCACTGTAAAAATTCTCTTCAAGATTATGACTGCTGTGGTTTTCCATGGATTCTTGGGACAGTTATTTGAATGATTTCTTTTTAGTCTTTGTTTTTTGTTTTTATCTTAGACTGGATGCCACTCAATGTGACTCATATTTAACCCCTAGCTAGGTAGAAATAGAGATTTCTGCTTTTCTCAGGTGTAATAGGACGAAAATGAACGCAGCAGACGAGACGGAATTTGAACTCAGCTCATCAATTCCATTCTGTTACGCCACCCGTTACGAATATTAAGAGTAACCTATTTGATGATGGGAATTGTTATTATTTTACTGTTCCTCGTATTGCAATGAAATAGATACGACGGCATAGTTATTGATAATTATTTTTTCACTTCATTTCTGTAAGGATTGCAATGGGCCGTGAGAGAGACATTAGCTCAAAAGAGAAACAAAATAGTGTAAGTTACCGTATGACGCGAACAGTATGTTTTCGAAACATCGAATTGAGATCAGATAACAAAGAAAAATTGAAAACATTTGCAAGAAAAGAACAGAAAAAATATCATAGATAGAATTTTGAAAAAAAAAAGTCTTTTGATAATAAATGTCTTGGATTGACCAGCAAACGAAATTAAAGAATGCAAACAGAGAAAATATGCAGAATCTCAAGAATATTCGCTCACTACATGGAATTAGACCAAAATATTATAGTCAAGTAAATGTCGCAAAGAAAAACGTGTATATGAATCGAAGTAGTACATGAAAACTACATTCACAATATTCATTTTTTAACTAACATTTTTTAGAAGCCCAGTTGGGGAGGTGGATTAATTTTCTGTGATAGTATTGTGGGAAGTTTTGGCACCACGAGGTGGTGTAATGGTTAGCAAGCTTGTCTCGCTAGAATAATTTCGACTTAGTAGTGAGTTCGATCCTCACTGGGTGCCCCATACTTTCGGCCTTGTGCCACATCTGGGCTACGCTTGGAAAATCAGTAGTATTGTAGGAAGTAAAATTGAAGCTTCTTTAAAGTTGTTGACGGAGTTCAAAATAAATGCAGTGTATTACTGCAAATGTTTGGACAACATATGTTTTGAATGGTATAAGTCACAATCAAGAATCTTTAGTCTAAAAAATATACTCATGCTATTCCGTCACAATAGGCAAATCGGACTGTTGTCCTCCTTGTCAAAAACTGCTTCCTAAATTACACCAAATTATAGAATAGTCCCCAACTTCATTCAGGTATTAATCCAATAGAAAACGTGTGATCCATCATTAAATAAGGCGTTTTTGAGAATGGAAAACAATATTCAAATTCTCATATACATAGAGTCGGATTTTGTCGGTTGAATGTAATACAACTTGACTAAACAAAAACAAAATATAAAACACACACAAACACGCCCGCGCGCGCACACACACACACACATATATATATGCATATATATATATTTATAGATAGATATATGTATACATATATATATGTACTGAGCATTCTTTCTCTATTATATGTGCCATATTCTAAACAATATAATTTAATACATAATTACAAATATAATTATAAATAAAATTGTGCTTTATACATACATATATATATATATATATATATATGTATATATATATATGTATCTGTATGTATGTATATATATATATATATATATATATATATATATATATATATATATATATTATAATAATATTTTCATAATAAAATATAATAGAGATATTATTAAAATATTTTTCTCAACGTTATTACGACCACTTTTTTATGAGAAGTAAATGCTAAGATCGGTCGATTTTTAATCTGTCTGTTCTCTCTCTTTATATATATATATATATATATATATATATATATATATATATATATATATATATATATATATATATATATATACGTACATACATATATATATATACATACACACAGATACATACACACATATATATATATATATATATATAAATTTAGGCAATAAGAAAAAAAATTAATTGCACATGAAGATAATATTTGAAAAAGCAACTGTTGCAAATGTAAATAAAAAATAAAAAGATGCAGTATATTAAGACGATTGACTAAGAAGATATGAAAGTAATCAAACAACCATTTTTTAAGTAAACAAAACAAAGAGAAACATGAAAGATGGGTGAAGAAGTACATGAAAACTGATTTTACAACAGTAATTATTAGTATTGAATGTAGAACTGAATTGGATGTAACTGATGTTTGGACAAAAATATATTCATGCAAGAATATGTTCCCTCACATTCTGCAAATCTGACTGTTGTCCTCCTTATTAAAGACACCAAATTATAGAATGGTCTGACTGTTGTCAATCTTCTTAAAAACGGTTTCATGAAAGACAGCAAATTATAGAATGGTCCCCAACTTCAACCAGGTATTAATGGATGGAACTGATGAATGGACAAAAATATATTCATGCAAGACAACATTCCTTCACATTCTGCAAATCTGACTCTTGTCCTCCTTAAAAATGTTTTCATGAAAGACAGCAAATTATAGAATGGTCCCCAACTTCATCCAGGTATTAATCCAATGGAAAATGATCCATCATTAAATGAGACGTATATGAGAATGGAAAACAATATTCAAGTAAAGAAGACTCCTGGGAAGCAATAAAAACTGCTTAAAAAGTAATGTTGAAATTGAAACAATGGAAAAAATTAACAAAATCAATGGTAGAAAAAGACTGACGAAAGTTATAGAATGTCAAGGAGTTCATAATAATATGTAGAATAATAATTTATGCAAGACAACGTTCCTTCACATTCTGCAAATCTGACTCTTGTCCTCCTTAAAAATGTTTTCATGAAAGACAGCAAATTATAGAATGGTCCCCAACTTCATCCAGGTATTAATCCAATGGAAAATGATCCATCATTAAATGAGACGTATATGAGAATGGAAAACAATATTCAAGTAAAGAAGACTCCTGGGAAGCAATAAAAACTGCTTAAAAAGTAATGTTGAAATTGAAACAATGGAAAAAATTAACAAAATCAATGGTAGAAAAAGACTGACGAAAGTTATAGAATGTCAAGGAGTTCATAATAATATGTAGAATAATAATTTATGCAAGACAACGTTCCTTCACATTCTGCAAATCTGACTCTTGTCCTCCTTAAAAACGGTTTCATGAAAGACAGCAAATTATAGGATGGTCCCCAACTTCATCCAGGTATTAATCCAATGGAAAATGATCCATCATTAAATGAGACGTATATGAGAATGGAAAACAATATTCAAGTAAAGAAGACTCCTGGGAAGCAATAAAAACTGCTTAAAAAGTAATGTTGAAATTGAAACAATGGAAAAAATTAACAAAATCAATGGTAGAAAAAGACTGACGAAAGTTATAGAATGTCAAGGAGTTCATAATAATATGTAGAATAATAATTTATGCAAGACAACGTTCCTTCACATTCTGCAAATCTGACTGTTGTCCTCCTTAAAAACGGTTTCATGAAAGACAGCAAATTATAGAATGGTCCCCAACTTCATCCAGGTATTAATCCAATAGAAAATGATCCATCATTAAATGAGACGTATATGAGAATGGAAAACAATATTCAAGTAAAGAAGACTCCTGGGAAGCAATAAAAACTGCTTAAAAAGTAATGTTGAAATTGAAACAATGGAAAAAATTAACAAAATCAATGGTAGAAAAAGACTGACGAAAGTTATAGAATGTCAAGGAGTTCATAATAATATGTAGAATAATAATTTATGCAAGACAACGTTCCTTCACATTCTGCAAATCTGACTCTTGTCCTCCTTAAAAACGGTTTCATGAAAGACAGCAAATTATAGAATGGTCCCCAACTTCATCCAGGTATTAATCCAATGGAAAATGATCCATCATTAAATGAGACGTATATGAGAATGGAAAACAATATTCAAGTAAAGAAGACTCCTGGGAAGCAATAAAAACTGCTTAAAAAGTAATGTTGAAATTGAAATAATGGAAAAAATTAACAAAATCAATGGTAGAAAAAGACTGACGAAAGTTATAGAATGTCAAGGAGTTCATAATAATATGTAGAATAATAATTTATGCAAGACAACGTTCCTTTACATTCTGCAAATCTGACTCTTGTCCTCCTTAAAAACGGTTTCATGAAAGACAGCAAATTATAGAATGGTCCCCAACTTCAACCAGGTATTAATGGATGGAACTGACGTTTGGACAAAAATATATTCATACAAGACAAGATTCCTTTACATTCTGCAAATCTGACTGTTGTCCTCCTTTTTAAAAACGGTTTCATGAAAGACAGCAAATTATAGAATGGTCCCCAACTTCATCCAGGTATTAATCCAATAGAAAACGATCCATCATTAAATGAGACGTATATGAGAATGGAAAACAATATTCAAGTAAAGAAGACTCCTGGGAAGCAATAAAAACTGCTTAAAAAGTAATGTTGAAATTGAAACAATGGAAAAAATTAACAAAATCAATGGTAGAAAAAGACTGATGAAGGATCACTTTTATTTCCCAAGAAAGAGATGGAAACTACTTGGGAAATAAAGTGATTCTCACTGTTACAGTGCATTTTTTGCCTTATTTAATTGTAATATAACGAAAAATATTCGTGAATATGAAAGGATTATTTTAAAAATAAGCAGGCATAAGGTTTGTAATAGACATGACTATATATAGGAGAGAGAGTGAGAGAGACAGAGACAGAGACAAAAAGAGACAGCGTGGATATGGGGATTAACAACTGATTGTCAGTCTTCCGCTCCGAAGTCATCCTCAGATCGGTTAGTCTGAAATCTCCATATCATGTTGATTCGCTTGTTCACACTCTTTGTATCTTCAAGTAAACTAAACTTCAGCTATCGTATGTATATTACGTTAGTTTGTATTTTCTTAAAATAAAAAAAACGTACCCATCACGCGCGTTGCTAAAAGTCTCCCAGGAGTAAACCGATCGTCGGACGTCCTGTATTGGTATCTGACATTGTTCTCGCACTTTTTTTTAAATGCACGCAGGCGGCAGCTACTACCGTTCGTCAGAGGACAGGTCTGAAGCAGCCGCCACCCATGAAGATACACGCAGGGATACTCATTGTAAACAAGATGAAATAATAAATTTTAAGATCTATTTTTATTCTTTCGATAATCAGTTCCTATGTTTCACATTGATACTTGTTGATTGTAAATATTTCTTGACAGCACTTTTCATGTGATTCTCCCGGATTCACTTTTACGATCTATTTTTATTCTTTCAATGATCAGTTCCTATGTTTCACATTCATAGTTGCTCATTATAAATGTTTCTTGACAGCACTTTTCATGTGATTCTCCCGGTTTCACTTTTACGATCTATTTTTATTCTTTCAATGATCAGTTCCTATGTTTCACATTGATAGTTTCTCATTGTAAATGTTTCTTGACAGCACTTTTCATGTGATTCTCCTGGTTTCACTTTTACTATCTATTTTTATTCTTTCAATGATCAGTTCCTATGTTTCACATTGATAGTTTCTCATTGTAAATGTTTCTTGACAGCACTTTTCATGTGATTCTTCCGAATTCACTTTTACGATCTATTTTTATTCTTTCAATGAGCAGTTTTTATGTTTCACATTGATACTGGCACATTGTAAATGTTTCTTGACAGCACTTTTCATGTGATTCTCCCGGATTTTCTTTTACGATCCATTTTTATTCTTTCAATGATTAGTTCCTATGTTTCACATTGATTCTTGCTCATTGTAAATGTTTCTTGACAGCACTTTTCATGTGATTCTCCCGGTTACACTTTTACGATCTATTTTTATTCTTTCAATAATCAGTTCCGATGTTTCACATTGATACTTGCTGATTGTAAATGTTTCTTGACAGCACTTTTCATGTGATTCTCCCGGTTTCACTTTTACGACCTATTTTTATTCTTTCAATGATCAATTCCTGTTTCACATTGATACTTGCTGATTGTAAATGTTTCTTGACAGCACTTTTCATGTGATTCTCCCGGTTTCACTTTCACGACCTATATTTATTCTTTCAATGATCAGTTCCTACGTTTCACATTGATAGTTGCTGATTGTAAATGTTTCTTGACAGCACTTTTCATGTGATTCGCCCGGATTCTCTTTTACGATCTCTTTTTATTCTTCCAAAAATTAGTTCTTATGTTTTACATTGATTTGTGCTGATTCAAAATGTTTCTTGACAGCACTTTTCATGTGATTCTCCCGAATTCACTTTTACGATCTATTTTTTTCTTTCAATGATCAGTTCCTATCTTTCACATTGATCCTTGCTCATTGTAAATGTTTCTTGACAGCACTTTTCATGTGATTCTCCCGGTCTCACTTTTACGATCTATTTTTATTCTTTCAATGATCAATTCCTATGTTTCACATTGATACTTGCTGATTGTAAATGTTTCTTGACAGCACCTTTCATGTGATTCTCCCGGTTTCACTTTCACGACTTATTTTTATTCTTTCAATGATCAGTTCCTACGTTTCACATTGATAGTTGATGATTGTAAATGTTTCTTGACAGCACTTTTCATGTGATTCGCCCGGATTCTCTTTTACGATCTCTTTTTATTCTTCCAAAAATCAGTTCTTATGTTTCACATTGATTTTTGCTGATTCAAAATGTTTCTTGACAGCACTTTTCATGTGATTCTCCTGGTTTCACTTTTACGATCTATTTTTATTCTTTCAATGATCAGTTCCTATGTTTCACATTGATAGTTTCTCATTGTAAATGTTTCTTGACAGCACTTTTCATGTGATTCTCCCGGATTCACTTTTACGATCTATTTTTATTATTTCAATGATCAGTTCCTATGTTTCACATTGATAGTTGCTCATTGTAAATGTTTCTTGACAGCACTTTTCATGTGATTCTCCTGGTTTCACTTTTACGCCCTTTTTTCTTTCTTTCAATGATCAGTTCCTATGTTTCACATTGATAGTTGCTCATTGTAAATGTTTCTTGACAGCACTTTTCATGTGATTCTCCCGGATTCACTTTCACGATCTATTTTTATTCTTTCAATGATCAGTTCCTATGTTTCATATTGATACTTGCTGATTGTAAATGTTTCTTGACAGCACTTTTCATGTGATTCTCCCGGATTCACTTTCACGATCTATATTTATTCTTTCAATGATCAGTTCCTATGTTTCATATTGATACTTGCTGATTGTAAGCACTTTTCATGTGATTCCACCGGTTTCCCTTTTACGATCTATTTTTATTCTTTCAATGATCTGTTCCTACGTTTCACATTGATAGTTGCTCATTGTAAATGTTTCTTGACAGCACTCTTCATGTGATTCGCCCGGATTCTCTTTTACGATCTATTTTTATTCTTCCAACGATCAGTTCTTATGTTTCACATTGATTTTTGCTGATTCAAAATGTTTCTTGACAGCACTTTTCTTGTCCTTCTCTCACTTATCATAATCCTATAAAAATACAAATATTAATAATCCCGCGCCAATATATATGAATCGTCTATATTCGGTTTCTTAAGAGTATTTTCCATTTTTCTGTTATAAATGCCTTTCTATAGCACTCTACTGTCCTGTCCTTTTCCGATTTTGAAATCTCCAGAAACAATATTTTGCAAAATCCAGAAGAAATCCTAAGTGTGAATATAAATTCTGTAAACGTGAATATATTCCGGTCATTTTTGTAATCAAACAATCAAAAAATCTTTCATGATACGACAAATTTCCTGTTCCGCTGGCAATCTATCATCCGTCAAAATTTTCATTGTGCATCTGTTTACGACGTGTGTGTCCCCTTTTCTCAATGGCCGATCCCTATGTTTCACACTGGTTATTTCCTACATTAAGTGTTTCTTGACAGCACAGTTCATGTGATTCTATCAATTTCCCTTTCAAAAGATCGGCAGCTACTTCTTTAAAATTCATATTTGGGTCTTAAACATATTTTCCACTTGATTGATGGATGAGAAAAGATTTCTCGCAAAATGCAAACGTCCATAATAAACTAATGCTAGAATTCGTCACAGAATATGATAAACATCACATCATTCTTAAGTGATGCTGCCTTTCTCAGTTAATTGTTCAGGGAAATTAATTCAGTTTTCAATGTACAACTTTTACTGCCTTTTCCTTTGCATTTTCACTATATATCCAATACATACTTGACAGAAATATTTGGATAATTCTTTTCATCCCGTCTAGATGAATTATATAAAAAAAATGGTTTTAATGTAATTAAAAATAAAGAGATGCTGTTCTCTGATTTACCAGCCTCAAGACAGATTAAGTTCAAAGTATGCAGTTTATAAACACTACTTTCGAATTTTTGTTGAGTATCTTTTTTGTTGAACACCCGACAAAGAACCTGACATAAAAAAAAGAATTATCGAAATATTGTGAATAAAAATCACCCAACAAACGTCCACCCCTTTTTAATTTTATGCTTGTTGTTTTCTCGTATTGACAGCGTTTGTATAAAGACAATAAATGATTCTTTGACTTCTTGTTTCAAAGATAATCCCAAAAAACCGAATCATTTTGGACAATTGTACATATACTTGGTTAAATCAGACGTGGAACCAAACAGAATACAACAGGGTTTGCTTCCATGAATTGCAATAATTTCAAACATGTAAAGCCACCATATCTGATTTCAGGAGAAAGATTTGATGTTAACCTTTACTTGTTTTTTGTCTTTATTTGTTTCCTTTTTTACGCTCTCGAAATGATCTTTTATAATTGACTCATCCTATGATAATGACTGCAGATGCCAAAGGAAATTGTTGAGGGCTTGTGTATGCGCTCTTTTCCTTAACTTCAGAACTTTTCTATGTTACAGTACTTAGTGTTTATTATTTGAACCTATTATGTAAAGGAAGGAAGAAAGAAAGAAAGAAAGAAAGAAAGAAAGAATTTATAAGTCGATTGCAATAGAAACAAGAAGTAACAAAGACAGGGATAGATATAAATAGACTCACAACAAACCGAATCACTTTGGACAATTGTACATATACTTGGTTAAATCAGACGTGGAACCGAACAGAATACCACAGGGTTTGCTTCCATGAATTGCAATAATTTCAAACATGTAAAGCCACCATATCTGATTTCAGGAGAAAGATTTCACGTTAACCCTTACTTGTTTTTTGTGTTTGTTTGTTTCCTTTTTTACGCACTCTAAATTATCTTTTATAACTCATACTGCGATAATGACTGCAGAAGCAAAAGGAAATTGTGTATGTGCTCGTTTTTCGTAATAATGAATTAATCATAGGATTAATTAACTCTTTTTAAAATTCATACATGAATCTTACTTAGTGCCTTCACGTACTATTATAAAAGCAGAGATAAAAGATTGGAGAAAATTTAAAATGTGGTTTTATTAGTGTTTTGTTAAATTCAAAGCCTTTTGACAGGACAGAGAAAGTGAATGAATTAGACATTCACTGAGATGTCACAAATTGAATTAGGATAAGACTTTCTGTCATTCAAACAAGAAAAACAATATTATTGCTTCATACAATTTTCACATTACTTTGTTTTGCTTTCATTATACGTTTAAAATGGGAAATAATTAGATAATACTCCTGCTTTCATTATGATCTTAAATAAATACGCATCTCCAGCGCGTATCACGGAAATGGTGGTCAGAATTAAAACCATCAGCTGCTCGGGTAATTCAACAACCCAAATTATCGAACTTCCTGTGAGGATAGCACTCGGACAGTTTCAACAAACTAATGAGAATTTTCGACAATCTTTCTCATGCATAAAGATAAGATTATTAGGATAAAACTGATATAAGTTTTAGATGTTTTTTTTATCTTATGAATATGACTTTTGTTGTCAAATGTTAATAAGGAATTTTACGATTGTGTATTGATTTAAAATATAAAAGGACAATTGATGTATTTATTTTAAAATTGCATTTCTCTTGTCCTTTGATTTTAAAAGCAAAATAAAAATCCATAATGAATTTAAAATCATTTGGTGTTTTTTGTTGAATAGCCGACAAATGAGCTGGTATAAGAGAAGCATTATCGTGACATTGTAAATAAAACCACTCAACAAATGTCCATCCCTTTTTAATTTTATGCTTGTTGTTTTCTCGTCTTGACAGCGTTTGTATAAAGACAATAAATGATTCTTTGACTTCTTGTCTCAAAGATAATCACAACAAACCGAATTATGTTATGTCAAAATTCTTGTAGTCTAATTTTAACCACTTACGATGTTCACGTATTGAAACCCGTTCTTTATTTATATTATTCGGACTACTGTCCTCATCTTTGTCGCCATATTTATGTACGCTCCAGCCTTCTTCAGGTGGTTGGAATGTCGAACTGAACCGTTTATTTCGTTCACTGGGGTAGACTGTTTTAGTTCCACGTGCCATGTTTAATGGATGTCAGTTATCAGTTATCTCCTGTTAATTTCCCTCTGAAAGTTCTCCACTGCCTTCGCCAGGTATTGAACTCACACTCTTTGAGTCCTGTCACTGGATCTAACTAACACCTTTATCCACTGTACCACGTGGACATCTGTGTATCGGTATTATGAACTTAATGTCTTCGGCAACATGTTTTTACCAGTGCTCATATTGCAATTTTTGCTGTATTTATTATTGCATGTTTTTACCAGAGCTTATGTTGCAATTCTCTTTGTTATTATCGCTTTTCTCTGGCACTCCTTATTACTGGTTCCCATATTGCATTCATTTCTAGAAATACTTCATCTCAGAAATATAGACAGATACTGAACGTGTTCTTTCAATCTCCATAAAGCCAATATCACAGTTTGCTAAAAATGCTTTCCAGGTGCTTGGTGGTAAACGAGCCGAGTCGAGTTTGTTACATTCAATTTCGCATAAATACCATTGTGAAAGGTATAAGTCCATCTGTCCCCCTCCTCGCTATGGGTTAAATATCATTAGCAACCAGTTTAGGATGAGGACAGTTATGAATGGAAACCCCGATGTAGCTCTGGTAAAGCAGATATTTTACAGCCTTGGTAAAAAAACTGTGGTGTGGGTTTGTGGACTCTATTATCTAGACTGACATCGATGACGCAAGGTAGGTAGATTTTTAACGCTATTGCGTGAATTTGTCGCTGATATATTGCCTCAAAGGTGGAAATTAAAGATAACGAAGAATGCTAAACAATTCAGTTGAAACTTTCAGAAGAAAATAAATAAATTGAAAACATTTTTAGAATTGATTATTTTAAAAATTTTTACATAATTCTTTACATAAGAAGAATACGTATCGCACCGATGAGTAAACCAAAAGGCGATAGCGCGAGATGTGAACGGGGTTACATAAAGGGAAAAGTTATGACCCCACATTTTAATGCCCAGATACGCATAGCATTACACATTGAAACAATATTTTTATTGAGAAAAATGGGTCTCACCTGTCATTTTAAGGATGCATTCCAAAAGCTAGGCAGTGTATTGCGAGACAGGAGGATTTCTTTGGTAACAAAGAAAAGAATACTGAGCTGTTACGTGACATCTCTCCTATTTTACGGCAGCGAATGTTGGACGATTTTCTCACAGATGAAGAGACTCGAGGCGACGGAGATGTGGTTCGATAGAAGGATGGTAAGGATATTATGGACCGAGCGTGTGAGCAACGATGAGGTCTTAGAGAGGTTGCAAACAAGGTGGAGGCTTATACTTAACACCAGTAAGAGGCAGCTGAAGTTTCTGGGACATATAATGAAGAAAGAATGCCCGGAGAATCTGATACTCACGGGTCGAATAGAGGGAAAGAGAGACAAGGTAAAACAACGCATGACATCCCTAGCGGGCTTAAGCAAGTCGATGACAGAACGTAGACTTGTGGCGGGAGCAGAGGGAAGGACCTTGTTGTGAGCTGCAAAGGATAGAGGGAGGTGGAGAGCCATGATCGCTTACGTCCTGAAAGGACATTGTACATAAAAAGAAAAGAAAGAATACAAGGTTCAAGAATCAAGCAGACGCGGAAGTTTAAATATCTGGGAAGCGTTTTGACAAAGGACGGGAAGAGCGACACTGAGATGCGTAGAGGTATTGAGATGGCCATGGACGCATCCCAAAAGCTGGGCAGTGTATTGCGAGACGGGAGGATTTCTTGGGTGACAAAGAAAAGAATACTGAGCTGTTACGTAACATCTGTCCTATTTTACGGCAGCGAATGTTGGACGATTTCCTTAAAGATGAATAGAGGAAAAGAGAGGCAAGAGAAAACGTGTGACATACCTGGCGGGCTTAAGCAAGTGGATGACAGAACGTGGTCTGAGGGAGTTAGCAGAGGGAAGGAACTTGTTGAGAGCTGCAAGGGATAGAGGGAGGTGGAGAGCCATGATCGCCTACGTCCTGAAAGGACATGGTACACAAAAAGAAAGAATGAGGCCAACTTGCAAACGATTTTACAAAAGCAATTAATATCTTTATACTCACCCAATATAGGGCACAAGAGTCACTCAAGGTAGAGGATTCTCGAAGCAGTCGGGGAAAAGCAGGCGAAACAGCGGGACAGAGAAATCAACGGATGTAAATGTCGTTATCTCGTACTCCCAAACAAGAAATATTAAAAGATAAACAGATTAGGCGAATTCTTGAAAAGTTTTGTGTTAGATAATCTATTCTTTGGGTTCAAAATGCAGGAATTCTTGGGGAAGGAATATTCTCAAATGATTCTGGAAAACGTTTTGCCAACATTGAAACTCGATGAATTATGCTATAATCAATTAGGTTACCAAAGCTGTTATAAACAGATAAGTTTTTCACTGGTGCTCTTTGATAACATTTACTTTTTTGACTCTATTCCACACTGTACTGTTGATTACTAAACAGTTGTAGCAATGATACAATTACGCTGTTTTGTACTGAATCATTTCACAAATGCATTTTTGGTTATTTTTCATTCATCTCTTGTAGCTTTGAAATTATTTTGAACGGGTTCTTCAGTAATTAACTTAAGCTGATAAGTTAATAGCCGACGAAAAATGCAGGAGCAAGTCAAAAAGATATCTTTAAGAACAACAAACAAAAAACTCTCTTCAGAACAAAGAAGATGTATCTTTTTAATTCAAGAAATCCTTTCATCATGTGAACAATTCTTTCTATCGTATGCTCCAAATCAGTACAATGAACAAAATGCGTTAACGGAAATGTATTGGCGACCTTGAACGTAGAATTTGTTTCTTCATAGGACCAGCGTTTACGAATTAGATCGTCATAATGAGAAGAAAAAAAATACCCGATAAATAAAAGCGTTAAAAGATACACAAAAGCAAAACGCGTTTAATTAAGAAACAAAAAAAAACAAAAAAAAAAAAGAAAAGATTTTTAACAAATTTCGCAAAGCAAAATTTGCTAAAGGAACATTAAAATGAATTCGATAGACTATTGAAGTCGCCATGGAATCTGTGTGGGAAATTAACCCAATTTAGTTGGAATGAATTTGACCAAAATTGGAATAATAGAATCAAATGAAGCGCAAAGAAAAAGTGTTTCTTTAGATTTAAGGAAGTGGAGCGTATATCATTTGAGAGAAAGAGAAAGAGAGAGAGAGAGAGCAAGAGAGAGAGAGAGAGATGGACAGATAGATTGACTGAGAGAGAAGGTATACACGTACAGTAAACAGAATGAACGGGCAGATAGATTGAGACGGAGAGTGAGTGATGCACACATGCACACTTACAGAGTGAAAGAGAATGAGAGAGACGAAACAGACAGATTGAGAGAGATCAGAACAGTGACAGAGAGGGAAAGAAAGAGAATCACGGGTACATATACTGAGACACACACACGCACTCACACACACACACACACACCGTGTGTGTGTGAGAGAGAAACAAACAGAGTGCGAGAGAATGAGAGAGACCAACAGATAGAAAGAGAGAGAGAGAGTGTGTGTGTGTGTGTGTGAGAGAGAGAGAGAGAGAGAATACACAGAGAGATAAGAGAGAAAAATAGACACGAAGACAGTGAAACAGAAATAGTAAGAAAAACAGAGTGAAAATGAGAGAGAAAAACAGATAGATTGAGAGAGAGAGAGAGAGAGGGGGAGATAGAGAGAGTGAGAGAAAAGGAGTAGTACAAATAGGGAGACAGACAGTGAGTGAGTGTGCATGTGTGTGAGAGAGAGAGTAAGTAAACAGTGAGAAAGAAAACAGAGCGAGTGAGAATGATAGAGACGAATAGATAGATCGACAAGGGAGACAGAGAGAGTGAGAGAGATTTAGGGAGTAGGACTGATAGATAAGAAGACAGACAGTGAGTGTGTGTGTGTGAGAGAGAGAGAGAGAGAGAGAACTGTACATATACTGAGAGACCTAGAAAAAAAAACGGAATGTTTTGCAATTCTATACATTGATTGTATTTCAATGGAACATTTAAATTTATTTTGTTTATTCAAGAATAGATTTGTCCACATACCTAGCGCTCCAGACTAGCACGGTTGGATTACCCTTTTAAATAATGTACACCTTCTCGTTCATTTCTTCAGGGGTTGGAAATAACATTTGAAACCACAACCCCTGAAGTCAGGAAATTTTACCAAGAAACATCAATGTCGGGATAGAATTGATATTTAAAACACTATTTACATTATTCGGACTATTGTCCTCGTCTTTCTTATTATATTTATCACAACGTTTCGGCCCTCTTTAGGTGGTTGGGATGTCAAACGGAACCCTTTATTTCGCTCGCCTGGTCAGTACCTAGATGGGTGACCGCTTGGGAATGCCAGGTGCTGTAAGCTTAGATGTGCGGGTGGTGTAATGGATAATGGCTCGGAATTGTTAATCGCTGATTAAGTTAAGCAACGCCGGGCCTGGTCAGTACCTAGATGGGTGACCGCTTGGGAATGCCAGGTGCTGTAAGCTTAGATGTGCGGGTGGTGTAATGGATAATGGCCTAGAATTGTTAATCAGTGATTAAGTTAAGCAACGCCGTGCTTGGTCAGTACCTAGATGGGTGACCGTTTGGGAATACCAGGTGTTGTAAGCTTAGATGTGCGGGTGGTGTAATGGATAATGGCTCAGGATTGTTAATTAGGTAGCCGAGTTCCAATTTTCAGTTGGGTTCGTTATATTCACCTACTCGCAAATACTTTTGGGAAAGGGTAGGAATCCATCTCGTCTGCCCCTTACTATGGGTTAATGACTTGTGTCAGCAAACCATTATTATCTTCAAAAAAAGTTTTTACAATCTAGAAATATTTTCTGCCTTTAAATAACTTGCAAAGGGTTGATAAACCGTAGAAAAACGGATCAATAAATGAATGAAATACTGATTAGCTACATGGTCACGTCTTTTAGATTTATTTACATTCCCTGGAATATACAAACACACGTTCGTCCTTCGCACGCGAAGATGACCTTGATTCGAATCACTGCTGGGCGGGGTGGGGGCAAAGGTAACTAATTAGTCCGATCTTCGCCTTGAAAAGTTTGTTGAAATTGTGACAGGGGATGCTGGGGGGTGAACCAGGCTGGGAGGTGGAGCCTTCTCGATAAAATATAAATGTATAGCAAATACTGTGCTCACAAAATGGGGGATCAATTTACATATTGATTGTGATATGGAATTGAACACCCACTTTATATCCACATTATAATCTCTTCTTTATTTATCAAATTCTGATTAGGTATGAATTGACCCCTTCTCCCCCCAGCTGTGGGTTAAATTAGTAAGACTTGTATCACCTAACCGTTAACTATTTAGATTTCGGCATTAAATAACCCATAGACGTTGATATGCCGCTAAATAAACCAACGAAATCAACCAATTTATTTTTTCTTACAAATCCTTGTGTTTGTTCCAAGCAGAAACACAAAGGAAAGAAAGTCAATATTTGTTTTTTTACGAATTTTGGCAAATAAACCTTTTTGTTCAGAATTCGATTGAAACACAACTCGGAAAAGTTGCAGCAAGTAATTTGTGATCAGTTGGCTATTTAAATGTGATCCATGCTCAGCTAAGATTTTTATTTTTTAATGTAAAAAGAAGTATTTTTTAAACAAAAATAGATTTCATACGATCAACATTTTAATTTTTCTTTTTATTATTTTGGATTTACGCCCGACGTGATAAGGAAAGAGGCACCAACCAACTTGGGAAGTCACAAATCGAATCATAGTAAACAGTCAAAATTGACAAAGCTTAGCTCAGTCATGTATAGGGTGACCCCAAAAATACGGGAACTTTTTAACAATCCAATAAAACCAAGAGTGATGGAAGAAAACTATTTAATTCATAGTAATTGAAACCTTAAAACATGCCATTTAAGAAACAATGATGGAATTTTCATTTTTTTAAAATTACGTCCTGTAGATGGCGTCCTCCTGTACGAATGCATTCTTGAAATCTGCTGTTGAGATTCCGCATTGACTGCTGCAACATCTCAGCTGGGATATTGCGAATTTCATTCTCGTTACTAAAATGGCGAAATGTTTACTTGCTCAAAGTCACTGTCTCGCCATGTTGCCACTTGCTCATGTCTGGCAATACACACTTCAAAAATTCCCGTTTTTTTGGGTCACCCTATATAAGGTTACAGTAATTTTAGAATTTCGAGTAACAATGATATTCTCTGCAAGACTAGGCTGTTAACCATTACTCTACAGCAAGGTACCATTATCTACTAAGTTTCCTACAGTCCAGTAACATAGCGTACCTAATGAGAATTACACAATAATGGATAAGGACACGAGTTGATTTAAATGATGGTAAACAAATTTAAATTCTCATATGTAAGTAACTAAAGTAGCTACCTCTACTAATTCGGTATACGTAAGGTTTAAAATGAATTTTTAGAAATAAAAAAAAACTTTCTTGAAGCTTTCTTGTTAGTTCGAATTGAAGCTAAAGGATTTAAAATTTTATTTTCAGTAAGCAAAATACTCCGTGGTGTATTTCAAATAGAAATTATATTGATCGGAACCGATTTTTTTCTCTCACTAAAATCGATCAAAACGGTCATTTTGACACACCTGTAAACAAAAGGTAATTCTCGGATTTAAAAATCTTGCAAAAATATAATATATATTTCTGAAATGTTATTTGAAGAAAATTAGCAAATTTTAAATTGAATTAATCTGATTTGAAACAAATATTACTTATATCATAAAATGACAAACATTTATTAACCACGGGGTCTTGTTCTTCTGACGTGTTAATCGATTTATTGACAGCGGA
Organism: Acanthosepion esculentum; assembly: GCA_964036315.1. Classification (NCBI taxonomy): domain Eukaryota; kingdom Metazoa; phylum Mollusca; class Cephalopoda; order Sepiida; family Sepiidae; genus Acanthosepion; species Acanthosepion esculentum. Next base: position 42,856,433 of record OZ038497.1, read on the forward strand.
TTGACAGCCGAAGGTGTTCATAGTGGACCAAACTATAAACTTTATAAGGGGGGAAACCCTTAAAACATGTGATCTTTTAATAATAGAGTTATCGGTTTGTACATCCATACTTCAGAAATTCTTCACGTAATCACTCATACAAAAACAAAGCGAAATTCTTTTAAAAATATTCAGGGTCGTGGGATTGTAATAAGCTTTACAAATACGATTAGTAAGTATAGATTTATTTAATAACAGTATTTTCTAGAAATTATCACACTGAAAATGAATCTTAAAAGATTTAAAATCATTATAAATTATTCAATTTAAAATTGTAATAAATGAAAACAAATCTTGTAAAAATTCATTTTTCCTCGAAACATTCTTTTCTTCAGACAATGTTGTCTTTAATATATATTATTCATAAAGACAAATAAAATTTCTCAAATTAAATAATATCTTAGTTTTATTGTATTTTTTATTTTTAGATTCAGAAAATGTTTTTGGTAAGACCGGGTCCGATTTTGCAAAAGAATTTCGTTGATTTAAATTCTTCAAAGAATTTCTGGTTTTAACTAACTTTTTTCTAATAAAAAAATTCCAAAATAATTTCATTTAATTAAAATCCGACAATTATTTAATTTTTGCAAGAGTTTCCAAATTAATGTTTCTGTTGAAGAAAGAAAAGAAGAGGCCAAATTTTTCTATGCTGAAAGTTAGTAGAACTGCTGACGCAAGAAAAAAAAATTTTAATCAAAATTTCGAATTTTCTAAAAAGGAGTAAAAAATTTAATTAGATATTCAAAAAAGACTTTGATCCATCCTCTTAATAATAACATAGAGATTTTGACGATAAAACAGTTTTCATTACGTTTGGAGCATGTTTTCATCACTGTGTGCTGATTTTTAGCGTTTTTAAGGAGGTACCTAAAGTATTTGTTTGAGAGCGCCAAAAATGTTTGTTTGCCAATATTTCTTTAGCGTTGCATCAAAATTAAACGTATCTCTACAGAAGGATACTGAGAATACCTTGAACTGAAATGGGAGTAAAGAGGATATTTTAAGGGAAATGGAAATAATTTATAGTTACATTCAAAAAAGTTTCTAACCCCACCAACGAAGCAGTGAATAAAATGAAAATTTAGAAGATTATGTTGCGCCAAGTTTCATCGACATGCTTCTTGTAGATATTTATCTCGTCTCGTCTCCCCACTGAGACAGGGAACCCGAGCGCGTAGACCTGGGCTAAGGACAAAAATTCCCCGTCTCCCCCAAAACGTCGGATGCGCTGGCCTCGGTGGCGTACACCCTCCCCACCTCTCTAGTTCAATGAGAGCGTGCAACCTCGGGAAGCTGTTCCCCAGGGTTGATCACCTCAGTTGCCCCTCTATCCACTGACAGAGTCGCAACCGAGTCCCACTCTGCCTGAAGACAGAGATGCACCCGAGAAATGATAAACTCCTACCCGGCATGTTGAATTCATGTATACTTTGATAATCAGTAATGGGAATTCTGTCTTTTTTTTTTTACTTGGGGTCGAAACTCCACACTAGATGGATAAGGTATGGGGCACCCAGTGAGGATCGAACTCACTACTCGGTCGTAACTGATCTAGCAAGACAAGCTTTCTAACCATTACACCACATCGCGGTGCCTGCACACTAGTTCGATATATGTAACTATATCAGCGAAAAATCAGGTTAAGTAGCTGCTAGGCTTACGGCCACATCACGGTGAAACAACAGTTCCTGTATGATCACTAAAGTTAAGCAACGTCGAGCCTGGTTAATAACTAGATGGGTGATAGCTTGGGAATACCAGATGCTGTAAGCTTGGATGTACGGGTGATGTAACGGATAATGGCTCGGAATTTTTAATCGGAGAGCCGAGTTCTAATTCACGTTGGGTTCGTTATGTTCACCTCGGATAAGGTGTGAATCCACCTCTTCTTTCCCAGCTATGGGTTAATTAGTAAGAATTGTATAACTAAACCATTATTATCTAAAAAATGTTTATAGTCTAAAAATATGTTCTGGCTTTAAATAGCCTGCAAACGGTTGATAAGCCGTGGAAAATGAATGAATGAATCAATCAAAACGTTGTCATGTGACGTTTTAAATGATCCAACTTAAAGAAATTCCTTTGCACCAATTTGAATAACTTAAAACGAAACAAGATATGAATGTGCAGAGTTACACAACAATGGAGCTGATAGCAGTCAAGAGAGAGAGAGAGAGAGAGAGAAAAAAAAAGGAGGACACTCATCGATACTAGGGATTCCATACCTCATTTGCCAAAACAACATTTTCTTCACTGAAGATTGTTTTAGCAACAAAAAATGTCAGACTAATAAAGTAAAATTACTTTAAGAATGCATGTGCTTTTCATCGACAGTTTTGTTTTCTTAATAAAATTACAAAAATGGCGGTTGAAAGCTTGTCGCAAACAGAAAGAAAGCGGAAGAGATTGCAAGTGTGAGAGAATCCTAGTTAGAGCCATTGGCGTGACAGCGAGGTTCTGTTCAAGATCTTGTTCAACAAATGGAAAAAAAAAAAATCAAAAACGAAAGAAAGAAAAAAGAATAATGACCTTTGGAACACGTCTACGCATGTGCAGAATACAATTTGTCTTGAGAGGCAGAAAAACTAGAAATGTTCTATCTTGATTAAGAGAAAGAAAAAAAAAGAAATTAGGTCTTCTTACCTGAAGCCTGAATTTGGCGTTAGGAACTTTTCAGTGGGATGAAGGTGAAAAAGATTAGAAAATTCGCTTTGAAATCTCATCAGATCGGAAATTGGCTGCAAAGACAGAAAAAAAAATCAAAATGGTTTGATTTGTAATAATTTATAAGAGAGAGACGATCGTACGCGAGTGAAAAACGGTTATCATCTGTTTACAAGTGTGAAAAGCGCTTTTTAAAAATGTTTTAATATTGGAAATAAAGGGACAAAGACGGATACCCAGCTAAATCGCTTTTATTTAAACCTTGGCATATCTTTTCAAGTTATTCACGAAAAAAGAAACAGTACAATATAGTTTCCATTTATACGCCTAATAACCCGTCGAATAAAGCTAGTCACCTCAAAATTAAAAAAAAAGATTAATAAGAAGGCACGAAGGATGCATAGGCTGAAAACCTGGGAATAAAAATCGAACGATCTAGATTATTGACAGGAAAGTTTGTCAAATAATGAAAAGAGCTGAATTTTAAAGAACAAAAAGAAGTCTGGAGAATAGAGTGGTCCAAACATAGTGAATAAAACCGATTAAAAAAAAATTTCACTTTGAATAAAGCGCAGAATAATGTCAATAATTTTCGTCTAATTATTAATTTCAGTTTTGTCGATATTTAATATTATGAAGATTGCTGAAGAGTCCCCGGCCCGTCTAAGAACCCCTTCAAAAAATATGCCGTTTGGTCATCTGATCAAATTATGGGCAGCGGCTTGTATCGAGAACGCTTCAGTAACTCTCGGACAAATACCTAAATTCTCATCTGAAACACGAAATTATTGGAATTGGAATTCAGATGTTTTTCGGATTTCGGTAAGGATGTACAGGTCGCATGTAGAAGACGATTGTTTGAAAATGGCAGTCTCTTTAGAACGAGAAATATTTACAATGAATGAAATAAATAATATAAATTATATTAAAGTTTATAAATTAATGGCATATATTTTATTAACTTATAATATATATATATATATATATATATATATATATATATATATATATATATATATATATATATATATATATATGCAGGGTGTCCATAAAGTTCGTGTGCACTTTAAAATATTTATCACTTTATTTGTATTTACGATAGAAATAGTTTGTAAAAAGGATTAGAAAGAAGTAAATCTCTATTTTTTAAGGTTTTATTGAAATTTTATTTAAGTTTCCACATGTCCTCCATCATTAGCAATACAAAGGGTAATACGATTTTGCAGCTCAGGATAAACATTTCCCAACTGATTTACAGTAATGCCTGAAATCACATTAGTTATTTTAGCTCTACTTAAAACTAGGTACATTAAACTTTATAACATTTTTTACAGATTATTTCTATCGCAAATACAAATAAAGTTATAATTTTTAAAAAGTGAATACGAACTTTATAGACACCCTATATATATATATATATATATATATATATATATATATATATATATATATGTATGTATTGTATATATATATATATATGTATATATATATATGTATATATATATATATATATGTATGTATATGTATATATGATATAGCAAATCAGACTCAATATAGCGCCGCACGCTCACATATTTCGTGGTGGAACTCTACTGAGATTCACTTTAACCATAGGACTGTGTCCCCTGGAGCCACGACTACTATCACCAAGCCACTCACTCCAGAGCATTAGAAGCTAACGTGAGTGAATATGTGAGTGAGCAGCGCTATATTGAGTCTGATTTGCTACCTCTTCGTCCTCGACGCCCGTTGGAACAGTTGGTATGGTGTTTGCTTGACAACCTAACTGTCAGGGTTTCAATACTCGGTAGTGGATGCGCACTGCTGATGAGTCCCAAATATAGGACGAAACTGCTCTCCAGTGCTTTCTGCATTCTGTAGATGTTTCAGACTCGATGAATCACTTAAATATAATTATCAAATTCTCCCAATAATTTAAAATATATATATGTGTGTGTGTGTGTGTGTATGGCGAGATGATATTTAATTAATATATCAAGAAAAATTTCAGGGGAAAGAAATATAACAAAGTGGAAAAATGTTTTCTTCGGACGACGCGTTTCGTCCTTTCAGACGTAATCAGTTTAACTTTATATTTATGTTCAAGCGTCTACACATGCGCACAAACGAGACACGCTAAGGATTTTAAATTTGAAATAACTTTTTTTTAATATGTTTTGTGCATATAATCTCGCCGATTTCATTTATATTTTTATTGTTTATGTTTCCAACGTTTTTTGTTATGAAAATATCCCACGTTGTGATAATGGAAGATGCGCCAAGAATGATGAAATATAAAAGCGGTTCTTCCTGACAAACCCAACGAATCAAAAAAAATATATAGTTCTACCAATTAACTCTATCACAACTACAATTGAAAAGAATTTATCTAAACTCAACATAAAATTTGTCACAACTAACACAACTACGTTTAAAGCAATAAGATAATTATTTAATAAAATAAGTTAAGAGCTTGAAGAAGGGATTTTACGCTATTACCTGTATTATTAAATAAATGATTATATGAACAGAAAAGGGATCTTTTACAAAACAACTCGTTAAATGGATTAGCTGCTTACCATGACTGCAATTTTGATTTTAAAATGTTGGAAGTGATAGATTTTTATTTATTAATCCGACAGATTTTATTACTTAAACGTAATTTTTAGCTATTTTGTTATTTTTAATTTCGGTCTAAAGCACGTCGGTTCTAAGGACGGTTTCTCTTGCCAAGATGGACGCAGGTTCGATTCATAGCAGAGAGCGCAAAGATTTGTTTAATAAGATTTCTCGAAAGTTCAGGCCGGTAGACATAAATAAATAAATATACCGTTTAATATATAAACGAACAGTCTACTCAAATATAGGTATCACCTAATTATAACGTTGAATTAATTAATTAATAGTAATAATAACACACACACACATACACACACACACACACACATATATATATATATATATATATAAAAGTGAACATAGAATTCAACACTTAGAGGCGACAGTCTGTTTCATGCTAGATGCAATCTTCAGGCCACGAGTGGCATCTAGCATGAAACAGACTGTCGCCTCTAAGTGTTGACTTCTATATTCACTTTTATATTTACACACGCTCTATCTCTGATATTGAGCACTTTATCCCATAAATATAGCACATCTTAAGACTATATTTCTTCATATACATATATATATATATATATATATATATATATATATATATATATATATATATATATATGGAAGCTTCATGGTAATACAAATAAAATATCAACGTCTATATGTGAAAATAGGCTAAAAATAATGGAAGCCTTATTAATAAAAACAAAATAACCAATACTCAATAATATCAACTATGAACATGGACACAATATGTTGACTGTGTTTTGAAAATAAAATATTCTATAATGCTAAATACATACAACAATTCATTTTCAGTTTAACAGTAAATATAATTGATAATGGCTAAAGGTATATAGCCGAAAGCGCTTGGAAAAACAAAATATTTGGACAGGTTTTGTATAATTTATCTATGGAAACGAATAAAAAAATTATAAGATTATGTGAGAAATTATGTAAAAACTTAATCAAAGCACCTTGTCAGTTATATTTAACTAGCAGCATGGCCCGGCGTTGCCCGTGCTTGATTAAAAAATCGTACGACTCATACAGCAATCGCTATCACTTGACTTTAAATATTTTTGCCCTTCTTTGCCTTTAAATTGTGTACGTGAATAGCACATTTAAAGTGAGAACAAAGTGATTTGTTTTTTTTTCTTCTTCTTCCTCCTCCGAGCAATACAAAGGCTTGGTACAAGTAAACTTACGTAGAAGCGTAATATTGAAAAGTAAAACATGGAAGAGTTTAAAGCTACTATATTAGAACTGGTTAAACTCCAGTTTGAACAACAGCAAAGAACCGAAGAAAGACAATTAGAATTACAGCAAAAAACACGCGGAAGAACAACAAAGAAACGAAGAAGAACAACGAAGAAACGACGAAAAACAATCAGAATTACAGCGACAAATGATAGAACAACAGAAAAGGTTTGAAGAATTGCTTCTACAAACAGGGTCGATTAAGGGTCAAAATACCGAGAGCGAAACTACTTTTTCACAAAACTCGATTTGGAGTGCAATTGACAATTTCACTTATTCGCCAGACGAAGATAAAAACCTTCGCATCATATTTCAGAAGGTATGAGGATCTATTCGAAATAGATTGTGGAAAATGGTCAGACGCTAAAAAGCTACGCCTACTGCTCATGGAAATTAGGGACTACTGACCATAGCAAATTCGTGGACTACATATTACCTCGAAAAACTAGTGATTTAACTTTCATAGAAGCAGTAAATCTTCTTACAGAATTATTCAGCCCCAAATCGTCGTTATTTCACAAAAGGTGGAAATGCTTAAACCTAACAAATAAAGACAGCGAAGACTACTCAACGTTCGCATCGGTAGTTAATAAACATTGTGACGATTTTAAATTAGCCGAACTTACCGCGAGATAATTTAAAATGTCTAATATTCGTACAAGGTCTTGTATCGTCGAAAGATGCAGAAATTAGAACGAGAGTCCTAACCAGGTTAGAGGGAGAACCAAATTTAACCTTACAAAATATAGCCGAAGACTACTAAAAATATATAAGTGTAAAAAATGATTCTAAAGACATTGAAGAGTCAGGTGTTGCACACATGAGAAAAATACATCGGAAACCACATTTTTCCTTCTCTTCAAAAACAAGTCAAACCCAAAAAGATTATTTTCACTATCCTAAGAAAAAAACTCAACTCAATCAAAAACCGAAAAATTTACCTCCTAGTCCATGTTACCGTTGTGGAGCACTTCATTGGTTTAAAGATTGTCAATATCGGTTTAAAACATATCTAACTTGTAATAAAGTTGGGCACAAGAGCTCACATTGCAGAACAAATAAAAGAGGAAAAAGCCGGATTAGAACCACAAAAACAGACGAACTGGACGTCAAAAATATAAGAAAGTATGTGCAGGTGGAAATACTGAATAAAATGTCAGTTTACAGTTAGACTCCGGGTCTGATTTATCAATAATCAACCTACATACTTGGAAAAGATTAAATAAACCAACCATGCTAAAAACCGACAAAATAGCTAGGTCGGTGACCGTAAAAAATAAATTTGAAGGAGAAATTATCGCAAACATTACTTTGAATGGAACAACCAAAAAATTAAAAATGTTCGTGTTAAAAAACACAGAAAATCTATTTGGCACAGATTGGATGCAGGAGTTCAATCTGTGGGATTTGCCAATAAATACTTTTTGACAGAAAATGGAAATCTGACTACCAAGCCAGATAAACTAAACAATAAATTAAAAGAAACCTTCCCCGAGGTCTTTTCGTCTGGCCATTGGTAGATGCAAAAGGATGTCAGCAAAATTTGAGTTAAAAGAGAACACTCAACCAATATTTAAGAAAAAAGGAATGTGCCTTTTGCCGCGTCAGAGGAAATAGACAAGGAATTAGACAGACTTGTAGAGACTGGCATTTTATCTAAAGTGGAATATAGCCAGTGGGCAGCACCAGTAGTGTATGTGAAGAAGAAGTCTAAGGAAATCCGCGTGTGTGCAGATTTTTCTACTGGACTAAACGCAGCACTAGAAGATTATCACTACCCACTTCCAAACCAGGAAAAAGTTTTTACAAAACTTAATGGAGGCAAATTCATTTCAAAAATCAATCTCAGCGAAGCTTATCTCCAGATACCCGTTGAGGAAGAAAGCTCAAAATTACTATGTATAAATACACGTAGAGGTTTAGGCACATTTGAAAGGCTTGCATTTGGAGTCCAAGTCGCACCATCCATTTTTCAGCAGGTTATGGACACCATGCTGGGTGGACTTGACTTTTCAATGGCTTACCTAGACGACATACTAATAAACAGTAAAAGCTTGTAACGACACTGGGAACACATCCACAAAGTATTTTCACGAATATAAGACTATGGCTTCAAAATAAAGGAAAGCAAATGTGACTTCTTCATAAAAGAAATTAAATATTTGGGTCACATCATAGACAAAGACGGTAGGAGACCGGACCCAGAAAGGGCCATTGCAATTAAGGACATGCCGGCTCCTGAAAACGTCACAGAGTTACAGAGTTTTGGGGGTTAGCGAATTGCTATCAAGCGTTTATCCCAAACATGCATAACCTCCGCGCCCCGCTGAACGAACTTTTAAGGAAATATAAGGTTTGGGAATGGACACCCGAATGCCAAGAAGTATTCGAGAAAACTATCAAAATCCTAACATCGGATTTATTCCTGACGCACTACGACCCTAACCTCGAGATCGTAGTTGCTAGCGACGCAAACTCGCATGGAATAGGAGCGTGTATCCTTCATAATATGCCAGATGGAACGCAAAAGCCCATCGCTCACGCATCAAGGACCCTGACCCAACGAAAAAAAATATTTTCAAATAGAGAAAGAGGAATTAGCGATCATTTACGCAGTCACAAAATTTCACCGTTACATACACGGAAGATTTTTCACACAACAAACGGACCATAAACCGCTACTTAGTATTTTCGTGTCAAAAAAGGGTTACCCGGTTATACGGCAAATAGACTGCTGAGGTGGGGGATAATTCTCCTAAGTTACAACTTCAAGTTGGAATACCTCCCCTCGAAAAAATATGTCACGCTGACGGACTTTCCAGACTGGTTCCGAGACGTAGGGAACCACTAGAAGATTCTGTGATCGCTTCACTACAAACGGAGGGGGAAATAAAAACTTTATTGTGTAGCACTATAAGAGAACTTCCTGTGGCGCTACAAGAAATAAAGAATGAAGACCGCAACGATGAATTCATTAGCACAACAAAGAAAAAAATTTCAGAAAAGGACTAACACATTTCAGACAGTTTTCCCTATGTGACGAGGTACTCCTATACAGCGAGAGAGTCGTCATTCCAAAAAATCTACAGGAAAGAATCCTGAAGGATTTTCATATTGGGCATCCGGGGAAAAATAGAATGAAAAGTCTAATGCGCAGTTACGTATACTGGCCTAAAATGGACCTAGACATCGAAAATACGGTCAACACGTGTAAGGGCTGTGCATTGGCGGCAAAAGCACCACCTATCACACATGAACCGTGGCAAAAGACGGACCGACCTTGGTCAAGGATCCACGTGGACTTTACGGGACCGCTAGAGGGATTCTACTATCTAATCGTAGTAGATAGTTATTCAAAATGGCCGGAAGTGCTCCGATGCAAAGATCCCACTACGGAAGCAACAATAAGCTACCTTCACGAACTATTCGCTCGTTTTGGGGTAGTAGATTGCTTGGTCAGTGACAACGGAACTCAATATACTTCGACCGATTTTAAAGAGTTCTGCGAGATTTTTCAGATAAGACACATTACGAACCCCCCCCCCATATCACCCGAGGTCGAATAGTCAAGCAGAACGTTTTGTTGACACCCTAAAAAGAGCCCTGAAAAAAGCTTGCGGCACCCCAAAGGAAAAGGACCTGTTTTTACAAGTGTACAGGATTACGCCAAATGGTAAGGCGCCAGCTTCACTATCCCCGGCAGAAATAATGTTTGCGCGCAAAGTAAGATCCGTTTTCAATAAATTGCTGCCCAAACAAACAAAACAAGGTCCGATCTCTATTCTACCAAAAGTACAGCCCAGGAGAAAAATTATTTTTTAAGATGTTTAAAAATAATACATCTTTCTGGGAACATCGTACTATAGAAAAGAGGATTGGAAATATGGTCTACATAATCCAAGGCCCTCGTTTCTCTCATAAGAGGCACCTGAATCAAATCAGGAAACGACTGTTGAATGACTGCAGCAGTACTCCCCAGGAAGAAGAGGTGATGGATACCATCTACGACACCTTCGACATTCAAATATCCCAAGTAGCTCCGGAACCGCGAAGATCTAAAAGAAATTTAAGTTCAGGAACCCTGTTGTCATCAATCCAAAAGGGAGACGTATTTGAGACTCCTGCGGAGGTAAAGGCTTGAAAAGAGGGGTGTTATGGGGACCTACTTTCATGGACAACATAGACTAGTCTTATGATTATATTATGCCTCGCAAGAGGACTGTAGACAGATTGACGAGTTGACTACAATTGACGAGTTAATAGACGGTCGAACTCTCTGCCTCTGAGCAGAGAGGAACCCGGACGAGGCTCCGTTTATACGGGATCTACGGGCATATTTTGGCCGAGCCTACGGGCTCGGGAATACCCCACTTTAAACCCGGCCTTGTACCACATCTATCTCTCGTGGGGAGACAGTAAATACTGTTGACGAGTTGACTACTGTACTTAGCCGTCAGTCGGACGTGCAACACTTCTGTATTTGTTCTTTTTGTTAATAATACGTTTTCACTGAATTACTGAGTTCGAGTTTTCTTTCGGACCTATTCCGGGTCCACAACAGACAGATAGATAGATAGATAGATATGAACAGACTGAGATAGATAGATAGATATGAACAGACTGAGATAGATAGATAGATATGAACAGACTGAGATAGATAGATAAATAGATATGAACAGACTAATTAGATAAATAGATAGTTTGATATGAACAGACTGAGATAGCTAGCTAGCTAGCTAGCTCGCTAGATACTTCACTCGGATTGCGATATTTATCTTGTACAAATTCTCCTTATGTCCCAATATCGTGCAACAAGATTGATTAAATTCTTTTATTTCATAGAACAAATGCCAAATGCCAAATTTGGGAGAAATTCTGATGAAAAACTTTGAACCGTGCTTAATTTCTTTGGCCATTCGCCACATATCTGAATCGAAAATCGATTTATTGATATGCCTTTCACGAACACGACCAATAAGTGACAAAAGGCCATACACAACGGCCTTATTTCGCATGATTGTATTTCGTCTTGTTCCTCCTGGATGTTTCATTTATTATTAATAGTAACGTGGCTTAATTTCGATGCTGAAGATTATAGTTATTTAGCGCCTTCCTAATTTACAGGGACAATTTGACATTCCCATATAGACTGGGACCTTATCGACGCTTTTAACTACGGAGCCGCCAGTTTCGCCATTGACCTGTTGACGAAAAGAAAAATTATAACGAGAAGCATTGGAAAGATTACGTTCTGGCATTAGTTCAGTCTTTATAGTCGGTGACAAAGGGAAACTTTATTCTCAAAAGCTGACATGAATTTCTTCAGGGAAAATGATTCCTTTTTATTTAATGACTTGAAGCAAGCATTCAGTTTTACTTGATATTCCTCGTTTATAGATTATCACTTTTGATGAATTCACCAGCTTCGTAAATGGCGTGCGACAGTTGATACGCCGTTCTTTCAAACGTTCAGTACAAAAGATTTTATGAGAAATTCGTCGTTGCGGAATAGGAGGTAAATATTTTATTTACCTGTTGAGTTTGAAATCGAGAATTTAAAAATTAAGCACAAAAAAAAAAAGAATAGAATAGTCTTCCGTTCTGGAACACGGATGACCTTTGATATTTTAATCTCTGTCTATAAAAGACAGGATGTGTTTGTGTGTGTAACGAATGCACGGCCGCAATTTTCGACGGATTTGCACCAAAATTTACATGCACATGCTCCAAGTTAGCGGGAATGCCAAGACAGACTTTGCATTTCCCAACTCGATTTTTTCATGCTTCTACGGCAGTTTTCATGTAGTTTGCGGCCATTTTCTTCTGGCCAGAGTGAGAACCAACAGCTGACTGACACGAATGTTAACTACCATACTAGCATTCAAAAACATTCGTCACAAGTGGGGAAAATTTAAATCTGCATGGCACTTTACTCCAATTGGCTCATTCGCTTGCTTAAACTCAACGTTGACTCTGATTCCGCAGAACTGGGTTGGGTGTGAAAAAGTAATTGTTGTTAACATTCTTTTTTCATTCGGTTTTTCCAGTTACGAGCCCTTTTTTAAAGCTGATCGTTTTGTGTTCATTTTGTTTAGTTCTTTTTTTTGTAACAGATTTAATGTTTAGTATAGAGCTTAGAAAAAATTCGCAGTGTGAGAGACAAGAAGTTAGGCATGTAGCAACATCAACACGGCAAGGGGCGCTCCTTTAAAGGCAAGGAAGGGCAAAAATATTTTAAGTCAAGTGATAGCGATTGCTGTATGAGTCGTACAATTTTTGAATCAAGCATGGGCAACGCCGGGCCATGCTGCTAGTACAAAGATAATACAAATATTCATATAATCGTGAAACAAAAGAAACACATGGAGATATGCAATAAAGAGATATTTAATAAAAACAGCTGTGGATTCAAGCTGTCATGATATTTATCGTGGGTTCAAATCCTGGCTTGGCTTTTCATTAAATAAAATAACAACTGTAAGTGGATGTGCGGGTAGTGCAGTAATTAGCTTTTAGGAAACGGAAATCGAGGAAGCGAGTTCGAATCAGTAATGTTCATATTTGTGTCACGTACAATTGGGAAAAGTAAGAATCCTTCTCTTCCCATCTTCACCAGTTATGTGTTAAATAGCGGTGTAGACCGGTATTTCTAGCCTTAGTTGGCAACCTTCAGCTAAATATCTAGTAAGCATAAACACTGATAATTTTGTTACATTTAAGGTCCAATATAGTTTCTATCCATTTTGATGTGGTTTACTGGGTCAGAAAGCGCTTGATCTTCAGAAATTCTATTCAATTCTATGCTGGTAACTGTTTGTCTTTTATTCCTGATTTCAGTCTTTTTTAAGATTATTGCTTTTCCTTCCATTCACCGGGATTTAGGATTTAGGAATTCTCTACAGAGAAAAATCTGAAGCAATTGCGGCAGGGGATCGCACCTCCTGAGGGTTCGTTTTGAGCTTTGAGGAATTTGTTTTTAGATATTTCTGTACTTTTGGAACAGATCGAGCGTATAGGTCAGAGTTTCTCCCAGTTCACTAAAGGACACAGATCTTCCTAATACTTTGTCAGAAATGAGGAGCAGCTGGCCTAACCCTACTACTCTGGGTCATAACTTTCTGGCAAGGATCATGAATCAAGAGATGCTCTTTCTTTAAACTGGACTACCTAACAGTGTGATAAAGTTGTGTCTGCCTTACAATTTTATACATAAATGGCGGAGGAATGGATGCATTTGTAATTCATTTGAGAGAGAGATGTATGTCTTGTAGAGATAGAAAAATGTGTGTGTATGCAAGACAGCAAGCAAGAGAGAAAGAATGTTTATGTGTAAGTGAGAGAGAAGTAGAGAGAGGTAGAGAGAAGGGGAGAGAGGGAAAGAAATGGAACGTAGTCCGTATCGCTTTCATTTTTTTGCTTCACTTGTTGCCAGCGCGTCTGTATTTTGCCTGCAGCACGAACTGGAGAAGTCAACACCAATTTGCGTCGCCAAGCAACCATTTATTGTATCTTGCTTTTGTTCCTTGCGTTTCGTAGAGTCAACTTCTTTCCACCTGTCCACTTCCGTCCGAGCCACTTGATTTCCTCAGCCAATCAAGACTTAAAACCGCAATCCTTCTTCCCCGTTCCTATAGAAAAGTTACCTTCACAGCTCCTTCGATCACCGACATGTTTTCCCCAATTGTTTTTGATTTGAAGCGTTGATAAATCCACCCTCACTTACCTTCGCCCCCTATGCTCGACGCCATCATTCTCTTTAGCGTGACAAAAGATTCGCGCTTTTTTTTCTCTTTAGGCCAGCTTTGTGTTGGCGTTGTCGCATTGTGATTGAATAAAAAAAAAAGTTATTTTGGCGTGGAAGTGGCTGACCTGAGCTTAAATATTTATAAGTTTAGTAAATGATTGTGACTGTGCATAGATATACAAAAGGATTATCCAGACTTACGAAAGGATTATCCAGCCTTACAGATGTGGGTTTAAATATGCACCTGCCTTTTTGTTTTCAAGTTCAAATCACTTAGCTGATTCAAGAATATAGATTTACTCCGAATCAACCAAGTCTACCACAAATCTCTATCGATATTATTTGGAGTTATCAGGTAATCATCTTCCATGTGCTGTTGTGTCTCTTCAGAACGAGGCAAGTCACAGATCTCCACATTTTCTTATTTTTTGTAGCTCTTAGTAAGTTTTATCTTTTTGTAATCCCTCACAATTTCTGTTCTGTCATTCATTTACGCAAACTCATTAGGTGACTTACTCGTTGCTTTCCTCTGGTCCTTCCAAAAATTGGTGAGTGATCATGTAATTCAAAACTAACCCAACTGAAATATCTTGACTCGATTATCAACGAAGAGGGCCCCAGAACAGACAAAAACTCAAGAGCAGCACAAAAGATGGCAGCTGAAAGGAGCATCTAGAAATCTGACGGTTCAAAGAAGATTTCAAAAGTAACTAGTAGCGACTTCGCTTATATATATATATATATATATATATATATATATATATATATATATATATATATATATATATATATATATATATATATATACTAATTTAAAAACATGGTTCCATTGCTACACAGGAATTCATACATAGATGTCCTCAAGGACAAATGGCACAGTGGAAGAAAGGCGTTGGTTAGATCCAGTGACAGGACCCAAAGATTGTGAGTTCAATACCCGGTTAAGGCAGTGGAGACTTGGAGACGGGAATTAATAGGAGATAACTGACAACTATTAGACATGGCACGTGGAACTAGAACAGTCCATTCCAGTGAGCGAAATAAAGGGTTCACTTCGACATTTCAACCACCCGGAGAAGGTCGGAGCGTTGTAATAAATATGGCGACAAAGATGAGGACAATAGTCCGAATAATGTAAAGAGTGTGTCTTTGAAATCCTTTTTATACGATACTCAATTTCTATGGTGCATTGCCGTACATGAAATATTTTTTCTGAAAACTATGGCTCTACGTGAGCCTTCAAAAATCAAAATATATCTGAAACTGAAAATACCTTTTGGAACTGTCCAAGGGCCCACATAGAGGGTGTAATGAGTAAATTGTCGCCATTTTATATTTTTAACTTCGCGCATGCGTGTTTTTTGTTTTGTCGATTGCACAATATAGTATAGACAGTTGTGCACCGTCTGTGAGAAAAAGAGCACTATGTATCAATTCAGTGCGCCAGAAATTTGTAAACGACATTCGTACCGGAAACTTCAATACGAACATTTTGTTCGAGTGTTTGGGTGTCAGTCTGAGTACAGTTATGAGGATTCGGAAAGAGTTGGATGAGTCTAATGGTGATTACAAAGGTACGGCAGCTTCGAAAACTTACTCTGATCTTTCTGATAAGAAAGGAATTACCGAAATTGTTCCAGAGGACCTCAGACTAAACACGGAGGCCTATATCAAATGCAATGAGGAGGTAGTGTTGCCCAGGATCAAGCGAATGACTGCTGAAAGAATCTATGTCTAGAAACAGGGCTCTGCACCATACTACACAAGCATGAGAAACCAATCATTACTGTCAGACAATTTCTGCGACTACATTACCCTTCACCTAACTCCCTAGACTGCAAATCTCTTGATCATTATGTGTGGGTCACAGTTGAGCGGGAAACTAACAAAACTCCTTGTTACACCAGAGATGATCTGAAGGAGAGGATTATTTCAGCATTCACCAACTTAAACAAGGACACCACCCAAAAAGAGTTGCAGGAGATTCCGAAGACGCCTGGAGGTCGTGGTTGAAGCCAATGGCGATTTGATTAAATAAATTTAGTCATTTGTATTTCAAGATATTTTTTGTGTAATTATGGTAAATATATCTGTTAAAATGAAATGTCAGTGGTATTTTTTATTATTTTTGAGTCATTTAGACGACAATTTATTCATCGCATCCTGTATTGACCATTTAGAATCCCATACCAAAACATTACACTATCTCTGCCTTTGTGATCTTTCAACCTGTGATGGTGGTTAACGCTTCAAGTCATTCAGGCTTTATTCAAGCATTTTGGACCATTGATGGTAGAACGTGATTCTTCGCTGAGAATTACAGTGCCGTTCGATAAAAGTGACTCACCTGATTTTTTTTTTACTTAAAAATTTGTTCGCCTATTGTTTTTGGGGTCAGACTAATTTCTAATCTTACTAATATAAAGACCCCTTCCCGACCAACTAATAAAAAAGTTTACTCACCCTAAGGTATTCTATTGATAATTATAATTTTGGATATAAATGAGATTTAGGGAAAACTCTGTGCAAAAAAAGTGACTCACTTATTTCCTACAATTAGTAATCAAGAGAAACATAACCGAACAGCTTTAAATAAAGCATAATAGAGGTATAATTTATTTATAATAGGTAATATAGTTCGAAATATTTAATAATCTATGGGTCCTCCTTTATTTTGCATAACCTTTTCAACCCTTTTTGGCATTGACTTGATTAGGTTCTGGCAAATCTCATCTCCAAGCATTGAATTCCATTCGGATATGAAATTCACAATCAAATCCTCTTTGTTGCTCAACTGCTCTCTCGAGAGCCTCTACTTTATAATGCTCCATAAGTTTTCTATGGGGTTGAGGTCAGGAGATTGGGGCGGCCATGTCATAACACTCACCTGCTTCTCATCAAAGTATTGCTTCATCAATTTTGATTTGTGACAGGGAGCATTATCCTGCATAAAAATGAACTTAGTGGGGTCGATTTGCACCCTTTCAGCAGAAGGAAGCAGACAAGACTCTACAATTCTCTTGTACTGATCGCTCCTGAGGGTCTTTTCAATAGGTTTTAAGAAACCAGTTCCATGAAAAGAAAAGCATTCCCAGAACATTATACTGAACGGATGCTTGACAGTACTTACTGCTGAATTCAAAGAGCTTTCAAAGCTTCTTCTTCGGATTTTAGATCGCTTATCCTTTGAATTTAGCTCAACTTTCGTTTCATCGGAGAAGAGAACATTTAGTAAAAAAAAAAATCAGGTGAGTCACTTTTATCGAACAGCACTGTAAGTTTGCCCAATTGTATATTGCATATTCTGTTCCTTATCTCATTCGATTTTCTTGTTGAATATCTTTTAAACGAACGGTTTTGAACTCTTTTTTGTCGCTTTAGAACCCGACAACTTTACGTATTGACACCTGCTCGTTGCTACACTGCAAAAAGGTTTCATAGCTTGACACAAATATTTTTTATTCTTTATTCTTTTTTCTGATAATGCCTCCAAATTGAACCTATCAAATCCGTGTAAGAGTCGTCCAGGATCACCGAAGCACCTCTTTATGTTTGGGCAATATCTGACGATCATTTTCCCAGTCTCATACATTGTTTTTTTTTTTTTCAAGCTCTTAAGCTATTATGTGTTTCTTTCCATGCTTAAGACTGACGAGTAGAGGTTTATTCCTTGTTTCCTGTTTAGGATTGGGTTTCCGGTTCCTTCTAAAGTCTGCTTCTACACTATAATTCTAACCTCTGCGACTGAACTCTGAAATGTCATCCACTCATTAAATCTTAACCTCTTCAAGTCTAGAAAAAGCCATTATCTTTCCTGCATAGCCCCAAGAACTTCACTTCTCTTTTCTTACGCTAATACAACTCCTCACAATAACCCTCTACCTTGCTGAGATCTCGGGGCATGAATTGGATAATCATTATTAAAAAAATATTAAAACTTCAAACTCATTAATCTGAGACGACAAAATTTACGACAGCTCATAAAATGGCTGCCATTTACATGTATCTGCGCAGAAAGAAACAGTTTTCTTCGTAACTGCGCAACAGTCACCAAGACGTAACAATCACCAAGTAAATATATATATATTTTTTTATATATTGATAAAACATGAAGTCACTTAAATTGTAAGTCGCAGTGTATATGTAGTTTTATTTTCATATAGCCATACAACACACACGCATATATATTTGGGTATCTATAAATGGTGTTTATCTGGACAGCAATCTTTCGTTTATGGTGAAAGAGCAAAGGAAAGCAAACGGAATTAGAGTAGTAAAGAACGTAGTGGAGAACAAGATAACTACTTTAGCTTTTTGATAGTTTTCTCATACAGATCTTTATTGCGTATAACTTTATCTGGGATGTTTGAAGTGGTTTTTGAGTCTAATTTTCCTAGGAGAGAATCAAACATTAAATGGTCTCATAGGTGGACAAAATATTGGGGCAGAAAATGAGTATGCCACTAACTGAACCACATATTAGCATTGATGACATATACTTACATGTGTGTGAGACCCGTTGAACGCGTAGCCGTTGTATGCGAGCCAAGTGAATGTGCGAAAGTTCGAACACGCCGGCGTGGACGCCGTGGGAGAAAGCCAGAGACTGGTTCTCGTACGGGCGCTTGTTGTTACCGAGTGTTTGTCATCACGGTCGAGACGGGCGTCGTATGCGAGAAAACTCAGCCCCATGTCTTTTGGGTTAAACGAACGGGACTCTCAAGGGCTATATATATATATATATATATATATATATATATATATATATATATATATATATATATATATATATTTAAATACATTTTTATGTATATATATATATATATATATATATATATATATATATATATATATATTAAAGACATTTTTATGTTTAACATTTTTTTATACATACAAGTATTTAAGTAAATGCTCTGTTTTATGATAAACCGTATTAAATAACAAATAAAACAGAGCATTTACTTAAATATTTGCATCTATAAAAAGAATGTTAAACATAAAAATGTCTTTAAAATAATTGTCGGACTTTGTCCATTTCATAATGTGTAACGTCATTTGTTTAAATTTGATACGCCATGAGCAGTTATGAATGTACGTGAGAGATTCATGGAAGATTGAAGTTTATAAGCAGTAAATTCGACCTTGCCTACCGAACGATCCTTAGTGGCCGAAACGGTTAAGGCACGTCAGGCTATATGACGGTTCCGTATAGGATACAGGTTCGAATCCTGTCGATTACGAATATTTTCTATGAAACATTTCTGGGACATTCAGGCCGGTAAATGTTATTTAATACTGTTTATTATAAAACAGACCATTTACTTAAATACTTGTTAATCTAAAAAAAAGAATGTTAAACATAAAAATGTCTTTAAATAATTGTCGGACTTCGTCCATTTCATTATATATATATATATATATATATATATATATATATATATTGTCATCCACAGACAGACTGTTTCGGTGTATCACAGCTCATCAGTGTGGCTAGACGTCCGGTTGCCTCTGGCAAGAATCGAAAACCGGCGGAATTCACGTCAGTCGGAAATTTTACCCTGAAGCCGTTGGCTCACGGCAGAGAAGGTGAATTTAACTCGATTCGATTTACCGAAGAGTCTTGCATTATTAGCCGCAATAGTCACTGTTTACAAACCCACACATCCTGCCCAGAGAGCTCAACCGAAATAAATTTTTCAGGAGCATATATATTGTCATCCATATATATATATATATATATATATATATATATATATATATATAACCGGTCTTCTTCAGTTGTATGTCGATCCAGATAGCCTACAAGGGACTGAACCCTTTATTTAATCTATGAGGGTTGACTACTCTCGTTCCACTGCCAATGTGTAGGAATATCTTATCTATGTCTTAGTTTGAGTACTGTTCAGTTATTGCTTGTCTTTTTTCCACTGAAAATCACAATTACGATAACATCAAAGACAAAAACATACGATATATTCGACAAGGATAGACGAGGTCAAACTTTGGGCGGGGATTGGATACACTGGAAGCAAGTCAGTTTGACCGCCATCAAGCACTGACATTAATCCTATGGAATTTGCGATATGGCCCTATAATGGAGAGCGATGTTTCACATATGCTCAAGATCGTCACAAAGGGTAAATATATATGAGAGAGAAAGAAATAGAGAGAGAAAGAGAATGAATGAAAGATATATATATATATATATTGAGAGAGAGAGAGAGACAGTGAAAGATAGATAGATAGAGAAAGAGACAAATATATAGAGAGAGGTAGATAGACAGAGAGAAAAATAAAGACAGAAAAAGGAAAGAGAGAGAAAGATATATATATATAGAGAGAGAGATAGAGAGATAAAGAAAGAGAGAAATAAACAGATAAAGAAAGAGAGATAGAATGATAGAAAGAAAGAGAACTATAGAGACAGATATATATTTATATATATATATATATATATATATAGAGAGAGAGAGAGAGAGACAATGATAGTGACAGATAGAGAGCAAAGGGGAGGGAGAAAGAGAGAGAGAGAAAGAAAGTGTAATATATAGAGAGAGAAAAAAGAGATAGATAGAGAGAAAGAAATAGAAAGACATAGAGTGAGTGACATATATATACATACATATATATATATATATATATATTTAAAGAGAGAAAAAATGAGAGAGATAGAGAAAAAGATATATATATAGACAGATAGAAAGATAGCGAGGAAAAGAGAAAGATATATATATATATAGAGAGAGAGACAAACAGGATGAGAGAGAGAGAGTGAGAGAAAGAAAGATATAGACACTTATAGACACATATATTTATATATAGAGAGAGAGATAACGTGATATAGAGAGAGAAAGGAAGATAAAGAAAAGTGATATATAGCGAGATAAATATATATGGAAAGAGAGATAAAGAAAGGGATAGAGAGAGAGAATCAGAGACAAATATAGCGAGAGGCATATATATAGAGAGATATAGAGAGAAAGAGAGAGAGAATGAGAGAGAGAGAGAAAGAAACAGATATATATATACTTATAGAGAGAGAGAGAGATAAATATATAGAGACAGAGGCATAGAGAAAATATATATAGAGAGATGTATAAAGGGAGAGATAAATAAAGGGAGACAGAGTGAGAGAAAGAAAGAGAGATATAGAGACAGATATATATAGAGAAAGAGATAGACAGAGAGAGAAAGAGAGAGAGAAAGAGAGTGATTTATAGAGAGATAAATATATATATATAGAAAGGAAGATTGAGAAAGAGAGAAAGAGAGACAGACAGATAGAGTGATATATATATATATATACATGTATATATAGAGAGATAGAGATAGATAAAACTTGATATATATATATATAGAGAGAGAGAGAGAGGGAGAGAGAGAGCGAGAAAGAAAGAGATAGATAGATAGATAGGTAGATAGAGAGGGAGAGAGGGAGAGAGGGGGGAAAGAGCGTTTAGTCATCCAGATATACCTGAAAGGGCAGGCATTTTGTAAACTTGGAACATTGCCCACTCTTTACAGGAGTTCATCAGAACAATGCTGTACTTAAGAATAGTTTGAAATGTTTGCTTCCCATTAAAAGATAGATAGATAGATACGAACAGACTGAGATAGATAGATAGATAGATAGATAGATAGATAGATACAAACAGACTTAGATAGATAGACAGATAGATAAATAGATAGATCAATAAATAGATACAAACGGACTGAGATAGATAGATAGATACATAGATAGATAGATAGATAGATAGATAGATAGATAGATAGATAGATCGATAGATAGATAGAAGCAGAATGGGATAGATACGAATAGAATGTGATAGATAGTTTGATAGATAGATACAAACAGACTTAGATAGATAGACAGATAGATAAATAGATAGATCAATAGATAGATACAAACGGACTGAGATAGATAGATAGATAGATAGATAGATAGATAGATAGATAGATAGATAGATAGAAGCAGAATCGGATAGATTCGAATAGAATGTGATAGAAAGATAGATAAATAGATAGATCGATAGATACAAATGGACTGAGATAGATAGATAGATACGAACAGACTGAGATAGATAGATAGATACGAACAGACTGAGATAGATAGATAGATAGATAGATAAATAGATAGATAGATAGATAGATAGATAGATAGATAGATAGATAGATAGATAGGGGGGTTGAGTAAATGAAAGTAAAATGAAAAAGCGAAAATATATGTTTGAATGAAAAAGAAAGAACTTTAATCAAGAAGTGGAAAATATAATAAAAGTAGATTATAGAGGAAGATTATAGAGGAAGAATCTTTCCAGATGAAGCCAAGAACCACTAAAATGTGACTAAAATAACCAAAGAAAAGCGAACTTTTGGTTACAATTGTCGTTGATTCCGACGGAAAAATAAAAAATAAAACGAGACATTAAAAACAGTTTACAAGAGACATATTCTTCGGCAGATTCTAACAATTAATATTTTGGCAAGGTGAAATTTTCAATTGTATATGTCGGAATACAAATAACATTCATTTCAGTGAGGTTCCCAAGAACTTTCTACTATTGGTGTTTACCTATCCGTGTTCTGTGTGTCGTGTAAGTTTATACACTTGTCTATTTGTACTGTGTTATGTGATGTATCATCGAGATAATTAGACTCTACATGTATACACAAGTGTTTTTCAGGAGGTAAAGAATTCAGAACTGTCGAGTAACATCCAATCTGACAGTGAATGATGAGCAAATTTCTCAAGAAAGGAAAAATATAATATTGAAACGTAACTGATGTCATTCTAAGGATTGATGTTGAGAACAGTATTGACAGAGAATTGTTTTAAAAGAGGAACTACAAAAACTGGTGCTAATAATCAGATAGTGACAACTAACATTTTGAGGAAAGAGTGCTAGGAGAATTAGACACTCATAATGAAAGCAATAAATCAGAGAAGAAAGCCGATTAAGGTGATGATAGAGTAAGTAGCAGAAAAAAAAACAATTGTGCAACAATTACTTCGAGTAAAAAACAGACATGAAATTGTGGAGGGCTATGTTCACCAAGTCCGGAAGGAAGATAGATAGATATAAATAGTCTTAAATATTGGGTCTTCCCATATGTTCTGTCAGAAATTTTAACTTTTTGTTAAAATGAACGAAATTTAAAGAGTATTTTATAATGTCTAATGGAGCTGAACATTATTTTTATGTTTAGATGCATTTAAACTGATCAAATATTATTTCAGAGAACAATAAAATAAAATTTTGTTTGATTAAGTACCCAAGAATCATTTGAGGCACATAATGCTTTATGAGTTCAAGAAAGGAAACTCAGCTGCCGAAGCAGCTAGAAACATTCACTCAGTTTATGGAGAGGAATGTGTGAATGAAAGAACTTGCAGAAGATGGTTTGCAAAATTCAGAGGTGGAGATTTCACCCTTGAAGATGAAGATCGAACCGGACGTCCAGTTGAGTTTGATGAAAAGCTTCTTGAAGCAGCCTTTGAAGAAAATCCCTCTTTATCAGTTGAGGAATTGGCAGTGGTTCTCAGTTCAGACCATACAACTGTTCATCGTCATCTTCAACTACTTGGAAAAGTTCCTAAACTTGGAAAATGGGTGCCTCATTAATTGTCTGAAAACAACCCCAAATCCCGAGTTGACATCTACTCTTCTCTCCATTCTGGCCAACTTGTTTCACTTTTTTTGAATAGACTTGTGACTGGCGACGAAAAATGGATCTTTTATCGAAATGTTAAGCGTCGTAGACAGTGGCTTGGTAAAGGGGAAGGACCCCAACCACAGCCGAGAAGGGAACTTCATGGGCAAAAGGTTCTTCTTTCAATCTGGTGGGATTGCCAAGGAATAATCCACTTTGAATTCTTACCAGCTAATGGAACAATTAATGCTCAAATATACTGTCAGCAATTAGAGCGTTTGAACCAAGTTTTGAGGAAAAAAAACTGCTCTAGTGAATCGAAAACGGGTGATGTTTCATCAGGATAGTGCGCGACCACACACAGCAAGAATCACGTCATAAAAGATCGAAGAACTTGGTTGGGAGAAAATTCCTCATCCACCTTATTCTCCCGACCGTGCTCTTTCAGACTACCATTTGTTTCGTAGCTTACAGAATCATTTGGAAGAAACAGCTTTTGTAACACAGGAAGAGGTTAAAACTGACATTTTTGAGTTCTTTGAATCAAAGCCAAAATAATTTTACAGTAATGGAATTAGTAAGCTTGTTAATAGATGGAAGGAAGTCATAGATAATCAGGGAAAATACATTGTTGATTGAATCTGTAATTAAATGTAACATTTGTTCACTTGTTTTCTTTATTCAAAATTTGGACAGAACTTACCTGATAGATAGATAGATAGACAGATAGATAGATAGATAGATAGATAGATAGATGAGGCTTGCTTTGAAATGTTAACTTTTCTGAAACAAAAAAAAATGTAAACAGTTTGATTCCTGTCGGAAAACTTCCTTAGTATGACTTCTTGATCTCCATGCTCAAAGTTCCTTCAGGATGTTGGCGATTATGGCTCTCTACAATTTCCTGTCCACTGTAGATCTTTGTAAATGTTGCCTTTTTGTTTTTTCTCTTTTTCTGCCATCCACTTACACAAGCTCGTTAGGCAGGGGTTAAGCGCTATATTTATCTGTCCTTTTTGTTTTCAATGTCCCGTGAGTGTCAAATTTTCCAAGCCCTTTCTCATTATGTTCCTTAGAAATTTCAACTGTCTGATGTTAAGTATAAATGTCCTTTTTGTTTCCATATTCTCTAAAACGTGATATTCTTAGCATTCTTCCGTAGAATAACATTTTATGTTGCTTCAAGTCTATACTTCATCTGTGAGGAGAGTCACTGCTATATCGAAGTATTGATATTACGTAACAGTTCAGTACTCATTCCTCTGTTTCTAACAAATTTTTCATGTTTCTTAATACTCTACTTAACGTTGAGATGGCATCTTTCGCTATCACAAGTCGCCTTTGGATTTCAGTGTTGCACATTCTGTCCTCTGTTAAAACACTTCCTAGAGATTTAATTTAATATACTTGCTTGATTTTTGGCATCTCAGATTTCCAATTTGCATGTTAGGCTCTCCCCTTTGTTCACAACCATTTTATTATGTCTTGCAAGTGATGCCTAGTCCTTGCTTCCCCTTACTACTTTCTATACGAGTATCTGCATTTTACTTTTCGTGTCTGATATCAACACTGTGTCATCACCATCTCTAATAGTGGTTAGATATGGACTGAATAATTTCCAGATGCTGTATTGTTGTATTGATTCGTTCAAGGAAAATCTGCACCAAATCCCTTCATTTGATGTTAGGATTATTCCCTCGAATTGCAACTGCACCAGTGCACCTGAAGTTGGAACATCTTACGTAATACCAAAACTTGAAAGACCAAGGGCACACCACATAAAAGATTGACCTTAGTGCTGACTTTGACTTCATTGACAAATAGCGATTTCCGTACAATAAGCCAGTGGTGACTGTGAGCCTGGATGTGTGTGTGGTAGAACATCGGCGTTCCGAATATTAGATCCGGCTTCGAATCTCACGAGTGCTGAATTATATCATATCTACTTGAGGTGGCAATACCAGCATGAAGGGAAGTGCGTGAAACGCGTGCCACGTGTTGACGGAAGATCTTTGAACGAAAATGGTCACAAAACCCGTACCACTTGATGACGCAAGGCCTTTGAACGAAAATGGTCACAAAACCCGTACCACGTGATGACGCAAGGCCTTTGAACGAAAATGGTCACAAAACCCGTACCACGTGTTGACGCAAGGTTTTTGAACGGAAATGGTCACAAAACCCGTAGTACGTGATAACGCAAGGTCTTTGAACGAAAATGGTCACAAACCCATACCACATGATGACGCAAGGTATTTGAATGAAAATAATCACAAAACCCGTACCACGTGTTGACGCAAGACATTTGAACGGCAATGGTCACAAAACCCGTACCACGTTGCATTATAAGTCACAAGTTGGATGTGTATGTGTAAGAACCACAAATATGACTTACCTGTAGATTGCAACAGGGGTTAAATATTTGGAATGTTGAATTAAAAAGTATTGAATCTTCAGTTATTTTGTTGTTAAAACTGTAGCCATCAATAAAGAATCCGAGTTAAAAATAAAAGAATGAAAAACACCATTCATTTCTGATTGAATAATGCCGAATGTCGTTTCGCCTTTCAGCCAATCAGTTTTGTTACATTTGTTACTGCTGGTCATTTAATTCAAATCTCAATTTGGTGTATCATGGCTCCTGGGGAAAAGATACATTCTGTCATTAATATAGTCCTGGGTATGGTAATAAATTACATTCGAAAGCAAGGCTTCTGATCAGGAGGGTTCCTTGGTATGACGATAAACTACATACGGCAGAACTGCCTCTGATCGGAAGAGTGGAGGTTTTGTGGAGCATGGAGCAACCTCTTAATTGCTGTCTTTCCCAATTCCACCTTGACCCGGGGTAGTAGAACCTGTTAGGGTCCCAGCTATGGGCAAATAGTAAAACTCCTAAGACAACAAAAGCAACAATAACAAAAACACTATGAAGCTATAAAAATACATTTTTATATTAAAATTACCAGTAATAAAGTTTTAAAGGAAAATTTCCAGCAACAACATTTTATCTGTAATTAAAGGAATACAGTTGCGTTCAAAATATATTTATTTGAAACCATAAAATTGTGTTCAAAATATTTAAATTTCGGTATATTTGGATTTGGATATATCAACCCATAGAGATTGATATATCGCTAAAGAATAATCATCTTAATGAAATCAAACTATATTCGAAAATATAACTTTAACAAAACTACAACATAAAATACACATTGCACCGCCTATAATATGTATATTCACACAAATGTGTATATGCGCAAAAATCTGAGTATCATTTACCATGTATTCAATTGTGAAAGCAGAATAACGTATATCATATTTCTATTACTTCAAAGCTAACACGAAAATTTAATTTCGTCATTTAATGACTCATAAGCATACTTTAACAGAAATGCAAGTATGCATTTTTAGGGTTTATATATATATATATATATATATATATATATATATATATATATATATATATATAAAAGAAATGAGTGTTGAGAACTTATGCATGATAATAAAGTATAAATTAAAATAATGTCTATGACGTGTCGAAAGTCTGTGTACATAAAGCGTGCGGTTTTAAAACGTTCCGCTTCTCTCGCTGCTATACTTATGCGTACATATACCTTCGTATTTCATTGTTCCTTTATCGATAATTGTTTTGTAGAAGCGTTAGTGCTTGTGATTTGCATGAGGGAATATCTTTGTCCGTGTAAAATAAATTACTTTGGTGAATACGTATTTGTGTCTGGCACTCTTTTGATAAGAAACAGAAGCATTGTGCTCAACCAACCCGTATTTCTTGAAGAATTCGACCCGAACAGCAATGTCCTTACTTTCTTAGTGATCTACATGACGAAAAACTTTTGAATCTAGTCTGTACAAGAAAAAGATAATCAGGAGCAATCGATCTGTTCAGACTAATATCCTCATCTTCGCTTTTATAAACACTACGAGGAAATCGCGCAACGTTAATGCAGGATGAACTAAATAAAAACGCGCGATTCCAACCACCCAACGTAACATTTCATTTTATTCAACACCCGACTTCGTAAATCACCTTCAGGCAGTCGGTGTGTGGCCACGTGATATCTACATTCTCGTGTGAATGAATGTGACTCTCTTTACTTACTTCTGGGTGAGTCTTTAAATCACTATCAGCCATACAGGATTTTTTCCCACGCGTAAACATCTTAGGCACAGCTGGGTTGACTATGTATTTACATAACGAGAACAGCCGCAAACATTGGGCTAACCGCTTATTGCTCTCTAGGCTAGGAAGCTATTTCTGCCATCAACTTTGAACTAATAGAAATAAATGTTATTCTGCTTTCGCAATTGAATGCATGGTAGATGATACTCAGATTTTGTGCATATACACGTTTCGGTGGACATAATTATTATAGGCAGTGATATGTGTTTCTTAGACGTTCTCTGAGTTTAGGCTAAGACACATAGTGCAATCGTATTATGGATAAAATCACTGGCTAGCTGCATCAGTTATACATGGGTTCAATCCCTGGTCCAGGTAGTGCAGATTGTAGAGTACTATCGATTTTTTGTACCTTTCTTAGTCGTTTTAATTTCCAATGATGAATAAATATTTGTGTTCGATTAACATTTTTTCTGTCTCCAAATTTTTTTTTTTAAGTTTTAATTCTAAGAAAGATTACGATTCGAAAATGTGTAACATATTTTATCATCTTGGTATGCCAAACATTACTCTGACAAAATTAAAAGGAAATGCACTTTTTTAATCATAGCATCCCAGGCAAGGGAGTAAAGCCACTAAGACACAAATGGTTACTGGGCGTGTAAGTATTAGAAAAATATTAAGGAGCGGGAACAATAAAAGAGTAATCAAGAGGACAATAGACAATGATTGTTATGGCATTTAAATTTTTGAAGATCAAAGTTGACCGGAGGAGAGTGCCATAAGTTTCCATACTGTTAATATAGAATTTACGGTTACGTCTAGACAGTTCAACTGTGAACTGATGAGACCTAGCTACCAATCTAGTACTGCGCTTAAATTCATAAAGTCATGGTACCATATCAAATCGTTTATCGAAACAATTACCATGAAAGAATTTATAGAAAAGGCACAGGGAAGCCGCAGGGAGCTACATAACGGCAGTGGAAAAGTGACTGAAGCCGAAACCCGAGGTCAGTACCAATAATATTGCTGATTCTTCTTTGGATTTTATCAAGAATCTGTAAATATACAGTAGGAGAATTGAACCATATGTGGCAGCAATATCCAAAGCATGGGTGAATGGTAGACTTATAGATATGTAAAATAGATTCTGTCGGGAAAAAATTGTCTTGCACGACACGGTGAACCCACCTTCCTAGTAGCAGGCATAGAAATGAGTATGTGAATTCGATGTCAAGGCATTTCCTATTAAAGTCAGACAGATCGGTATTTTGAGAGTAACCGAATGGTAACACCTGTTAAATAATTTTCGCAAAATAGTCAAAATTAATCTTTGGATAATCACCACTATTCTCTGTACCGAATCCCTTTATGACACGGCTGCCTGTTGTCTCTTCATAGTCCTAAACAGTATAGGTCCCTTACTATCCTTCTAAGGCAATGTTCTGCCATCCATTTGCACAAGCAGTTTCACTCTGCTCCTCTTGCCTTCAATATGTCGCGTGAATGTCAATTTACACCAAACCCTTTACTCATTACGTGTCCTTGAAATGTCTACTGTCTTTACTGGCCATTTTCGTTGCTATTTTTCTTAAAAATCTATTCGTCACACATCCATGTTATTCCCAATATCCTTCTGTAGAGCAGCCTCTTTTATTTATCTTTGAGGATACTCCCCAGCATTCACTGCCATATAAGAAAACCGATATAACAGAGATCGACATTTTCCTGATACTCTTAGTTTTTGATAGGCATTTTTCGACTATTCTAGTGCATCTTGGGATTTATCTGTCAAATCGTTCCTAGTCTGATGTAGCAATTCAGGGTTAAATTTCAGCGCTTACTTGATTTGGCGCCTCTTATTTGCTGCTCGAATCTTAGGCTGTCTCATCTGCTCACGACCATTCAATTCTTTTATCTTACAATTAATGCTGATTTCTTTTTTCTTTACTGATTTGGGTAGAAGTTCTTGCAATTTTCTTTTCGCATCGATTATCAACACACGATTGATTCATAATATTTGCATATCTTATGCTGTCAAGTTTGTCTTTGCCAATGGGTGGAGTAATGGATAGCTGATCGGATTGAGGAATCGGAGAGCCGAGTTCGAATTACAGTCGAATCCATTACATTCACTTACGTGCTAATACCCTTGGGAAAGGTATGAACCCTCTTCTTCTTCCGCCAGCACCGGGTAAATAGCAGGACAGATGGAGGGCAACTGGTATACAGCAGAAAGAAATGGTAATACCCTTGGGAAAGGTATGAACCCTCTTCTTCTTCCGCCAGCCACGGGTAAATAGCAGGATAGATGGATGGCAACTGGTATACAGCAGAAAGAAATGGTAACCTATTGCAGGGGGAAAATCTGCCTCGTCAGTCATGTATCGAAAGATATATGATCGAGCAGATTGAGGAATCGGTGAGCTGAGTTCGAATTCCAGTCGAATCCATTACATTCACTTACGTGTTAATACCCTTGGGAAAGGTATGAATCCTCTTCTTCTCCTTCCAGCTGTGAGTAAATAGCAGGACAGACCGGGTTCTATAGCCTTGGATTGCGACTGGTCTATCGCAGAAGAAATAGCAACCTACCGCGGGAAAGAATCTTCCTCGTCAGTCAAGTATCGAATGATACATGATCGCCTAAGCGTGAATTACGCATGGCACATAACTGACTAGTGTTTCTTTTTTCCCTCGCTTTTTAAGAAGAAATTCGCTTCCCATGAAAATCAAATGAATTCGACTGGAGTTCGAATTACAGTCGAATCCATTACATTCACTTACGTACTAATACCCTTGAGAAAGGTATGAAATCTCTACTTCTCCCCCTAACTATGGGTAAATAGCAGAACAAACCGGGTTCTATAGCCTTGGTCGCAATTGGTCTACCGCATAAAGAAATGTCAACCTACTGCGGGGAAAAAATCTGCCTCGTCAGTTGTTGACCATGTTCACCATAGTCTATGAATATAGAATCCAGCGCAGTACGTAATCTGTTCAATGAAACAACGTTAAAGATTAACACTCACGAGTCGGACACGCTACTGGATCTGACTATATCGCTAATATCACGAGCAGTTGTTGCGTAATTCTTCAGTCTTCGATATCAAAGGCTGGCAGCACATATTCGGGAAAAATATGGCCGCATTTATACACGTCGTATTGAATATTTTGAGCCTTCTGATTGGTTAAACTTCTATTGGTGATTTATAAAATGAGTCCTCATTTTGGCTGGCTCACTAGTACACCAGGGTACCCAAAAACTCTAACATCAGTCATGTATCGAAAGATACATGATCGCATAAGCATGCATCACGCATGGCGCATAACTGACTGTAAATGTTAACTAAATTCGGTGGGGAGACGAATTCGTCATTGTCGCCCATTTGCTGTTTTTGTATAGTTGCTCGGTTGATTTTCTACCCGTTTCCAGGCGTATTTTTCGCACATGTTCGGGATAATTCTTATAGATATCCTCATTTAGATATTTTCCTCTGAGAGTAAAAGAATCTTATGTCGCTAAGATGGTTATAGTGATCTATGAGTATTGTTAAATGTCTAAGCAATTTGCCTGCAGAACTCGTTTCCAGCTCCGTGCTTTCTAATCAACACCTTTAAAAATGTAATGTCTATCGTTATATTTTGTCTTCTTAAGTCAAGTTCTTTTATTGTCTTAGTGGTCTTATTGCCTTACCTGGGGTGAAATGAGTATAAAGACAAAAAAAAATATGAACGTTTTCGTTAAAATGAATGAGAAAAGATTGAGGAAAGCAGTTTCGTGAAACTGACCTTTATCTCATCGGATATAGGTCGATTTACCGAAAAGAAAAATTGTAAAAAAACATTTATGTTGGAGACGTATAAAAAGTGCATAAGCAGGGACATGGTCATATGAGTACTTGTGACTGTCAGACAACAAAATCTGTAAAAGAAAATGAACCATATTTTTTTTAATGATGATTGCAAATATGAAGAATAATTGAAAGTTTTAATAGGCATTTTATAATGTTTGTCTTTATCTGAAAAATCAAACTTAATCTTAAAATAAAAAAAAGAAAGAAAATTAAAGGAGAATGAATTTCGTCGGTAGAAGAAACTTATCTTTTTAATCTTGGAAAAAAATACAACTGTTCTCTTTGTCAATCATTCGAATCAATCCGTATGTCTCATAAATCGTATGTTTTTTTATTTGTCTCAAAATCGTATCGAAAGTCTAGATGCTGACTTTGATGTATGTCTTTGATAACCGTCTTTTAAATTTGCCTTTGATGTCGTTTTTGATGTCGATTTGACCCCATTTGAACCTATCGAACTTTATCAATTTCGGACGACTGTTTCTTACTGACTCTTTTTAGTTAATTTTTATTGGCAACAGAGAAAAGATCACAAGTAAAGATTTAGCTCTCAAGTTTTAAAACTCACTAAAAATGAAACTGAAAGGAAAAAAAAATAAAGATTAGTAATTGTTGACTATGATTTATTTAATAAAAAAAATTTGGTTAATTTTTTTTTCTAATTATCTTTACAGACATCAAGTGCCTGTTTTTAGAAAAGTGAAGCACATTTCCTGTACTTTATTAGCAAGCACGGTTGAAGGCTCAAATCAACGTCATAAAGAAATATTTTTTAGAAAATAAATGTATTTATTCACGTCGAGTATATATTTATCACCAATCAACTGCAAGAAGACAGAATGCACGGTTGTTAGTAAAATGTGGGAAATTTCAATCAGACTTACCAAAATCAAAAATGTACAAAAATTTAAATATCTAGGAACTCTTTTAACAAAGGACGAAAAATGCCGCGCTGAAGGCACATTGTGATAGACAAAGAAGCCTTCCAAAAGCTAAGCAGAGTACTGAGAAATAGAAAGATTTCGCTAGAAACAAGGAAAATAGTACTGAAAAGAGTACTGAAAAGAGTACTGAAAAGAGTACTGAAAAGAGTTACGTGATATCTGTTCTCCTGTAGGGCAGTGAATGTTGGATAACCTCCTCAAAGATGAAGAAGAGATCTGAAGCAACAGAAATGGGGTCCTACAGAAGGATGCTGGGGATACCATGGACCGAATATGTGAAAAACGACGAAGTTTTACAGAAAGCGGAAACAGAAATGAAATAAATACTTAACATGAAGAAGAGACAGTTGAAATTTCTAGGGCACATAATGAGGAAAGAGGGTTTGGAAAATCTGATACTCACATATCAAACTGAAAGCAAGGGGTACAGAGGTAATGAACGCATAACATACTTAGTGACCTTCAGTAAATGGATAGCAGAACAAAGTTTAGGAGAAATAATAAAAAGAGAACAAAGGATAGGAAATTGTGGAGAGCCATGATCACCTAATTTCTGAAGGGTTACGGCACGTAGAAAAAGAAGAATCAATTTGAGTAAATGGAGGGTGGAAGAGGGTTTAGGAGAAAAAATAAAAAGAGAAAATTTACTAAAAGCTACAAGGACATGAAATTGTTGAGAGAAATGAACGCCAACGTCCTGAAGGCACACGGCACATAATGGCAGAAGAATGAATTTGAGTAAATGGGTGGTGGAACGGAGTTTAGGAGAAATAACATGAAGATATTAGCACAATATCATCATCACGGTGTTTGTTGTTTTTCTAAGACAACAAATTCTTGTGTTCATTTTTCTAAGACAAAAATGTTGTGTTCGTCTGAAAATTAAATTTTTACTTGTGAAGTGAAAAACGCTAAGGTTATGTACTGTAGGGTTTTTTTTTAATTTTATGATTTAACCGTCAAGTTATTGAAATGTATAAATATTAAAAAAAATATATTTAAAACTATTAGTTAAAACCTAGATATTTTAAACTATTTGCTGTAAACATTTTAAAATAACACCCTGATGACGACATTGTGCTAATGTCGAAAGGACTCTGAATAAAATGAACATGCATCAACATAGTAATTTTCTATCTTCCTTTAATAGGCATACTAAGAAATTTGTTTGTAATTACGAGAGGATCCTATTAAAAATAAGTAGACGAAACTTGTCTAAATTATCTAACGAGACACACACACACACACACATATATATATATATATATATATATATACACTTATATATATATATATATATATATATATAATAATTCATAATAATAATATAATATTCAGTTGACAATATAATAATAATATAATATTCAGTTGACAATATGAATACAATAGCGTTTTCTAAATTGTAGTTGCTAAGGGCATTTTGTTTGTTGTTTATAGTTACTTTGTTTTTAATAAATTCATTCCGTTTTTGCCTTGAAAAGTTCACATTGGACGAAACGCATCGGCTAATAATACAGTTTTCCTATCGTCTTTTACCTTTAGAGAACTAGTGCACAGCGTACCACTAAATATCCGAACAGATGTGTCACTGAGTTTAATCTATCCAGAATAATGTCAAAGTCTAAGTAAATGTATCTAATTAAACAAGACCCTCTTAGGAAAGGCATCGATTTAATTATATTGTTTAGGTTGTCCACAAAGTTTGGCACTTCGTGTCCTTTGTAAATGACTAGATCTTAGATAAGAGTTGGGAAACATCGTTCCTCTACCGAGCAATCAATCTTGATAGATATAACATCAATATCAAGCGAGTTTCTCTTACATTGTTTCTCAATATGGCGACAAAGATTTTTAATATCCGACAAACGACTAGAGAAAAGAGACGGGAAAGTCATAAAAATTCTTTATTAACTGGTAACTTGATATTTCAAGTAAGAGAGCAATATTCTTTTCGACAGGTTTAAACCCATATAGTAATCAAAGAAAAAAAATGTAATGGCCGTAAATAACTACAGCAACGACAAATTAAAAAAATATCTAAAAATTATACAACAAAGAAAAATAATTTAGAGAAAGTCGAAAACAAAATGGTTTAAAAAAGACCTGAAACCAAAACTTTTGAAAAAGCCATCGAGACTTACAAATTACTTACGATGCTATGGAGTCACGTCACGTCATGAGACCATAAAGCACTAGGGGCACCACAAGTACTGTAGCCATGATAGTATTGGTGCGTCTAGGATAATATGTTCTGACGAAACCCATCCTTCTCCTAGACTCATTTTGATTTTTTTGTTCTAGACTGATTTTTAATCAAGACAAGAAGTCATACTCATCCCTGCTATTTAACCCATAGCAGAGGGGTCAGAAGAGTTAATTCATGCCATTCTCAGGGTTATTTGTGCGAAAGTGAATGTAATGAACTCGACCGGAGTTCGGACTCCATTCGCTAAATTCTCTTTCCAAGCCACTAACAGTTGACTTTACGGCACATTCTTATGAAACTAGAAATTATATCAACCTTACATTTCTGTAAATCATTCTGATATCATTGAAATAAAACCCTTGACGGGTATCTAGAATTATTTTGATGTGATGTAATGGTCAACAAGCTAACTATTAAGATTGCTGAGAATTTGACCATAACTAAGAGGCTGACGCCGGTGGCCTTGTGCCAAACGAAACATCGTTAGTAAAATTGTTCAACGCAAACAATAAATTTAAATGAAATGCTAAATTTCGAAAGTCATATTGCGTGAAAAAAGGAAAATTGCACGCAAACCAGAGAAACGAAAAAAGAAAAAGGAAAAAGAAAGAAAAAGGGAAAAGAAAAATAAGAAAGAAGACAGCAATGAAAAAGGAAGAAAACAGAAAATATTTATAAGTTTGAAGACAAAAAGGGAGCAAAAAAAATAAATGAAAGAATGAGAGACTTCATTCTACGACGCGTATTAAGTTGCGCGATAACCCCGAAGCTTTAATTGTAAAATTGTGTAAAGGGCTCTTAACCTGTAAAATTGAAAGAAAATGAATGCCTGTCACAAACTGGAGATTTGAATAACATTAGCAATCCTGCACAAATAAATAAACAACCTTAGTAATTGAGTAATTCTCTGTAAGTGAAGCCGTAATTATCTCTCTCGCTGGACTCTTGTATAACTCTCTGTGAACACCCTGTGTGCTGTCTCCGTATCTCTCACCCTGACTCAACGTATCTCAACCTGCAGGTATTCTCTCTGTCAGTATAATTATATTTGGACGAGTCCATCTTGTGTAAAAGGTGTCTGCCCCACAACGTCAAAGTCAAAACAGAAGAAATGTCCTGTTCTCAAAGGACACTTCCAGTTATACTTCAATCTTGAACCCACAAATCTGAAGATGCAATATGCATTTGAATATGCACTAGTATATATCCAAAAGTTACAACCTAGTGATTATGAAGACGTGAATGTTATGAAAAATAATAATGGTCATTGGGGCTGAAATTTTAAATTTCTCTAGCCTGGGTTTCATAAATAGGTTTCTTAGTTTCATGAGTGAAGTCTGGAATCAAAACCACACACACCAAAGCAGTTGGATATACCACACTGATAACTGATAAATGACATCCATTAAACATGGCACGTGGAACTAGAACACTCTACCCTAGTGAGCGAAATAAAGGGTTCAGTTCGTTATTCACAACCACCTTAAGAAGGCCGGAGCGTACAACAGCTGAAACGTTGTAATAAATATGGCGAAAAAGACGAGGACAATAGTCCGAATAATGTAAATAATGTACCAAACGAATCTACTAATATAGAACAATGTTCTCGTTTTCCCTGCCGAGACCGGTGTATCAAGAAGGGGTCATGCTGATGACATGGGTATTCATAGTTTGTATATGGATTTAAAAAAATCAATATTTTTTTTATCAAGTGTTCCAAGAAGTATGGTTTACCTGTAAAATAAATTGAACATAGAAGAGCCTGCGCTAGGGATAGTTTTCCCAATACAACGAGATGTTTCAAAACCAAAAGACTAACCTAAAAGATCAAGTAATGTTTTTTCAATAGCATCGTCAAAATGAGTCCCTCCAATGGATGTTATGGATCGCGCTGAAATCGTAAATATCTAAACTGTCAGTCGTATACAGCAGTTTCTCAGATCCGTGATTAAAAACAGTTTCGGGAAAATGAATACATTCCTTCATCAGATCTTATAAACTTGTGCAAAAAGAACTTTAACAAATAATAAATTCCGCGTAAACTGAAGATTACCAATACGAGTGGCTTCCCTTTGGGAACAGTTTGGAATTCCACTGTTTAGATTTCAGAGTTTTCCTTCTCTTAGACTGGTCGCAAGCCAAGGTTAAAGAGCCCAGACTAATCTGCATTTTCGAAAACCGGTTTTGGAAGAATAGGTGGCTTCCTGCCTTTCCCAAAGGCATTTAAACCAAAGTGAACCTTACAGGTTAGATTGCAATTCGAACGTGGCTAGCCGATTCGATATTCAGGGCCGATATCGGTTACAAAACCAACACATCAAGTTAGTGAGGTAACTATATTCAGAAAGCCTATTGCAAAGAATACCAAATTATTGTAGAGATTCGCTGTCACTTGATATTATTTAAGAGACATGGCGTTTATTGGTGTGAATTTTAACGAGACGGGAATCGAAGATTTTAGAACAGACTAGCGTTTCTGCATTTCTTTAAAGGAGCCGATTGATTCAATTAACAAAGAAGATGGGAAAGAATTAGAGGAAGAAAGCTTGCGGTAAATATGAGCCTCTTTTTCAGGCTAAATTGTTTCTTTATTCTTCTCTTTTACATAGAAATGATATCAAATGAAGAATCTCTATTCATATGAACAATGACCAGGCTGGATACTTCGCAACGTGTATTTCATTGTTACTTTAAATTTGCACAGGTGTAATACATGGCTTGGGAGATGTCAAGTACAATAAGACAGAAGGTGAGGCTTTGAGAGAAAACAATACATTTAGATAAAGAAACTTCTTCTGTTTGCAATTCAATACAAATCACTGAACGGACGTTTGCTTATATGCACACCTATATGCATGTGAGTGCCTCTGTGTATGTGTGGGGCGTGTACCACATACACTTGCTTTCTTACGGATATAGATGTTTTAATAAAGTTTAGGAAGAAAGACGTGTGATATTTATTATTAGAGGATGTTTTTAGGCCTAAATGGCTACAATGATGAACTCTGGAAAAGTAAAAGTTCACCTACTGTGGAGGTAATTTTGGGGGGGCATAGGACGATGACTTATTGCCAGATTTTATTTTCAGAAAGTGTTTGATATTGAAGTAATAACCACGCGTTCTATAAATAAACACTTTTTTAGAACGTTTAGACACAAACACACACACTCTCGCGCGC
>OZ038497.1:42897239-42919739 GCA_964036315.1 Acanthosepion esculentum
TTTCTTTAATCGTTTAATTCTTTCTTTCTTTATTTATTTATTTCCTTCTTTCGCCCATCCTTTTTTTCCTTTCTGATTTTGTTTGTTTGTTTTTTGTTTGTTTGTTTCTTTCTTTCTTTCTTTCTTTCGTTTGTTTGTTCCTTCGTCCGTCCGTCCGTCCGTTCTTTCTTTCTGTTTGATTTTGCTTGTCATTCTTTCTTTCTTTCTTTCTTTCTTTCTTTCTTTCTTTCTTTCTTTCTTTCTTTATTTCTTTCGTTCGTTTGTTCGTTCGTTCCTCCGCCCGTCCGTCCGTTCGTTCGTTCTTCCTTAATATTTGATTGATTTTCTTTCTTTCTTTCTTTCTTTCTTTCTTTCTTTCTTTCTTTCTTTCTTTCTTTCTTTCTTTCTTTCTTTCTTTCTTTCTTTCTTTCTTTCTTTCGTTTGTTCCTTCGTCCGTCCGTCCGTCCGTCCGTTCTTTCTTTCTGTTTGATTTTGCTTTGTCTGTCTGTCTGTCTGTCTGTCTTTCTTTATTCCTTTCTTCCTTTCTTTCTTTCTTTCTTTCGTTTATTTGTTCCTTCGTCTGTCCGTCCGCTCGTTTTCTTTGTTTGATTTTGCTTGTGTCATTCATTCATTCATTCTTTCTTTCTTTCTTTCTTTCTTTCTTTCTTTCTTTCTTTCTTTCTTTCCATGGAATAGCTTTTCGCCTTTTTAGCTGGCTATATCGCTTTTTAATCTCTGATTTATTCGTAGTAACTAACGTGCATATACAGTCTTCTTCAAGTAGATCTGCATTTAGATCATCAACAGATGACGTAGATTATTACCTCAAAGAAAGAGAGAAAAATATAAGTGTGAAAGAAAGAACTGAATGAAGGAATAAAGCAAGACTGGAAGAATATAAATAAAAGTAAAAGAAGACAATTTTTTTATCTGGAAATTGGATAAAGAATCACATTAACTAAATTTCGATTATGTCTGTTGCTTGTCTCTTTCAGTGTCATGGGTAAAGTCCGCGGTCTGCGGCCTCGGTAATATAACTAACGTGGCAGTTGAAATCTCGCTGGTGTTTTATATTTTATGCCAATTTCACACACTCAAAAAATTACTGAAAAATGAGGAAAAATTGAAAAAAATATGACATCAATATTTAGTGAACTTAAATCGATTACAAGGTTCCTTATTTAATGCATAATTTTACTTACAATTATTGCCATATAACACAAACAATATTCAGTACATTATTTAAACAAATTAGCCGTAAATAATCAACAGTGCCTTTTTATATAGCCATCTGTCACTTATATTATTGCCAACTAAGTTATTTTTTTTACATTTATATAAGTAGCGAAGTAATCGTTCTAAGTAAAAATAAAATAAAAAATCTTTATAAAAATGATCTATCTATCTATCTATCTATCTATCTATCTATCTATCTATCTATCTATCGTAGTCTATTCAAATCTATCTTAGTATATTCATATCTATCGTTCGTATCTATGTATCTATTTATATCTGGCCAACTGGTTAGGATGTTCATTTTAAAACTCCCCATGGCCGGGGCATCGGAGGCACAGTGGATTAACGGATAGTGTCTCGGATTGAGGAACCCGGGAGCCGAGTTCGTCATTCCAGTCTAATCCATTATATTCAAATGGTAATACTTTTGGGAAAGGTATGAATCCTCTCACCCCCCGCAGCTAGGTGGTGGGGAGAAGAAGAGGATTCATACCTTGGATGGCAACTGGTCTACCGCAGAAAGAAATAGCAACCAATTGCGGGAAAAAAATCCGCCTCGTCAGTCATATATCGAATGACACATGGATGCCTAAGCGTGTATCCCTCATGGCGCATAACTGACTGAAGGGGGCACAGCGGAGTAATGGATAGCGGCTCGGATTGAGAGCCGAGTTCGAATTTCAGCCGAATTCATTACATTCACTTACGTGCATGTATCTTTCTTCTCATCTTTCTTACTCCAGCTATGGGTAAATAGTAGGACAGACCGGATTCTATAGCTTTAAATGGCAACTGGTCTACCTACTGCGGAGAAAAAAAATCTGCCTCGTCAAGATACATGAGCGCCTAAGCGTGTATCACGCATGGGCCATAACTGACCTATGGTCGATTAGTTATGGAGATGATGTTATCGACTTTTACTCCCTGTGTGCGGCACCATTGCAAAATGGCTGGAAAGCAAAGCCATATGAGTGAAATTTGGGAGTTGTTTGATAAACGTAGGTGGTTGCGCTTTTTAAATTTTTTTCAGTCAATCATTCACACTTTAAGCTTTTAAATCTACTTCTCTATAAACACTGTCTGGAAGTGGAAGGTAACATGAAATTCCCGGCAGTAATGCAACAAACTTCAGTAATGTAAATCTTTCTTCTTAATTGTTATTGATGAGAAAATATCAAAATTTCTGACGTAACAAGGCAAGGCTATTTATACGTACCTACACGGCTTTTCAAAAGAAGAATTCAGAACGGACTGCACTAACTTTAATATAATCTTTGAAATTTTGTTTTTGAATAGCAAGAAACGTGCATAAAAATTAGTCGCAAAAAGACGAAAGAAAACACTTTTGCGCTAACCGTCTTCAGAGTTTTTCTTTTTGTTTGCTTTTTTACGGGCCATTTATTTTCAAGATGTGAGCGAACGTGGCTCTCCATAAGTTGTTTTGTTTCTCCAGATGCAAACACATTTTTCGATTCAGTTTTTTTCCTGTTTTTATTTACTAATTCGGGGCGTAATTTCTACATCACCACCCGAAGGATCAAATAAATTTTCAACTGACATTATTGATTCGGAGAATTATTCAAATATAAATATTTTCAGAAACTAAAAACTGAATGGGGCTTGAT
Organism: Acanthosepion esculentum; assembly: GCA_964036315.1. Lineage (NCBI taxonomy): Eukaryota > Metazoa > Mollusca > Cephalopoda > Sepiida > Sepiidae > Acanthosepion > Acanthosepion esculentum. Next base: position 42,900,080 of record OZ038497.1, read on the forward strand.
TGGCATTAAAAAAATATTTCCACAAATACTTCGTACAAAATAATGTTTCATGAATAAATTCCTTCAGAAATGAATTCGTTCCTAACATTTCGTCGTTTTTTTTTTGTAATGGGCAGAGTGTTTGTAGATTTTTAAAATTTAGTTGTTTTCATATAAAACTTGCAATATGCAAATCTGTTCTTCAAAATGTTTTAGACAATTTCTATAAATCTTTTCCAACAAAGTTACCTTCTGATATATAGTGAACACAAATAAACTTTAGGCTTTCAGCTACATCAGGTAAAAACATCGGTTCGCAGGATCACTGAAGTTAAGCACTATTGAGCTTGGTCACTACCTAAATGGGTGACCGCTCACGGATGCTGTAATCTTGGATATGTTGGTGGCGTAATGGATAATGGCTCGGAATTGTTAACCGGACAGCCGAGTTCCAATTCCCGTTGGGTTCGTTACATTCTGCGTAAATGTCCTTGGGGGAAAGGTATGAAACCACTTCTGTTTCCCCAGCTAGGGGAAGACCTAAATTAATATTAAATAACCTGCAAAGGGTTGATCAGACGCAGAAAACGAATCGACCAATAAATGAAATACCGATTAGCTACACGGGCTTTTTTAAATATTTATTAACATTCTCTGGAATATAAATGTATAGAGATTACTGTGGCCATAAAGTGGGGGATCAGTTTATGTATTGTTTGTAATACGGAATGAATCCCCCACATATTATATCCACATTATAATGTTTTTATAAAATTCTGATTTGGTACGAATCCAACATATCTTCCCCCAGCTATGGGTTAATTAGTAAGACTTGTATTGCGAAACCATTATTATCTAAAAAATCTTACAATTTAATTTTTTTCTGGCTGCAAGGGGTTGATAAACAGTAAGAAACGAAATTTTATATCAAAATAAAATTTATATCAAAATTTCATCCAGTTATTTTTCCTTACATAGAGAAATAAATTTCGTACATATTTTTTGAATATTCAACGTAAATATTGTTTAGATTCGTTGTGAAACTTCCTTTGTCCCTGAATCGACATCTTATCTAATATATTGTCCCTGTTGCCAGTTCTTTAAGAACTCATCTTGCCGTGTAGCGTTACATGTGGCCTTAAACCCAATATGTGGCTGTGTGCTAAAAGAAGAGAATCAGTATTAATACCTTTCATTCGTGCTGCCAAATTCGCCCATCTTTGAATCGAGCATGTGGCCGAAAACTGCCAGCTTATATAAATACAATCGCCGTGAGTTATATGCGGCCACATCTGTGTGACAGTTTGTAGATTTATTGGGTCAAGGCTTTCAAATTGTCGGTGTTCGCCACCAAAATTGGACGCTGTGAGAGATAATATGTCTATTTATTAATATATAATTAATAGCTCTATTTGCATTATTCGGACTATTGTCCTCATCTTTGTCGTCACATTTATCACAACGTTTCGGCCATTGTACGCACCGGCCTTCCTCAGGTGGTTGGCATGTCGAACTGAACCCTTTATTTCGCTCACTGGGGGAGACTGTTCTAATTCCATGTGCCATGTCTAATGGATGTCAGTTATCAGTTATCTCCTGTTAATTCCCCTCTTCAAGTTTTCCACCGCCTTAACCATGTATTGAACTCACAATCTTTTCGGTCATGTCACTGGATCTAATTTTTTTTTTTTAAGCTTATCACCCCAAGCAAGGCTGGAAGCCACTAGCACGCAAGGGGTTACAGAAGGTTTGGAGGAAGAGCAGATAGGAGTGGTAAAGGAGAGGATGTGGAGAAAGATAGTGGAACGCCTTTATCCACTTTGCAATGTGTCCTTGAGGACGCATGGCACAGATACTTAATAGCTCTGTTGCTTTACATCCAGCATTGTTTTATTAACATCAGTACTATATGTGCGATATATATATATATATATATATATATATATATATATAGTGAGAGAGAGAGAGAGAGTGATAAATAGATAGATAGATAGATAGATAGATAGATAGATAGATAGATAGATAGATAGATAGATTGTTCAATCTATTTCTAGAGAGAATCATTCCAGAATCCCTGAACGACCATGATCCTTCAATCTCTATCGGTGGTAGACTCGTCTGTAACTTACCTTTTGCAGATGACATTGACCTCATAACAGGTAGTAGCAAGTGAGCTCCAGGACTTGACCAACAGACTTTTTGAAAGAGCAGGAGCATATGGAATGGGGGTCAGCCCCGAGAAATCCAAAGTAATGGTGAATAGCAGAAACAGTATTACCTGTGTCAACATTACCATGAATGGGAATTCACTGGAGGAAGTGTCCAGTTTTAAATATTTAGGAGCACTCTTGTCTAAAGATGGTACTTGCAAGTCGGAAATACGCACACGGATTATCGCAACCATGGCAGCGATGGCCAAATTGACAAGAATATGGAGGAGCAAAATCAGCTTTCAAACAAAGTACAGACTGGACAAATCGCTCGTAGTCTCAATTCTCTTATATGGATGTGAAACGTGGACACTGTTGGCAGATATAGAGAGAAGGATGCAGGCGTTTGAAAACAAATGCATGGGAGAATTCTTTGGCATTTTCTACTGGGAACCAAAAAAAAATAACAAAAAAAATAATAACAATGAGGTTGTGTGGAAAATGGGTTGAAGGTTTTGTGGGCCACCAGGAACCTTTTCTCGCCACTGTGAAACAGAAAAATGGCGTGGTTTGGAAAGATTACAAGTCATGACAGCCTGTGCAAGACCATCACGCAAGGCACCGTTGAAGGTGGACGTAGGAGAGGACGTCAACGCAAAAACAGGTTGGACAATGTCAAACAATGGACAGGTATGTCTATACCAGAACTGCTGATGCCTGCCGTTGATAGATCGTTGTGGAGGAGATTTAGTGTGGCTTCTGCATTTCGATACGCCTTATGATTACAAAAGTCAAGGGGATGATATATATATATATATATATATATATATATATATATATATATATATATATATATATATATAATGAAATGGACAAAGTCTGACAATTATTTTTTTAAAGACATTTTTTATGTTTATACGTTCATTTTATAGATACAAATATTTAAGTAAATGCTTTACTATAAAGTAAACAGTATTAACAACATTTACAACAAAGTCCGACAATTAATATTTTAAGACATTCATCTTTTTATAGATACAAATAAAGAACGTATAAACATAAAATATGTCTTTAAAAAATATTTGTCGGAGTTTGTCCATTTCATAATGCGTGACGTCATTTTTTTTACATTTGGATACGCATTGAGCAGATATGAATGTATGAGAGAAAATCATAGAGAATTGTGTTTAAAAACAGTAAAACCGACTTTGCGAACCGAACGCTCCTCTGTGGCCCAATCAGTTAGCGCACATCAGGCTATATGACGGTTTCGTATAGGATATAGGTTCGATTCCTGTCGGAGGACGCATATTTTCTATGAAAATTTCTCGGGACATTCAGGCCGATAAAGGTTGTTAATAAGCAGAGCATTTATTTAAATAATTTTATCTATAAAAAGAACGTATAAACATAAAAATGTCTTTATATATATATATATATATAGTAGTGCGTATTCAATTTATGTAACGTAAATCATACACCATTCATTAACGGATTCGAAGTTGATTGTATTTTATTAGTAAATATTGTTTGTCAGAGTGATTCTCGCCGTATAATTAGCTTCAGTATTTGTTTTTCGTTTGAATGATTTACGTTATATATATATATATATATATATATATATATATATATATGCTCAATATCAGAGCTAGGCCGAATCTAAATATAAAAGTGGACACTGAGGTCAATACCGAGCCGCGACAGTCTGTTTCATGTTTGTACGCAATCTTCATGCCATCTTTTTAGCAAAAAGAATTTTTGATTGTACAATGGAGATAGTTATACATGATACATGCCGATTTAATCGGGTTTAGTTTCTTGAAACTCAGCAGGATGTGATCCTAAATGGTGAACATCGTCTCCTATTCTCGGTTGTCTGCCCAAAACCTCTCCCGATTTGGACAGGAGTCACTTCCTGCTGCAAGAAAGAAATGTTTTTATGATGTATTTACGGAAGACTGATCGAATTAATGTCGGATGATCTTCTGTCTAAATAGAAAGAAGGTTTCGTTTCCTACTGCAGAATTCATATCGAGCAAATGGAATAAAGCGTTCGATTATTCTGAATTTAGAAGAATGCAGTTCCGTTCAGGCAATATGAGGAACATGGCGCCCAAAGAGTTAATTCATTTTAATTTAAATTATTTGAATTCGGAATAAAGAAGTAGTAGCTTGCTTGGAGCCAACAATTTTGTTCTATAGATTTTTCCTAAAAACTCATTTTGCCGTAAATTGTTCTGATATAAAATGATAGAAATGATAAATAATTTGGTTAAAATGTGGTTAAAAAATATAAAATGTTTATTTTTCTTCAGTATATTTTTGTTTTTTATTTTTCTCTCCTTTTATTACTTTATTTCGGGTAACAAAATTTCTTTCTTTTTACTTCTTTCTTTTACTTTCTTTCTTTTTTTGTTTAAAAATAATGAAAGAAAAAAATGTAAGCTTTTCGAATATTTTGAAAGCGATAAGGTAGGAGAAACCAGTATTATAAATAAAAAAAGAAATAAAAACTAAAAACCAATTTAAAGAAAGAAAGCTTGCTTTCTTTCTTTCTTTCTTTCTTTCTTTATTTAATGTCCTTTTCTGCCTTTCTTTCTTTATCATTGTCTCCTCCACTTCTTTTTCTCGATTCCTTTCTTTTTCTTTCTTTCTTTCTTTCTTTCTTTCTTTCTTTCTTTCTTTAAATTGATTTTTAGTTTTTCTTTATATTTTTATTTATAATACTGATTTCTCCTACCTTATCGCTTTCAAAATATTCGAAAAGCTTTCATTTTTTTTCTTTCATTATTTTTTTTAACAACTTCTTTCTGTTGCTTGATTTCACAACATTTCCCGGTCAATAATTAGTTGCGAATCCAGTTCAACGCTCTAAAATTGAAACCATTCAGTAAAGACAGGTGATTTTTTGAGAGCCATACGAGAATAAGAGATTCAGCTCACTATCAGATCATTTTTTCAAGAACTCAGTTCATAAAAAATCGAGCCTGATTGATGCATAAATAGTTTCTGATGCAGTTTATCAATAATTTTAAGATTTTATATTTATTTCTTAAATCACAACGTCATTTTTTTTATCAAATAAATAAACATATTTAAGCTTTATAAAATGCAAAGAAATTTTTTATTTTCGATTGTCCTTTGGAAAAAAACAAAACAAAACAATTTACACAGAAATTCCTTCCAACTGATGAAAAGTAATATTTAACGATATCGTATTTACGGAAAGAAGAACTGTGGGAAAAAAAAAGAATTCGATTAGCTTCAAACTGCAATATTCATAGCGAGTAATTGTTTTATTCGTAAATTGCCAAAGATTCGAAAAAGACACATCCGGCGTTGCCATCTGCTGACGACTACGGAGCTCAAAGAGTTAAAGTTAGTTAAATTTCAATTATTTAAATTCGGAACAAAGCAGGCGAACCCAACGTTTTAATTCTAGACTCAGGCAATTTGAATTTAATTTAACGCTTCCAACAATATAGCACCCCAAAAATGTGAGGATTAAAAAACACACATAAGACGATATGAGACTCCAGTCGAAAAAGGTTTAATGAATTTTAAATAAAATGAAAGGCTGTAAGAAAACAAAAAAGAAAGAAAAACAGAAAAGAAAAACAGATGTCTTTTACTATCATGAAAATTAAAAATCATTTACATTCAAGTTCGCAGCAGCCATTTTCAATATTAATTAGGCGTCGGTACAGAAACGAAAAATTCATGCGAAAATGTGTCTGCAAATATGAATAGAAACGAAATAGAAATTACGCATTAATGCAAAAGCCATAGTTTCGAACTTCAACAACCAGAGATAGCTGTTTCATTTTAGCGTTCGATTTGCGAATTGAAGAATCTTGAAACAAATCTGTTCGCTGTAATCAAGTGAGACATATCGAGTCGGGATGGCCAAATAATGCTTTTCTTTTGCATGGCATTGTATGAAAAGACACGAGAGATTTATAGTTGCTCAACAGAACATTGATACACAAATAGGGCATTAAACAGTAAATCATGTAGGATTACCCCAGCTTGTCTAACAATGGACTCCACTCGTCACCTCGTGGCAATCAGCACTATAAATGGAAAGAACTCACTCTCACCTTCATTTTTCTTTTAGAATACAGTCGTAACAAGACTCGCCTCGTGCTTACCGAAGAAGACCTTTTACCACAGACAAGCCGACTACTTATTTTCACCAAACCGCGTGGTGCACTCGGTCTCTCTTTCTCTCGGGCACGCACACGTACACATACATTACTATTTAATCGCATAAATATCTTTCTTTTTATGGTCTCTGTTTATATGTTTACATCCTATTTTATTTTTCTCTCTCGGTGAATTATGTTGGCCTACGCAGAAATATATCTCCATGTGTTGAATTTTTATTTATTTTGTAAGTGTTCCACTAAAAAGAGGTAAGGACGCGCGTTTCACCCATGAAATTTCGGGTTCATAACGATTTATTATGGGCTATCAAGATAACTTTGCACAAGTACTCCTTAGATTGTATTATTTGCTTTCACTGTTATACTTATCGGATGGTTTGTTTATTGGAAACTTGGCTTTCAACTGTCAAAGTAGCGTATTTGACGGTGCATATCTTTCTTTCAACTTAATTTTAGTTGCTTTGCATCGCAGTGACACGTGGGGGGGGGGGGCAATATTCAGTATTTTACAAAGGTATTGTAGAATTTCGATGAAAACGGTGACAACAATTTCGTACCGAGAACTGAGTTGTGTTTAGGAATAACTAATAAATTCTAAAATTTTTCAGATGCATTCAGATATTTTATTTTTTACCTCGAAAAGCCACTTACCGTGACTGCTGCCCTTCTACCATATCTACAAGAACATTGATGCTTACAAATTATCAAATCTATCCCTCTCGAACAATATTAAATGTTACTTTATTAATAGTAGTAATATTATCTTGGACTGACAAGATGACCCGGCGTTGCCCGTGCTTGATTCAAAAATCGTACGACTCACACAGCAATCGCTATCACTTGACTTAAAATAGTTTTGCCCTTCCTTGCCTTTAAAGGAGTGCCCTTTGCCGTGCTGATGTTGCTACTTGCCTATCTCACACTGCGAATCTTTTTTAAGCTCTACACTAAACATTAAATCTGTTACGAAAAAAGAACTAAACAAAATGAACACAAAACGATCAGCTTTAAATAAGGACTCGTAACTGGAAAAACCGAATGAAAAAACAATGTTAACAACAAATACATTTTCACACACAACCCAGTTCTTCGGAATCAGAATCAACGTTGAGTTTAAGCAAGCGAATGAGCCGATTGGAGTAAAGTGCCATGCAGATTTAAATTTTTCCCACTTGTGACGAATGCAGCTATCGATTTTTTTTGCATGCTAGCATGCTAGTTAACATTCGTGTCAGTCAGCTGTTGACTCTCACGCTGGCCAATAGTATCTTCAGGCCTATTCGTGGCAGCCAGATATAGGCTCTCACGCTGGCCAGTAGAAAATGGCGGCAAACTACATGAAAGCTACCGTAGAATCATGAAAAAACGATTATTTCCACTATCGATGGGAGTTGGGAAATGCAAAGTTGGTCTTGGCCTTTGCGCTAAAATTTTGGTACAAATCTGTCGAAAATTGCGGCCGTGCATTCGTTACACAGGCACACACTCATCCTGCCTTTTATAGATAGAGATTTCTACGGGTTCTGTGAAACTAGTGCCTTGGGGTATGTACACGAAGGTCTCTCAAAAGGTACTCTTCACAAAGGCAAACGCCTACGTGCGCTGTTCAAATTCTCGTGCGTATGAAAAACAAAAGTTGTTGGTGTTTCATAATGTACGTTTCATTATTTACATTATTTGGACTATTGTCCTCATCTTTGTCGCCACATTTATTACAACGTTTCGGCCGTTGTACGCTCCGGTCTTCTTCAGGAGGTTGGAATGTCGAACTGAACCCTTTATTTCGCTCACTGGGGTAGACTGTTCTAGTTCCACGTGCCATGTTTAATTGATGTCAGTTATCAGTTATCTCCTGTTAATTTCCCTCTGAAACTTCTCCACTGCCTTAACTGGGTATTGAACTCACACTCTCTGGGTCCTGTCACTAACCAACGCCTTTATCCACTGTACCATGTGTCCTTGAGAAATATAGACTGATAATGTACGTTTCCTCTCTTTGATATGGATTTTGGAGTGAAATGAAGCCAAAGAGTCGTATCCGAGATTCGAACACGGTTTATATGGTGATAAGGTTGATTTCAAATGCACCGCCTTAACGTGAAATTGGTAATATCTTGAATATACCATTACTTGTTGGCTTCGGAATCAGGTTATTCGGTCAGATTCTAGAACCAATTGATGATTCACGTATCCTGGAACTTTTACATTATTCATACACATTTGTTGTTTGCGTATGATAAGAAATTCTGAGGAAACTAATTTCCTAACAATAACAGCATTGGCTGTTTGCATATGTAAAAATATGACTTATACATTTATATGCGTCACTAGTGTAGCATTGCTGGTGCAAGAAAAGAAAAAGAAAATCAGTTTTTCAAATGTCCTAAAAATATCTTCATTTGCTTTAACGCAAGAAGAGTTTAAGCCTTTCTTCTTGCGTCAACAGCTGCTCTTCTTCATCAATTTAACTTTAACGTCGACGCTAACACGCTCTAAATACAGGTTTGTATGTCTTGATTGGTTCAACTTTGAGGGATTCGAGTTTGAATCTGAAACTATATCTGTTCGTACACTGCTGTTTACTTCTGCCAGAAATGAAATAATTAAATGAAAAGGACAACATACAAATAGACACAAATGTAAGCAAATCTGCCTGGGTTTTCACGATTGCGATTTGGGGGCAGTACCTCCCCTATTTCACTATAACAACAAGCGGGAGTTACTTGGACTTTAAATCGGGAAGGTAACTTTTAAACTTTTATTTCTTTATAATGTATTCCCTATTTTTTTAACATCAAGTATATTAAAGTAAAAAAAAAGAAACCCTGTTTACCTTAAAAGCATAATCCTCCAGAAATACATTGTTTTTTTTTGGGGGGGGGAGGGGTGAAATTCACACATCTATCTATCTATCTATCTATCTATCTATCTATCTATCTATCTAAAAAACAGGAGGTTAGTTGAATCCGTTACCTTTGTTTCAACCTTACGGTATCCTCAGGCGATTTTTTATCAAATGACCTCTTAACGCTTTATTTTTTTTTCCAGCCTGGAATGTGCTTAAGAGGAACTTTATAATATGCAAGCAAGAACTTGAAACTTCGAATTTCTGGTTAAAAAGTTTCTTTGAACCCGGAGATGTCATAATTGCTAATTTTTCCTGTTGACAGAGTTTACAAATATTGTTGTGGTTGTTGTAAGCCTTTGCCTTTTTTAAAGATTTTCCAGCTTAGAATTGGATCTCTGTTGCTTTTTCTTTTAAATTCCACACATGTTTAGCTAGTTTGATAGGGTACCTAAGCCTTACTTGCTGAAATGACGACTAAATGAATTATATATATATATATATATATATATATATATATATATATATATATATATATATATATATATATATATTTGTGTGTGTGTGTGCGTATGTATATCGTGTATATATATATATATATGTATATATATATATATATATATATATATATATATATATTTGTGTGTGTGTGCGTATGTATATCGTATATATATATATATATATATATATATATATATATATATATATATATATATATATATATATATATATATATATATATATATGTATATATGTATGTGTGTATGTATATCGACTCGGAATGAGAAATCGGAGAGCTGAGATCGAATTCCAGTCGAATCCACTACATTCACTTACGTGCTAATACCAATGGGAAACATTTTAATCCTCTTCTTCTCGCTCCAGCTATGGCTAAATAGCTGGGCAGACTGGGTTCTATAGCCTTGGATGGTAACTGGTCTGGGAGAAGGACAACTCTGAGTTCAAAAACTGCGGAGGGTTGTTTGGGATCCTTGTGGCAGACGGTGCACCAGGTTTCTGTATTCGGCCCTTCAAAAAGTGTCGTTGGTTCTGCACAAAGCCTTCACCACTATAATGAAATAATGTGTTGGTGTCTGGCTGTCGGTTCCTAGGAAATGCGCTGCTTGACCCTCATATATCGAATACGACGGGAGAGTCCACCACACACACATATATATATATATATATATATATATATATATATATATATATAGATTGAGATATATATATATCTAGATAGATTGAGAGATATATAGATATCGATACTTTTCACGACTGCTATAAACGTAAAATGTTTAATCTATATTTATACACAAATCACTAAATATACCAAAACACGTTTTACAGAATATACCTATCTATCATTCTATCAATTTATCTATCTCTCTACTTATCTATCTATCTATACACGCGCGCACACACACACACACACATATATGTCTGTGTGTGTGAGTGTGTGTGTATAATATGTATATACTTATACATGCACATAAAGATATATGCATCAGTTAGTTATAGTGTATATAGCATTTGTCGTAAGCATTTCAAGGAACAGACATCTTGCTTCCATTCACTTGGTCTTTGAGAGTTAAAAACAGGAATAGTTTGTAAGAAGAAATAAATTTAATTGCTATCAACATAAAAAGCAGACATTTAGTCAGGTGTAGTGATTCGGAAATATACATTTCGGGAAACGTTTTTTTTTTTAGTCCTAGACTTAAGTAGTAAATTAAAAAAAAATCTTAGAATCTATTAAGGGGACTGAAAAGTTGAACTCACAATAATATTTGGAAGAGTTGCCAAAACTGGTAAATCAATTCTGATCTCCTCACTCTGCTCATAATCTTTCATGGCTTCAAATTTTGTGCTTCGTTTAAAATACACATGAGCCTTCCTCTACACAGTTCCACTCAAAAGTATTTAAACAGTCTATGTTTTGATTTATTTATCTTGATACTTTTAGAAATAAGTCGCGGAAAAACACGATGGAAGTTGATAATTATTATCTAAGGAAAATGCCGGTCTTCTCAAAATAACCTTTGCTATTGACATTCAGTCACCAAAACATTCTTAATTGCTCCATTCACCAAAACACCTAACTTATTCCTAACCTCTATTTCAATTTGCAATCAAAATATTATGCATAATCTAATCCCATATTTACAATTTCATGGGTCGGTGAATAAAAAAAAGATATTTATGCACAATTTCAAAACATATCTCAATGAGTTAATTATCTGAATTTTATTTAAGAAAAAATATTAACATGCCTTTACACAGTAATTTAACAAGACATTGGTCAGAGGGTCTTCCATATATATATATATATATATATATATATATATATATATATGATGATCTTGGGAAAAAATCGAAAGTACTTGGGAAATGAAAATAAAATAAATTTAAACAGCTATTATAGCTGTTTAAATTTCTTTTATTTTCATTTCCCAAATTCTTTCGGTCTTTTCACAAGACCATATATATATATATATATATATATATATATATATATATATATATATATATATATATATATATATATATATATGAACAAACTGAGATAGATAGATATGAACAGATTGAGATAGATAGATAGATAATGAATAGATTGAGATAGACAGATAGATAGATAGACAGACAGACAGATAATGAAAAGATTGAGATAGATAGATATGAACAGACTAAGATAGAGAGATATGAACAGATTGAGATAGATAGATACATAGATAGATAGATGGATAGATAATGAAAAGATTGATATATATATATATATATATATATATATATATATATATATATATATATTGATGTTAATTCTCTCATCAATTAACATCAATACACGGAAGGTTGGTTATTCGTGAGTATGAACGGATTTTGTTAAAAATTAGCAGACATAATGTCTGTAATTTATTCAATCAGTCGTGCCTAAAAGGGAATTTGCCGCCTAAATACACACATACACACACACACTCTCTCTCTAACACACACACACACACACACACACACACACACACACACACACACACACACACACACATATATATATATATATACATATATATTTTATAATATTTTCATTGAAGAATGTTTGGTTAAATAATTTAGACGTATTATATCTATTTTAGATTTAAGTGTCTAAATTTGCTCCAGCAAATTATTTTAGTGTGCAAAAGCCGTTTGTTTTGTGGAATGGTGAAGTTGTGCCTTCAATTCCTGGGTCAATCAGTGTGTACTTGCACTCATTGGAAACGGGTAACCAATAACTGAAGAGTATTAAATAAAAATAAATACTAGACGCTATCTCAAACATGAGCAGGGGAACGAAAACAGTCTACCTCCGTTTATTAAATAAAGGCTTCAAGTAGGAACTCCCTGTAGGTTACCAAGATCAGTATACACCCGAGGGAAGGGCAGAGGTCATAATGACCGAAACATTGTGATAAAAGCTACAAAGATGAGGATAACAGTTCAAATATAAATCGTGTAAATAAACAATTTTTTTTCAATGTTTAACATCGCAGAAGCTATTAAAGTTTTGCGAGGTGGAGGAAATCCAGATTGCCAAATTTTCCATATAATCAATTTGTGTTCGATTTTTCGTTTTCCTTTATCGATTCTATGCAAGATTTAAATGGATAGAAAAAAAAAACTAATTAATTTTTCAATTATCAATTTAATTCTGTTAAATTTTTTTTCTGAATGTTAGGATCACACAGCACGTCTAAATCCTTAATCTATACCTTACTGTTCGAACAAGCATGCATATTCTACAAACTGACTACAGGTGACTCTCGTCATAATCGGTAATCTTTCCTGAAATTATGAAACGAAAATTTTATTCAGTCTATGAGGGAAGATTGTTTCTAGACAACTTACAATGATTATAGGTCGTCATATATCAGTTATAGTTTTATCTTTGCGTTTGTGTATTTTTTCTTTAAAAAAAAAAAATTAAAAATGAAATTTAAACCCTGCCAGACAAAAGGTTTTAACAGGGGATTATCAGGAAGCCAGATGCTTTGAAAGTCAGAGACGAAGAATTGGAAGTATAATGACCGAAATGAGCATAGTATGTCATATAATAAAAATGGTCACCTGATGAAGGCCGGAGAGTAAAGCCGAAACGTTGTAAGTGTATCAGCCAAGATAGAATGTGTTGGCCCGAATAGCAAGGCATAAATAAAAATCAACACCTGAAGAAGCCGTAGAGTAAAGCCGAAACGTTGTGAGTGTATCAGCCAAGATAGAATGTGTTAGCCCGAATAGCAAGGCATAAATAAAAATCAACACCTGAAGAAGGCCGTAGAGTAAAGCCGAAATGTTGTGAGTGTATCAACCAAGATAGACCGTGTTGGTCTGAATTGCAAGTCATATAATAAAAATGGTCACCCTAAGGATGCCGGAGAGTAAAGCCTAAACATTGTGAGTACATCAGCCAAGATAGAGCGTGTTGGTCCAAATAGGAAGACATATAATAAAAAGGGAGACCTGAAGAGGACCAGAGAGTAAAGCCGAAGCGTTGTAAATGTAACAGCCAAGATAGAGCTTGTTAGTCCGAATAGCATGGCATATAATAAAAAGTGACACCTGATGAAGAGTAAAGCCGAAACGTGAGTCTATCAGCCAAGATAGACTGTGCTGGTCCGAATCGCTAGCCATAATAAAAAGCGACACCTGAAGATGGTGGGAGTATATAACCGAAACGTTATGATTGTATCAGCATAGATGCGCATGTTGGTCCGAATACCAAGGTATATAATAAAAAAACGGCCCCTGAAGAAGATCGGAGAGTAAAGCCTAAACATTGTGAATGTATCAGACAAGATAGAGCGTGTTGGTCCGAATAGCAAGATATATAATAAAAAAACGACGCCTGAAGAAGATCGGAGAGTAAAACCGAAACGTTGTGAATGTATCAGCCAAGATAGAGCGTGTAGGTCCGAATAGTAAGGCATATAATAATAATGAGAATTCATCATTTTCTAAAATTCTGACATAAATTATGACGTCAAGCGTACCTTGCCATGTCCGTTGCAATCAAAAATCATTCATCTTGTATGATTATCCTGTCATTAACTTTAAGATCCAAGAAGACAAATATATGATTGCATAAATACTTATGACAATTAGTGTATGCACATAACGATCCACAGAAATGTAAGTAAACAGATGAGAAGAATAGGAAGCATATACATGTCATAATTTAACGTAATATCTCTATGCACTGGACAATACAAAAATAAGTTAATAGAATGGTGATTATATACACCTATGTCAGACATAGGTGTATATAATCACCATTCTATTAACTTATTTTTGTATTGTCCAGTGCATAGAGATATTTATATATAAACAATTAAATATCCTTTTCTTTGTCCCGGTTTGCACTGAACGTAGAGAGGCGTATTTTGAAAGCTAATAGCTGGATATAGAATAGATTTTGGCAATAGATTCTTACAGAATGGTTTATTTCCTCTTCGTCATTTAGTATAGAGTGTTGTACATCTGAAATAGGGCGTCCGTAAGAATTATTTTCCTTTTTATTCATTTTCTTTTTCATATCTCATACATTTAGGTAAGTTGGATATTTTTTTTTGAATTCTGTGAATTGGTAAGAATCAATGTTATTTTTTTTCTTTTTCTTTTTTTTTTTTTGTGGTTAAGATCTACGCCCGCATGCTCAACTATTTAGGAGAGATTCCAAGGTGTGCTATAAAATGTACAAAAAAGAAAGAAAAAGAAAACAATGGACGTCAGTTTAAAGCATTTCAAGTCTTCGCGTGATTATTGTTTGTTTCCAACGTCAATAATTTTCTATCTTGGCTTTCTGTACGTGAGGTTTTCGCTTCTTTTCTGATCTAGAATTCACGGCGTACATTGCCATTCAAAATTACATTAACGTCTCTCCCTATCCCCCCTCTCTTTCGGACTGTTTCTATGTATATATCTATGGATATTTACTTGACCCCCCCCCCCACTGAGTCAGGTTGTGACACAAGGTCAGTTTTTAACGTGGGGGACCCGAGTATTTTCACTCGGGCCGCTGGTCTAAGCTGGTCATAGCTTGTCCAAGCTGGTCAGAGCTGGTCATAGCCGTGATACCACGAGCCCTGTGCCAGGTATGTCTATATCTATGATGGGTAACTGAAAGACAAAATGAACATAATCTTATGTTACGCGTTTTGTTCTTTGAAAGGTCTTCTTTAGACTAAATAATATATTTATTGGACGAATCATAGACGGGTTGAGTAAAGAAACGTAATGAAAAACATTGGTCATGTTATATTCCGTGCTATGGGAATAAATATTTAACACCAGGCGGTCCTGGGTATGACGATAAACTACATCCGAGTCCTGGGTAAGACGATAAACTACGTCCAACAGCAAGGCCTCTGATCAGGAGGTGTTGAGGAGCGTGGAACCACCTCTTAATTGCTGGTGTTCCCAGGTCCACCCTGACCCGGGGTGGTAGCACCTGTTAGGGTCCCAGCTATGGGCAAGTAGTTAACCCAGAAACTGAGGTAAAAGGCATTATAAAAGTGTAAAAATGGGTTTTAATACCAAAAATACTTTGTAAAAAATTATTACCAGAAATAAATTTTTGAAGAAAAAAAGAACTATTACCAGCAATACGTTTTTGGAAAAATAATATTACCAGCTACACATTCTTGAGGAAAAATGTTAACAGAAATAAATTTTTGACAAAACAAAAATATTATCAGGAAAAAAAAAGTTGTCGACATTAAATAACCCATTGAGGTTCATATGCCGTAAAACAAAACAAACCAAACCAAACTTAACACCAGGTCGATAATAGAAGAAAGGTTTATTGTACAACAACCAGTACAATATGAAATACGGTACAGTTATACACACAGGTCAATCTAGTAGTGAGTGCCACTAATTGGAAGGTCGGATGTGTTTGCGTCTTCTCTCTCTCTCACTCTTCCCCAAGTCTCTCGTAGACAGTTGACTTTATATGCACTTACTACCTATAGTGTAATCATTCATGGGGGTTAGTAGTTATTCCATTACATCAGGTTATAATTTCAAATCAAAGAAAAAACGTCGAAGATGTAGGGACGTTTAACTTTAAATTTCAATTTTAAATTTCTGGCGTCAGATGAATCTAGGCATACAGTCTTGTCCACTTCATCCAGTTTGTTTTTTTTAGAATTTTTACTGATATATTTTATTCTATCCCACATCGTAATAGCAATAGTTTTGTTAAGAAAGATTACATACAGTAGAGTCCTGGAATTAAATTTGCCGTGGAAGACGCAGAAGTTACTTTTCGTTTGAATAGCTTATTTTCTCTTTTAATTAAAACTACTTTCTATTGGTTGAAATCACGTTCAGATTCAATTGCAATGAGCGACTAATACGTTGAAAGAGGAGTTGTACATGATGTCATTTTGCGTTCATTCTTTAATATAAATTCCGAGATGATTCACTTACGTATATCTTGTGACGTTTATTGCATTCTATAGTGTAAATTTCTGCTTCAGGTTTTATATAATTTAGTTTTGTATTAATTAAATCTCCTATTGATTAGGAAGTCGTTTTAATAAATTTAACATTAAGTTTAGGCAAATTCTTTTCAATCGTATTCATTACTGATTTGGTACGTAATTTAATATGTCTAGTTTTGATGTATTTGTTTTTAAGTTTTCTAATTCTAAGAATCCGATTACCTTTAGGACGAGCGTTAAATGTGAAATAATTAGGATGTTCGATGAATTTAAAAGCATTTTTAATATATTTCTTTTCATTATGCAAGTTGAGGGCTACAGATATCTTGTTTATAGTCATCTATCTAGCCTGTTCATATCTATCTATCTATCTATCTATCTATCTATCTATCTATCTATCTATCTATCTATCTATCTATCTATCTATCTCAGCCTGTTCATATCTATCTATCTATCTATCTATCTATCTATCTATCTATCTATCTATCTATCTATCTATCTATCTATCTCAGCCTGTTCATATCTATCTATCTATCTATCTATCTATCTATCTATCTATCTATCTATCTATCTCAATCTATCTATGTATCTATCTATCCATCTCAGCCTGTTCATATCTATCTATCTATCTATCTATCTATCTATCTATCTATCTATCTATCTATCTATCTATCTCAGCCTGTTCATATCTATCTATCTATCTATCTATCTATCTATCTATCTATCTATCTATCTATCTATCTAAGCCTGTTCATATCTATCTATCTATCAATCTATCTATCTATCTATCTATCTATCTATCTATCTATCTATCTATCTATCTAAGCCTGTTCATATCTATCTATCTATCTATCTATCTATCTATCTATCTATCTATCTATCTATCTATCTATCTCAGCCTGTTCATATCTATCTATCTATCTATCTATCTATCTATCTATCTATCTATCTATCTATCTATCTATCTATCTATTCTAATGTGATAATATTTCTCACAGACAAGTAAACATCAAAATGCAATTTAAAAAAAAATTCTCTGTTTATTTCTGAAATGTGGTTATCCCTAGTTGCATGATTCACAGTCGGACCAATCTCCACACAAAGTTTTGTTATTATCACGAGGCTTCGGCCGTTTTGCCCTCCCGCCTTCTTCATGCGCACATCGTTCCGGGTAACCATCAGCCAATGTCACACACACACACACGTTTCGCTGTTCATGTCTTGTTCTTTATTTATTACTGTTCAGCTAGAATTTTGTTACGGGTGAACAACCTCGAAGATGAAACCCTTTGCTGGCATTGGAATTGCGAGTTAAGTCCATAGGATTGTGGGTAGTATAGGAACAAGGCGAGGAATGACCGAGGCATTATTGCTAAATTGGACGCAACAGTCTATGTTGCAATGTCAACGCTGATAATGATAACATGGTCGAAAATCAACCGTCTTTTATTAAACAATCGATTTTAGACAAAAGAAACATTGACCAGTTTTTCAAAATTAATGACGCTGAAATTGTCAGTTGCAAAAATAGAAAAGATTTTTCCGAAAATCTAGACTATTAGAGAAATAACTTATGTTCTTTGTTTTAATTTTCAATACAAAGCAAAACACGGAATATTTCACCTGCCATTCGGATTACTTAGGTCTCGACATTTTGAGACTGTAATTCTCTAATGAAGCACTAAAGAAATTTGGTTAATGGCATAGAAAATGAACGTTGTTTAGTCGGGCCGAGATAAGCGCAAAAAAAAACAAAAAAAATCTTCGTTCGCGTCGCTCGATGGATAAAGGTAGAAGTAGTATCTGTCTATATTTCTGAGATGAGGTATTATGTACATTATTTACATCATTCGGACTATTGTCCTCATCGTTGTCGCCATATTTATTACAACGTTTCCGCCCTTGAGTATCTGTCTATATTTCTGAGATGAGGTATTATGTACATTATTTAGATCATTCGGACTATTGTCCTCATCATTGTCGCCATATTTATTACAACGTTTCGGCCCTTGAGTATCTGTCTATATTTCTGAGATGAGGTATTATGTACATTATTTACATTATTCGGGCTATTGTCCTCATCTTTGTCGCCATATTTATTACAACGTTTCGGCCTTTCAGTATCTGTCTATATTTCTGAGATGAGGTAATTTGTATATTATTTATATTATTCGGACTATTGTCCTCATCTTTGTCGCAATATTTATTACAACGTTTCGGCCGTTGTACGCTCCGGCCTTCTTCAGGTGGTTGGAATGTCGAACTGAACCCATAATTTCGCTCACTGGGGTAGGCTGTTTTAGTTCCACGTGCCATTTTTAATGGCACTGGTAAAAATCGTTGCTGAAGACATTCGTTTTATAATAGCCAGAAATTCATACACAGATGTCCTCAAGGGCACATGGCACAGTGGATAAAGGCGTTGATTAGATCCAGTGACAGGACCCAAAGAGTGTGAGTTCAATAACCGGTTAAGGCAGTGGAGAACTTGGAGAGGGAAATTAACAGGAGATAACTGATAACTGACATCCATAAAACAGTCGACACCAGTGAGTGAAATAAAGGGTTCAGTTCGACATTCCAACCACCTGAAAAACCACGGCCGAAACGTTGTAATAAATATGGTGACAAAGATGAGGACAATAGTCCGAATAATGTAAATAATGTAGAAGTAGTAGTTAACTATCTTTGGAGATACTATAGAAAACAAAACAAAACAAACAAGAAACTAGTATCGAAGACAACAAAAAGCATAGACGAAAGAACAACATTCTCATGAGATGATCTGTGAAGATATTCTCTGTGACCATTTATTTTACAGAGTAGGCCAGACCCACCTGTACAACAGGTGTTGCTAACAAAGCTGGTTCACTGTTCATGTTACTTATTTGTAGGACTACCTTCCGTCCATGCTTGGCATATTGCTACCACATATGGACAGGTGCTCCTGCTATATATTTAGAGATTCTTGATGAAATCCAAAAGAGAATACGCAACGTTAATAGGTCCAGTTACTTTCTCACCACCGTAATGTAACCATTTTAA
>OZ038497.1:42924739-43002239 GCA_964036315.1 Acanthosepion esculentum
ATAACATTTTACCTCCTATTTAATAATAAAATAAAAAAGCTTTCCTTCCTAATTATTTTAAAATATATTTCCACCTTGTTTAGCGGTACCTTTTTTTTTTGGTGTTTCATTTTTGAAATCTATAAAACATAAAGATTATATTTTATAATCCAGTCTTGCGGTGTTGTTCAGAGGGGCAACAAATTCTACGTATTTGTGTGTGTGTGTGTGTGTGTGTGTGTGTGTGTGTGTGTGTGTGTGTGTGTGTGTGTGTGTGTGTGTGTGTGTGTGTGTTTGTTCTAAATTGTTTATCCTTTGCATCTGGTCTATTCGCGGGCGGGACAGTCATCGAGCTATAACTTGCGGCCATAAAGCTAAGTTCTTAGTGCCACTTCTGCTGTTGCTGAAGACTTGTTTTCAAACCGGGTTCCTTCAGAGAACAGGATTTCTTTTTTAAACCATTTCACCCCTGTCAAGATAATAAAGCTACTAACTCGCAAGGGGTTACTGTGTGTGAAAGAATAGGAGCAGAAATGACCTTATTAAGAAGAAAGAACAATCAAAGTACAAGACATAAGAAGACCGAATATATCAATTGACATTATATATATATATATATATATATATATATATATATATATATGTGTGTGTGTGTGTGTGTGTTATATGTATGAAGAAATATAGTTTTAAGGTGTGCTATATTTATGGGATAAAGTGCTCAATATCAGAGATAGAGCGTATGTAAATATAAATATAAAAGTGAACATTGAAGTCAACACTCAGGCCGCCTGACAATTGCGCCCGGCATGAAACAACCTGTCGACTCTGAGTGTTGACTTCAATGTTCACTTTCATATATATATATATATATATATATATATATATATATATATATATATATATATATACTGATATTTTTATTTAAAATATATTTTACATTGTGACACTGAAATTTCTGTTTCGAGACTTGAAATTTTTTTATCCTCTCATCAATGTGCAATGTTCGGCAACTTTTGATGAAAATGATTTACTTTTGAAAACAGAAAACTATATGTTTACCTATTAAAAAGTTAAGTAAGAGTGGGAGGAACCTGATTTATAATCTCATGGGTATGTCTCTTTTGACTAATCAAAAGACAGCTCAAAGCTAACGCAGAAAAGTTAAAAATATAGGTTAGTCGTTGAGTGTATGTGGTATTCATACATATCTCGGGGAACTGTCATATCAAGACACGACCTCATACTTCCGGTTAAGAATATACATTTACGTTACGAGGAAATAATTTGAGAGATATGTATATCTCTAATGATAGGTTAATTTTTGTTCTTTTAAATTTATTTTTAGATATATTTTAAAACTATCTTAAAGAGGCATCTGGCAATGATTAAATCATTTTTATATAATTTTGAACGTAAAATACAATACCTATTTTATTTAATCACTCTTAATACGTGGCAACATTAAAATTAAAAAATCAAGGAATTAAATCAATATTACATGTACTATTATATATATATATATATATATATATATATATATATATATATATATATTACAATGAATCATTCATACAGAAAACAGATATAGAAGTTAATGTTATAAATGGCGAGAATACATCTTTGCAAACAAATTTACTAAGAGACATTAACCCCAAACCTGTAAATGAATGTTATGATCCCTGTTTATAAATTCCAGTTGAATAAGGTCTTTTTTGATATATTTACGAGCTTTCATCTGTTCCTACAGATATCTTCAGGTAAGAAAAAAAAAACTAAATTATAAACTCTTTTGATGTCCTGTTATTACCTGGAATTATAAAACAACACATATTTTTCTTACTTTCTTAAGTTAAAAAGGTTTTTTGTGCTTCCAGTATAAAATTACTTAACATCTGAGTTTTAAGTAGATAATAATAGTGCATTCATAGTGCTTATATATAAGTACTTAGGTAGGAAAAAACTACCGTGCCTTCCTTCATGGATTTCATCTTAGCATCAGGAAACTGATTACAGAACAGGAAAAGATCAGTATGAAAATAAATAGACATAATATATCTATAGTCTTAAATGAAACATGTTTGAATGAAGATATGCTGCCTATACATACACACACACACACACACACACACACACACACACACACACACACACACACATATATATATATATATATATATATATATATATATATATATATATGCAGGTATGCAGAAAAATAGGAAAGAACACGTTAGGTAAATAATCCGGAGTTCTTTAGTATTTTTGATTTTATTTTTAAAAAGACAGTGCTCCATACAGAAGTAGAGCTTATATTATAATATTTTAAAAAAATATGATTCCCTCGCTACATAAGAGTTCTCATGTTTCAAAAGCGAGCGCCGAGACACCTAATATAATTTTTGAAATTAAGTTGAATTAAGGTGTAGAATTTGGGTATTCCCAAATTCTCGCTTGACGAGTAAGCGTGACCAGGTACCTTAATTCAACTTAATTTCAAAAATTATATTAGGGGTCTACGCTCTCGCTTTTGAAACATGAGAACTCTTATGTAGCGAAGGAATCATATTTTTAAAAATATTATAATATATATATATATATATGCACATATATATACACATACACACATATATATACACATATATATACACATACACACACATATACATATATTACAAATATATACTTTGTGTGTAGGTATACATATATATATACATATATATTATGGGTCATATCTAATAATGACATCATCTTTGTTGACACACGCACACACACACATACACACACACACACACACACACACACATATATATATATATATATATATATATATATATATATATATATGCACACACGAACACAAACAATACGGAAAAACTTACACAAATGATAACTATAAAAAGGAAAAACTCGAAAAATATAAGAACTAAATTGCTGATATATCCTGAAGAGTGGACGGACGCCTCCACCTATGACACTCTGAGATCGGTAAAGGCACATTAATCTAAATGACGGTTCCGTATAGGATACAGGTTCGAATCCTGTCGGAGGACGAATATTTTCTATGAAAATTTCTCGGACATTCAGGCCGGTAGATGTTATTTAATACTGTTTATTATAAACAGAGCATTTACTTAAATACTTGTATCTATAAAAAGAATGTTAAACATAAAAAAGTCTTTAAAATAATTGTCGGACTTTGTCCATTTCATAATGTGTGACGTCATTTGTTTACATTTGATGCGCCGTGAGCAGTTATGAATGTACGTGAGAGATTCATGGAAGATTGAAGTTTATAAGCAGTAAATTCGACCTTGCCAGCCAACCGAACGATCCTCAGTGGCCGAATCGGTTAAGGCACGTCAGGCTATATGACGGTTCCGTATAGGATACAGGTTCGAATCCTGTCGGAGGACGCATATTTTCTATGAAAATTTCTCGGACATTCAGGCCGGTAAATGTTATTTAAACAGAGCATTTACTTAAATGCTTGTATCTATAAAAAGAATGTTAAACATAAAAATGTCTTTATATATTGTTGAGTCTTGACTCATTGTTGAATCTTGACTAATGCATGGAATAATAATGCAACACAACATGTACTTAGAACAAGAATGTATTATAACAAGAAAGTGTACACAATATTTACATATAGTATTTCTGTATATTTCTGGGAAGACGTTCCTGGAGAATGTGTTGACTAAGTCGCAGTCGGGCAGAGTCTCTAGTTGGATCTCGTGATTCCCTCCTCGTCTTCCGGTACCAACCATATTTATATAGTCGGTACCCCGCTATGCAGATTAGGTGGATCCTACCACAACATATATATATATATATATATATATATATATATATATATATATATCAAGCACATTGCTCTTACATTCTTGTCTCTACCTCTGAAATAAAATCAGCTTTATAGTGTGTAATTAAAAATGTAATTTATAGCGTGATCCGAAAGTCTTGTCACCCATAGATAATATCAGTTCCGATTTCAGCTGGCTGACACGAAAATGATGGTGTTCATACACACCTTTTCGATATGTGACAGCGTCAATGGAATTGAATAAACTAAATCCAGTACATGTGATTTTATTACTGTATTACTACTTATACTGTTCTCATTACTTTTTGGTAGGGGTGACAAGACTTTCGGACCAGTCTGTTGTCGGTGAGTTGTCTGGGATTTCCTATAAAATCTATGATAGTTGGGCTCGTCAAACTGTATATATAATCTGAATAATAAGAATTATCATCAGTGTTTTTTTCTGTCGATTTAGATTGATTTACGTACATACATAGACTTACTTCCGTTTCACTGTTTCGCAGCCATCATCAATACTAACTTTGCTAGTAATCTAGTCAGAATCTGAAGTCCAAATGTGACTCACCAAATGCAAACAAGACAGGAAGAAAAAGGTTGTTTATACATAGAAATAAAACCTTTCGAAATTGTCGCAAGTAACTGACAAAAAAAGGACTCAAAATGCTGAACAAGATTTCTTTAATTTGCATTTTTGGGATAAGGAGTTATTATTTATATCATTCGGTTTTTCTGTGTCCCCAGTTTTGTCTGTCGACCTGAGTCGCCTTTAAGGAATTTCAAACTGAACCCTTTATTTAATCTTCGTGGTTAGATGATCTTCGTCCCGTTGTACAAGTTCAGGGAAATATCGTCTTGTCTAATTTTAGTTTTTGTTGCTAGTTCTCTTTCAAATTTATACCGGGCCGTAGATAGGGTCCCATTGAAGTTAAAAAAAAAAAAAATCACGAAAAAAAAAAACCATTCAGAAGAAAGACGTAGTTTTTAACGGCCGAAAAGTTGTAAATATTGACAATATTTTAACTGCAATTAAAATCCGGTGTTGATTTTGATCGTGATATTGGATCGGGCGGGCGAATATTGCGTTGACCTTTAACGGAGCTAAAACTCAAAATAATTATTAT
This sequence comes from Acanthosepion esculentum, assembly GCA_964036315.1. Classification (NCBI taxonomy): domain Eukaryota; kingdom Metazoa; phylum Mollusca; class Cephalopoda; order Sepiida; family Sepiidae; genus Acanthosepion; species Acanthosepion esculentum. Next base: position 42,929,663 of record OZ038497.1, read on the forward strand.
ATGTCCCAGAACACTGATTGATTGATTTTAGATTGAATAACGTGAGAACTGATACTAAAACTCGCCACTTAAAAAAAAATAGTCGTTGTTTCTTTTCTTTTTATTTATTTTCAAATTAACTGAATGTCAGATGTCGGATTAAAACTGTTTCAAAGATTATTTATCGTCAATAAATAAATAAATCTTATTCAACAACCTGCGAAGGTAATATTGTGCATATGCCAATGGTGTAATGGATAGTGGCTCAGATTGGGAAATCGCAGAGCTGAGTTCGAATTCCTGTCGATTTGGTTACATTCACGCACAAACACTCTTGGGAAAATCTCTGAATTCCATCTGATCTCCCCCCAGCTATGGGTAAAAAGCAGGAATGGCTATCCCATCTAACCTTGGAATCTAGAAGAAGAATAACTCTGAGTTCAAACCATCGTGGAAAGAGATGACCCCGTCTGGATATCTTTTCCGTTACATCACTCTTATTACGACCCAAATGTGTTATCGTAAAATAACATGATCTCCGCCTATTTTTTTGATGGAAACGATCGATGTATTCATAATCCTAATCCTTTTCTTTTATGTGCATTCTCTCTTCAGAATGTAGGTTATCACGGCTCTCCACCTCTTCCCATCCTTTGAAGCTCTTAGCAATGTTTGTCTTTTTACACTCCTAGTTCTGACATCCATCTATACAAGATCATTGTGTTGGTTACTCGATGCTTCTGTCTTTTATGTTCAGTATGTCCTGTGCGTGTCAAATTCTCCTAGCTTTCTTTCCTCATTATATTCCAGAATTTTTCCTTATCGCTTTCTGAGTATAATTGCCATTTTTGTTTCCTTAAAACTTCCACATTGCTTACATGGCCAGTCTATGGTATTTTAGCTTCCTTCTGTAGAATCACATCTCTTTTGTCTCAAGACTTATTTGTGAGGAAATTGTCCAATATTCATTGCCGTGTAGGAGAACTGATATTACATAGAATTTTAGAATTTATTTCTGGTAGTTTCCCCGGTTCCCATAAGTTAGGTTCACTGTAAAGTTTCAATAAATCCGATGAGAAGATGTATCCTTGTCTTACACTGCATTTTATTTTATGTATTTAATCAGTTCATTTTACATTCGTATGCAGACGGTTTGCTCCTAGTAAACATTCTGAATTCGTCCAATATCTTTTCAAAATTAATCAAATTTTTCTAACAATTAACATAGATATTTCTGTCGTACCATATCAAATGCTTTTGCGTTTTCTATAAAACATAGGTATAAGTCATTTTGCATTTATATTTTTCTCTCTGATATCATTCTGATCATAAATATTGCATTTCTTGTTCGAGTGACTTTAACGAAATCACAACGTTCTAATCCTATTTCTGGTTTAATTCCATATGTTATCTATTAATCTGTATTCGGATGATGAGTCTACTTTTGTGACTAATTAAGATTATTGTCAGATAGAGCTCGCATTCAATTGTATATGGCTTCTCATGCAGCTATACGAAAATGTATCTATTAGGGTCTTCAGATATTTCGCCACTATCGTATATTTCATTTATTATTTCCGTAAGCTGACAGTCAAATGTGGCCATGTTGCTTTGTTCCTGTTCATCTTGTCCCGTGATGATTTTATTTCAAACATTAATTTTTCAGGTCCTTCCATATCTTTTGTGTATTGGATATTCCTCTCTTTCGTTAATGAGTTTTTGAACGTATTCCTTCCATCTTTGAAGTGTTTTTCTTTGTCTATTTTCAGTATTTCCTCTTTTTACTTTATACATCCTTTTTAGAAGTTCGCCGTGTTATGTATTATTATTTCATGCATTCCTGTCGTATCTGTGATGCCATTCCTTCCTCTCTCTGCACACATTTCATTCAGCTAATCATCTCTTGCTTTCTTGTATTTGTTTTTGGTGTTTAGATTTAATCATCAATATTCTATACCATTCCTTGGCATTGTTTACTATCTTTTTTCAATATTTCGAGAATTTCATGTCATACACTTCTTTTTTCTTCACTCACTTTCATTGGGATGAGCTCGTTCGCCGATGTTACTTGAGTTTCTCATAATGTTTTCCAGTTTGAATTTCTGCTCCCACCCAAGTTATATTTACGTTTAACTTTGGCAACATTCAACATTTTTTCAAGTTGAGTCATTCTTGAGTGTGTCACTGGAATTTATGTGTTGCTTCGTTTTTCTTTAATTTCCGTTATTTCAGTCTGAGATTCAATATGACAAATATATGGCCACTCGCACAGTCGGCACTTGCATATGTATTACATTGCTAAACTGCATTCCTGATTTTTGTTTTTGTTGATTGTTATAAAAAGAGTGTTCCAATAACGTTACATTCGACTGTCGTTTTAACGCAGAGCTCGTCAAACCGGGTCCGAGCGACCCGCTTAGGGATAAGTGAGAAATTTCAGTGTTGGTTGATAGTCAAGGATATCGAATAGGGGTCGATATGACACTGAGCTAAATTTTAGTAACCGTATTTTACGGCATATAAGGCGCATTTTTTTTTTTTACTAAAAATATCTTTAAAAATTCTCCTGCGTTTTATATATGTTATATGTAAGTTTACCAATTTTACTAATTACTAATTTTTTCTTGATTTTCCCTGCTGGAATTGGTGTACGTCTTATACACCCGTGCGTCTTATATACCGTCAAATAAGGTAATATACATGTCTGTTGTATTCTTTGATGCAGATGAAACAAACACTTAACCATCTTTGCAAACATTATCTTATTGTATATTGGGTAGTTATATCTTTCTGTACAATATCATCGGCTTCAGTTCGACTAGGTGTAATTAATATAATATTTGCTTGATTCATTGGAGTTATTTAATATATTATTTAATATATTATTTAATATATTTTTTAATATATTTTTTAATATGTTATTTAATATATTTTAATATATTATTGAATATATTAATATATTATTTAATATATTTTTAATATATTATTTAATATATTTTAATATATTATTAAATATATTAATATATTATTTAATATATTTTTAATATATTATTTAATATATTTTTTAATATATTATTTAATATATTTTAATATATTATTGAATATATTAATATATTATTTAATATATTTTTAATATATTATTTAATGTATTTTTTAATATATTATTTAATATATTTTAATATATTATTGAATATATTATTTAATATATTTTTAATATATTATTTAATATATTTTTTAATATATTATTTAATATATTTTGGGGGGACATGATGACGCTGGGAAGAAAATTTCTTAACTTTTCATACATCTTCGTTAAAATTCTAATTTCCAACATTGGTGCGAATTTTAACGTTCAAATATATTTTAAATGGAGGTCGTGGGGAAGGTAGAGAAACAAAAGGTGGTATCTGGTCGAAAATGTTTGATGACCCCTGTTTTAACGGAAACAACTAAATTGATCTCATCGAGAAGCAAATGATAATCAATGGAGATACAAGACAAACAAATCTTGGCGATAATTTAATTTTTTTTAATTAAATCAGAACTTGAATTAAAGAGGTAATGGTTTATTTCAGGTAAAAAGAAAAAGTGGGTCGCGTGTTTCATCTACTTTCTATGCAAATAAAGGCCGGAGTCGATGAATTTTAATAGAAATCAAAGGCTAATGAATTCCAATTAACACAGAGGCTAAATATCTTTGCATACATTAAGGTAATGTATGCAAAGATGGTTAAATGTCAGGCAATGCTTTTGAAATTTATGTTAATTCGTAAGTCGAAAATGAATGTTAATATTCATGGTTTTAATTCGTAAAAATATTGTTTCTTTGTCGCGTAATGTAGAATAAAAATCAAAATTGAAGCTTATTTAGGGTCGATTAGAGAGAAGAACAATAATTAAATTATAATGTATTCGAGATCTGGTGATCTAAATAAAATCGAGTTTTATTTAATAGAAAATAAATAAATATGTAAACTAAAAAAACATATTAATATATTATGGAGGTCGTCGGGAAGGTAGAGAAACAAAAGGTGGTATCTGGTCGAAAAAGTTTTCCAACATACGATACTGCATTCTACAGCAGTAATAAGAGTGATGTAACGGAAAAGATATCCACACGGGGTCATCTCTTTCCACTAGAAAAAGAGAGAGAAAGTGAGAGCAGGGAGACTAGATTTGAACAGAAAAATAATTTTTGTCCTCCTTTCCTCGGAAAATGAAAGATAAAACAAAGACTTACAACGTTAAATCCATCGTCACCATTGAATGAAAAATGGAAAGAAAATTGTGGAAAACAAAAAGCTATACCAGAAACAAGTAAAAATGATCTAGACAAGAGAAAAGTGTTTGTTATTGTTGTGGTAGGATCCACCTAATTTGCATAGTGGAGTACTGACTATATAAATATGGTCGGTACCGGGAAGACAGGGAGGCGAATCAAGAGATTCACTAGAGACTCTGCCCGACTGCGACTTAGTCAACACATTCTCCAGGAACGGTCTTCCCAGGAATATACAAAAGACTATATGTAAATATTGTGTACACTTTCTTGTTTCAATACATTTTGTTCTAAGTACATTTTGTGTTGCATTATTATTCCATGCATTAGTCAAGTTTCAACAGTTATGAAAACCCTTAATTGGTAATATTTCATGAAAAACTCGGCTAACTCATTTCGATAAAAGAATAAAATCAAAGAAAATAAATATTCTGTTCCAAAGAAGAAATACAACTAACGTAAATTTCTTAATGTCGTTTCTTTTTAATCAAATGAACAATAAACTGTTCCCGGACATCACCAAGTATCCACGTACACTTTTCATTTATATAAAGCACAATTTAACCTCATATATTTATCAGTGACGTAGACTGATATACTACGATTACTAATAACATATTCTATTCTTACGGGAACAGGAGGCATTACTCGGCGCGCACATGTCTGATGTTACTCTAAAAACGGAATATCTCATTGATCAAGGGATCAAGTTGCTAATGCATCATTTTTTCTTTTGTTTCGTGATGCCTTTCTTTGGATATATATTTACAGATGAGGATTTGAATGACCGAATTCATTTTCACGTGTTGTAACAGAGTTAATTGTATCGATAAAAAAACTGAATTAGTATTACAGAAATTATAATGGATGCGAATGTAAAATTACTTAAATATTTTACCGTATCGTTAAACTAAGATCTATCTATCTATCTATCTATCTATCTATCTATCTATCTATCTATCTATCTATCTATCTATCTATCTATCTATCTCATCCAGTTCATATCTATCTATCTATCTATCTATCTATCTATCTATCTATCTATCTATCTATCTATCTATCTCATCCAGTTCATATCTATCTATCTATGTATCTATGTATCTATGTATCTATGTATCTATCTATCTATCTATCTATCTCATTCAGTCCATATCTATCTATCTATCTATCTATCTATCTATCTATCTATCTATCTATCTATCTATCTCATCCAGTTCGTATCTATCTATCTATCTATCTATCTATCTATCTATCTATCTATCTATCTATCTATCTATCTCATCCAGTTCATATCTATCTATCTATCTATCTATCTATCTATCTATCTATCTATCTATCTATCTATCTATCTCACTCAGTTTATATCTATCTATGTATCTATCTATATATGTATGTATGTATGTATCTATCTGTGCATCTCTCTCTCTCTCTCTCTCTCTCTCTCTCTATATATATATATATATATATATATACATTTATATAGTAGTGTCTACGTACGTGTCAGAGAACATTCTTTTCGTTTTAAGTCGATTAAATTGAAATTCCCAAAGAATAAATAATTAATGTCGCTTAATTCGGAGACCTGAAGTCATAAAGACAATATCCACAACTTTCTCAAAAACATCTGAAAAAGTCGATTTAGAAGTTAGAAAAGATGAGAAAAATTTAAAATAAGTGAAAAAAATCTCTCGAAGAAAAAGAAAAAGAGAAGGAAGTAAATACGAGAAAAAGAAACGAAGGAAAAACAACGTGAAAAGGGAAAAAAAGAGAAAGTGAGAGTAGAGAGACAAAACAGAGAGAAAGAGATCAAGAGTAATTGAGAATGAAAGGGAAAGCTAGAGAGAGTCAAGTATCGATGAATAAATTTAAAAAGAGAAAGAGAAAATAAAAAGAAAGAGAAACAAGGAGAAGAAGAGAAAGAGAGATGTGAATAAGAAGATCTAGATCTAAAGTGGAAGGAAAAGAAAGAGAAAGAGTAGTAAAGAGAGAAGGGGTAAAAAAAACGCTACGAAAAATCGATAGAGAAACGTAAACAGAACGAGCTGAGTAAGAGATAAAGACAGAGAGAAAGGGAGTGAGAGAGAGAGGGAAAGGGGGGATAGAAATAAAGAGAGAGAGTGGGAGAGTGGGGTAGGAAAAAAGAGAATGTGAAAGAGAAGACAATGAGAATAAATGCAAATCCCAATTTTCCCCAAATTTTCGCTAATTGAAAATTGACAAAAAAAAGAGCAGAAAATAGGAAAAGAAAAAAAATTAAAACAGTTCTTAGACGAGAGAAAGGACAAGAAAACCCAAAGTTTTTTTTTTTAATAAAAATTGAATAAAATAGGCGATAACATATAAAAACGGAAAAAAATCTAATGGATGTTAATATAACGGGGAATAAATAGTTGTATTTAAATACAATATATATATATATATATATATATATATATATATATATATATATATATATATATATATATATATATTATAGTAAAAAAGAAAGAACAGTAAGATATATAATCAGGTGTTCTTATTGATATTTTTATTTTTTCTTATTTTTTATTTTTATATAAAATATTTTTATAAAACAGTGCTAAATGTAAATTTACAGAGCATAAATATCATATAAATTAACTGATTTAAAAATATGGTTCCATCGCTACACAGGAATTACCATGTTTCAAAAACAGAAACTAAAAGCTTCAAATTCAATTACATAATCAAATTAAAAGCACTAGCTCTGTTTCGTTTTCAAGCGAATGCTGGAATAACTTATCTTGAAATTTACTGAGTTTTAAAAGCACACACATTCATAATATTTGTTTCCAAGGATACAGAGAAATCCAATCATTTAGACAGGGGCGGTAGCGTGTTCATTTTTATTAACAACTATTGTATCAAATTTGAGTTAATCGATTTCACTCCAAGAAAGGCAGTAAAGTCACTAAGGCACAAGGGGTGCGGAAGAATTAGTAAAAGAAACATTACTAAGGTGGGGGGGGAAGAGAAAGTAGTAACCAGGAGGACCGTAGAGGGAACCGGAAACATAATCCTAAACAAGAAACAAATGATAGCCCGCTTCTCTTGTTCAAAAGACAGGGGAGGAGTGTGAACCAGGTGATTTTTAATGACAGACCATTAATTGGATAGATATCAGGAGAGGTTGGTAAGCATTCTATTATTTTGATATCTTTGGAAACATTTCTAGCCAAGTAGTTAATAGTCGACTTTGCAGGATGTGAAGGAAGTATGTTCCGCGTGATTATATTGTTTACTTCATTACGTCATTTTGGTTATAAATTATGCCACTAGGAAAACGTTTTGTTCAAAAGCTGACAATAAATCTCTATGTTTATTTTGACAGAGTTATTTTGACAGAGTTATTTTGACATCTTCCTGTACCACCAAAAACATTCGTTCATCCTATACTGTGGCCTTGAGCAGCCGTGTTTTTGTTTTTTGATGAAGGGCCAAAATACTTGTCCAGCCAATGTAGCTCTCTATTCATTACAAATCCTGCATAATCAATTGCCTTTCCTTTGTTTTGTGATATCAGACGCCTTCATCGTTGTTACTTTTTTGATGTCAACGAATGCTCGTTTTCACGTTCGTAATCTCGTTGTAGTCGAGACTTTGGAATCACAGATACTAATAATAACTCATTCCAATAATACTCGCACTAGTAATACTTGTTAGAATAGTAACTGCTGAATAGCAATCCGAAGAGTGATTAGTATAGAGAAATAGTATAGAGGATAGTATAGAGAATCACTATAACATAGACGTCACGCTAATTCCTATATATACCTTTTGCTTTACGATCACGTGGTCTACTTATTAGAAATGGAATCAAATGTGTTTGCTCACTGGTGCTCTGTGTTCAAACTCCGGTGTCGACAACGAAACTTTATCCCTATACAACAATTTGCTACTTAACTCAGTTGACACGTTCGTCTTTGTGATGTTTAAAGTTAACAGTTTGGTTGCTTTTGTGGCCTTCAGGCATTGTTCTTGATATATTCTGCAACTTTTCTCCCCATTTACACTCACAACGCCAGCTTCTTCACATAGTAGCGTGCTGGGCATACTACTTTTTCTGCTTGTAGCCATCTTAATTTTTCTCACGTCAATTTTTGTGACAATTTTGACCTTCATTTTTTTTGTTCTTATTTTAAGAATTTTTTTCACTTGATCCTCTTTCTTTGTCCTGCAATCCGATTTTTCCAGACTTTTGCTTTCCATCATGCCATAACTTTATAATACTTTGTTTCGCTTATGAAACTTGTACGTGTCTTACGATTCATGGAAATCTTTATATAACGTACGATCACCGAAGTTAAGCAACATCCATTCTGGTTAGTACCGAGATGGGTCACCGCTTGGGAATACCAGTTGCTGTAAGCTTGGATGTGCGGATGGTGAAATAACGGATCGGAATTAAAAATCGGAGAGCTGAGTTCGAATTCCAGTCGGGTTCGTTATATTCACTAACGCGCAAATACTCTTAGGAAAGCTATGAATTCACCTCTATGGCTCTTGGCTATGGGTTAATTAGTAATACTGGTATCCCTAAACCATTATTACCTAAAAGAAAAAAATAGAAAAGTATTTTCTGTTTTTAAATAACCTGAAAACGGTTGATAAGCCGTAGAAAATGTATCAATCAATTTTCTAAACGAAACGCGTCATTACAGAGTTTTCCATCTTGTCTAACTCACAACAAATCTGATAAATATTTCTATTCGCAGGTATTGTACTTTTGATACCACTTAATGTCTTATGCCAAGGACAGAACATGTTGGCCTTGTGCCAGACTAGACGATGCTGGAACTATTTTGTTTTTTTAAGTGAATGTAAAAAATATTTATTTTAAAACTTTAATTTTCATGAGACGTGTTGATCATGTTAATTTTGCTAAAAAATTAAGATGCACCTGTGGATGTCGAAGTGTTTAAAAATATTTATTGTACTTAATGATGGTACAGATATATATAGAGAGAGTTGCAAACATCTATCTATCTATCTATCTATCTATCTATCTATCTATCTATCTATCTATCTATCTATCTATCTATCTATCTAAATTTGTTCACTATCTATCTATCTATCTAAATTTGTTCACTATCTATCTAAATTTGTTCACTATCTATCTATCTAAATTTGTTCACTATCTATCTATCTATCTATCTATTTATCTATCTAAATCTGTTCACTATCTATCTATCTATCTAAATTTGTTCACTATCTATCTATCTATCTATCTATCTATCTATCTATCTATCTATCTATCTATCTAAATGTGTTCATTATCTATCTATCTATCTATCTATCTATCTATCTAAATTTGTTCACTATCTATCTATCTATCCATCTATCTAAATTTGTTCACTATCTATCTATCTATCTAAATTTTTTTCACTATCTATCTATCTATCTATCTATCTATCTATCTAAATTTGTTCACTATCTATCTATCTATCTATCTATCTATCTATCTATCTAAATCTGTTCACTATCTATCTATCTATCTATCTATCTATCTATCTATCTATCTATCTATCTATCTATCTATCTGAATTTGTTCACTATCTATCTGAATTTGTTCACTATCTATCTAAATTTGTTCACTATCTATCTATCTATCTATCTATCTATCTATCTATCTATCTATCTATCTATCTATCTATCTAAATTTGTTCACTATCTATCTATTTATCTATCTAAATCTGTTCACTATCAATCTCTGTTTTATCTATCTTAAGAAGTAATTATATTTATTATTTAAACCATTTAACGTATTTACTTCTGAAGTGCAGGCAGAGATGTGTGGGAAAGGAAAAAAAAAGGGCAGAGTGAGACAGAGGAAAGAATGAAAATCGAGGGAAAGCGAAAGACAAGAGAAGGCTCGAGAGAAAGAATGGCAATTATAGAATGAGTAAAAAGAGAAAGAAACCGATAGAGCGATAGAAAGAAAAAAGAAAGAAAGAAAGTGAATGAAGCATAAAGATCAAATGCTAATGAGGGAGAGGGCGAAAGGAAAAGAAGAAAAGAGAGAGAGAAAGTAGGTGAGATTTTATCGTAATTACAACCGCTCTTCGCGTTTGGAGAAAAAAAAATGAAAGCAAGTTAAAAATGTTAGATTCTCAATACAACCTCGATGTCATCCGTCTCATGACTCACTGTATCCTTTCCTCAATCCCCACTACACCCAGTTTTACTCTCACTTTTACTCTCTGTATCCCCCTACGTAATAATGGCACTCCCGCCTTACTTTGAGAGAAATGATTAAAATAAATAAATAAATAAAGCCCATGCCTGACGTTTCCGCTTTTGACCAATGGCATTCTTAGAGTTTGTTTTCGTGAATGAAGATTTGGGCCGTTGTTCTACGCCTGTTCCGGACTCACCTGACAGAGCCCATATGTATAGACCGCTCATTTTTAGATTTGATTAACCATCAAAATAGCTCCATTTTTTCTTTTGCTTTTCTTGTCTTATGCGATCAATCATGGTCAAGTAATTAAGTCTGCTGCCTAAATACGTTGCTCTTTTGTTTGTAAGAATTTAGCTTATATTTATTCGTTGTATTTGGTGCAAATGTTTCATCAGCACTGATCGAATTGGCAGTACGCAGATCATTTACAAGTCAAACAAAAATAAATAGCTTAGCATCACAAACAAACAAATAAACGGTAAATCAGAACTAAATCACTTGGAAACTCTTTCCCTAACGGAACATAACAACGTCGGAATTATCTGTGTAAACATTTGCATTTGGATTTTTGCTGTATTTCTCACCCTTGCCTATCCAACTACGTTTCTATGCTTTTCGAATTTGATTGAGAAGGTTTGTTTTCAATAAATCCAAATAAATAAACCGAGTTTTACTGAGGCAATCGAAATATGTTTAAGATTATCTTGTCAAAGTGTTTCGTTAAATATATTCAACAAACAACGCCTGCATCTTCTCGTTGCTTATTTACAAGCATCTTGCTTTTAAAATCATTTTGAATTCCATTTTGAAAGATAGTGACACTTCAGAAAATTCCATTAACCGATCCATTTGATGACTGCTGCGTATTTAGCAGATAAAAACTAGATGCAACCATCCAGATGGTTTGATTTCTTGACACTGGGCGTACATCACAAAGACTTCGATTTAAAAAAGAAAAAAGAAAAAAAAAGAAAGAATTTTCTTTGGAATAGTTGCATAGCCGATTGATGATGTGAACCTCCCGCCTTTTAAAAGTAGCCTCCATTTTAAAATTCCAACCTAAAATGCAACGCGAGAAATCGCTTTATGCTTACAAATGTTTACAGAAGAAGAAAAATGGCCGCTTTTCTTTCAGAAGCAGAAGATGAATCGAAATTTGTTAAGCTTGGCTCAGACTAGAAGAAGATTACACGGGGATGTTGTCTCATATCGACAAGAGTAAAGCAACAGCTTGCTTTGAAAATCAACGTTACAAATTGTAGCTGGATTTAAACAGTTTCTCAATCACATCCGAATTTTTTCGCGATTATTCGGTGAAAAGCTGAAGAAACAACCAAGTTTACTGAAGATCCATGCGAACAACATAAAAGTATGTTGCAAAGAAGGCGACATTTAAGGAGCTGCTTTTACAAAAAGTAGAACTCATTAACATAAACACCGACTGTAGCGTCACTTTGAACTTCAAACCTCTTATCGAATCTCTCACAGTCTTGGTCCAGTCCTTATTTTAGTTCATTACAGAACTAATTTTTAACGGTTGTCAAGCGTGAAAAACTTGCAACTTTTTTTAAAAATTTCAAACTTTGTAAATGCCTCCAATTGCATATAAAGGAACATTTAACATTACAGAACTTGCGACAAAGAAAAGAAAGAATTATTGTCTCGGAACATCGAGAGTTATAACTTTCACGTATGTCGTCTTCAAGAAATCAACATCAAAGAAGGATTTTTTTTTAATCAGTATCGGCCCATGAAAGGCAGTAAATCCACTAAAACACACGGGGTGGGGTCACAGGGCGTGGAAGAATTAGAAAAGAGAATTAATAATAATTAATAATAAGTAGGAAGAGAAAAGAATAATCAGTTGAACAATAGATAGCTATTGATATTACATTTAAATATTTGCAGATTAGAAAAGGATGGAGCCAGAATGGAGTTCCACAAGCGAGAAGTGCGAGAAAAGAAACTGTTAGCGTAGAATTTAGGGCTACATTTAGCCAGCTCAACTGTAAATGGATGAGATCTTGACGCCAGTCTATTACTGCGCTGAAGTATTTACATTAGTCGGACTCATCTTTGTCGCCATTTTTGTCACAACGTTTTGGCCGTTGTACGCTCCGGCCTTCTTCAGGTGGTTGGAATTTCGAACCGAACCCTTTATTTCGATCACTGGGGTAGACTGTTCTAGTTCCACGAGCCATGTTTGATGGATGTCAGTTATCTCCTGCTAATTTTCCCTCTGAACTGCCTGAACCGGGTATTGAACTCACACTCTTTGGGTCTGTCACTGGATCTAACCACCGTCTTTATCCACTGTGCCATGTGTCCTTGAGGACATCTGGGTATGAATTTCTGAGTATTATAAACCTAATTTTTCAGCAACCATTTTTTACCAGTACTCATATTGCAATTTTGCTGTTATCATTGCATGTTTTTACCAGATCTCATATACTGCGCTGAAATTTAAAATAAAAAAGCTCTAGGTACCAGAGCGAAGAGCTCATTCGAACAATTACCATGAAAGTATTTTTTAGAAAAGTCATAGAGAGGTGGGGAACTGAAGCCGAGCTGCCATATCAGGACCAATAATATTGCTGATTTTTCTTTGGATCTTATCAAGGAGCTCAAGGTAAATAGCACCGGTACTGGGCCATATGTGGCAGCGACATTCAAAGCATAGACGAACGGTACACATAGATATGTAAGTTTGATTCTGGAGAGAAAAATTGCCTCCCTCAGCACAGTGAACCGACGTTCTTCGCAGCTGAGCTTGCAATGGATTATATTATATGTCAGCTTAGAACGTGAGCCAAAGAAAGCGCAACGAATCACTTTTCTGGAGGATAGCATGAGCCCCGTTGATGGAAGGCAGCAAGGAGTCGATCAGATGATTAATAGAGACAAGCTTAGTTTTGGATGCGTTAAAATTAACGCGCCATCTTTTGACCGAGATAATATCGGAATTAAACTACACAAAAGGTTTGGAAACAGACAGTAAATATTATGGAAATGGTCTTGTCATTAATACCAAATAGAAGAATAAAATCCATAAGTTTTTTAAGTAATTCACCCCAAGGAAGGCGGGAGTGCCACTAGCACGCAAGGGGTTACAGAGGATTGAGAACAAGAGTGAAGAAGCATGTTTGGGGAAAAGATACAGAGAAGGTAGGGGAAAAAGCTCAGGGTGTCAGATGTCGATTGACATTACACTTGAATATTTGATGATTATAGTCATCGGGAGAAGCACGTAAGCGGAAGGGAGTTTCACAGACGGGAAGTGCTGGAGAAGAAACTGTTTGGAGTAGAATAGACGGTTACATTTAACCGTTTCGACAGTGAAAGGGTGGGACCAGGACGCCAGCCTGGTATCTCGCTTAAATTCATGCAATCCGGGAACCAGCTAAAGTAGTTCGTCGGAACAATTGCCGTGAAAATACTTGTAGAAGAGACAGAGGGAGGCCACGGCACGTCTGTGGGGTAGTGATCTGAGGCCAGATCAGGAGCTATCATCTTGCATATACGTCTCTGGTTTTTGTCGAGGACCTCGAGACGAACAGTGGGGGCACCAGACCATATATGACAGCAATATTCCATGCAAGGACGGATGGTTGATTTATAGATTTGAAGGATGGACTCAGACGAGAAAAACCTTCTGGCACGACACAGCGAACGAACTTTCGTTGCCGTAGATGAAGCTATTAATTCAATGTATCTATTCCGCCTCATATCAGTGGACAGAAGGAGATCAAGCAGGCGTAAGGAGGCACTCTCAAGGAGTTGGGCATCAGCCATTCTGATGGGAAGCAGGGAGGGTTCTCTATGATGGGTAAATGAGAGCAGTTTCGTTTTGGAGGCAGTAAAGTTTACAAGCCATTTCCTGCCCCAGTCAACCACTGGTTGGAAGCCCTTTTCGAAAGAAGCAGTCAGGTTAGTTTTGTCAACGATGCCAGATTTACTATTGAGGGAGGAGTAAATAGTAGTGTTTTCCGCGTAGATGCCAACTTGGGAACCGATGACACCGGGAAGGTCATTGATGAAGATCAGAAACAGTGTAGGGCCCAAGATAGAATCTTGAGGAACACCAGCATTCGTGATAAAGGAGCCGGGGGAGAACCCGTTTTGGACGAGCTTCATTGCACGGTTTGACAGGAGTGATTGTATTAAGTCAAATACTCGTCCTGTAATACTGTATCCCTGAAGCTTACGAAGAAGGCCGGCATGCCAGACCCCAACGAAAAACCATAGGATATACATTGAACAACGATATTAAACAAAGTAGAAATAAACTTCTATTATTTTTTGTAAAATCTTTAGTAGACCTTCAGTAGTTTTGTGAGAAAGAAGCTACGGTGGATCTGGAGAAAACTGCTAAGAAGAGATATTTACAAAGTTGTTGAAGAAATTGCATTGTGACTTCAAATCGAATCAGATCTCACCTGATGATGATAATTCCAAAACAAGTTTATGTCATTGAATTAAGACAGTTCCTTTTGAAGTAAATATAGATTGGCAGTGTAAGCTGGGAAAGAAGACAAAAATCTACGTGATAAAACCTGGCGAGGCGAATATATTGCCCCCCCCCCTCCCTAGGAGTGTCATCAGTAGAATAAAGGACATATATAAAGAAGCTTATATAGATATTGATATAGGGCTCATTTTATGGATGTTGTATTCCCACAATGACGGAAAATAAAAAAAAGGCCTAGGTGTATCGTGAGGCTAGGTTGGGGCGGCTTAGGTTAATGATAATGTTGTTTTTAAGATCAGTGACTGAACAAAAACATAATCTAATAAATGAAGTAGCTTTCCAAGCAGGAAAATTATAAAGTAGATAGGAGCCAGAAGATCTCTCTGCTTTACTCCATCTTCAACCTTGATGGGCCCTAAGCATAACGCCAAAACTGACACAAGCTTCCATACTGTCATGGAAGGACGTCAGAATCTTGAGAAAGTCGGAAAGAAAGCTATTTCATCGTCAAGAGAGCGGTGGCGGTTGAGTGTGCTACCAAGGTATACAAATTTGTTTACTACCCCAAAGTTGACTACCATCAACATAAATTGATGGCTCCATATACTGAATTCCTCGGGCAGGTTTATACATCACCACTGTCTTGTCAAGGCTGGTAGACAGTCCAAAAGCCTTACCTGACCCTGATAGTCGATCCATGAACACCTGTGCGTGCTGAATTGTGTGTGCGACCATGTCACAGTCATCGGCATAGAGAAGGTTGCGCTATAGAGTCAGAAGTCTGTTGAAAAGCTTGCCAGTTGACCTTTACCTTATCATAGTACCATCATAGCAGTCCCCAAAACCCATCAAGCAGGACAATTGTAAAGTAGATAGAAAACAATTTAGGAGCCAGAAGATCTCTCTGCTTTACTCCATTTTCAACCGTGATGGGCTCTGTAAGCATACTGCCAAAACTGTCACAGGCTTCCATACCGTCATGGAAGGACCTCAGAATCTTGAGTAAGTGGGTGGGGGGCAGCCCAATTTCGAGAGGATCTTCCAGAGACCAGCACAATTAGCAGTGTCAAAGGCCTTCCTCAGATCTACAGTATTTGATAACTGTCCATTTGTTCATCACAGCTATTATCCTGGATTTGTCGTGGTGTGAAAATCATATCTGCGGTCCCTCTGTGTTGGCGTAAGCCACACTGTGACTCAGGCAGTATATTGTCAAGTCAACTATGCTCTGGTTTAATCTTAATAAGAGAACATAGGTTAAGATCTTAGCTTCCGAATAAAGGAGAGCAATCCCTATATAATTACCACATAATTCCCGTGCACCTTTAGCTTTTATATATAGGTATAACTGTTGCATCCCTCCAAACCTTTACAATAAGATTCTGTCCACTGAGCCACGTTCCCATGATATATATATATATATATATATATATATATATATATATATATATATATATATATAAAATATGATAAAGTTACATAATTATAAATATCAATTTTTGATGTCGTTTCCCTTTACGCCAAACAACAGCCCCCTTAAATAATGGACAATTCCATGAAGATTCGAAGTCGTGGAAACAAAATAAAATTTGATATTTATAGTTAAATATCTTTCTCATATTATCAATGTTTTATATTTACAATTCATGTTATTTTAATATTTTTAATAGTGAACACTGTATGAAAATATATGCTTTATTTTTTTTAATTATATATATATATATATATATATATATATATATATATATATATATATATATACAGGGTGACCCGAAAAACGGGAACTTTTGAAGTGCGTATTGCCAGACGTGATTAAGGGGCAACACTGCGAGACAGTGACCTTGAGCAAGTAAACATTTCACCATTTTAGTAACGAGAATGAATGAAATTCACAGTATCCCAGCTGAGATGTTGTAGCAGTCAATGAGGAATCTCAACAGCAGATTTCAAGAATGCATTCGTACAGGAGGACGCCACCTACAGGACGTAATTTAAAAAAAATGAAAAATTCCATCATTGTTTCTTAAATGGCATGTTTTAAGGTTTCAATTACTATGAATTAAATATTTTTCTTCCATCACTCTTAGTTTTATTGGATTGTTAAAAAGTTCCCGTTTTTTTTTGTCACCCTGTATATATATATATATATATATATATATGAACATTGAAGTCAGAACTCAGAGGCGACAGGCTGTTTCATGCTGGACGCAATCGTCAGGCGGCCTGATGATTGCGTCCAGCATGAAACTGCATGCTGCCTCTGAGTGCTGACTTCAATGTTCACTTTTATATTTATATTCACATACGCTCTATCTCTGATAATGAGCATTTTATCCCATAAATATAGAACACCTTAAAACTATATTTCTTCATATATATATATATATATATATATATATATATATATATATATATATATATATATATATATATATCTGTATCGGTTATTATATCAACTTAAATTGAAAAGGAGAGACGCGTGGCCATACCATGTTCAGATTCGCATTAGAGTGGAGCTGGAGAATACTTTTCGTTCTAGAAGTAATGTGGCTCCGATTGCTATCCGTTTAAAATGCAGTCTGATTGGTTGATTAACGTCATGTGATCAATTGATTATCATAAGATTTTGTTGTTAAAAGCTATGAGTGTCATAGTTCAGTGTGAGTTGCTAATGACAGCAATGTGTTAAGTAGTTTATGACAAGGCGTTAAGTAGTTCATGGCAATAAATGTTAAGTTTCAGGGTTCAGTTTTCTATGTACAAAGAATAGATTTTTGTGTGTGTGTTCGTCAGCATATAGAAATAGTTTTACTGCTTTCTACTTTGTTGGAATCTGGAGGATAATATGGCATAAAATAAAAAAACGATTATAATAATAACGATGATGATGATGATGATGATAGCAAATTGAACAAGAATTATACATGAGTGACTATGTATATATAAATATTTCAACCCTTTGAGCCCTGAGTTCCTGAAAATTTTATTCTTTTTGCCTTAGCTCTTGAGCCGAAATTCGCAAATAATTGGTATGTAATACCGGAAAACCTCAGACGATCTATGCCGAAGAAACCAGGCGCAAACGAATGCGAACTCCACCGAACAATAAGCCTAATGAGCTACGTGACAAAACTCATCATCCGTATTCTAATGAACACAGCGCGCAGCAGGATCAGCCTAGAGATAGGACAAGAACAGTGCGGGTTCATTAAAGACAATGGAACAAGGAACGCGTTATTCATGCTCAGAATGTTATCAGAAAGAGCGATACAGATGCAGAAGGACGTGCACCTATGTTTCACAGACCACGCAAACGCCTTCGACAAAGTACGCCACAAGGATCTGATGGAACTGCCCAGCAACCTCGATATATTCAGGTAAGATATCAGAATAATCAAGAACCTATACTGGCAGCAAACAGCATGCGTGCGCATAGGGAACGACTTCAGTGAATATACAAAAATGGAAAGGTGCGTAAGGCAAGGATATGTCTTCTCACCCGAACTTTTCAACCTATACAGCGAGATAGTTCTGAGAGAATTGGAAATCCTACCGGGATTTAATATTGGCGACCGCAATCTTAATAACACAAAATACGCGGATGACACAGTACTGATAGCAGATACGGAAAAGAAATTTCAAAATCTCCTACAGAAGGTAGCGACGGAGAGTGAGAAGAAAGGACTAAGCATAAACTACAAGAAGACATCAGTAAAAGGATGAGGCCGAAATGCGATTTGCAGGCCGGGAACACTAGAATCAAGCAGACGAGGAAGTTTAAATATCTGGGAAGCGTCTTGATAGAGGACGGTAAGTGCGACACTGAGATCCGTAGACGTATTGTGATGGCCAAGGTCACATTCCAAAAGCTGGTCAGTGTTATACTAGGCAGGAGGATATCTTTGGTAACAAAGAAAAGAATACTGAAGTGTATTATATTGAAACAAAAGTATGAGTTCAGTGAATATACGAAAATAGAAAGGGGCGTAAGGCAAGGATGCGTCTTCTCACCCGACCTGTTCAACCTATACAGCGAGGCAATTCTGAGAGAATTGAAAACCCTACCGGGATTTAGCTTTGGCGGCCACAATCTTAACAACATAAAATACGCAGATGGCACATTTCTGATTGCAGGCAAGAAAAAGAAATAACAAAATCTCTTACAGAAGGTAGCAACGGAGAGTGAGAAGAAGGGAAAAAGCATAAACTGTACTATCTAAATTATAGGCCAGAGGAGTGAGAGCTGATGTGATAAATCCAATGCCTTAAAGAGGCACTGGATTTATACAGGGTGACCCCCAAAAACGGGAATTTTTCAAGTGCATATTGCCAGACATGAGCAAGTGGTAACACTGCGAGACAGTGACCTTGAGCAAGTAAACATTTCGCCATTTTAGTAATGAGAATGAAATTCACAGTATCCCAGCTGAGATGTTGCAGCAGTCAATGAGGAATCTCAACAGCAGATTTCAAGAATGCATTCGTACAGGAGGACGCCATCTACAGGACGTAATTTAAAAAAAAATGAAAATTCCGTCATTGTTTCTTAAATGGCATGTTTTAAGGTTTCAATTACTATGAATTAAATATTTTTCTTGCATCACTCTTGGTTTTATTGGATTGTTAAAAAGTTCCTGTTTTTTTGGGTCACCCTATATTATTCGTGAATTTTGATAGGAGCGTTGACACTGAGCCGTCGTGTGTTGGATATGGCAGGAATTCGGGTGGGTTTTACTCGCTCACTAGCACCAAATGGAGAGATGTACAAACGCTGGAAAAACTAAAATAAAAATGAATAAAATTTTCCATCTCCGTCATATTTAAAAGAAAAGTTGTTGTTCAGATATACATCATTATATACACCCTCACTAAATTTATTATGCAAATCAAATAAACCACAATAACTCAACAATTTCTGAACCAATTTTTGTCAAATTTAAACTCGTTCAATTCCACCCTTTGTAAAATATTTAAATACATTTTCGGCCATTTTGAATGCTTAGTTTTTGAGATATTTGGAATCTCCGAAAATGGACTGACGGAAGTTATTATGGTGATTAAACTAATATCAGCTTAAGACCTCTGAAATCTAATAAAAAATATTTTTTCGTTTTGTCCATAACATATGTTGAAACATGGATAAAGGGAAGGATCTAACAACTGCTGAAAAACAGAAAATAACAAAGTTAGTGAGTGAAGGAATGTCCACATTGGAGATATCAAAGGAGCTTTGCAGAGATCATCGAACAATAAAGAAGGTTGTTGAAAATATAAGTAAGGTGAGAATTCAAAGCAAAGAAAAATACTTTAAGAACTTGCGTACTTTAGATGAACGTAAATTAAAAACGAATTATAGCAACACAACCACTTTTGACCAGATTAAGCTGTTCCTTGATCAAAGCTTTCAGCTCACATAAGTCATCTTTAGAGTGATTATGCGGGCATTTAAATATTCACCATCAAAGATTATATTCTGTCCTGCTGACATAGAAGATTGCTATGCGACGATAACGGTCGCGGAGTAGCGGACTCAGGTCGTAAATTCATGATGCCGTTCTATGATGTCGTACCACGTGAGCGATCAGCTTAATAGAAATATATCCAAATGTTGGACAATTTTTATCTTTGTTTTCACTCGAAATTAAAGCAAATATACGAAGTTTAGAACGGCTCATGATCAAACATAATAGACATTAATCGTCTGTTATATTTAACAATATGTGTTTAAAAATGATCTGTTGCTTCAATACATTAAATTCAAGTTACATGATGACGCAGCATTATACGATCCCAAGATCAAGAAAGTCCAATGGAATCTCATTAAACGAGAAATAAACACAGCCAAACAGGAATTACAACTGCTCAACAATGGAATTGTACGTATTAAAAGAATCTTACAATCTTCTACCACAACTGAAAACTTCAAGGAAATATTGGATTTATTATATAATACAACACAAAACGAAAATGAATCCCATAAACAACTTATAAAAAAAGAAAAAAGAAAAGAAAGCGAAACAAATTATATAAATGAAAACTACTTCTACCAAACATCAACGACAACTTCATTAACCTATCTGATTACCAACTGACTCGAAATGAAATGGAATTCCTTAATCTTGGACCAAATTTTCATGTCGCACAGAAACCTAATTTAATGTTTAAACAAACGCAAATTAAAGTTTTATACCAACAAATAATTCTATTGGAACAAGGCAACCATATTACTACACAGGTAAAGTTTAAAATAATTACTTAAAGCCGAATCTATTAAAGACCGTTATCATAAAAATCCGAATGGAATTATAAACACTCCTTTAATAAAAGCAGCCACACAACTAAAAAGTAACAACAGTATTGTTATCCGAGGAGCTGATAAAACTAATACTTTCAATATTTCAAACAAACATGAGTACCACTCAAAATTACAGGCCATTTTGAATGATCATAATAAATTTAAAAAGTTAACCAATAACACCACCGCCCAACTTAAAAAGCACATCAATAAACTTATTACTGCTAACAATGCTGAAACAGGATATTATCAACTTTATAGGTGACAATCAACCTGGCTCCCTTTATGGAAATGTAAAAATCTATAAAAAAAAGATCATCCCCTCCGACCTATCATCTCAAAAATACCTACATCAGTATATTACCTTTGAAAAACCCTTAACAAATTAATTACTCCCTACCTCCTAAATAAATATTGTATTAACTTCACAAATAAATTTGTACAAATTCTTCATCCTATAAAACCAAACAACCAAATAATCACAACTTTGGATGTACAAAATTTATTTACTAATGTCCCCATCCATGAAATAACTGACATCATTATCCGTGATGTATACAATCATACTTCTCTCCCACCCATTAATATTTAACCCACTATCTTAAAAATGTATTATTAGCCTGTACCGCTCCAGTAACCTTTCACGACCCCCGAGGTAATATTTGTACTCAAATAGACGGTATATAGATGGGTTCTCTTTAGGCCCCGCTTTTTTTCTAATTATTACATGGCAGATTTAGAAAATAAAATATTTAATGACACTAATATACCGGCTATATATGTAAAATACATCGAACACATTTTCATTTTAACTAAAAATGTTGATCAAATTACATAACTTAAAAGGCCATCCGTTCTCAAATTTACATTAGAACGTAATAAAATTCCATTCCTTGATGTACATATAGATTCCAGTACACATAAATTTACAACTTCTCTATATAGGAAACCCATTAGCATTAAATTCATGTCTTCTTAATTATAATAATGAATGCTCCCAATAAGATAAGTTAGCCATTATAAAAAAAAACATAATCCAACGCTCACAGATGATATCTTTTCCAAAATCATATTCTATAAAGAATTACATAACATTAAACAAACCCTTGTTAATAATGGATATCTTATTCTGTCATTGATCAACAAATTAAAATGTATCTCGATAAACTCTGACAAAATTGATAATATCAATAATAATAGTGTACGTCATAATAAACATAATAACTATTAATCTATGCTATTGTAACTGTTATGGGAACTTACCCGTAACGACAATGAACTCTTCCTGACACTATAAAGACTGCTCCTCTCAAGAGAGACGGGTAGAACGAAGTGGAACGAGTCGAGACAATAGTAGTTCACTCTAAACCAAACTGACAGTCATACTAACACTTTCAACTTCGGGTATTATTATTGTGTTTAATATATCTTTGTTATTCCTACTCTTGTGTTCGAGTTGTTCTTCCTTGGTCCTAACCTTGGACCATAACAGTGGTGCGAGGATATTGGACCATAATAATAACCAAATGCATACTAATTAAAAACATGATGAAAGAACACTCAAAAACATAATATATAGAAATGTTAAACTCTTTAATAATAATAAACAAGTTAATCTCATCATATATTATAAAAAAATTAAAACAATTGTCCTCATAGTCTCTAATAAGCCTACAACCACACAACTAAATCCTCTACAAAAAAAACAATGTAGTGTATCGATTTACATGCCCATTCAAAGATTATATCTCTGATACTAATACATATATTATATCTGATACCACTACATATAGTGGTTTTACTAGAACCACGTTCTCCCGTAGACTTACCTGTCACCTTTCTGATCTTAGTTATATTAAGCAATATTTCTTAGAAAAACATACCCATGTACATAATATTAGACAGATATTAGTTGATAACACGACAATAACCAAACATACACAAAGTAAAAAGAAACTTCAGATTTTGGTGGCTTTCAACATTAAAATGAAGCAACCCACACTCAACAAAATTACATTTCAAACTAGTCACAACACATTACATTGCATCTAGACATACGGTTGTGTTAATATTTCGGCCTCTCGCGTGGTATAACGTCATAAAACCGCATCTTCAACTTATGAGCTGCGTCGACTATTCCGCGACCGTTATCGTCGCATAGCAAACTTCTATGTCAACATGAGAAAATATTATCTTCGATGGTGAATATATTTGTTTAAATGTCTGTATAACAACTCCGAAGATGGCTCATGTGAGCTGAAAGCTTAGACCAAGGAAAAGCTTAATAAAAAATATCCAAATGTTGGACAATTTCTGTCTTTATCTTCAACCGAAATTAAAGCAAACACACGGAGTTTATAACGGTTCATGATCAAACATAATAGACATTCATTATCTGTCATATTTAACAATATATATATATATATATATATATATATATATATATAGATAAATAATATTAGTGGTCAATATACATACACACACACACACACACACACACACACACACACATATATATATATATATATATATGTATGTATGTATGTATGTATGTATGTATGTAAATAAATTCTTAAGAGGATAGAATCCACGTAGAACTCAATGTCCAGGACAGAGTAAGAATATAATGTCAAAGGCTCAAACACTAATATTCCATGGTTATAATTTATTACATTGGAATCGTAATCACGATCCAATTCATAATTTGGATCGTGATATATATATATATATATATATATATATATATATATATATATATATATATATATATATATATATATATATATGAAGGAATATAGTCTTAAAGTGTGCTATATTTATGGGATAAATTGCTCAATATCAGAGATAGAGCGTGTGTAAATATAAAAGTGGACATGGAAGTCAGCACTTAGAGGCGACAATCTGTTTCATGCTAGTGCGATCGTCAGGCTAGTGACGATCGCACTAGCATGAAACAAAATGTCGCCTCTAAATGCTGACTTCCATGTCCACTTTTATATTTATATATATATATATATATATATATATATATATATATAAATATAAAAGTGGACATCCATATATATATATATATGTATATAATACACTGTTCCATCTTCTTGTTTCTGTTTGAAATGCAACATTGTAGCGTATAGGCTATTTGTTCGCCTTTCATTTCCGCTCAAATTTGAATTCTCTTTTTGAGTATATTTTCTTAACTTTCCTCTTCCTTTATATATGTGTAATTTTAAATATACTCCTCTCTTTCTTTTACCTTTCTTTTCTTTCTATTCTCTTGGTAGTAGGGTTAATTTATTATGCTTTCTTTTGCCTTTCTTTTCATTCCTCTTCCTTTCATTGTTTTCTTTTATTTTCTTTCCTTCTTTCTTTATAAAAATGTTCTTTATCTTGTACGGAAAATTTTCCAAAAACGGAAAGTGATGTTTCATAAATTGAAATCTTAAATAAAATCGTTTATTACCATGATTATTAACTACCTGATGAGACGTTGTTTATTAAACGTCGAAACAAAATGTACAATTTTGTAGTAGTAACTTACATACTCTAATGTAACAGTGTATAATAAATATATATTGCCCTACTCTTATATTGAGCCCTGATTTAAATTAATGTTTTGGACGGTAGAATTTTGTTGTTTGTTCTTATATTCTTAATTCATATTTTTCAAAAAGTAGTTTATTTTCTGTAAAAATTTAAGTTATCAATTTAAATTTTACAGAAAATAAACTACTTTTTTTAGCGATTTTTATTAAATTTTATATTTCTATTCCGGGAATGGAATCCTGCACAAATAAATAAACAACGCCAGTAATTGAGATAGAAAAATAAGTGTATTAAACGTAAGAATACAGACTTGAACTGAAGATTAGTAGTCCAGGAATGCGGGTTAGTAGAAAGTATATGTACAAGTCTCTGTAAGTGAAGCCGTAATTATCTCTCTCTCTCTGGACACTCGTATAACTCTCTGTTAACACCCTGCGTACTGTCTCCATATCTCTCACCCTGACTCAACCTATCTCAACCCGCAGGTATTCTCTCTGTCAGTATAAGTATACTTTGGACGAGTCCATCTTGTTTACAAGGGTCTGCCCCACAACAATTTCAGTATAATATTTATAAATAACAATCAAAATGTTTCGTTCGGTCAAAAGTGTTTAATTCTACAATGCATGCGAATATACCTTCTACTCTCAGAAGAATTATTTTACCAGTTACCAAAATATATAAATATAATTTTGTATCGTGATGGACATTGCAACGTTTACGTTAGTTTACAGGACTAAAGTCCAGACGTTAAACAGTAAAGGTTAGATGCTGACTTGTAGGATTTGTGTATATAAAAATATTTTTCATTTTACATTAACCTTAAACTTATTTTATCCCGATTAAGCGCGCCTATGTGCCAGGAATGGATTAATTCCGGTTCAAAAGTCAAGACATAATGTCAAGGGTAAATTCTTCTGTTTGGAAAAAAAGATCGGAGACAGCGTTCTGAAATGTTGATGTTTAAGTCTCCCCAAATATAGATAAAAATTCTCAGCACAAAAAAAAAAAAAATTCTATTGTCAATTTTTAAATACCTAATGCAGTTAGGATAATACCAGATTCTATCTCAACTGGGAAATTAAGCAACGTTGCGTATAACCGCAACTGTATGGGTAATCGTATAAAAGCATCTCCAAGAGGAACAGAGATCTTGATTTCGAGTGAACAGCAACGATTCATGCAAAATAGTTAAGGAAAGGCACTAATTACGGAGAAAAGAGTTTGAGAAGATAATGATTGTAGCACAAGTTCGTTTATAATATATCTGGTTTAAAATACAAAAAGCCATCAGATAGTCGTCCTGGGTAAGACGTTAAACTACATCTGCGTTCTGGGTAAGACGATAAACTACATCCAGCAGCAAGGCCTCTGATTAGGAGGTTTCAGGAGCGTGGAACCACCTCTTAATTGTTGATATTCCCATGTGTCAATAAATAATTATTGACCACTTTTATAATTGTGATATTTTTGCATTATATCAAGTATATAGTAACTAGGCTCCGCAAATTGGAGGAGAGAGTTATCAATGATAACGTTCTGACGTCGAATCAGCTGTTACCTTCCTTTAACACTCTCTCTGTTTTTTTTTAATGTACTTTTTATCACATAAAATTTGGTTAGGCGCAAGCAAATTTTCATCGCGAAAATGCGGCACAGAGAAAAAGTTTGCGAACCACAGCACTAGAACAATCTGTGTGTGTGTTTTGTTTATCTCAAAAACTGTGTTAATTGAACAAGGTTAGTTCCTTCTTAGAAACATCGATGGCTGGTGAGAGTAGCCATTTTACTTTACATGTGCTGTTTACAGGCCACAATTAAATTTATTATAAAGAAGTTTCTATGCTCTAGTGTAGGGGGTTCCCAAACGGTGCGCACCCTCATAGGTGCGACAGAAGAGGATAGCAAGTGAGGCAGAATGATTGAAACACAATGGAAGATTTTAGAAATTTAAATAAATATATATGATTTAAAAATTTAAAATATTATTATAGATTACTTTTAACTGCATCCATAAGTCAGTGTATAAATAATTATTGACCAGTTTTATCATTGTGATAAAACAAAATGGCCACTCTTCAATCAGTTTGGTCAAAATAAATAGGCATTTATAAGTTAGGTCTACTCATGTCTAAACCGAAGAACATCCGAGGAAGTGTGATACTGCATGATTGATAGTATCCCTAACTTTTATCTATGGATACAGTAGGAGAGTATAAGTTTTATTACATAAGAAAAGGATTGGCTACATCATGGACAAGGTCGGTAAATTCTAGTCTAGTCCATTCTATAGCTGGGGTTTAACATATACTCCGTTTATAACTTATACTCCTTTTATAAAATAGCCTAACTTAGGATAGCCCCGCGTATAATCAGAGTTGAGGGCTTAGAAAATTGAGGATTTAAGTATATTAGTTATATGCTAACTTGGAATATACAGGGTGTTCAAAAAAAGTTGCCTTCATTTTAAAAGCAATTACCTTGAAAGCTACTAAGTCTAGCTCAATGAAATTGAACAGTTTAGGTGTTGAACATCATAAGTGTTCAATATGGGACCGATTACATAAGTGTTCAATATGTGCACCCCCTGTGACACGGCACACGTCAAGTCTGTAGTTAGGTTCTTGCCAAACACGCTGTAGCATGTCTCCGTTTGATATTATCGAATGCCGAAGTGATTCTCTGCTTGAGTGTATCGATGCTAGCAAGAAAGAGTGGGGACATAGACCAGTCCCTTCCCATATCCCCATAAAAAGAAATCGCACGGGGGACAGGTCCGCTGGTCTCGGTGGCTGTTTCATCATAAAACTTTCTATCTTCACCACATCCGATCCATCTCTCTGGCAGATTCTCATTGAGATAAAAAAAAAATAATACGATAAATATAAAATCTTGATCTTTTTCTATACATCCTGTGAAGATTTGAGCTTATTTCAACAAGAATTGCTAAAATTATTGGCCTGAGAAATGAAGTCAAAGGTTTTGGAACACCCGGTATTTTTGACCTTAGTAATTCATAAGATGAAACAACAGACTGATAATGCTATTTAAAGAAAGAGGATGACAATAGCCTGCATGTAAGTAATATAAATAATAATAACTCCTCATTCCATCATTGTTTTATTCTCTCAATGGATTGCGAGATCAACACTTAATGTTTACAGAAGGCTGAATTTTAAGAGCAATCTGATAGATAGCATGGAACCCACAAATAATACTATCCTGATCACCTTCTTAAGCATTACACGGTCTATGCTCACAAAAAGATATTCATTAAGCATAGTCAGATCTGGTACAAGGCTACGTTAGTACAGCACGCATCAAAGATCAAAATCTGTAACAGCCTCTTGTAAAATAAACCGGTCCCCATCAGATAGGGGAAGGAAAAACCCTGATTTGAAACTTCCACTGCTTTGCGGTCATATCCAAACAGGGAAAAGACTATGGAAGTAAATCGAGACAGAAAAACAGGAGTGGAGCCCCGAAGGCGGTGATTGGCTGTCAACCTTCCGGCAACTCTTGCAGTCAAGCTGTCTCCAAATGCGTTCCTTTAGAGTTTTTCGGTACGGCCGAGCGGGTGTCATGTAGCCTGGGTAGCGCACAACCTCCTGGGGAGGTCACATCAGTTTTACCACCAGAGGACTAAATTCTGGATATTTTCTTTTAATTTACCTCAAATAATGTAAAGGTACTTATCACGAATATTAATTCACCCGGAGAAATTATAAATTTAAAATTTTAAAAAATATAAATTTAAAAAAATAAAAAATAAATGTTAAATATTTTTTTTTTGTTTATTTAAATTTTTGACACTCTTTTGAAATTATAAATTTCATATCAAGTACTCCAAGACTCAGAATGAAAAATTACCAAAAAATCAGGAAATTCTTCACATTTCGTAAGTGTGGATGATATTCGAGGTACTTACAAGGAATTTTTTTATACAATTAAAAAAAAATGAACCAAAATCTGTTTTTGGCTTGTTTATCGGAGTGAACGCAAACGGAGACCCCACAATTAGAAATAACGCACTCGAGTCACCCACATTTGGGGCGTCGCAACGGTGAACCCAACCGGAGTCGTATCCATCGTTTCCTGCGCAAAAGAAACTATGCACAGAGAGTCGGTGCCGGTGCCGGTGCTCCTGTCTACCTGGCAGCCGTTATGGAATATATAGCCACTGAAGTTCTTGATTTGGCAGGAAATTCCGCTAGAGACAACAAGAAATCCAGAATCATCCCCCGTCACTTGCAACTGGCCATCCGTAATGACGAAGAATTGAACAAGCTGCTGTCTGGAGTCACCATTGCCCAGAGTGGGCTACTTCCCAACATCCAAGCTGTTCTTCTACCCAAGAAGACCCAGAAAGCCGCCAAGTAAACTTAATAAAAAAAGGGCGTCGTTCTGGGAGAATTTGGTGTAAATTTTAGTGAATATAAATGCTTCTTATATTGGTGTGAATTAACAGAAAAGATCCTGAAATTTGACCAAAGATTTCGAGAGATAAACGGATGCCTTACAGAAGAGTGAGTCAAAAGGCCATTATGATATGAGCGTTCAGTGAAGACCCTATTCTTTTTATATGGCTTGTGAGGATGAATTGCCGATCACCACTCTACGGTAGGCAAGTTGATTCGCCTTAATAAGATTTGTCTTCTAGTCATTGTTATTATTATTGTTTTTATTTTCTTTGATATCTAGCGTTTACACATTTCTTTCCGGGTTCCGCCCAGGGACCTAAGGTTACAAATGGTATCATGACACTTTCCACTGCAAAAAAAAAAAAAAATACATAGATAAAGCCCTTCGTAAAGTGTGGGCTGTATTTGTCAGAATAATTTTTTGTATCTCTTTGAGGCATGGACTTCCAGGGATCCCTTCAATTAGTCTACTGGAATCTTTTCCAACCAATCCTAAGGCTCCAACTACAACAGGGATTGCTGTTGTTGTTATTATTATTATTATTATTATTATTATTATTATTATTATTATTATTACCCTCATGACTGAAGAAAATCCCGAAACAATAAAAAAAAGTTAAGTGAGAATCAGGTTAATTTGGTTGATTGATTTTGTTTAGTGGCATATCAACACCTCTATGGGTTATTTAATACCGAAATCTAAATATTTTGAAAGCAGTTTTATGGCTTCAACTAAATCTATTTTGAACTACAAATAAAATGTAGTGTTGGCAATTCTACTGTAAAATGAATTGCTGGCCTGTTTGCTTGATGAATATATTAGTAATATTTTAATATAGAAATATATTGTTTGTAATTTTTCATACAAAAATGTATTGCTGGTATTTTTACTATAAAAATCTATTTGTATACTTTCATAGTGTTTTGTTTTTGTTTTGGGGTTAACTATTTACCCATAGCTGGGGCCCTAACAGGTGCTATCAACCCGGTTCAGGGTGGACCTGTGAACAACAAGCAATTAATAATCTGGTTTTTTTTTTGTATTTATTTCGCATATATTGACAGTCCAAAGAGGATTGTTGCCCATCACATGACAACAGGGTAGATGATACTCAGCTTTTTAGTTTCTGTGAGGACACACCTGAGGCGGTGATATGTGTTTTTATGCTGTTGTTTTGTTGGAGTTACATTTTAGTTGGGTCGGTTGAATTTTTTTTTATGCGGCATATCAACACCTCTATGGGTGCTAACTTGTGGAAACCAATTGGAATTAGATAATAATGCCAAAATCTAAATATTTTGAACGCAATTGTATGCCTTCAACTACATATAAAATATATTGTTAGCCCTTTGAGCCCTGCGTTCCTGAAGAATTTTAACCCTTCTGCCCGAGTTCCTGAGTCAAATTTAGCAAATAATTGTATGTTTCACGGTTGATATAAAAATATATATAAATGTGTACCCACCATTACAAGCAGTGACTGAGCATTAAGTCATCTTTCTCTACCACTGTTCAACCGGTGGCTGGGCATTATGTCATTTTTCTCTACCACCGATAAACCGGTGGTCAGGGCTCAAAGGGTTAACTTTACTATAAATAAGTATATTTGGTAATTTCACTAAAAATATGCATTGTTAGCAACTTTTTTTTGTGTAAAATGTATTACTACGACTTTTACAATAAAAATATATTTTGATACTTTCATAGTCTTTTGTTTAGTGGGTTACACTATATGCCCAGAGCTGGGACTCTAAGAGGTGATGCTATTCCGAGTCAGTGTGGACCTTGGAACAGAGGTGGTTCCACCGTTCTCGAAGCCTCCAATCTTCCGATCAGAGCGCTTGCTGCCCGATTAAGTTTATCGTGATATTCAGGAATAGGAGAATCAAGATAAAGGTTTATATAGGGTGACCCCCCCAAAAAAAGAGAACTTTTTAACAATCCAATAAAAACCAAGAGTGATGGAAGAAAAATATTTAATTCATAGTAATTGAAACCTTAAAACATGCCATTTAAGAAACAATGATGGAATTTTCATTTTTTTAAAATTATGTCCTGTAGATGGCGTCCTCCTGTACGAATGCATTCTTGAAATCTGCTGTTGAGATTCCTCATTGACTGCTGCCACCTCTCAGCTGGGATACTGTGAATTTCATTCTCGTTACTAAAATGGCGAAATGTTTACTTGCTCAAGGTCACTGTTGCCACTTGCTCATGTCTGGCAATACGCACTTCAAAAATTCCCGTTTTTTGGGGTCACCCTATATAATTGCATAAATTAAATTGATTCGTTTTCTACGGCTTATCAAATATTTGAAGCCAGAAAATATTTTTAGATTTTAAATTGATATCTGTCCTCCTATATGACAAATAAGTGCTTGACAATCGACTTAAAGATAAAGAAGAAAACTGAAGCAACGGAAATGTGTTTTCTACAGAAGGATGATGAGGATGCCATGAACCGAATATGTGACCACCGACGAAGTTTTAGAGAAAATGGAAACAAAAAGGCTACATAAGGAAGAAACAGTTGAAATGTCTAGGACACATAACGAGGAAAGAGTGCTTGGAGAATCTGATACTCACAGGACAGACTGAAGGCAAGAGAGTCAGAGGAAAGCAACGCATGGCATACATAGCGGGCTTGAGTAAATAGATGGTGGAACAAGGTTTAGGGGAGATAACAAAAAAAAACATTTATTTAAAAGTACAGGAACTTGTGGAGAGCCATGATCGCCTACATCCCGAGGAGGCACGGCACATAAAAAAGAATAAAATAACTTAGTGATACCATTCTTACTAATTAACCCATAGTTAGGAGGAGAAGAGGTGGATTCATACCTCATCAGAATTTGATAAACAAAAAAATTATAAAGTGGATATAAATTGGGGGATCAATTCTATATTACAATCAATATATAAACTGATCCCTCACTTTGTCACTACGGTAGTTTCTATACATTTTCGGAGATAATAATGTTTTAGTGATGCAAGTTTTACTAATTAACACATAGCTAGGGGGAGAAGAGGTGGATTGATACCTTTCCCAAGTGTATTTGTTGTAAATATAACGAAACCAATTGGAATTAGAACTCGGCTCTCCGATTAACAATTCCAAGCAATTGTCAATTACTTCACCAGTGCATCCAAGCTAACATCACCTGGTATTCTCAGCTAGTCACCCATCTAAGTACTGACCTGGCTCGGCGTTGCTTAACTTTGATGATCGTAAGAGGACCGGAGTTTCAACGTGATATGGCCGTAAACCCTTTATTCCACTTGCATATCCAAACTTACAGCATCTGGTATTTCCAAATGGTCACCCATCTAGGTACTGACCAGGCTCGACGTTGCTTAACTTTGGGGATCGTACAGGGACCGGTGTTTAATAATATAATTTCATAAAGACATACAAACAGGTAAATTATTCTACAGAATGATCGAACACTTTGCACCATGGATTGTGCTTGTAATATCGAGATGACTGGCGAGGGGACTGTGTAAATAAATATTTGGGGTTCATTTATTTCTAGAAAGCATCTGTAGGGAACGAGAATCAATCAACTAACTTTCGAACCATTTCGTCGATTTCTCTGGTGAAATCTCCCATTAAACTGATGTCTTTTTTTCATAAAAAGATAGCAATGTTTTTTTTTGGGGGGGGGGAATTATGTGTTTTTATTTTAAGTAAATGAACAAGTCATTTTCGGCAGAGATTTTTTCCCCGCCTGTCCATAGCAGATGACAGTGAAAACGATGTCTCTCTGCAATCGATGTTGCCTTTTAACCTGGCCACACATCAAAGGATATAATCATGTGCCACGTTTAGTCGTTGGTGTATTTTACAGAAGCTTTATCATCAAAGGGATGTTATTGCAAACCGACTCATCCACCCCCGCCCCGCCCAACACTGACTACATACACACGCACGAGCGTGTGCATTAACGCACACTTGTCTAAAGGTGCGAATTCATTTTTCGGGAACAATGGTGTTCACAAGGTTTGATTTCACAATTCTATCTGTATGAACCTGGAAGTTATGCCAGACGGCGGCGGGATTTGGATAATACAGAAAGATACACACGTACATGCGAATTTAACATTTTCAAAAATCTACTAAGACGCATTTATACACACACGAATTACATATACAAGTGGTGGGTGAAGTTATGAAAGGTTCTGAAATGTTAATAATGATTCCTTTGAGTTGATTCTTTTGCATTTTTCTTTACAGTTTTCATAAATAAGAAGACCTTGGAGGATATATATATATATATATATATATATATATATATATATATATATATATATATATATATATATATATATATATATATATATACACACAGGGTGTCCATAAAGTTCGTGTGCACTTTAAAAAATTTATAACTTTATTTGTACTTGCGATAGAAATAATCTGTAAAAAAAATGTTATAAAGTTTAATGTACCTAGTTTTAAGTATAGCTAAAATAACTAATTTGATTTCAGGCATTACTGTAAATCAATTGGCAAACATTTTCCGCGAACTGCAAAATCGTATTACCCTTTGTATTTATAATGATGGAGGACATGTGGAAACTTAAATAACATTTCAATAAAACCTTAAAAAATATAGACTTACTTCTTTCTAATCCTTTTTACAAATTATTTCTATCGCAAATACAAATAAAGTTATAAATTTCAATAAAACCTTAGAAAATAGAGATTTACTTCTTTCTAATCCTTCTTACAAATTATTTCTATCGCAAGTTACAATTTTTTTAAAGTGCACACGAACTTTATGGACACCCTGTATATATATATATATATATATATATATATATATATATATATATATATATATATATATATATGTATATAATTTACTTATTTATTGTAAT
This sequence comes from Acanthosepion esculentum, assembly GCA_964036315.1. Lineage (NCBI taxonomy): Eukaryota > Metazoa > Mollusca > Cephalopoda > Sepiida > Sepiidae > Acanthosepion > Acanthosepion esculentum. The sequence goes on from OZ038497.1 coordinate 42,963,729, forward strand.
TTTATCATGTAGACAAAAACAGTTCATTTACTACAAAGATGCAACTTCGTTTCGGTGCATTTCAATTGCACCACGACTGGTGAGAACCTAAAATGGTTATGAAAACTTCTGCTTGGAAGCAAGCCGTATGTGAAACGTCACTTCCTTTTTTCCATTTGTTTGAGAAAAATATGCATGAAGCAAAAAGGTACCGGAGTGAAAAAATAGTGCTTGTTGAGAGCAGTTTGGTGAAGAATGGATGAGGTGTTGAATGCTGGCTAAGCTAGGAAGATCGTTTGCCGATAACAACGGCCAAGAGTTTAGGCACAGAATGCTGTGAACGTTAGGATTTATATATTACTTTCGTTCTCATTGCATCGGATATATATATATATATATATATATATATATATATATATATATATATAAATTAATTTAATAAAAATTGTTTGCGAGAGTGATTCTTGCCATTTATATCATTAACTTCACTATCTGCTTTTTGTATGAATGATTCATGTAATATATATATATATATATATATATATATATATATATATATATATATATATATATATATATATAATGCTAATAAGAAGACGGAGAATTTAATTATCCATTTGGAGAAATGTTGATCCGAAGAGTTGAACATCTCGGTGTTCACGAAATAAATTTATAATCGAAATGGATAATTAAAATCTCCGTCTTCTTAATATCTGTAGTCTACATTGAACTCTCCCTGAATTTATATCCTCCTCGGAATTATCTCTTCCCTAACTGGTTAGACATATATATATATATATATATATATATATATATATATATATATATATATATGTGCGTGTGTGTGTATGTGTGTGTGTGTGTGTGTGTGTGTGTGTGTGTGTGTGTGTGTGTGTGTGTGTGTGTGTGTGTTTGTGTGTGTCTATTTAGGCAGAAAATTCTCTTTTAGGCATGTTTGATTGAATAAGTTACAGACGTTATGTCTGCTTATTTTGATCATAATTCTTTCATTTTCACAACTATTTTCGCGTATATTACATTCAAATGAAGCAAGAACTGCACTGTAACACTAAGAATCACTTTTATTTCCTAAGTACTTTCCATCTCCTTCTGACATCATCATCAGCAGCGCGACTGGTAAGACAAAAGCTATGTATAGCATTCAAACATAAAAGAAAAATTCCATAATGGATAACTATTTCCGTTTTAACTGCCAGCCATACCATTTAAAGGCAAAAGAAAAATTAAGTAATTTAAGGAAATTTAAATACAAAATGTTACCTCTTTTCAGAAAGTTCAAGTGGTGCTGGACATAAGGACACAATTAAAATTAGACTTGGGCTATGCCTTCATTAACCAATCAAATGTCAGATCTACACTAAATAGAAAAATAAGCTTAGAGGGTGGAGGTGGGTGAGTTATTTTTTCATGTCATGATAAACCGGAATATAGACAAGCCATCAAGGAGTAGGTTAATCAGACGTAAAGTTAACAGAAAAAAATTAAAAAAAAATAATTTTAGATTCAGGAAGCATATTAAAGAGAGGCTGTAGATAAAATTAAAAGTGTGGAACATCTATATATGATATTAATAATACTAACTAGATGGCAATACATAGGAATATTAAAGCTGAATAAAACACAATAAGGTAATTACTCGTAGACGGTGGACCATTATATAGTAATATATTATGGCTATACGTAATTTTTAAAAATGTAACTATATTGTACAGTAAAAGATAAGCTGTGTCGGGAATTTACAGTTAATTCACTCCTTTAGTTTAATAGAGATTTTTTGTCAGTAAATTTGATGATTTCTAATTTTTCATGTAAACATAAAAAACAGGGTTTATTTAAAAATTTACAAGTTCTAGTTTTCTTTTTAGTATTTCCATTTTACTCTAGGGGTTTTATTAACTTCTTTTAAGTTCCAACATATTTAGAAAGGGGCATTCTCTTTCTGTACGCGTTATTGGAGAAAGATAATATATGTTGGTACCACCTAGTTTTAAAGGAATTTTTGGTACTCCCAATATAAAATTATTTAGCTGTTGGATTTTCTATATTAGAAATAGTGCTTAGGTAAACAAGAAAGTCTGTTTGACATCTGTTTTGCAATGGATATTCGTTAGAATTTCTACAATTATACTTGTTGGTATTATCTGCGTTTGTTGCTTTGGAATGGTAATTATTACTCAGATTTTTGCATTGATTAAAAATTTTATTATTATGTTTTTTTAATAATTTTACAAAATTATAGGTATAGCTATAACTTAGTTTTAGTGTATTTCTATTAAAAATCTTGCTATTTCTGGGGAAGTGTTTCTCAATTAAATGAAGAAACTTCTGCCCTAATTTAGTACTGACCATTTGGTTAAAGGGGTGTGTGTACCAAATGGTTTTTCTGTTTCTATTTTTATTCCTACTATCGCTGTTGTTATTTGTTTTATATATTTGATACCAGCGCACTTATAGCCACTATTTTAAGGCAGTGTTATAAAATTTAGTATGCTTGTAAAAGAAATCTTCACTGGAAGAATTATTGCTAATACTATATTCTATTGAGGAGTGTATGTGTTTGATTACGGATGGAGGGTGGTTAGAATTTGGGTGAATATATATTGGATTGGCGTTTGTTTTCATGTTGGGCTGGAATACGTTAACTAGATCAAATGTAACATCAAAGAAATTTACTTTTTTAAAATTAGTGTTGATGTTAACTTTAAGGTTGAGACTTTTAAATTCTCTATGTATTAATTTCCTGATTTTGTCAGCTTTCACTTTTGTGTGCACGCTGGAGTATTGGCTATCGGAGAGCCGAGTTCGAATTCCAGTCGAATCCATTACATTCACTTACGTGCTAATATCCTTGTCAAAGGTGTGAATCCTCTTCTTCTCCCTCCATCTATGCGTAAATAGCAGGATAGACCGGGTTCTATAGTCTTGGATGGCATCTGGTCTACCGCAGAAAGAAATAGCGACCTACTACGGGCAAAGAAAAACTCTGCCTCGTCAGTCATGTATCGAAAGATACATTATCGCCTAAGCGTGTATCCCGCATGTCAACTGGTCTAGCAGAAGGACAACTCTGGATTTCAAAACCTGCGGAGATTCATTTGGGGAGCCTGTGGCACGTAGTGCACCAGGTCTCTGTATTCGGCCCATCAAAAAGTGTGGATGGTCCTGCACGAAACCTTCACCACCATAATCAAATGCCATTGTCGGGCTGTCGGTTTCCTTGGAACTGATCTGCTTGACCCTCATACGTCGAATTCGACGGCGGGGGTGGGGGGGTGGGGGGGTGGGGGAGTCGAGTATATATGAAATGGTCAAAGTCCGACAATTATTTTAAGATATTTTTTATGTTTATAAAATAAAAAGAACGTATAAACATAAAAATGTCTTAACACACACACACACACACACACATACACACACACACACACACACACACACACACACACATATATATATATATATATATATATTTGTGTATTTAGGCAGCAATCCTTCTTTCAAGCACATTTCATTAAAAACGACTGACAAGGTGCTTTTATTTAGTTTTTTATATAATTTCTCGTGCGATCTAATAACGGTTTTCTTTTCAGAGGATAAATTATACAAAAATTGTCCGAATGTTCTTTTCCGAGCGCTTTCGGCTATACTTTTAGCCATTATCAAGGATTATATTTCAACTGTTAGAATTAGAAATAGTTTGTGTGTGTTTTATAAAGTGATTCATTATTTTGTTTCAAAACACGGTCAAGATATTATGTCCATGTTCAAAGTTAATATTATTAAGGGTTGGTTTGTTTAATTTTATAAGTAAGGCTTCCATTATTTTTAGCCTTTTTTTGCAAGTGGATGATGCTATTATATTAGTGTTTTCGACAAGTATATTCCGAATAGTGTCCGGTAGGTCTCCATGAATATTTAAATGAGATCTAATTGAGCTATTGTCAGAAAGGTGTAGGGTTAATCTGCGTGTTAAACGATTTGTAGTGTGGCCTATATAATTATTTACGAAAGTTGATTCTTGAGGAATACAATTCCTTAATGGACATTTGAATTCGTAAATAATATTTGCTCTATTTAATTTTGTTGTAGGAGGTGAATTATTATTTTTAACTATAAGGTTACAAGTTTTAAATTTTTTATAATAAATAATTAATCTAATTTTTTTGCTATTATCAACTGGTGCTATGTATTTTTTTATAATGTTATTCATTCGGCATTCATCCTGTTTGTAGTTATCGTTCATTTGATTTTTATAAAAATTTTTATATATATATATATATAATTAAACTGTTTTTACAGACAGGCTTTACCCTATCCAGGAAACGATTATATTTAATAAGTGGTCAATGCACAATTGAAAAAATCGAAAGTGTAGAGCTAGTTTAGATCTAAAATTTTACAAATACTAATCTTTTCAGCCACAGCGGGTTCTATCAGTTAAGGACTCCTTATAGATGTACACACAAACAATAAGACAGATACGCACTTACAATATATACTGTGGTCATAAATTACTGGATCAGGTTTCATATTCTTTTTTCTTACTCATTTCACCCCAAACAAGGCAATAAAGCCACTAAGATGCAAGTGGTTATTTACAGAATACGAGAAAACACACTATTAAAGAGAGAGAACAATAAAAGAACAGAAGTTAAGAAAACAGAAGATAACGATTGACATTGCATTGAAATTTTTTGAATATCAAAGTTGACTTGGAAGAGGTTCATAAGTGAGACGTGTGGTAGAATAGAACTTATGGTTACACCTAGCCATTTCGACCATAAAAAGCTGAGACCTTGTGGCCAATCAAGTACTACACTTAAATTCACAGTGTCTGCATCATAGAGCAAAGTTCATGAGGTAACTCAAGATATATTGGAATGATTTATTAAATACTCACTAGAGAGAAACTATTCACATCTTCAAATTTTATTCTGAATACATTTTGTAAAAATTATTGCACTTTAACCAAGCCGATATCTTTGTTGATTTGATTCTTGAATTCTGTGAACCGCTGCATAATTAATAGACTGTTATTGCTTGAACTGGACTTGTTATTCTGATCTTAAAAAGATGAGATGACAGCTATTATGATGTGAATCTTTACCCCATGTTGATCAAGCAAATACACCCCACAATGAATTTGTTTTGAAAGATTTTTTTTATCCTTTTGAATATCGACACAACGAAAGAGGAATCAATTTTAAAAAGATAAATTTTTAAACTAAATTTTTTGAATGAAGCATTCGTATAATGTTTGCTATATTCTTTTGTCTTACATTATTTTAATTTCTAGTTATTTTTACTCTAGTTTACACGCAATAAAAGGCTCAAGAGTCATTCAAGATAGAGTGTTACTGAATGGAGTTATTTTATGAACGTAAGAATTGTACAGGGTGTTCCTAAAATCTGGACACAAAGGCAGAAATGCCTATTTTCAAGAAATTAAATTTTTATTGAATTGGAAAAAGATTTCCATCATTTGTGATACAAAGGTTGATGCGCATTTTTTGTGTTGTCACTTTCGTAATGCTGGTAATATTTAGACACCCCCACGAGGGTTACATATGGTACAAGGCCGGGTTTAACGTGGATTTTCCGAACCTGTAGGCTTGGCCAAAAATAATCCCTTCGAACACGTATAAACGGGTTCAGGGTCGGTCTACCTCCCCGAACGAGACTCTGCCCTTCCGCTGAGCCTCGTCCGGGTTCCTCTCTGCCCGAAGGCAGAGAGTTTGACCATCTAGCTGGAACAGGTCGCAGCCAGTCTCACTTTCGTTATGCTGGTTGTAGTGGAGACTTTGCAATCGCAGATACAACTATAGTAACGCCGCCGAAAACGCTGGTGTCAGATGCCTTCGAATAGCATTCGCACTAACAGCACCTGCTAGACCATACTCGCTCGAATAGTGATCCTAATAGAGAAATAGTATCGTGAACAGAATAGAGACCAGCGGTCCGTATAGTAATAGAGGATAGACTAGAAATAGCGATCGTTAGTCGTCAGCTATTTACTACATATATGCGTTTCCTCTATGATCACGTGGTCTACTTAATTCAATAATGGGATCGCTTGTGTTTGCTCAGTGGTGATCTGTGTTCAAACTCAAGTGTCGGCAGCGACACTTTATTCCTATATAACAGCTTTGCAGTACAAGTGCAATAGCACCCGATTGCCGTCCATTATAGCACATCCGCTTATTCTGCGTTCAGGCAAGTGTATTGCATCTGTGATTTTCATTGCATACAACATCTTTAGTATACCCCAGAAAAAGAATTCAATTCTTTTTTCTTGTTTAATGTGTAGAGGTAAAAAAATTATAGTTAATGAGATTTCCTAGGTGTCCAGATTTAAGGGTTACATATGTAGGTTATGAGGATATGTAGGAGAGATAACGGTTGATACTAGACTTGAAGATGTTAAGATTGTAATGAAGCATCTTCTCGGGAGTTTATTCCACAGAGCAGCGGCTCTTGGGAAGAAGCTGCCTCAGTGGAACTTCTTTCATTCTAATGGAATAAGAAACAAATAAGGAGGATTAGCCTCTGTGTACATAACATAGCCGGTCTTTTACAACTGCATCAATATTAGAATGCTCTTTGGTGATAATACAATAATACTTAGTAAAAAAAAAATTAAAGAAAAGATTATAAATTTTCGAAGATCTTCCTATTAAGGCAATCAACAATCAAGAAAATCACTTACAATTTAGAAAAACCTAATTTAAAATGTTTTTAATTTCCCCGAAACTATATAACAAGTATTTATATATAAAAATATCACGTTACAGTGATATTCAATATAACAATAAAAATAAAACAATGATGCTACATATTTAAAATTGATCGTTATTATAGTTGTTATAATTATTATGATTAGTGTTGTTATTATTATGATCGTTGTTATTATTATGATTGTTGTTGTTATTATTATTATGATTGTTGTTATTATGATTATTATTATTATTATTATTGTTGTGATTATTATCATGATTGTTGTTGACATTATTATAATGATTGTTGCTGTTTTTATTATTATGATTGTGTTGTTATTATTATTATTGTTGTTGTTATTATTATTATGATTGTTGTTATTATTATTGTTGTTGCTATTATTATCATGATTGTTGTTATTATTATTGTTATGATTGTTATTGTTATTATCATTATGATTGTTGTTATTATTATTATGATTGTTGTTGTTGCTATTATTGTTATGATTGTTGTTGTTATTATTATGATTGTTGTTATTATTATGATTGTTGTTGTTATTATTATTATGACTGTTGTTATTATTATGATTGTTGTTATTATTATTATGATTGTTGTTGCTATTATTATGATTGTTGTTGTTATTATCATGATTGTTGTTGTTATTATTATTATGATTGTTGTTGTTATTATTATGATTGTTGTTGTTGCTATTATTATTATGATTGGTGTTATTATTATTATGACTGTTGTTATTATTATTGTGATTGTTGTTGTTATTATTATTATGATTGTTGTTGTCATTATTATTATGATTGTTGTTGTTATTATTATTATGATTGTTGTTGTTAATATTATTAGATAGATGTTTTTCTTTTAAATATCGTCACAACGAACGCGCAATCAAATTCGAATAGATCACTTTTAAAGCGACAATTTTATGAATTAAACATTGGTATAATGATGTCTAAATATTTTTGTCTTACGTTATTTTAATTTCTCGTCATTTTTACGCTATTGTTCACCCAATACAAGATTCCATAGCATCCTTCTGTGGAACCACGTCTCTGTCGCCACGGGTCTGTTCTTAATCTTTGACAAAAACGTCAAACATTCGCTGCCATGAAGGATGCTAAGAATATCATGTGAACGACGATCAGGAGGTCTTAGAGAGGTTGCAAACAAGGAGAAAGCTTATACATAACATCAGGAAGAGGCAGCTGAAGTTTCTGGGACACATAATGAGGAAGGAAGGCCTGGAGAATCTGATACTCACGGGTCGTAATAGAGGGAAAGAGAGACAAAGGAAAACAACGCGTGACATACCTGGCGGGCTTAATCAAGTGGATGATAGAACGTAGACTTGGGGAGGAAGCAGAGGGAAGGAACTTGTTGAGTGCTGCAAGTGATAGAGGGAGGTGGAGAGCCATGATCGTCTACGTCTTGAAACGACATGGCATATAAAAAGAAAAGAAATGAATAGAAGGTTCAAGATCGATTTAAGTTAGAGGGTTACTGATTAGATACTCATCAGCGGATAAAGGGGAATCGGCCAGCCTAGTTAAAGTACTGATTGAGTTTGTTAAGTTCACAGGAACAGGAAACCACTCCAGTATATTTCACAAGAATAAATCAGGTCACGGATTCATTGTTGGTACGACGTATTCCAACACAACCAGTCGCGTGTTGCTTAGAGAGGAGATGGGTGGCACCAAGTAATTCCCGTTGGCTCGAGAAATGCTATGAAGGGGAATTACTCATCAGAGTACCCCAACAGTCGCATAGGTCATAAGTTGAACTGGAACTATATATAATATGCGATATAGTCAAGAACGTGTCGTAACTTCATAAAGTAGACGTCTGTGTTAGCGTATGAATATTAAAATGACAGCAAAGTACAAGATCAAGTCATATAAACTGATTAAGTGTTTTTGACGATGAGTTCACTTAAAGGAATATTGCGAGACGTCAGCTGCGGGTTGGCGCTGTTCGACATTCATCCATAAGGATGGCGAACAAGGGCGGCAGGGTTGGGAAATAACAAACTGGCCTGAATGTCAGTAAGGACTCATAGATTCTGATGATTTAGTTGAAAGCTGAATAAAACTTATTGAATATTCACCCTATCATTTCCATTCGAACTAACATTCGGAATAAAGCGAGACATAAATAAACTAATACGAAGAGTGGTTCAAGTTGTATGGTTAATTTACGGATGATCCTGTTTAAAATAAGCAAAAGGCATTGTATTTGGTGTGCTATCAAATATCTATCTATCTATCTATCTATCTATCTCTCTCTCTCTCTCTCTCTCTATATATATATATATATTCATTTATTTGAATCTGTTCATATCTATCTATCTATCTATCTAGGTTTTATTCATATCTTAATCTGTTTCTATCTATCTATCTATCTATCTATATATTCATCTATTTGAATCTGTTCATGTCTATCTATCTATCTATCTATCTATCTCTCTCTATATATATATATATATGTGTATATATTCATTTATTTGAATCTGTTCATATCTATCTATCTATCTATCTATCTATCTATCTATCTATCTATCTATCTCATTCAGTTCATATCTATCTCAGATTTATTCATATCTATCTATCTATCTATCTATCTATCTATCTATTCATCTATTTGAATCTGTTCATATCTATCTATCTATCTCTCTCTCTCTCTCTCTCTCTCTCTCTCTATATATATATATATATATATATATATATATTCATTTATTTGAATCTGTTCATATCTATCTATCTATCTATCTCATTCAGTTCATATCTATCTCAGATTTATTCATTTCTATCTATCTATCTATCTATCTATCTATCTATCTACGTTTTATTCATATCTTAATCTGTTCCTATCTATCTATCTATCTATCTATCTATCTATCTATCTATCTATGTCAGATTTTATTATACAAATCAACGTTTTAAGTCTAAAATTAACCGACATATGTTATCATGCATTTCTCGACGTACTTTTACTTATATGATAAACATCACTTTTGAATATATAATATATCGCATTATCAAAATGATAATTTATTTTGTGGGACGTAAGTTTTCATTATACAAATAAATTACTATTACTATGTGAACATTAGTAGATGTCATAAGAACTTCACATGTAAATATAAGTAGATTTATGAACAATTTGCTAACATCAGTTGACTAACACAAATCAACCAAGACAAATAAAAAGAGAGAGAGAGAGAGAGAGAGAGAGAGAGAGAGAAGATGGAGAGAGGTAGAGGATGAAGAGAGGGAGAGGATGGAGACGGGGACAGACAGTGAAAAGAAAGGACATTTTAGAACATCATCACAGTGAACATATGTTGCATACAGGCATGCACAAAGAGATTACACACAACATACGTGCTCGTCCTGGGTAAGACGATAAACTACGTCCAGCAGCAAGGCCTCTGATCAGGAGGTTTTGAGGAGCGTGGAACCATCTCTTAATTGCTGGTGTTCCCAGGTCCACCCAGACCCGGGGTGGTATCACCTGTTAGGGTCACAGCTATGGGCAAATAGTTAACTATTACCAGCAATACATTTTGAAAAAAATTATTACCAGTAATACAATTTTGAAGGAGAAATATTACCAGAAACAGATTTTGACAAAACAAAATATTACCAGCAATAAAAATTTTTGTCAGCATTAAAAAACCCATGGAGGTTACAAACACACAAAACACGCATAGAGACGGTTAGTCTAATTCACTTCATGACGATACCAGAGGTAGCGACGAAACAACCTTAGCGGAAGGTTGGTTTCCTTGGAATATTTTATACCTTATATATATATATATATATATATATATATATATATATATATATATATATATATATATATATATATATGAAAATAATCTTTTTAAATATCAATTTCCAGTCTTCAGGCTTGTGGTTTTAAACGATAGTTCCAATATATATATATATATATATATCTTAATAACACGCAAAAACGGATATTTATATAAAAATCCCTTGTAAAGTGGACTCAAATAAATTGGATCCATAACAATAACATATAAACCAAAAATATATTAAAATATTATATTATTAAAATATTACATATAATATATATATATATATATATATATTAACCTTTTCACACCAAGCAAGGCTGGAAGCCACTAGCATGCAAGGCGTTATAGCAGATTTGGAGCGAGAGCAGATAGGAGTGATAGAGGAAAGGATGTGGAGAAGGATAGTGGATAGATCAAGGCAACTGGAGATATCGATTGACGTTACATTTGAATAGTTTGAGATTATAGTTGTCAGGGAAACAGGAATAAGGAAGGTAGTTCCACATGTGAGTGGTGCGAGATATGAAGCTATTGGAGCAGAAAAGTCGTCTACATTTAAGAGTTTTAACAGGGAAAGGGTGGGAGCAGGATGCCAGCCTCGTAGAACGCTTGAATTCATGAAGCCTGGGAATCAGCGAAAGCAGCTCATCGGAGCAATTACCGTGAAAGTATTTCTACAAAAGCCAGAGCGAGGCGACGGCGCGTCTGTGAGAGAGCGACTGCAGACGAGATGACAGAACAGGGCCAATTACGTTGCATACCCGTTTCTGGATCTTATCAAGAACCGCTAAGCAAACAGAGGGGGGCTCCAGATCATATATGACAGCAATACTCCATGATATATATATATACATATATACATGCCCGATTAAATATAAACGGTCAATAATTTCTAACCTAATTACTAGAGCAAAACTTATCTCTTCTACCAATAAAATATTTCATAAGCAATTGACTAACATCAAGCAAACCCTTATTAATAACGGTTTTCCTAACTATCTAGTTGATAATGAATTTGATAGATACTTCTCAGACCTAACAAGAGATACACCCAGAAAATTATCCTGAATTAACCTCTTTTACGGAGGACAAATGCATAGACAATACAGCATGGATGAAACGACCCTTAAGTCTGGAGATATCGATTGACGTTACATTTGAATAGTTTGAGATTATAGTTGTCAGGGAAACAGGAATAAGGAAGGTAGTTCCACATGTGAGTGGTGCGAGATATGAAGCTATTGGAGCAGAAAAGTCGTCTACATTTAATACCATAATGTGTTTCCTGTTGATTCCAACAAGGCCTTAAAACTTAATATATATTATAGTAAATTTAAAACCTCTAACCTGATAATTAGTAATAATCATTCTCCAGTTGCTGCGGTTGTTGATAGAACCAATGTTGTGTATGAGTTTAAATGTCCCATGGAAGAATGCTCTTCTAATCCACATACATATATTGGATTTACAACCACCCGGCTCTCCAGAAGATTTACTCTGCATCTAAATAATTCTAGCTCCATTAAACAACATATTAAGTCACATACCGTTTCCCTTATGCAATCTGATATACGTAAAATACTTATAAAAAATACTAAAATTATAGATAAACATACAGACATTAGACGCCTTAAAATCTTAGAGGCATTACATATTAAAAGCAAAAGACCTCTCATTAATCGTATAGATTACAATATTTCTGGTAACATATTACAATGTTTATAATATATTTAAATTTATAACGTATTCTTCGATCTTTTGGCCTGTGTAGTGGAAAATCTTTTTCACGCTGTCACATGATAAAAATGTTCGCCCTGCACGTGATAACATCATCGCGTCTTTTGAATTTAAAAGGATTTTAACGTTTATTTAGTTTGTAAAAAAATAGCAACATGATTACGCTACAAGATAATTGGCAAATGTTTGTTTAAAAAAGATTTTGACTAAAAATATTGACCCTGAAGATGAACAATGATGTTCGAAAGCGCTAGGTCATCGTATGGACCATACATATTTCGAAATCATTTTCAAATAAAAAGTCTCATTAGAGAATATGAGAAAATTCAAAAGAAAATATGCAAGACTATGTTGTCATTAACATTCAATACTACATCTTTAAAAGAAAAGTTGCTGCCAAATTACACATATTTTAATATACATATATATATATATTACATTGAGCACTGTTTTGTAAAAATAAAAAAATATCAATAAGAACACCGGATTATATATCTTAATATTCTTTCTTTTTATTTATACACACACCCACACTCACGCACACACACACACACACACACACACACACACACACACACACACACACACACACACACACACATATATATGTGTGTGTGTATATATACATAAAAAGAAAGAATATGTAAATATATATATATATATATATATATATAGAGAGAGAGAGAGATAGAGAGAGAAAGAAAGAAAGAGAGAAAGTGAAATTTACGAATAGTTGGACTATAGGTAAGTTTGGAACACACTATACTAGTGAACCGTCTAATTTTCAATGAACGATATGGTCATCGAATTGTGGACTCACTGTGTGTGTGTGTGTGTGTGTTTGTCAGTCTATGCGTGTGTTTGTGTGTGTGTGTGTGTTCGTTTTCTATCGATATATATCTCAATTTATGGAGAAGCCTTTGAAACAAACAAAAATAAACTTGTCTGCAAATTCTGTTTTTTTTTTTTCATTCAACCTACAACCGAAAAATATTTTGAAAAGGCAATTCGACAAAACATTTACATCCTTTTGTCGCTCATTCACATTTGCCGACTCGCAATCAAATAAATAATTTAAAAAAAAAATGATTTAAATATGAATCAAGTTAAACACAACCGACAGTTTAATGAAAATCAAATAATTTGTGCTCTTCGTCATACACGACATTTCAAGAAAAAGAAATAAAGAAAACGGGTGTAAACACACACGGGAGAACGAGCACGCCCACGCACACTAAACGCCTCCATTGCATATCAGGCGAGTAATTCCTTTTGATAGAGGGCAACACCCAAAACAAATTCACACTGGAAATGTGTTAATGATAAAATGAATAACTGTAATTATTTTATAGAACTTTAAAGCTAAATAATTTGAGGACTGTGATGACAAAAGTACGTCGGTGTAGGCTTTAAGAAAGTACGTAGGTGTAGGCTTTAAGAAAGTACGTCGGTGTAGGCTTTAAGAAAGTACGTCGGTGTAGGCTTTAAGAAAGTACGTCGGTGTAGGCTTTAAGAAAGTACGTAGGTGTAGGCTTTAAGAAAGTGTCATTCGACTGAGAATACAAGGATGCGTATAGTGTCCTTTTATAGTCCCAGTAAACAGAAATAGCTCTCTCAAAGAGGAGAGTAACAAAACAAGAGGAGACTACACTTGATTATTCATAACAAAGACGATTCATTTTAATGCAATAAAATACTATAAAAAATTATAAAAATATTTGCTGATCGTACAATTTGTATACAAATATTTATTATTAAATATTTATTATTAAATATTATTAATATATTAAATATTATATTAAATATTTATTATTAAATATTATTATTAAATATTTATTATTTCATGTATTTGAAATCTTATTTCGTGGGCCAGACATATAAAGATTAAGATAAATAATTGTTCTTCTGTGAATTAACAGGTCGGCCATGAATTTACATTGGGAGAAACGTTATGATTTTCTCACACTTTTACTCTCTCTCTCTCTCTCTCTCTCGGTGTTTTTCGTCGGCACCCGCTCGCATCCGATCATCGAAATCGTCGTCATCTCTCCCTATTCCCTTTCTCCTCCCTCCCCCACCTAGCTAGCGGTGACGGAAATGGTTATGTGTCAAGAGAGTTTGACGAGACATTTCGCGTGAACTTGATTTTGATAGACGACTTTGCGCGACGGAAAAATCCCACAGAGTTGGCCCGAAGCGCCCCCCCCCCGCACGGTTCAAACCAGATTGAGACAGACGAGATTTACCAAACCTGGTTGCATCGGGCAGTCGGATGCTTGATCTGTCAAGGTTCGCCTTGTTTACACCAGCCCGACTGGCACTGCCCTCTGGTTTGGCCGTTGAGATTGTGTATTTCTTTGCCTATTCCTACTTCGGTGTTTGGTCGATTTCAGTCTGGTCCCACCATCTCAACCTTACCGGCATGGCTGGCCCTACAGGAGTTGGAACTACAGACGGCTTCGCTCTTGAGATCACTGGGACAACTAAGCCCTCTACCATGGCAAGGAACGACTATATATATTTTATGTCGGAGTGAAGAGTTCGTTATCAAATGTACCACTTTGACTTATTACCGACAGTAATAAAAAACGAAATGACAAATAAGAAAAGAATAAAAGTATAAAATTATCATTAAATATATAAGAATATTTTTTTTATTGTTGTTAAAAATATTTCAGAGATAAATAGTAAAGGAAGAAATTCATTGCTGAACCAAAACTAAAAAAAAGTAAGTAAAACAAAAAAATATTTCCTACAAATTTGAAAATAAGTCCTCGTCTAGAAAAAAAAATGTTACGTTACTACAATCGATAAATAAGAAAAGAATAAAAGAAAAAAATTATTGGTAAATGTTGTTAAACATGTTTGAATGAAAAATGCTAGGGAAAGAAATCGACGATATAGAAATAGACAGACACACAAACATATGCATATATATATATGTACACACACACATTTATATATATATATATATATATATATATATATATATATATATATATATATATATGTGTGTGTGTGTATATATATGTGTATGTATATATATATGTATGTATATATATATATGTATATATATATTTAAAACGAAATCTTTACGAATAAAATGTGTCTGTTCATAAAAAGACGATTGCCAAAAACCTATAGTTACTTTCTCAATACAAATTACCTACTTAAAACTATCAAAAGATCAATTAGTAAGTCTTCCAAACAAAGTAGAAATACTCTTCTAACCTATAAAACAAAAAAGAATAATTAAACCGCCTTCTGATTTGTCACAGTACAAATCATACACATTTACTTTTCTGTCATGAATGCAAAATAGGAAATTATGAAGAAGAAACTGGAACGGAATTCTGTCTTCGGTTCAATAACCATAAAAACAAAACATTAAAGACAACAATTTTACCTGTCGCTACCCACTTCGACCAAACGTTTTATAGCATTGATAACATCAGAATCGTGTTTTAGTGCCTTCATTCAACAGCCGACAAGAAAGACATCGGATCAAACATTAAGCAATTAAACAGAGATTTGGGTTTACTCATAGAGTATAATGTCCACAGGGAGAACTGATCAACAGCAGCAACAGTCCTCGGAAGAGTAAGTCTTACTTTGTTTATTCCTTTTATCGATGAAAAAGGACACAGGCGTGCTGGAAAATTCCAACTTTAAAATCTTTCTCTTTGTGCTTCAATTTAGTCAAAAGGCTAATATATAATAAATATCACCAATTTTATTGCCAATATTTTTATCATTTTGTTGGCTTTTTATTGCTCAAAGTTTATTAACCGGTCTATTAAATCCACACACACACACACACACACACACACACACATATATATATATATATATATATATATATATATATATATATATAATAGTTTCATCCCAAGCAAAGCGATAATGCCATCAAATGCAAGTTGGAAGTGAAGCAAGAAAACAGAATAGAGTTTTCAAAGGCGTTAAGTGAAAGAAAATAAACCATTACAACAGAACTCACGCTTGAATCTATGTAGTTCAATAGTAAAATGGTGAGACCTAACTGTCAATCTAGTAGTACACCTAAATTCATTCAATCGAGGCAACAAGCAGGGTAACTCACCAGAATAATTATAATGATAATTATTTGTAGAAAAACCAGAGAGAAGCAACACACACACACACACACACACACACACACACACACACACACACACACACACACACACACACACATATATATATATATATATATATATATATATATATATATGGAGATAGATAAACTCTCATTATTCTCAGTATCGCTTTAAAATGGAACTTCAAATTTTAAGTTTAAATTAAGATTTAAGTTTTGGTTTCGAAACATAATAATTTCTGTGTCGCGATATATATATATATATATATATATATATATATATATATATATATATATATATATATATATATATATATATATATCAATTGTTAGGTTTGTTATTAAGAAAGTTGGTTCACTGTGTCGTGCTAGATAGGTATTCTCTACAGAATCATTCTTACATATTTATCAGTCTGCCGTTCGTCCATGCTTTGAATATTGCTACCAAATATGGGTAGGTGGTCCTGCTATATATTTAGAGCTTCTTCATAGCATAAAGTCCAAAAGTAAATACGCAACGTTATTAGTCCTGACCTGGTATTTCGGTTTCAGTCACACTACCACCGTTTCAAAATACTTTCATTGTTCTTTTTCGTGCGTGCGTGTGTGTGTGTGTGTGTGTGTGTGTGTGTGTGTACACGACGAAAAATATCTAGTTTTATCTGATATTCATATAGTCTGAATCAGTAATTACAATTTATTCGTGGTGAATTAGTTCATTTTTTTTTTTCACATTTTGGTACAATGCCAAAAGAAATAAAACATATATGCACAGCCATTTTGGGAGCCGAATGATTGCAAACCGTAAACAAACAACCAAATAAATACATTATCTTAATCTTTCGAAACGGCAGATATCACAATAAATTAATTCTAAACGTGGCCTTATCTCGTTCTTTGAAGATAGACAAACCCCATTTTTAATACTCAATAAAAAAAAAAGAAAATTTTCAAGTAACGTGTAAATTCAATGTTTGGCCACCATTTAGAAACCAAAACACCGTGTTTGTAACTTATTAATATATAATGTGAGCCTTTGGCCGTAGGGTTAAAACCTTAGCATGACGACCCCCGGCTTCGAATCTCATCTAGGGGACGATCCTAGCGAGTGGCACCGTTGGACAGTGCTTGAAAACTATTCCACTGGGCAGAGGTTGGGAATTGCTTGATGATGGAACTTTTCGGAATTAGAACGATGTCACAAGTCATTGTGACCAAGGGTTTGAGCATAATTCCGTTGTTCAAATTCTTCATCAGGCCATATTATGCACCCTACGATTTTGTCGACACAGTTTTTTTTCCTCTGTGGCCAAATCGCTAAATGCACGTCAAGCTAAATGACGGTTCCGTATAGCATACAGGTTCGAATCCTGTCGGAGGACGAATATTTTCTATGAAAATTCCTCGGACAGTCAGGCCGGTAAATTTTATTTAACACTGTTTATTATAAACAGAGCATTTACTTAAATACTTGTATCTATAAAAAGAATGTTAAACATAAAAATCTCTTTAGATAATTGTCGGACTTTGTCCATTTCATAACATATATATATATATATATATGTATATATATATATATATATATATATATATATATATATATATATATATGATAAAAAATATAGTTATAAGGTATGATATATTTATGTGTTAATGTTCACAGTATCAAGGACAGAGCATGTGTAGATACAAGAGTGTAAAATAACGGCGATAATCTAAAGCTTAAATGCATGGCCTGAAGATTGGGCTTAAGCAGGAAACAGACTGCCACCAATGGGCGTTGACCTTAATGTCTATTATATATACTTGTGGGGAGAAGAGGTGGATTCATACCTACCACAAGGGTATTTAAGCGTAATAATGAACAGAACGGGAACTGGAACTCGGCTCTCCGATAAAAAATGTCGAGCCATTATCCATTACACCACCTGCACATCTAAGCTTACAGCATATACTCTGCTCAAGCGTCACCCATCAAAGTACTGACCAGGACTTGGTTAGCATCAGTGATCATACAGGTTGTGGTAGTAAGCCTTGTAACTGTGCATAAGTCTGCGTGTTGTATATATATATATATATATATATATATATATATATATATATATATATATATATATATATATATATATACTCGACTCTGCCGTCAAATGAGGGTCAGGCAGATCACTGCCAGTCCGTCTCGCTATTTACCCATAGCTGAAGAGAGAAGAAGAGGATTCATACCTTTCCAAAGGGTATTAACATGTAAGTGAATGTGATGGCTTCGACTGGAATTCGAACTCGGCACACCTATTCCTCAATCCAAGCCGCTAACTATATATATATATATATATATATATATATATATATATATATATATATATATATATATATATATATATATATATATATATATATATATATATATATACAGACACACACATACATATATATATATATATATATATATGAAAAATTTCTCAGAGTTAGCCTGTAGAAAAAGACAATATGTCTTTAGCAACTGGAAGAATTTACAAAAGGCTAAATTCTTCCAGTTGCTAAGGGCATTTTGTTTTCTTGTTAATAGTTACTTTGTTTTCAATAAATTCATTTCGTTTTTGCCTTCAAAAAGTCCACATTGGACGAAACGTGTGGGCTAATATTATTTTTCCTATTGTCTTTTACATTTATAAATACCGGGTGTAACACTAAAGTTTCCAGTTGTTAGATTAAACTTTGAACCGTTGTATCTTGGAAATGATTAAATATCTTCGAGGTTTTAATAACACTATGGGCTCTACTTTGAGTAGTAAGAATGCATAATTACTCTCCAAGCTTAACAAAAGAATTGTGATTAAGTCAATCATAAACAAAAATGTCATGTTCATCATTAATTAATCATAGCTAAGGATCGGAAGCTCATGAAGGAGTGAAATAAAGTTCAAATATATATATTATTCCAGGTTCATTTTCCAACGTATTCAAGATGATCTTCGCCCTCTCTAAACTTCTAACTTTCTGTCTTGATGTATCAATATGACTCACACGTTTCACGTCCGATTTCATGTTTATTTTAGACTGTCATTGATGAAACTCCTCTCTGACATGGCAAACGTCTTATGGATTGAGTTGGATCTTTTCTAATTAATCTCTTCATCTCCAAGTTGAAATGATGATTCCTCTTCCTATTGTGACCTCTTGATCCAGTTTTCCTCTCTACTGTTCCCTCTTTTTTAAACTTATTCACCGTTCTCTTGATGTTTCTTGAATGGACTTTGAAGTTGGAAGCCAGAGTATGAATGCTGGTACCATTATTGAAGGCCTGAATTATCTTTTCCTCATCACCACTGCTCAGTTGGAGAGATAGTGGGGCTGACACAAAACAATTTTTAACGTGTTTTCCTTATAGCTGAATAAATGAAAGTTTGTTTTTTTAGTAATTCTTACGACAAATGGTATCAAGATGGCTAAACGTCTTATCTGAAGATCTGGCAAAAAGAAACTCAATTAGTTTAGAGGTTTTAGATATTAAACATTTTGTGGGATGGAAAATTATGCTGTCACCTGATCTGACAATTTTGCTGTTACATCCGATATATATATATATATATATATATATATATATATATATTTGTCATCCACAGACAGACTGTTTCGCAGCTCATCAGTGTGGCTAGACGTCCGGTTGCCTCTAGCTAGGATTGAAACCCGACTGAATTTGCGTCAGTCGGAACTTCTACCAGTAAGCCGTCGGCGCACAGCAGGGATGAAGGTGAATTTTAGCGTGTTTATTTTTAGATTTAGATAAACACACTGTGACTGACAGTGACTCAATTCTGCGGAAGAGTCGTGCAATATTAGCTTAAATAGTCATATATATATATATATATATAGAGAGAGAGAGAGAGAGAGAGCGAGAGAGAGAGAGCGAGAGAGAGAGAGAGTGAGATAGATAGATAGATATTGTCGTTTTAAGACACAATTACCTCATAACTAGCTAATAATGTGCCTGTATCATGGCTGAGTAAGTTGTTTTCATGCCAATGAATTGGCTGTTTTTCGAGTTCAGATAAAATTCAATAATTCAATTGGTGATTCATCCCATTGCTTTGCCCCTGTCCTTGTGTCAGATACAGACAATTTCAGTAAATAGTAATTAAACAGAAATGAATCGTGAGTGGCTAATTAATCTTTAAAGATCCTTGAAGGTAACCATCCTTATTTCATATAACACAGAATAATAAAATATACGAAGAGTCTTCCAAATGCAGAATCAATCGGTCATAAAAGTTTCATTCAAACTGAAAAAAATAAACAAAATCCTTAAAAATAAACAAAACCTGTTTTTGTTTTTAAATGTCAACTACGACTATTTTCTTAAAGACTTTTCAGTTAACGCATTTTCTGTTTTTATATCGACAGCATGAGAGTCTAATTAGTGCGGACATTTATTAGCTTAATTGGATGAGAAGAATTCTGTGAGAGATAGCAAAAGTTTGTTTAACGGCATATCAACTCCTCATGGGTCATTTAATGCTTAAATGTAATTTTCTTGGGTGCTCTGATGTAATAAAAATTTGATATATGTTATTTTGCTTTCACAATTGAATACATGGTAGATGATACTCAGCTTTTGTGCATATACATGTTTGTGTCGATATAATTACTAGAGGCGTGCGTTTTATGTTGCAGTTTTGTTGAAGTTATATTTTAAAATGCAAGATGTAGGATGTTATATGAATGAATGTCATAAAAGAGTTCTTTCATGTTGGTTCTTCGTTAATTTTCTTTAGCGGCATATCAACCTCTAATGTCGAAATCTAAATATTTTGAATACAATTTCATGGCTTCAACTAAATATATTTTAAACGCAATTTCATGCCTTTAACTACAGATAAAATGTATATGTGGTAGTTTTTTTTTTATAAAAATAATTGCTGGTCATTTTACTGGAAATAGACATTGCTGGTAATATTATTATAAATAACCCTTGTTGGTAACTTTAATATAAATATATATTGTTAGTCATTTTATTATAAATAAGCATTGTTGGCCATTTTACTATAAATAGTCATTGTTGTTTTTTTTTTTACTATAAATAGGCATTGTTGGTCATTTTACTATGATTAGGCATTGTTGGTAATTTTACTATATATAGACGTTTTTGGTAATTTCAGTATAAATATGTATTTTTGGTAATTTTGCTATAAAATGTAGTTTTATACTTTCATAGTCTTTTGTTTTGTTTTGGGGTTTACTATTTGTTCATAGCTGGGACCTTAACAGGTGCTACCACCCCGGGTCATTGTCGACCTGGGAACAACAATAATTAAGAGATCGTTCCACGCTACCCTAAACCTCCAAACACCCGGATAGAGATCTTCTTGCCGAATGTGACTGCAAAATGAAATGAAAAAACAGAAAAGTCTGATGAAGATAAAAAAAGAATTTCTATTATTATTATTATTTTTTATTTCCATTGATATCAGGCGTTTACATATTTCTTTCCGGGTCCCACCCAGGGCCCTAAGGTTAGAAATGATATCATAACACTTTCCACTGCAAAAAAAAATATAATTACATTGATAAAGCCCTTCGTAAAGTGTGGGCTGTACTTGTCAAAACAATTTTTTCTATCTCTTTGAGGCATGGACTTCCAGGGATCCCTTCAATTAGTCTACTGGAATCTTTTCCAACCAGTCCTAGGGCTCCAACTACAACAGGGATTTTTGATGTTCCCATGTGCCACATTTTTTAGATTTCTATTTCAAGGTCCTTGTATTTTGACAGTTTTTCGAATATCTTCAAAGATACATTGCAGTTATTATTATTATTATTATTATTATTATTATTATTATTATTATTATTATTATTCCTGCATTTGCATGTTCACAAGCAAATCTTCTCAAATCCCCAGCACCTTACTCAGTATCAACACAGGCATTAGTGACACCGGGATCTCTATAGTGTCAAACCATAAACTCTTGATTCAAGTGTTTCCAAGTGCACATTCTGTTCTGTGTTATATTTTATTATGCAAAGCATTATTTTCTCAATAATATTGTTATTAACCAATCGAAATTCTGGATATATTTAGATGACAAACATACCAGTTGAATTTCAGCTTATAAAGTTTTCAAGAAATATTTAAAATAACTTATTTGATAGTGTGATATTTTATTGTGTGGCTTGAATGTTGTTAATACTGGAATTAAATATATGCAATACTTACTGATATTCATTTTTTGAATTTCAGTCAACCTATCAATCAGGGTGACAGCAATTAATTAGTTGGTAATCGGTAATATAATTGCTCACAATAAAATAGTCAAGAATTGACGAAAAGCTCTCAGAAGATTATTTAAATTCATTCTACGTCTAAGCTAACTGATGATTCTTAAGCTAGGAATTAAATTTCTGGGATTTTGTAAAGAAGAATCATCGAGCATGAAAACAGATTAAGAACAAACAAATAACACAAAACAAAACAAATCCGATGATCAATTAATCGGCAAATGCTGATATGACCATTTATCGATTATCAGCAGATAAATCAGTGCGGGTCTAATGTAAAGACCGAGTCGTAATAAAGATATAACAGCGAAAGAGAACAAAAATGTATTGTAGTTATCGGGTGATGGAAGCAGAACATTGGGAATTGGTTAAGAACTGAACAAAGAAGATCAAAGACGAATCAAAGTTTTAAGAGAAAAAAAAAAAGGTACGGACGTCACTGACAAGATAAGATCAACAAGAAAAAAAGATTTGAGAATGTCTCAAAAAGAGAAAAAGAGGTTTGAATAAATTATAAGAAAATCAAGAAAAGTGGATTGCCGAGCAAGTAAAAAAAAAATGAAGCTGACGTCGCGAATGTAAAGAGAGAAGAAAAAAAAAACATGCAGAATATTAATAACATTGGCTAATGTCGGGCAAGTAAAGAAACTACAATAGTTAAATAAAGATCACAAAGACAAAAATGTCTAAGTTACATGAAGAAGCTAATGAAGATCGCTTTAATGTTTCGTGATGAATGTAGAGCTACATTGGATGGACTTTGGTTAGAGTTTGTGTTCATCATTGAAATTGTCAACTAACACGACTCACAAGAAAACATAGGAAAGTGTATTAGTCTTTTGGTCGAAGCAATACAATTATAGGTTCCTTCTGAGCTGATTATGTTATCAAGACGAACGCAGAGAAATTTTAAGAAAGTGTTGCTTGAATTGAACAAATCAAACCAAGAAGCTTAAGCTTAGGAGTTTATTCACGAAAAGAAACCTGTAAAGCTTCACTGTATATATATATATATATATATATATGTATGTATATATATATATATATATGTATATATATGTGTGTGTGTGTGTGTATAGTTTCAAGAATTTTTCGTTTTTGTTTATTGTTTCATGTTTAAGTATAGTTGTGTTTTCAATGTGTTCAATGAGAATTTTCCGGAATTGTTTATTCGGCCAGGCATGTTGTTTTAAATGGCTTTTTAGGCATTTACAACAACATGCCTGGACGCATATTAGCGTTATCAATCAAAAATCCCCCCCTGAAAGCGTAACTATACTTAAACCTGAAAACAATAAACAAAAACTAAAAATTCAAGAAGCTATATACATAAAACAGTTGAAACCTAACCTGAACAAATATATATATATTTATATATATATATATATATATATATATATATATATATATATATATATTCTTAATATAATTTAAAAAAATATAATAATATATTTTTACTTAATTTTTACTTAAATTTAATATAAATTATCTAAATATGACTTATTTTTAATATTTTAAATATGTCTTATTTTTAAGTATAATTTTTTATTTTTTAAAGTAGGAATTTATCATCGAATTTTCTTTTTTTATAAAACTCCATTTTCGGCCCTCTTTTAGTTTCAAATTAACATTTCATTCTTCATATAACCCTAGTTTATTGTCATAAGGTTAATATCCGGGTTTAATTTTATAAAACCTCTTCCCTTTAAGAGCAAATACGTTCCACTTTCCCCTAACTATCGTCTCGGGCATTTGGTCTGACTGAAACATCTAAATAAATAAATTCTGTATCAATTTTTCGAAGTCTGTCAAAGTTAAATTTCTAATTCCAACACGAACATAGTCTAAACAACTGGGTTGAATAACACTAACGTAGTTTTCGTCGGTTGAAATAGATCTATCTCCATCCCCATATGAGGTAATTTTAGATTTTGTTGTGTATTACTATTGATATGCGGTGTTATAATAAAAACATTGAATACTTTTTGTGGATCAGTCTTAATATTTTATATAACTAGGATCCTTTGGATTATATACCAACGGATTTATTATCTGAACTATATATATATATATATATATATATATATATATATATATATATATATATATATATATATCAGGTCATCCCATAAGTTCTGTCCGAATTTTTAATAAAGAAAACAAGTGACCAAATGTTACATTTAATAACAGATTCAATCAACAATGTATTTTCCCTGATTATCTATGACTTCCTTCCATCTATTAACAAGCTTATTAATTCCATTACTGTAAAATTATTTTGGCTTTGATTCGAAGAACTCATAAATGTCAGTTTTAAGGTCTTCCTGTGTTACAAAAGCAGTTTCTTCCAAATGATTCTGTAAGCTACGAAACAAATGGTAGTCTGAAGGAGCAAGGTCGGGAGAATAAGGTGGATGAGGAATTTTCTCCCAACCAAGTTCTTCGATCTTTTATGACGTAATTCTTGCTGTCTGTGGTCGTTCATTGTCCTGATGAAACATCACCCGTTTTCGATTCACTAGGGCAGGTTTATTTCCTCAAAGCTTGGTGCAAACGCTCTAATTGCTGATAGTATATTTGAGCATTAATTGTTGCATTAGGTGGTAAGAATTCAAAGTGGATTATTCCTTGACAATCCTACCAGATTGAAAGAAGAACCTTTTGCCTATGATGTTCCATAAAAGAACGTGTGTGTGTGTATATATATATATATATATATATATATATTATGATTATACGTTCTTTTTATAGATAAAATAGTTAAGTAAATGCTCTGTTTATAATAAACAGTATTAACAACGTTTATCGGCCTGAATGTCCGAGAAATTTTCATAGAAAATATGCGTTCTCCGACAGTAATCGAACCCGTATCCTGTACGGAACCGTCATATAGCCTAACGTGCTTTTACCGATTTAGCCACAGAGGAGCGTTTCGGTTAGCAAGGTCGATTTTACTGTTTTTAAACTACAATTCTCCATGCTTTTCTCACATACATTCATATCTGCTCGATGCGTATCCAAATGTAAACACATGACTTCACACATTATGAAATGGACAAAGTCCGACAATTATTTTAAGACATTTTTTTGTTCATACGTTCTTTTTATAAAAAAAATGTCTTAAAATAATTGTCGGACTTTGTACATTTCATAATATATATATATATATATATATATATATATATATATATATATATATATATATATATATATATATATATATATATATATATATATATATGTAAACAAATTATAAGAATAAACTGAGGATATTTTCGCATGATGTTTTATTTCTTGGATGCTATTTTGTAGTAATCTTTATTCGGATCTGATATTTGCTATTATTTATAATGACTTGTTGACATGTATCAGAAAGCTCTTCCATACATAGCTTTACTGTAAAATTCCATATATTTTGATTAAAAAAAAGTTCGATTTGGTTTTCATTCGAGAAAGGTTTCTATATCAGAGCGTTCTCAGCGATCGAAAAGGCTGATAAACTGTTGGGTCAAGATCAGTTGAAAATGTAAGGTGACTCAAGACAGACCAACAAAATTCCCAAATTTTCCCTCAGCTATTTTTGCTGTCTGCGACCTTGCATTATCATGGAGAACGTTTTCTCTGTTGAAGAACACTGGGCGCATTTGACTACAATTTTATGGACACGTTGCAACCGCTGGACGTACTTTGTGCTTCGTTGTGATAAAATAACCCGATATGAGTAATACCGTGACAATCTCGCTACATGCACAATATTACCTTGGAGCTCAGCTTTTGAGATCGGTTGGGGAGATTCGTGCTTGTCAGTCCACTACCTTTTGGTACTGGGGTACACTGTTCTAGTTCCACGTGCCATGCTTTTAACGGATGTCAGTTATCACTTATCTCCTGTTAATTCCCCTCTCCAAGTTCTCTACTGCATTAACCGGATAATGAAACGACACTCTTTGGGTCCTATCACTGGATCTAACCAACGCCTTTATCCACTGTCCCATGTGTCCAGTGAGCGAAATAAAGGGTTCAGTTCGACATTCCAACCACCTGAAGAAGTCCGGAGCGTACAACGGCCGAAACGTTGTAATAAATATGTCGAGAAAAATGAGGACAATAGTCCGAATAATGTAAATAGTAAACAAAAACGTTCGCAATAAGGATTGACTAGCCGCCCGAATAGTCGGGTACCCTCGAATACGAGTGGCCAGCTATTATTATTTATTATTAGTTGATACTAGAATTAGAATAAATGTAATCCATTACGAATAATAATTGTTTCTTCGTGACTTATTTTCTAAAAAAAACAACAACTAAACGAAAGTTTCTTTAGAAAATCGAATCCTCGCGATTTCGATTTCGAAAACACTGATCGAGGCCAACACGTGGATTTGTTTTCGTCGTATGCAGTCGGCAGTGCAACAGGCGATTTTGTCCACAATGACACGAAACTTGATTGCATTCATCGATACTCTATGTAAAATAAACAATAATAAGTAACTAAAAGGATTCAAAAGATGCATGCGCACCCCCACCCCCGCAAGAGAAGCTGTAGAGTTTTATAACGATATAAATATGTGGATCACACACACACACACACACACACACACACACACACACACACACACACACACACACACACACACGCACGCACGCACACACACACCTTACGTCCACATCAAGTTGGAACACTGAAGTTAAGCAATGCTCATCCTGGTCAGTACCTAGATGGGTAACCGCTTGGGAATACCAGGTATCCTAAGCTTGGATGTGAGGGTGGTGTAACGGATAATGACAGAGAATTGTTAATCGGAGAGCCAAGTTCCAGTTCCAGGTGGGTTCGCTAGATTCACTTCAGCGCAAATACCTTTGATAAAGGCAAGCATACACACCTTTCCCCCAGTTATGGGTTAATTAGTAAGACTTGTATCACTATCGAAAAGAAAAAAAGAGCAAAAATAGATAAATAAATGAAACTGCATACAAAATATTTAGATTTCAGCATTAAATAACGGTTGATATGCCGTTTAACAAAAACAAGCAAGCAACCAACAAACACACACACACACGTCCTACAGCTACATCAGGTACGATGACCGAAGTTAAGCAATGCCGTGACTGGTCAGTGCCTTGATGGGTGACCGCTTGGGAATACCAAGTGCTCTCAGCTTGGATGTAATGGATAACCAAGATTCACACACACACACACACACATATATATATATATATATATATATATATAAGTGATTA
This sequence comes from Acanthosepion esculentum, assembly GCA_964036315.1. Lineage (NCBI taxonomy): Eukaryota > Metazoa > Mollusca > Cephalopoda > Sepiida > Sepiidae > Acanthosepion > Acanthosepion esculentum. Next base: position 42,991,640 of record OZ038497.1, read on the forward strand.
TTTGGGGAATTTAGGCTAATCATATAGTAATTCGTCGAGCCTAGAATAATCCTCAACAGAATGTAGAAAGCACTGGACGGTCGTTTCGTCTCCGATAGGACGAAACTGCCTAAATCCTAAATAGCCTAAAACGAAATAGCCTAAATGGCCAAAATAATCACTTGTATATCCTAGCTTGACCCAACTAATGTTCGTGAGGAGCGGCTAAGGGTCAATAAGCAGTCGTGGATCTTGGGGCACCGTTCTGAGGTTATCCGTATACTTGGATATCGGAACTGAGTGAGTAACGGCGCTGTATCGAGTCTAGCTTGTGGCTTCTTCGTCATCGAGTCCCATGGTGCAGTTGGTTTGACGTTTGATGTTTGCGATGTATCGAAACGGTCCGTGTTCGATTCTCTGTAGTGGATGCGCACTGCTGATGAGTCCGAAGTATAAGGCGAAACGACCGTCCAGTGCTTTCTGCGTTCTACTGACGATTATTTTAGGCTCGACGATTTACTCCTTGATATATGTATACAAAACTTCCATTTTTCTTCCTTCAAGCCTAATTTTTCTTAACCGTATAAAGCCTACACCATACTGAAGACACCTACGGGCCAGTTTGCCGCACATGGTTTGTAATATCAGTCATTTCAACCCACTTGCTTTTTAATGCTTTTAAAACTTGGTGTGGAGTAATGTGAAGATTTCTTTTACTGATATACATGTAAGCGTGATAGCAATAAGTGCAAGAGAATCACTTTGGGCTGATTAAATATTCCCAGATTTTGCTGAGCACAGAAGAATTCAATCACGTTTTGAAAGTGCCAGGTCTTTTTTCAACTACGTGTACAATCTGCCGAGAGAGAGACTTACCTGTTAAAATAGCATTTAACAAGTTATTAGCATAGGCATATAGACATTTCGAGATATGTCGACTCGAGAAACTAATAAAGTCTACTGTATTTATCGAATATCATGTTCAACGCAATCGCAGTCACCAGGTGTGCAGCAAAAATTGGCGCTGGCCTCGATGTGTAGGCAAATGCTTTGATGTTAATAAACACAACAACACCGGGCATATGTCAGTAGCACTTGCTCAGAGAATCTATCTATCTATCTATCTATCTATCTATCTATCTATCTATCTATCTATCTATATCAGCCTTTTCATATCTATCTATCTATCTATCTATCTATCTATCTATCTATCTATCTATATCAGCCTTTTCATATCTATCTATCTATCTATCTATCTATCTATCTATCTATCTATCTATCTATCTATCTTATTCTGTCTGTATCTATCTATCTATCTATCTATCTATCTCAGTCTGTTCTCGTCTATCTATCTATCTGTCTATCTATCTATCTACCTCGGTCTGTCTCTATCTATCTATCTATCTATCTATCTATCTATCTATCTATCTATCTATCTACCTATCTCAGTCTGTTCTTATCTATCTATCTATCTATCTATCTATCTATCTATCTATCTATCTATCTATCTATCTATCTCAGTCTGTTCTTGACTATCTATCTATCTATCTAGCTATCTATCTATCTATCTATCTATCTATCTATCTATCTATGTCAGCCTTTTCATATCTATCTATCTATCTATCTATCTATCTATCTATCTATCTATCTATCTATATCAGCCTTTTCATATCTATATATCTATCTATCTATATCAGCCTTTTCATATCTATCTATCTATCTATCTATCTATCTATCTTATTCTGTCTATATCTATCTATCTATCTATCTATCTATCTATCTATCTATCTATCTATCTATCTCAGTCTGTTCTCGTCTATCTATCTATCTATCTATCTATCTATCTATATATATATCTACCTCAGTCTGTCTATATCTATCTATCTATCTATCTATCTATCTATCTATCTATCTATCTATCTATCTATCTCAGTCTGTTCTTATCTATCTATCTATCTATCTCTCTCTCTCTCTCTCTCTATCTATCTATCTATCTATCTATCTATCTATCTATCTATCTATCTATCTATCTATCTATGAAGCCTGAGAGGGTAAACAGGTGTGACAACTTCTCAATGTTAAAAACTAGACAAAACTACGTTAACTTAAAAGCGTTAAGTTCATTTAACTGTCAACAATTATCGCTGCCATCTTTTTGTTGCTTCGTTATTGAATTACACTGGACAAGTTTTAATATAAATTACCAGTTTAATATATGCGATATATTTTGGTAATAAGACATACTTTCAATGTTAGTTACTTTAGCTCTATAAGTATAATGATTATATTTAACTATGCAGGCATGTAGGATCATATCATATAGTGATAGTAGCACAAGCACACACACACACACACACACACACACACACACACACACACACACACACACACACACACACATGTATATATATATATAATTGGTGTCATGAGGTTAATATCTGGATACCTTCCTGCCTCCCCTGATATCCGTTTCGAGCATTTCGTCTAACTGAAACATTGAAATGTGTCAACTCTGTATTAGATATTTTCGGCAAGTTGGATTTGGATTGATGTGTTAGCATTCACAGTTAATATTACATATTATATACTTTATTTATGTATCTATTATATTTTATTTTATATATCTATTATATTATATATCCATATATTTTATTTGTATATCTATTATATTTTATATATCTATTATATTACATATCCATATATTACATTTGTATATCTATTATATTTTATATATCTATTATATTATATATCCATATATTATATTTGTATATCTATTATATTTTATATATCTATTATATTACATATTCATATATTTTATTTATATATCTATTATATTTTATATATCTATTATATTATATATCCATATATTTTATTTTTATATCTATTATATTTTATATATCTATTATATTACCTACCATATATTTTATGTGTATATCTATTATATTTTATATATCTATTATATTACATATACATATATTTTATTTATATATTTTATATATATATTATATTATATATCCATATATTTTATTTGTATATCTATTATATTTTATATATCTATTATATTATATATCCATATATTATATTTGTATATCTATTATATTTTATATATCTATTATATTACATATCCATATATTTTATTTATATATTTTATATATATATTATATTATATATCCATATATTTTATTTGTATATCTATTATATTTTATATATCTATTATATTACATATCCATATATTATATTTGTATATCTATTATATTTTATATATCTATTATATTATATCCATATATTTTATCTGTATAGCTATTATATTTTATATATCTATTATATTATATATCCATATATTATATTTGTTTATCTATTATATTTTATATATCTATTATATTATATATCCATATATTTTATTTATATATTTATTAAATTTTATATATCTATTATATTACATATCAATATATTATGTTTGTATATCTATTATATTTTATATATCTATTATATTATATATTCATATATTTTATTTTATCTATTGTATTTTATATATCTATTATATTATATATCTATCTATATATTTTATTTATGTATCTATTATATTTTATTTCATATATCTATTATATTATATATCCGTATATCTTATTTATATATCTATTATATTTTATTTTATATATCTATTATATATGTATATATTTTATTTCATCTATTATATTTTATATATCTATTATATTATATATCTATATATATTATTTATGTATCTACTATATTTTATTTTATATATTTATTATATTATATATTTATATATTTTATGTATATATCTATAAAATTCATTTATGTTTTAAGATTTTTCGGATACCGTATTGTTTCAATAGCAGTTTTGTAAGATCACCTTAATATCATATTTTATTATTATAGAGTTGGACTTCCCTGCCTCAACAATTTATTTTTTGCCTCCTTACGGGTATCCGCTGAGCAGTAGTCTGGAAAATTATCGTCTGACATGAAAGTCCGTACGATCCCCATATATGGATAAAAAGTGCACTCGTTGAGATTCATCGACCCTTGCTGAAGAATGTTTGCGAAGAACAAGTAAATTGATGCGATGTGGGTAATATGTTTAGGTAGTGGCGGTAAGAAGGCGATGTGTATGACATTCTGGGCGTTCCTGCACAGCTGTCACCCTACGAAATGAAGAGCTCTTATTTATCGCTTACGAAAGTGACTGGCGAATGGTGGTGGCGATCTGTAAAAATAGTGCTTTGTTAGTAAAAGGATAGCGCCGTTGACTTGATGCATAATTACTAAGCAAAGTTTTGTGTGGAACTCGGCCACAAACTGAGTACGTTTAGTAAGGATTAAAAGCATTATAAATAATGATATGCGTGTACAATTTGTTAGACATTACTGCCAAAGTGTTTCTTACACAGTACTATATATATATATATATATATATATATATATATATATATATATATATATATGTATGTCTATATATATATATATATATATATATATATAAAATGAATCACTATATAAAACATACATATAACAAACTATTTCTATTTCTAATTCTAACAGTTGAAATATAATCCTTGAAAATGGCTAAATGTATAGCCGAAAGCGCTCGGATAAAAAGAACATTGGAACAGTTCTTATATAATTTATCCTCTGAAAAGAAAAACTTAATTCGATCGCACGAGAAATTATATAAAAAACTAAATAAAAGCACCTTGTCAGTCGTTTTTAATGAAATGTGCATCAAAGAAGGATTGCTGCACAAATATATATATATATATATATATATATATATATATATATATATATATATATATATATATATATAAATATATATATATATAATATACACAACTATATATATATATATATATATATACACAAATATATATATATATATATATATATATATATATATATATATATATATATATATATATATATATATATATATATATACAGTATTGTTCGATAAAAGTGACTCACCTGATTTTTTTTTTTTTTTACTAAAATATATATTTTGTCTATTGTTTTGCGGGTTAAAATGATTTTTAATCTTACTAATATAAAGACCCCTTCCCGACCACCTAGGAAAAAAGTTTATTCACCCTAAGGTATTCTATTGATGATTATAAATTTGGATATAAATGAGATTCAGGAAAAAACTCTGTGCAAAAAAAAGTAACTCAGATATCGCATTCTAATTATTAAACTGGCAAATTTAAAGAGCTTTTGACAAAATATTGAAAGCTATTTTACAATACACTCAGAACAATATTCTTGAGAATTCTAGAACAGCTTAAATTAAATCTAGACAATTCCAGAATATTCCAGAAAGCCTCATACAGTATAAAAAACAGCTTGAAATAGCCAGTCAAGTCATTAAACAGATGAAAGTTTATAAACACGCATCAGAACCACTTAAGGCATCTATTATTGCCCTCTCAAAAGCAGGCAAGTCTACGAGAGAAAAGGTAGAAATTGCTATAACCTCGCAATCAACTGTCTCTGGAGTGCTTAGGGTACATAATGCTGCCACTCCTTCTCCAAGGAAGAAAACAAGGGGACGAAAGAAAAAGATTGATGATAGAACTGGCAGGGTAATCAAGAGAGAAGTTGCGAAGAATAGGACTATAACTAGCCAAGAAATTGCAGCCAGTCTAAGCGAAGAGCAAGGTGTTAGCCTTGCCTGTTCAACAGTCTGTCGGTGGCTGTTAGAACAAGGCTACAAATCTTGTACACGAAGGTTTAAGCCGCTAATAAGCAAAGCCAACAAAGCCAAGAGACTTGAATGGGCTCACTATTACAAAAAATTCACCGTAGAAGACTGGAAGAATGTTCTCTTCTCCGATGAAACGAAAGTTGAGCTAAATTCAAAGGATAAGGTGAGTCATTTTTATCGAACAGCATTGTATATATATATATATATATATATATATATATATATATATTAAATAAAAAAGACCACTTTAAGGTTCCATATTAAAGTGGTCTGTTTTTATTTAAATTATTAGCTCTGATTTACATTGAGCTCTCTGGATTTTATCCTCCTTGGGTCTACCCATAGGGATTACCTAGTTTTTCGTAAACTAAATATATATATATATATATATATATATATATATATATATATATATATATATATATATATATATATATATATCAGGATAATTCATTAAAAACGACAGACAAGGTACGACGGTTCAGCTTTTTATTTAATTTTTCTTGTGTTCGGACACAGAGTGTGTAGAAACTGTCCAAATGTTTTATAGTTACGAGCGCTTTCGGCTATACATTTAACCATTATCAAGGATGTTCCAACACAAGAAAAATTAAATAAAAAGCTTAACCGTATGTATATATATATATATATATATATATATATATATATATATATATATATTAAAGGTAACAAATCTGATGTTATATAATCAAAGAAGTTCCTAGTCATATAAAATACAGAGGTAATGTCGTTTCCAATTAAAAAAAAGTCGCATCCAACAGTCCACCTTCGACAAATATAAGCCACTTTACAACAAATATAAGGCCGCTACCAGCAAATGTAAGGCATGTTAGAGCTAATATAAGGTTTTTGATATTCGATGAATTTCAGAGTGTGCCTAGTGTGTGTTAAAACGACAGAAGACTCCTGTATATATATATATATATATATATATATATATATATATATATATATAATAAAAATATAGTTTTAAGGTATGCTATATTTATGAGTTAAACTGCTCGGTATCGGGAATACAGTGTATGTAAATAGAATAGAAGACATTCAGGTTAACACTTGGCGGTGACAGTGTGTTTCATGCTCAAACGTTATCGTCAGGTCTTTATGCATGGAACACATTGTCACCGCTAGATGGTGACCTCAATTTCCAATATATATATATATATATATATATATATATATATATATATATATATATATATATATATACTAGTAACTTTGAATATACGCTCTTTAGCGCTAGAGGGCGTCGTCAGTGATGTTCTGAATTGGATCATTAGGCAGTTTCGGGTCTTTCAAACATCATACTGACCTCACCAAATCGACCCCATCAGAGCTGATCGGACTCTGATACGCCCTCTAAAAATGCTTACAGACACTAACTTATAATATACCCCGTCATCACGCATTTGATTGGTAGTTGATCAATAGCCAATCACAATGGTGTGTGCTCTATTTAAGTTGTTTGCGGGGAATTTTTCTTTTTTTTTAAGTGGACACCCTTTCATCGGATACTTAGAAGGTAGTTATGTTTTCCGTTTTTACCCACATCCCAGTAAGATTCTTTTTACATCTAATATATTGCTTTTTACAAAAATAAAAGAGAATTCGACCTTAAAAGGACTTAAAAAACTTATTTACGAATAAAATAAATAAATAAATTACAACGAGTTAAACCGAGAGTACAAATAGATATAATTAATAAAATCGTTTAAAACATATTGACGAGTAAAAAAAAAAACAAACAAACAAAAAACCTTTAATCTATCGAATATAAATAATCTTATAAATATAATAAATTATACTCGTCCGGAAAACCTTAGGTGCCTTGATTTGTAAATAAACAAACCAATACCAAAGGGAAAAAATGGTACAAAAAAGAGAGAACAGAGAACATGTACGTCGGCCGAAAATAATCGTCTAGCATCCAAGTTCAGTGTCCAAAGAAAAAAAACCCGATACGAGTAAGTAAAATAACTAAATAAAATGCTCAATACGCTAAGTAGAGTATGTTTGTATGGCTCTTTAGGTCTGATTATATATATATATATATATATATATATATAAACATTTATTTATTTAAATATTATAACATATAACATAAATATGTTATAAAATCACTACAAAAATAGCCATTTTGTTTCAACAGCATCATCACTTGATAAGACACCAGAAGTGTTGAAACAAAATGGCTATTTTTGTATTGATTTTATAACATATTTATGTTATAATATTTAAATAAATAAATGTTTATATCTGCTCTACTTTGTATTGAGCACTCTTTAAAGAATAATAATTGTTGGTTATTGGAATTTACTCCGTATATACCAATCCCACACTTGTAAATATATATATATATATATCTGTGTGTTTGTGTGTGTGCGTGTGTGTGTGTGTATTACTGTGTAAGAAACATTATCAGTAATGTCCAACAAATTGTTCACGCATATTATTATAATAATGATTTTGATCCTCACTATGTGCCCTCGGTTTGAGGCCGCGTTCCATACAAAGCTTTTTCTACCTAATTACACATTAATTGTCACGTGAATGAATATTTTTTTGAGTCAAGAAACATATGTTTCTGCCATTTTGATAATTTTATTGAAGTATTTTTTAATTTTTAATTTTAGAATCTTAAATGTTGATCAGAAAAAGATAACATTTCAATATAAAATGCATTTAAGTAAATTAAAAACAACAAATAAGGAAGTGAATTCCACTCTGAGAAATAACCAAAGCTTTTTTTATCTTATATTTTTTCAATTTTTCTGACGATATAAAAATAAGATGCCCAGTTACAATTTTACTATTGGCTACTGATAGAAATTATATCCCAGGCAATGCCAGATACCCTCCCCAGTAGAAGCACTTGTGCTCATCTGCTCATATAGATGGTTTTCTAGTAAACGTGGACAAATGCCTTATCGATTTTTTTCTGTGAACTCTTCTTTCACCAGGCAGCAAAAACGTTTTCTTTGAAACATCTGACTAGGTAAAACGCCTATTTTCATAAAGAAACGAGAACAATTGAGAGGTTTCAGCAAACAACTAGTATTATATATATATATATATATATATATATATATATATATATATATATATATATATATATTATCCTCTTTTCTCTCGTTCGTTTTAGCTTGAAGCAGGCCAGTAATTATAAGGAAGCGTAAAGAAAGAAAGAAAGAAAAACATTGAGAATAAGTGCTTAATCAAAACAAGTCACTTCCCTGGTTGCATGATGAATATTCAACATTTTTTATGTTTCCAGATCAAAATGGAGAATAATTTTGCTAATAAATTCCACCGTTAATGGTGAAATAGCCGTTCCCACATGGGAAACATTCGGTCTTCATTGACCGAACAGTAAGCGTTACAGCCAGTTGAGATGTCAGAATCTTTGAAATTTAAAAATAAAAATAATAATAAGATAAAAAAGTTGAATATGATTTTACGTAAAATATACTTCTCAAGAGCACTAGCTATTATAGCTCTTTCTATTAGAGATGGGCATTTCCTTCTAATCATTTGTTTTTACACTATTTATGTTATGTCGCCCTATCCGGCCTTTTTCAGTTGGTTGGAATACCGTATTGACCACTTTATTTCGTTAGACTGTTCTCGTTCCACGTTTAATGGATGTCAGTTATCTCCTGTTAATTCCCCTCTCCAAGTTCTCCACTGCCTTAACCGGGTATTGAACTCACACTCATTTGGTCACATCTCTGGAGTTAACCAACGCCTTTATCCACTGTGCCATGTGTCCCTGACGTCTGTGTTTGAATTTCTGGGTATTATAAATCTAATGTCATCCATAACTTTTTTTTTTACCAGTGCTCATATTGTAATTTTTTACAGTCATCATTACATGTTTTTACCAGAGCTCATATTGCAATTTTTGTTGTTGTTATCACTTTTCTTTGGCACTCCTTATTACTGGTTCCCATATTGTATTCATTTCTATGCTTGGTCGGCTTGTTTTTGTTAATGTGGCAAGACAATATCAATTAAAGCCAGCAACTATTTTAATTTAAATTGTAATACTTTTATTTGGTGGTGTGGGGGGATAATTATTTGCTACTACTTAACCCATAGCTGGGAGGGTGTACAGGTGGATTGCTACCTTTCCAATGGGTATTTGTGCCTTAGGGAATATAACGGTCCCGACTGGAATTGGGTCTCAGCTCTCCGATTTCAAATTTCGAGACGTTATCCATTACACCACCCGCACATTCAAGTTTATAGCAACTGATATTCCCAAGCAGTCACCCATCTGACCAGGTTACATGTTGCTTAACTTTGGTGATCATATAGGAACCAATGTTTCAACACGATCTGGCCATATACCTAATGATAAGGAGAAGATGAAACAGTCCGATTATTCCTCCTATTCTTTCCTTCCTAGGGTGGCATGTTTGATGCATACTTGGGCGATCGTGTCTATTTTAGAATCATTGACTTGTCAGAAGAATTTCCGCGGTAGGCTACTGTTAGTTTCTGCGGTAGATTGGTTGCCAACCAAGGCTATAGGACCCGGTCTGTCCATAGCTGAGAGAAGAGATGGATTCATGCCTTTCCCAACGATATTTGCGCGCGAGTGAGTGAAACGAACTCGAGTCGAATTCGAATTTGCCTCTCCGATTTCTCATTGGAAAACGTTATCCATTACACCACCCGCACATCCAATCTTTCCTCACAGACGCGACGTTGCCGCGCTCTGTCTTTTTTACAAATTCTTTCACGGTAATTGCTCCGAGGAGCTGCTTTCGCTGGTTCCTAGGCCTCATGAATTTAAACGTCCCACGAGGCTGGCATCCCGTTCCCACCCCTTCACGGTTGAAACTGTTAGATGTAGACGTCTCTTCTACTCCAATA
>OZ038497.1:43007239-43014739 GCA_964036315.1 Acanthosepion esculentum
GTCTTAGTGTGTAGTAGTGGTGTTTTAATTTCCAAATACCGCTAGCACGTTGTGGATTTGTTCGTAGTTGATATTGTTATGCGTAGGCTTTTTCTTTTTTATTATTAAAGCCTCCATTATTTTTAACCTTTTTTTACAGGTGGAAGCAATTAATATATTTGTGTTTTCTACTAGTATATTTCTAATGGAGTCTGGTAAATTTTTGTGTGTATTTAAATGGGTTATATATATATATATATATATATATATATATATATATATATATATATATAGGTGTGTGTGTGTGTGTGTGTGTTGTGTGTATTTAAGCAGCAAATTCTCTTTTATGCATGTCTGATTGAATAAATTAAAAACATTATGCTTGCTTATTTTTATAATAATCCTTTTATATGCACGAATATTTAAATTTATACATTCATATATATATATATATATATATATATATATATATATATATGTAAAGTGTGTATATATATATATATAAATATATATATATATATATATGTATGATATTTATATATATGTTATATATGCGCGGTACTTATTGAAAAGCGCTGAATATCAGTGATAGAGCTAACATATTTAGTTGGATCAATCCAACTATATATATATATATATATATATATATATATATATATATATATATATATATATATAGATAGATAGATAGATAGATAGAAAGATAGATATAGTTGGGTTGATCCAACTAAATATGTTAGATCTATCACTGATATTGATTTGTAAAAATAAAAAAGTAAAAAAAAATAAGAAAAGAAATAATTAAATGAATAAAAAAATAAAAATAATTAATAAGAATATCAGATTATATATCTTTCTCTTTATTATATATATATATATATATATATATATATATTTTATATATATATATATATATATATATATATATATATATATATATATATATATATGTATATTTGTGTATTTAGGCAGCAATCCTTTCATGCATAATTCATTAAAAACGACTGACAAGGTGCTTTTATTTAGTTTTTTTATACAATTTCTCATGTGATCTAATAATGTTTTTCTTTTCAGATGATAAATTATATAAAAACTCTCCGAATGTTCTTTTTATCCGAGTGCTTTCGGATATACATTTAGCCATTTTCAAGGATTATATTTTAACTGTTAGAAATAGAAATAGTTTGTTATATGTATGTTTTATAAAATGTTTCATTTTTTTGTTTCGAAACACGGTCAAGATATTATGTCAATGTTCAAAGTTAATATTATTAAGTGTTGTTTTGTTTGTTTTTATTAATAAGGCTTCCATTATTTTTAGCCTTTTTTGCATGTGGAGGATGCTATTATATTAGTGTTGTCGACAAGTATAGTGTCCGGTAGGTCCCCATGAATATTTAATTGAGATCTAATTGAGCTATTGTCAGAAAGGTGTAGAGTTAGTCTGCGTGTTAAACATGTTGTAGTGTGGCCTATATAATTATTTACGAAAGTTGATATATATATATATATATATATATATATATATATATATATATCTATATATATATATCTATATATATATATATATATATATATATATATATATATATATATATATATATATATATGATGTATTACTTTTTAATCCGGTCGAGATTTTTATGACTATAAGCGTTGTACTACGTGGTTACACGTGCTTGTGCAGATACCACTGATTTTTTTAAAAACAAATATTTTATATATATGATTTTTTTAAAAATAAATATCTACATGCATATACATTTACATTTTAATCCGTCTTATTAAAGAAGATGTGTCTGTCGTAATCTTAATGGTTAAACACGCTTGGCTTTAAAGAGCTTACTCAGATTAGAAAAGGCAATCATATGTTTGTTTCCTATCGCGACGCACCTTCTTGAATTAGATTTTCGTTCTCAAGGCAGGAAGAAATTAATTTCACTGTTAACTGTTTAATAAAAACAAAACAAAACAAAACACCGATGTCTGCTCACATGCTTGTACTCACAAAATATAACGAATATATATATATATCAGTAACTTTTGTTTATACGTGTAAGTGTTAAATAGTTGCAATTTGTATGGAGGATAGTTTTTCTGGAATATAGAAATAAACACTTCATATTGATTCCCATCTTCCCGCCATACGTGGTCATCATGTTATTATCTGATGGTGTGAAACTGACGTTCATCATACAGTATTGATGTTTATCTATCTATCTATCTATCTATCTATCTATCTATCTATCTATCTATCTATCTATCTATCTATCTGTTGAGTCTTGACTCATTGTTGAATCTCGACTAATGCATGGAATAATAATGCAACACAAAATGTACTTAGAACAAGAATGTATTATAACAAGAAAATGTACACAATATTTACATATAGTATTTCTGTATATTTCTGGGAAGACGTTCCTGGAGTCTCTAGTTGGATCTCTGTATTCGCTCCCCTGTCTTCCGGTACCAACCATTATTTATATAGTCGGTAGTCACCTATGCAGATTAGGTGGATCCTACCACAACACTATCTATCTATCTCAGTCTGTTCTTTATCTATCTATCTATCTATCTATCTATCTATCTATCTATCTATCTATCTATCTATCTATCTATCTATCTATCTTGTTCTGTTCACACCTATCTATCTATCTATCTATCTATCGATAAAAAAAGATCGTGTTTCGCCAAAGGCAATGGTAGTTTCGGGTATAGCTGGCAGATAACTCTTTAAGGCAAGTAGTGTTTTTGATTATTCTGGTCCGTATCAAGCGACAGATTATTTGCAATAATAAAATTAAATGCTAACTTCTCATTTTACGATTTTACAATCTCATTCTCTTCAAAAGTTTGTGAAATCTCACTGAAATTCAGAGTAGTGATAAGATAAGTGAATATTTAATTTTAATTATTTCTACTAAACTAATTCCAATCTGTATTTCTGCGGCAAGAAGTTATCAATACTCATGTTATTTAGATTCGAACAATTCTGTTGGAGTTAGCTCCTCCTTAGTTCATTAATCCTTCAACAGAGGTCTCTCTCCCCTGGCTATAAATACTGGCTGACCCTTTGCCTCGATCTCTCTTTTCCACTCAGGCCTTGGGCCGCCACCTCGCGTGGAGGTGAGGTAAATCTCTCTTTTCAACTAACACCAATATGTGACCTCTCACATTTACAGCGTTTCCCAAATTCTGGGAACACGCTAAGAACAATACACGTACGTACGAACACTCACAACACACACACATAATTTCTCCATACAAACACTATGTAACTGTCCATGTCTTTGTTTAACTTGTTATTAATACATATTTGTTTACACACATATATATATATCGGTCTTGTTTGTTTTCTTTGTCTTCTCTGGACTTAATTAAAGTCCAACATTCTCATGTAGCTGGACCGGCTAGCAGGAAATTTTAACCTTCTGATATCTCTTCACATCTTCACCCCCGCACGGTCCACTACAATTATCCTCACCATTGTTGTTATTATCAAAACTTTTCGGCCTTCATCGGTAAATCCCCGAACACGAGCTTTAATCCCACGGGCCAACAGTCGAGTGAATGGAAAGCGTCGGTTTGCTGATTTGGTGATATTGCAAATGAGAGTTCAAACCCTAGACGTGGTAGTGCAGACTTAGACGTTATGCAAACAGGGTGAACAAACAATAACTGGTCAATACTGAATAAAAACTAGACGAGTGTCACAAGGAATGCATAATAAATCGACCGACGACAATCTGGCTCTATGGATTAAATAATGGGTTGAGTTCGAATGACCTAGATGAAAAAAGCACCTGATGAAGACCGGAAACTACAACGGCCAAAACATTCTGTTAATAACAACAAATGTGAGTAAAATAGGCCGAGACAATTTAAGTGAAAATTTAATTTTATTTATTAGGTCCCTGTCTCTCTGTACTCGCGCGCGCGCACACACACGCACACGCACACACACACACACACACACACACACACACACACAAACACACACACAAACACACATGTACTCGCACACACACGTATATAGACACATGTACACGCATATACACACACATGGACTCGTACACACACACACGCACACACACACATACACAGACACATATATAGAATTAATAAACTGTAAAAGTTTAATCTCTTAGCTCACTGATGTTACCTTCAGAAACCCGACTCCAGAGATTCGTAGACATACCCTCCAGTAATTACTCTGTCCACTCGTTAGGGGTTTTACACACACACACACACACACACACACACACACACACACACACACACGCGCGCGCACACACACACACTCATACACATGCGCGCACAAACACACACTCATATACACGCGCGCACACACTCATACACCCGCGCGCACAAACGCACACACACACATACATATATATATATATATATATATATATATATATATATAAGATATATATATATATATATATATATATATATATATATATATATAAGATAAAATATAATTTCAACGTATGCCATAAATATATGGGTAAAATTGCGTGAAAGATACAGTGTATGTGGATATAAAAGTGGACACTGAGGTCAACGCAAATTCAGATCCTCAAATCTGAAGATAGCGTCCAAGTATGAAACAAATTGCCACTGCTCGATGTTGACCTCAGAGTCCATTTGTATATATATTCATAAATAATTACATCGGTCGCACAACTACATGCCTATCCAGACGCCTTACGTTTCACCTATTCGACCTCAGTTCTATTAGAACCTATTTAAACACAAATTTACCAGACTCCATCCGAAACATACTAGTAGAAAATACAAACATAATAACCTCATCCACATGTAAAAAAAGATTAAAAATAATTAAAGCCTTAATAATAAAAAACAAGAAGCCATCACTTAATAATATTAACTACGAACACGACCACAATGTCCTGTATTCGGAAAATAAAATATCTCTATGACACTAAAAATATACATAAAACCCACACACCCAGTTAAATTGCAAAAAATAAAATCATCCTTGATAACGCCGAATAGAATAGCCGACAGCGCTCGTAACTAAAGACCATTTGGACAGTTTCTATATACTCTGTGTCCAAAAAAGAAAACACTTGTGGGAACACAGGAAAATTTAAATAAAACGCTTAACCGTAGTACCTTGTCTGTCGTCTTTAATGAAACATGCATAAATGAAGGATTGCTACATAAATAAATAATTATATATATATATATATGTATGTGTGTGTGTGTGTGTGTGTGTGTGTGTGTGTGTGTGTGATTTTGGTTTCTATCGCCCCCGTATAAAATATAGGGACATATAAGGCTTGTATCTTACAGGATTTGCCGGTCACATTTTTAATTTATTACGTGAATGTGAGATTTTCTTTTTTGCCGGAATAATTTTTTTTATCAATTTCACCCAAGCCTCTAAGACACAAGGCGTTAACGTGTGTTAAAGAGTACGAGAAAAGGAAAAACCTTATTCAGGGGAGAGAGGGAAGAATAAAACCAGGGAAACAAGACGACAGAAGATGATGATTGATATTGCATTTAAATTTTTAAAAGATGAAAATTGACTGGCAAGCGTGTGCCCAGAAGAGAGTTCAACAAGCGGAAAGAGCAAGAGAAGAAGCTGCTAGCATAGAACTTGCGGTTACATCTAGCCATTTCAACAGATTAGACCTCTTACTTGGACAGGTTGACAAGATTCAACTACTCGTTTAATTACTCATAGTAAAAGAGATAAACAATACATGCCTTTCCCAGGTACTCGTTTCTCCGATAGTGTTTTGCGCACCAATTTCATATATACCCGACTGGCTACCCCAAACTTTCTGTGTGTACGGCTTTCCACAGAAAAGAACATTTCTTATTTCATGGAGGAGTGATTTCGACAGATATGTGATATTATCCGGCGAGACACGGAAACTTGAAAAATGATCAGATTAATATACTTTTTAGGTTCTATTAAAATTTAGGCAGCAGTTCTTACGGATACGTATTTTGGTGTTGTTCAAAAAACGCAGAAATTGCTTATATAAAGATTGGATGACGTGGCGATAATCATAAATACGACTTTGGCTCTAAAACTGACCACATTTGTATGCATGAAGTGCACAACTAACTCAGCCACCAAGCTGTTACTCGCTTTTTTCTATATCAAGCATGTGTATATTTGGGTAGACTAGCTGCATATGCTGCAATTTGGAGATATCCACCGTACGTTTATATATACATATATATATATATATATATATATATATATATATGTATATATCGTGGCCTGACGATTGCATATAGCATGAAACAGACTGTCGCCTCTAAGTGTTGACTTCCATGTTCACTTATATATATATATATATATATATATATATATATATATATATATATATATATATATATTTGTTTTTTAAAAGATTTTTCATCCGGTATAAATTCTCATTACTATAAACGCTAAATCTTTCTTCATTAGGACTTCTCAATTTAGGTCGGTTGTTAGGAATTTCACTGTTGGTTAAGGTACGTCGGACCTATCGACAGTTTCTCTGTGCCAAAAGAGATGCAGGTGTCGTATCCTGTCTAAGAGCACATATTTTTCTTTAATAAGATCGAATATTCAGGCCGGTAGACGAAAATAGATGAATATACTGTTTAATAAAATGAAAAAAACAAACAAACAAAAACAAAAAAAAAAGTGCTAAAATCTCAAACACGGATACCCACTAACAATAACGTTTATAGTAATAAATAAATCAATATATATATATATACTAGACTCGACGTATGAGGGTCAAGCAGTTCAGTTCCTAGGAAACCGACAGCCCGACAACAGCACATGAGATTTGATTATAGTGGTGAAGGTTTCGTGCAGGACCATCCACAGTTTTTGAAGGCCCGAATAAAGAGACCTGGTGGACTAAGTGCCACAAGTTCCCCAAATGACCCACCGCAGGTTTCGAATTCAGAGTTGTCCTTCTCCTAGACCAGTTGCCATCCAAGTCTGTCCTGCTATTCACCCATAGCTGGAGGGAGAAGAAGAGGATTCATAACGTTCCCAACGTTATTAGCACGTAAGTGAATGTAATGGATTCGACTGGAATTCGAACTCGGCTCTCAATCGATCCCTCAATCCAAGTCGTTATCCATTACTTCAACGCGTCTCCACACACACAAACATATATATATATATATATATATATATATATATATATATATATATATATATATATATATATATATATATATATATATATATATATATATATATATATATATATATATATATATATATATATATATATATATCTGTATGTGTGTATGTATGTAGGTACGAAATTAAATTTTATAATGTGATACGAATTTACTGGAGAATGCTGGCAATCATTTTAATCAACGTACAAATTTCAAAATTTGTTTATTCCGATAAAATTTTGTTTCTACATTACATGAAAACCATTCGGTGGCGCCTGTGAGAAAATATCAACAAACAGCCCCATTAATGAGACACACATATATATATATATATATATATATATA
>OZ038497.1:43019739-43027239 GCA_964036315.1 Acanthosepion esculentum
AATACAATGTTGAGCAAAATATTATTATAACATTTCATTATAATAAATTACAATAAAAACATTTTACATCGCTATACAAAAAACTTTCATGTTTCGGTACAAAGATGATACCTCATCAGGAGATGGTAGTTAACAAATGATGAAAATGAGTTATTAGGGAAATTTAAAAAAAAACAAATCATTACCTCTTTTCGTAAGTTAAAGCGGGGGTCATAACTTTAACTTACTAAAAGAGGTAATGATTTGTTTTTTTAATTTCCCTAGTAAATCATTTTAATCATTAGTTATATAGCATCACCTGAATAGGTACCATCTAAGTGCCGAAACATGAAAGTTTTTGTGTAGCGTAAATGTTTTTATTGTAATAATAATAACACTGTATATATATATATATATATATATATATATATATATATATATATATATATATACTCGACTCTCCCGTCGTATTCGACGTATGAGGGTCAAGCAGATCAGTTCCTAGAAAACTGACAGCCCCACAAAAGCACATGAGATTTGATGGTGAAGGTTTCGTCCAGAAGCGTCCACTCTTTTTGAAGGTTCGAATACAGAGACCTGGTACGTGCTCCAGGGTCCCCAAACGACCCCCCGCAGGTTTTGAATACAGAGTTGTCCTTCTCCTAGACCAGTTGCCATCCAAGGCTATTTACCCATAGCTGGAGGGTATTAGCACGTAAGTGTATGTAATGTAATACATATATATATATATATATATATATATATATATATATATATATATATATATATAGTAAAACTGATTTAAGGAATGTTATTTATGGGAGAAAAGTGCTCAAAATCAGGAATGTCGGAGACAGAGCGTTATATAAATATAACTAGTGTGGACAAAGGCATTAGCACTGGATGGCAACAGCCTGTTTCGTGTTTGAACACAATCGTAAGGTCATGAATCAGACTGTCACATGCAGTGTTAATAATTAGGTCCACACTGGTTGTGTATGCTTGTATGTACCTATCTACACCATTTTCCAAAGTCGCCGGCCGGTCGCTGGTATCACCTCCCCAGTGTGCGACGCCTTTGGAAAATGCGGGAAAACTGCAGCGCCTTTGACCCAGCCTTTGTTAGTGAAATTGGACAGACCAAACTGTTGGGAATCTGTCAATCGGTTTGCGAGCATAACGTCATAAGTCAGCGTGACCGAAGCCTTGAACGTACTGACCATACTGTAAGCCCCGCTCTGCATAATTTTTAGTATAAACCTCAGGTGAGATCTGTGGGTATTGAACTAACACACGTGATTGAGCAGACGTCTGCAATATCAGATCGCTGTACTTAGAAACGAATTGCCGGAAATTATATATGACTGATGTGAGGGATCCCGAGCCCTTTTCAGGAAACTCTCAAGAGCAGCTAGTTTTAGGGCATATCCTTCAAGCAAAGGGAAGCTTGTATATAAAACCTGAAGTTGACATGGCCCCTGGTCAACCATTGTTGTGTCACTGGTGCTAAGGCCTGTTGTGTTGAAAAGTGAGTTTATCTCTGTACAATATTCTCAGAAAATCTTGGAAAATCATCTTTGAAATGTTCGTCTGTGGGTTATGAGTCATGGTTGGGGGTGGTCTTACTCGGTCACGGTTGGACTTCCATCATGTATGTAGGTATAATCATAATTGAACACAAGTAAATGAATCTGAACTCATTCTCAAGCCAGTGTCCCGCCAAAAACTTACTCCCATTCAAACTCTTTCTATCCCATTAGCCTTACCTCCTTTCTTTCTTTCTTTCTTTCTTTTATTTATCTATTTATGGTTCTTTCTTTCTCTCTCCATTTTACTCTATGCCTTTATTTATCTTTTTATCTACGTATCTTCGTTTATATAATCTATTATTATAGATGGGTCTATTTCCAATTCTAAGACACACACACACACAAGCACACACACACACACACACACACACACACATATATATATATATATGCATATATATATATATACAAAAGAATTGTCATATTACTATATTAGTTCAAGAACGCACAATTTCAAAATTTTTGAAAAATTCAACCTCAGCGTCGTGACTGCACGCTCCAGAAGTATTTCTTACAGTTAACAATATCACATTTCTAAAAACACTTCTTTCGGATTACACTTTATCTTTCAATGTCCTGTTATAACCTGAATGTAAAAAAACTTACCTATTTCCCTACCTGATGATGATTGTATGAAACAATTGAAAGCTAGTAGTAAAAAAAGACCTTATAAAACCGGAATTTATAAACAAGGATCATACCATTCATTAACGGATTCGAGGTTGATTGTATTTTATTATTGTTTGCGAGAGTGATTCTTGCCATATAATTAACTTCATTATCTGCTTTTCATATATATATATATATATATATATATATATATATATATATATAGGTATAGGGTTAGGTAGATGAAATAACTAGATATTAGAAACCGTATACGCGCGTGCTGGCGTGTTGTGTTGAAAAGTGGGTTTATCTCTGTACAATGTTCTCAGAAATAAGGAAAATCTTGGACAATCATCTTTGAAATGTCCGTTTGTGGGTTATGAGTCATGGGGGGTCTTACTCGGTCACGGTTGGACTTCCTTCATGTATGTAGGTATGATCGTTATTGAACACCAGTCAGTGAATCTGAACTCATTCTCAAGCCAGTGTCCCACCAAAAACTTACTCACATTCAAACACTTTCTATCCAATTAGTTTTCCCGCCTTGCTCCATTCCTTCCTCCCTTCCTTCCTTCTTGGTATTTATTTATTTAGGATTCTTTTTTTTATCTCCATTTTACTCTACATAAATATGCCTTTATTTATCTATTTATATACGTAATTAACGTTTATATAATCTATAATTATAGATGATACATGCGTCTATTTCCAATTCTAACTCTCTCTCTCTCTTACACACACACACACACACACACACACACACACAAACACACACACACACACACACACACATATATATATATATATATATATAGGTATGGGGTTAGGTAAATGAAATAACTAGATATTAGCAACCGTATACGCGCGTGCTGGCGTGCGTACACAGGTAAGCAAATAAATAATTACCAAATTTAGTCAAGAGGTGTAGACATAACAGTGCTCGATGTGATTAGGCAGAGCTAAGAAATATATATCAATAAATACACGTATACCTACGTTGGTTACCCAACTCGTCGGGCACAAGATATAGCTTACTGTTTACTTAAAAAAGTAAATAAACAATAAGCTATATCATGTGCCCGACGAGGTGGGTAACCAACGAAACGAAGTTGCACACCAAAAGTAGGTATATGCGTACCGATATATATATATATATATATATATATATATATATATATATATATATATATATATATATCCAGGTAAGAGGAAAATGAATAGAAAACAATTCCAAAGTTCATAAATTTAATTTAAAAGAGGGCTCAATACCGAGTAGAGCGATATTATTTATTTTAGGATATTAAAACATGTTAAAATCGCTAAGCAGTTGGAGTCGTGTTTCAACGTATTGGTAATTTACTATCGCCTTGGTAGGCGTTAAAACATGTCTGCATTTGTGTAGCGATTTTTACTTTAGTATTCTTATATATATATATATATATATATATATATATATATATATATATATATTGAGAAAGATATATGACAAAGTGGAAAAATCTTCTTGGGACGCGTTTCAGCCTAACATTTTTAACCAATATTGTTCTTGGTATATAAAAATATATATTTTATTTCATATATATATATATATATATATATATATATATATATATATATATATATGTATATAATAAATTAGTTCTGTATAGGGCTACAAACGCCGAACGGGGCGTGCACACACACAGTCTAACTTATTTAGTCTTAGTTATTTTCTAAGGTTCGTTCAGCAAGAAACCGAAGAAATAAGGAAGAAAAAGTGAGCGGTATGCAAGTTTTGCAATTACGGTGTTCCTATCGTCTTGTCTTTAAGTCTATATTAAAAAAACACCGGCTTTTTAGCCGGGTTTGAATACCGACCAATGGCCCCGGTTATAAATGTCTAACTTTCTTAGCCGGCTCCGATTTCGTAATAGCTGTGTAAAAGCATATCGATTTTTTACAACATTCGTGTGTCGTTTTATATTATTTCGGAAATGTATCGGGAAGTTTTTGGTTTTCTAAAGTACAAGTATATTTTTGTTTTTATGCGTAAACCTATCTATCTATCTATCTATCTATCTATCTATCTATCTATCTATCTATCTATCTATCTATCTATCTATCTATCTCAGTCTGTTCTTGTCTATCTATCTATCTATCTATCTATCTATCTATCTCAGTCTGTTCTTGTCTATCTATCTATCTATCTATCTATCTATCTATCTAGCTCAGTCTGTTCTTATCTATCTATCTATCTATCTATCTATCTATCTATCTATCTATCTATCTCAGTCTGTTCTTGTCTATCTATCTATCTATCTATCTATCTATCTATCTCAGTCTGTTCTTTATCTATCTCTCTATCTATCTATCTATCTATCTCAGTCTCTTCTTGTCTATCTATCTATCTATCTATCTATCTATCTATCTATCTATCTATCTATCTATCTCAGTCTGTTCTTTATCTATCTATCTATCTATCTATCTATCTATCTATCTATCTATCTATCTCAGTCTGTTCTTGTCTATCTATCTATCTATCTATCTATCTATCTATCTATCTATCTATCTATCTATCTATCTATCTATCATGAGTGGTAATCATTGTTCACGTTCTTTACATTCGGACTGTTGTCTTTTTTGTTGTTATTATCACAATTTTTCGACCGTGGTGCCCACCGGCCTTCTTAAGATGCATCGATTTATATGTTTATAAATTAATAAAGATACTTTTTTTCTGTTTATTTTTCAATTTAACCGTAGTTAAAATAAAAATTAAATAATTTCGAAATTTGTTTCAACAGAAAAAAGAAATTACAAACTTATTTTTACAACGCAATAGGTATTTTGCTAAAGTTTTTAGTTTCGCCGAGATGATTGTTTTGATTGAAAATATTTACTGATTTGACGGATAATCTTCAGTTTTTATAAGAGAACAGCTTACAAAAATCGAATCCCTACAAAGTAAGCTTTGTATCATCTGCAAATTAAATTGCTTTTTTCCCCTTAAATTATCATTTTATATTTGGGCCTGTAAATGTTTTAGTAATATGATGCAAAACTTCGAGATTTTTTTTAATTTCGAAATAAAACAGGCTGATATGCCGGTTGTGGAAATTGTGAGTCTAGTTCAAATTTCGGGCTTGTCTCTTGTGTTTACTTTCGCATTAATACCCTTGGTGAAGGTATAAATCTCTCCTTACTAACTGGGTTTTTTATAGTAGGATGAACTGTGCTATTTGGCCTTGGATGCCAACCAGTCTAAGAGGCGGCAAACTCTGAATTCCCGGGAACCGATTCCACTATCTGTCCCAATAATACATGGTAATTAATAGATAATAAGGAAAATGAGAGAGCCATGATCGTATACTTCATGATGGGATATGGAAATAAAAAAATAAAAAATAAAGCTGTGAACTTCTAGCGGAAAAGTACGAAGAGCTTCACCTGAGGATGGTCGGCGATGAGGAAACTGAATGTTTGTCTTTTAAAGAAAATCTCACATGAACTGTTTTTTTTTTTTTTTTTTCAAGTATTAATTTATCACCAACATTGAAACAAAATACTTATAATTTTTCTTTAAGAAGTATGTTCCGAGTTTTGTAAAGAAAACTTTCTCAAAGAACGCAATTGTTCTAAATGCACTTTTTTCCGGATGGGTCTGTGAGAAAGAAACCTCTCCTTTGATGAATGGGACAAAAGAAGGAAAAAAAAAAAAATTAAAAACAAGTTATAAAACACTTACCTTTGTGATGAAAGCATGAAATAAGCCGGCTTTTCGTGTACTGGTCAGTGATGTGGTCAGTGTATAAATGACCAAATATTTGTTGTGATACTAAACCACAACTTCCATTGCGTTTACAGTTTTGTTTATCTTCATATGGTCGGGCGTAGTGAATAATAATAATAATAATAATAATAATAATAATAATAATAATGATAATGATAATAATAATAATAATAAAGAAACCTAGAAAGGATGACGGTAATTTTTTTTATCCGCAGTGGGGGCGGCCGTGGTTACGAGGAATGGTCTCAGCTGCCTTCGTCACGATGTGAGACAATGTCTTTCGGAGGCAAATGCGTACGCTGTGTTACATTCGCATGTGTATGAGCGTGTGTATGAGAGTGTGAGCGTACGCGCGGACGCCGTTGTGTGCGTGTGTGTGTTTGGGTAGGTGCACGTGTGCACTTTTGAAAACAACCGTAAAAACACACACCCACAGAGAGAAAGAGTGAGAGAAAGAGAGAGAGAGAGAGAGAATGCGAATAAACGGGAGAATGAGGGAAAGAGAGGGTGAGAAAGAGAGAGAGTGTGTTTTTGTGTGTCTGTGTATGTGAGAGAAAGAGAGAGAGAGAAAGAAAGCGAGAGAGAGAGAGAGAAATATTGATAGATAGATTGATAGACAGAGAGCGGGTTGATTTACGAACTACAGAATCAGTAGCATAAAGTGGAGAGAGGAAAAAAAAAACTGTGGACGGATTGGGAGCGAGACACAGAGAGCGAGCGAGCGAGGGAGAGAGAGAGAGAGAGAGAGAGAGAGAGAGAGAGAGAGAGAGAGAGAGAGAGAGAGAGAGAGAGAGAGAGATCAGGCAAATGCAGAGAGAAAGTGAGAGAGTGAGAGGAGAAAATGAGCTGAAACTCGAAAATCGGTGAATATATATATATATATATATATATATATATATATATATATATATATATATATATATATATGTGTGTGTGTGTGTGTGTGTGTGTGTGTGTAAAAAGATACAAAAATTACAATATCTATATAGACATGTATATGTATTAACAAGATATATACATTAATGAACAGTTTAAAGTACTTTTTAGCGTAGATTTCTAAATTGTATTTCGTTATAGATATAAACCATTTAATAAAATAATTAAGCTTTGTTAAACAGAATTTTTAGTTTTAAATTTCGATTAAAAATGTTACCTTAATTTATGAATCGGTCAAATATGTTTCTGTTTTGAAAAGATCTGATATATTAACTAAATCGTACCGGTAAATCCCAATTGATAGTTGGATGGATTGATATTGTTTTAGTTTTCCTATATACGTTACTGATTAGCCGCATGTCTCAATGTGTGTGTGTTTGTGTGTGTGTGTGTGTTAGTGAGCGCATCTACAAAGGAGACGAGAGCTGCTAGCTTTTATATATTCCAGGTTGGCTGGCCTCTGTCGACGACTACGATGATGACGGCAGCGAGATGAAAAATCTCACTAGTTGAAGAGATGGTCAAAGTCCGTCTATCTGATCATCTAACCAACTGAGGTACTGGCAAAAAGGATAACCGTAGGATGGAGCTTAATTCGAACCGTGCAAACCATCTGGG
>OZ038497.1:43032239-43067239 GCA_964036315.1 Acanthosepion esculentum
AATCGATGACCTGACGCTTACATTTAAGAATGAAACATGCAGTCGCCTCTCGGTGTTGAATTCAATGTCCACTCTTACGCTCTTTAACCCCTGAATAAAGCATACGTTAACCCCCCCATATATATATATATATATATATATATATATATATAGTTTGTCTGACGATCGCAAATAGCGTGAAACCCACGGTCACAAACTCACATCAGTTAAATATGTTAACTCTATCAATGATATTGAGCGCTTTCTAATAAGTACTGCGCATAGATAATATTTAAATAATATATGTAAAAATTGCATATATCCATATTTATATACATACACATTTTACATATATATATATATATATATGTATGTGTTTGTCTGTGAGTGTGTTTTGCTGATATCTTTGTTAAAACCCATATATATATATGTGTGTGTGTGTGTGTTTGTCTGTGTGTGTGTGCGTGGGTGTGTGTTTTGCTGATATCTTAGTTAAAACCCACATATATATATGTGTTTGCGTCTGTGTGTGTGTGTGTGTGTGTGTATATATATATATATATATATATATATATATATTTTTGTCATCCACAGACAGACTGTTTCGCTGTTTCACAGCTCATCAGTGTGGCTAGACGTCCGGTTGCCTCTAGCTACGATCTATGATTTTGCGTCAGTCGGAATCTCTACCCATTAAGCCATCAGCGTACGGTACGGGATGGAGGTGAATTTTAGCGTGTTTATTTTTTTTAGATTCGGATAAACACACAGTGACTGAGAGTGACTCAATTCTGTCGAAGAGTCGTGCCGTATTAGCATGCATATATATATATATATATATATATATATATATATATATATATATATATATATATATATATATATATATATATATATATATATATATATATATGTGTGTGTGTGTGCGCGCTCATTAGTAAATAAATAAGAGAGAGCATTCTAGAATAAACTTTTAATAGTTATCTCGCCTCAGAAACAATTTATTCAGTTCTTTACAAATTCGGACATCGCACTATTTTCATCGGCTTACGGCCGCATCAAGTTGAAACACCGTTTCCCGTACGAAATTAAGCAACGTCGAGCCTAGTCAGAACCTAGATAGGCGACCGCTACGGAATACCAAGCTATTTAAGCTTGGATGTGCAGCTGGTGTAATGAATAATGGCTCGGAATTGTTAATCGGTGATTACGTTAAGCTACCTTGGGCCTGGTCAGTGCCTAGATGGGTGACCGTTTGGGAATACCAGGTGCTGTAAGCTTAGATGTGTGTGTGGTGTAATGGATAATGGCTCGGAATTGTTAATCGGTGATTAGATTAAGCAACGCCGGGCTTGGTCAGTACCTAGATGGGTGACCGTTTGGGAATACTGGGTGCTGTAAGCTTGGATGTGCAGGTGGTGTAATGGATAATGGCTCGGAATTGTTAATCGGTGATTAAGTTAAGCAACCCCGGGCCTGGTCAGTACCTAGATGGGTGACCGCTTGGGAATACCAGGTGGTGTAAGGTTAGATGTGCGGGTGGTGTAATAGATAATGGCTCGGAATGGTTAATCGAAGAGCCGAGTTCTATTTCGGTTCGTTATATTTATTTACGCGAAAATATCCTTGGGGAAATGTATGAATCCACATCTCCCCTATCTATGGGTTAATTCGTAAGACTTGTGTCACTAAACCATTATTATTTAAAAAATTAAAATTGTGTACAAAATATTTAGATTTCGGTATTAAATAACCCATAGAGGTGTTGATATTCCGTTCAAAAAACAGCTAACCAAATTTTACCAGTTGCAAATGATCCGTATTTTATTTCTCAGACTTTAACTTTAAGTATATTTTATTTGTTTCTTAATACAATACTTCTAAATACAAACATTTAAGTAAATGCTCTGTTTATATTAGGTTCCATATAGGATACAGGTTCGATTCCTGTCGGAGGACGCATATTTTCTATGAAAATTTCTCGGACATTCAGGCCGGTAAATGTTATTAATACTGTTTATTATAAACAGAGCCTTTCCTTAAATATTTGTATATATAAAAAGAACGTAGAAACATAAAAAATATCTTAAATACTTGTCGGACTTTGTCCATTTCATAATGGTATATATAAGTTGACAAATACAATTATATATATAAGTTGACAAATACAATAACCGATATATATATATATATATATTTAAAGACATTTTTATGTTTAACATTCTTTTTATAGATACAAGTATTTAAGTAAGTAAATCAGGCTGGTAAATGTTATTTAATACTGTTTATTATAAACAGAGCATTTACTTAAATAGTTGTATCTATAAAAAGAATGTTAAACATAAAAATGTCTTTAAATATATATATATATATATATATATATATATATATATATATATATATATATATATATATATAGGTTATTGTATTTGTCAACTTATATATACCGCTCTATCTCTGATATTGAGCACTTTATCCCATAAATATAGCACACTTTAAGACTATATTTCTTTATATATATATATATATATATATATATATATATATATATATACAGGGTGTCTCAAAAAATGTACTCAGACTTTGAATGACGAGAAAACCTTTATTTATGAACATCGAGTGAAATGGAATAGCTTCGAATACAGAAGAAAAATGTAATTGAAGAATCATATTCGCAAATGTTCAAATTGATGACCAAAAAAAAAGCATGTTAGAGACAGTTAAATTCATTTTTTGAGTCACCCTGTATATATATATATATATATATATATATATATATATATATATATATATATATATATATATATATATATATATAGATATGCCATTCACAGACAGTACTTTTTCGCTGTATCACAGCTCCTCAGTGCGACTAGACTTACGAATGCCTCAAGCCAGGATTGAAACACAACTAATTTTGTGTCAGCCAGAGCTATCTTCACTCGGTAGAGTTACACAACTAAATCTAGCGTATTGTTTTTACAAATATAAACAAATGCCCATCAGCCAAAGTGCTCCATTCATTTTACTGAAGAGCTTTTGCATTAGTGCAGGTGGCCGTTGTTTATAGAATTAGCTTATCACTCAACAGTGCTCAACTGAAATGTATTTTCAAGAGCTAAATTATGTCATTCACAGACAGTACTGTTTCGCTGTATCACAGCTCCTCAGTGCGACTAGACATCCGAATGCCTCAAGCCAGGATTGAAACACAACTAATTTGGTGTCAGCCAGTATATATATATATATATATATATATATATATATATATATGTATAGTGTTTAGAATTTGGTAAGACTGTGGTTAGGAAGGTGAACTTGTCGCTTATTACAGCGATACATTATTGCCAGCAAGCCAATGCATGGTAAATATCTAAGGTGCCTGCTTTAGAGCAATTTAATCTCGGATATCATTCGTTTATAGCAGTGTGTCCGATTGGTATTTGCTGTTTTACATTTAAATCTACTTGGAATCAGTCTCTGTTCTTCCTATTTGTTGATATCATATTTGGAGTTTAACCAAGTGAGGATATTCCAGAAGCGTTTAAAAAGAAGAAAGAAATAAGAAAGAAAATCAAGACAGAAATTGAATTTGTTGTGCCCCAAGCACGACGGTGAATACAAATAAATGAAGTGATGTGTTGACACACCCAGCTGTAGCCTCCTACTACTGTCTACATTCTCAGTTCTTATTGTTTGAGTAGAGTTTGCCAGCGCGTCTCGTTTATTCGCGACCTCCTTTGTTTTCTTTCTTAAAGTAGAAATAATATTTTTTTTAAAACAAGAAAAATGCCTTCATTTAATCAGTACCGATTTTAAAAAATCTTATAATGATTAATTCTTTGTAGATTAAAACGTCATCTAATTTTCTTTTTCCACGGTATAACTTATAACGATATTTTTTTTATTTCTAGGTTAACAACTTATCATGTTATCACTTTTCACAAATATCTCTGATATTAAAAAATGTAATTAACTACTTTTATTTGAGAATTTCATCTTTATGTTTCTTAAGACAAATTATTGCAAAATGCGTAGGCTAGATAAAGATTTAAAAAAAATGCTCTGAATACAATTCCAGAACATACTGTAAGAATGAGAACTCTGACGACCCGGATCGGTGGTTTGAACTTCGCAGGCTTAAAAACCTGACATGAATGGATTGTTTTATCTAAATGTTGGTATAAAAAGGAAAAAAAAAAGGTTGTGATAGTAGAGACTTCAAGAGTTTCCTCTCTCAGATTCCTTTGGAGAGATTTCTGTGGCGAGGATATAAAACTGACCGAACTCTTGACAACCGTTCTGCTTGCTATATCTCGCACTAAAATATTGTGAATAAAATGCACATAAGAAAATTGCTTGTCGTTGATTTAGTCTGTGGTGCAGCGTCGACGTTCCTACTGAGAAACTGCCGAAAGACAACAAGAATCCAGAGACGACACGCAGCATAACGTAATGGTATACAAATTCAAACAATAAAATCCGCTTTTATGCATTTACATGACAATTACGAAATAGCAGTGTGTACAGGTAATGGTAGGTGACGTCGAGTAACTTGAATTCATGGAAATGCTCAAACATATCAGCTGTGGTTTGACATTTAATTAGTCACTGCAAACACGGGTTACGTCGCTCACAGAAATTATGGTAATCCTAAAATTGTACGATATAGTATACCGTATGGATAGGACCTTCCATTTAAAACATTGTGCGGATATTTCATATTCGTCCGTACACGTTATCACGTGTAAATCAGATGAATACCTGATGGAAAACATTACCACTCACTGTGGTCATCGCCGTGGCTGATGAAGGAGCATTAATGACAGGGACCAGAGGCGACTGCGTTGAATGTTGACAGCAATAAATGATTTCATATCGGCTTTTTCACTTGGTTGGCCATCGCCAATCGTTTCGGTTTGACAAGGAAAGACCTCAACACAGAGAAGTTTAACTTAACTATTTTTATTAATGTTGATATCATCCTCCACTTCACTGGGGAGCCGTTTCAGACAGGAAAAAGAACACGTCTACATCGCTTGACGGTCAAGAAACAACTCACTGAAACCTTTCTGTTATCTCGTTCCCACGCTAGTTCAGCCAATCAAAATCGACTTCTCTATTTTAGTTCACATATGACCCCAGCTGTCAACCTCCGGAAGTCGGAGCCGTGATACACTTCCTCTAAAAATAATAGTCTGCTAAGCTATTAGTTAACAACTGAACAGAGTTGTCTGCCTTTGACAGACAAATGGCATAAGCTCAGTTCACACCTACATTCAATGCAAAAGATTCGGCATTGTTTATTATGCTCCTTAGCTCTCATGAGAACAGAATACTCACCTGGGTACTCTCTGAACCCTGTGACACCTGGTAAATTTCTTCATGGCGCCATTAATTGTAGCCTGGCGTTCTGGAAACAATGGGTCACAGCTCGAACTGTTTGGAACTGCTGATAGGGTTTGGGTGTCCACAGAAGTCTCGGATCGCCGGGAACAACAAGCTATCGTGCTGGTTCCATAATGTGTTATGCGTTCGTGTGGCACGTGCTAGGCACGCTGGTCTTTCTAAATTCATCACATTCACTGTTAGCAACTCCGCCTCACTATTCTATGATATTTTGCATTCATTCATAAACTCAGTCTTATATGCATAAGGAAGAGAAGAAACGCAACAAACTCTGAAGATACAGGGTCGCTTAGCTTTAATTTTATGTTTTTAAAATCTTTTTCCATACCATGCATCTTGATGCATAATCTTGCGAATCTTTGCTGTCATTTTTTATCGCTATTCTTCTTAATTATTCCATATTGTCTCAGCATTAGTTTCGTAAGGGAAGGAGATATGTTATATGAAAGTTTCTGAAATTAGTGCACTTTCAATGCGTTTTCGCCTTTATAAACTGATATCTTTTTTAAGTTAAATAAATCCCAAAACATACACAAAAATACATCAACAACATAACGTGTATAGTTACACACACGTTGCAAGTTGGTGACTTCGACGGGACGTTATGGTTAGAAAGGTTGCCTCGCTAGACGAATTACGACCTAGTAGTGAGTTCGGTTCTCACTGGGTGCTCCATACAGTTTAGCCATGTGCTACATGTAAGCTAAGCTTAGAAAATAGAACAGGCACCTCGACGTAGTGTAATGGTTAGCAAGCTCGTCTCGCTAGATGAATTACGTATTCAAACCTCACTGGCTGCTCTATAATTTCGGCCTTGTGTCATTTAAGCTACGTTTAGAAAATCACCACGCACATTGCAAGTTATTCTTGCAGGTCGTTACTATTGTAGCGACTTAGAACCTTACTAACTTCGCCTCTTACCATTGTACCAGACAACATACAGACGCAGCGTCGGAAGCTCATCGCTATTTCCATGACAAATGTGCAGATGAGATCCAATCCTTATTACCACCAACCCACACTATAACTCCTTGGACAAGGTTGCAAGCCTCTCACTACTCTATCGCTATTTCCATGGCAAATATTCAGATGAGCTCCAATATAATCTTCCACCAATCCAGATCATTACTGCTTGGGCAAGTTTGCAAGCCTCTCGCTACACTATCGCTGTTTCCATGGCAAATATTCATATGAGCTCGAATCTTTACTTCCACCAGTCCAGACCATTACTACTGAACTAGTTTGCAAGCCTCTTGCAACTCTTCCATGGAAAATATTCAGATTAGCTATCTGTTCTTAATTCCGCTAGTTCAGACTTTTACAGCAAGAATAGATTTTGCTACTGCCACTTCATTTTACCTTATTCCAAATTTAAGGAGAAAATTCCACGCAGCTTATTTTTCCAAGAACTGCTACTTTTGTGGAATTCTTCCCTGAACACTTTAATCTTAACCTGTTCAAGTCAAGCGTCAAATATTATCTATACTTATACACATAATCTTCTCTTCCTGCCGTTCATTTATATCCCACAGTAACCCTTAACCTTGAATGAACTTCATTAAAAATGAGAGAAGAATGAACACATACCTGGCCACAAACTCATATTAGCAAAATGGTTGAATCGGGAAAACATTTTCCATTTGATTTAGTTTTTTGATATCGTTTTCCTCGTCGAGATTTATCCAAGACAGACACACCCTAAGAGTTAACTATTTATTGATAATAAAAGACTGGAAAGAGTTTTATTTTTAGTGAGGTAATTTCGAAAGAATTTCTTGGAGCATTTTAGGCGGTGAAAGAGAAACGGTGAAAAGCCAATGGTAAAAATCATCGTTTCAAATTTTTCTTCTCCAAAAATAAAATGTCTGCTTATGAATTTCAATTTGACCAAATTTACCGACTTTCACTACCTGAATGAATATATTATACGAGGTTTTGTAATCGTTATAAATATTTTAGGGTATCTGTCTGAGAACTGAAAGTTGGGTAAATTATTTGGAGAAGTTCTATAAAAAAAATGAACCGAAGTAAAAGTCATTAGAAGATGAACAAGTATAAACTTACTACTTTCGGAGCATTGTCTGAGTTTTACCCGCACAAGGTGTCTTGCGATTGTGAAAGTATTCCAGAAAAAACTAACCTTATAAAATATCTAGGATCTGCTCAGTGGGTGAGATAGTTGAATATTTACAATTCAGTATCAACAGTTATTCGAATCAGGGTTAAAACCTTGACTTTAAATGCTGACTTTCAAAGTAAGCGAAGGGGAGAAGGAAAGAAGAGAGTAAAAGAAAGACGGAGAGAATGAAATAAGAAAGAAAAAAAAAGAGAGAATAAAAAAGAAATTCGGAATGAAAGGTAGGAGGTAATGAAAGGAAGGAGAGAATGAAAAAGTAGCATATAAATGAAAAAAAGAAGAAAGGATGAAATAAGCGTAGAAAGGAAGAAACGGGAGACTGAAAGAAATAAAGGAGAAAGCAAAAGAAATAAGAAGTGAATGAAACAAGTCCAGAATGAAGGAAAGAAAGAGAAAATGAATGAATGGAAGGAATGGAAAGAGAGATTTTCAGTTAAAATCAGAAAAAGTTTTCAGAAATTGTTTAGGTGGAGGTCAATGATATGCTTAGAATATAACTGCCATATATCGTCCTGTGCCCCTGTTATTTGACTGGAGGTCCTTGATAAGATCTAAAGAAGAATAAACAATATTATTGTTCCTTATCTGGCGGCCCGGATTCAGTCACTTTCACACCGCCGTAAGGTTGCCTCTCTGTGTCTTTTCTATAAATACTTCCATGGAAATTGTTTAGATGATCACTTAGCTCCTTGACAAAATCCAAAGAAGAATCGGCAATATTATTGGTCCTGATCTGGCGGCCCGGATTCAGTAATTTGCCCACCGCAGTAAGGTTGCCTCTCTGTGTCTTTTCTATAAATACTTTCATGGTAATTGTTTGGATGATCACTTAGCTCCTTGACAAAATCCAAAGAAGAATCGGCAATATTATTGGTCCTGACCTGTCGGCCCGGATTCAGTCACATGCCCACCGCCGTAAGGCTGCCTCTCTGTGTCTTTTCTATAAATACTTTCATGGTAATTGTTTGGATGTTCACTTAGCTCTTTGACAAAATTCAAAGAAGAATCAGCAATATTATTGGTCCTGATCTGGCGGCCCGGATTCAGTCACTTTCACATTGCCGTAAGGCTGCGTCTCTGTGTATTTTCTAAATATACTTCCATGGAAATTGTTTAGATGATCACTTAGCTCCTTGACAAAATCCAAAGGAGAAACTGCAATATTATTGGTCCTGATCTGGCGGCCCGGACTCAGTCATTTTCCTACCACCATAAGTTTGCCTCTCTGTGTCTTTTCTATAAATATTTCCACGGTAATTGTTTGGAGGATCACTTAGCTCCTTGACAGTCTGTCTGTGGATGACTATATATATATATATATATATATATATATATATATATATATATATGAAGAAATATAGTCTTAAAGTGTGCTATATTTATGGGATAAAGTGCTCAATATCAGAGATAGAGCGAGTGTAAATATAAAAGTGAACATAGAAGTCAACATTTTGAGGCAACAGTCTGTTTCATGCTAGATGCAATCGTCAAGCCACGAGTGCCGTTATTTTTCTCGACTATTTATATATACGGGTGAGTGGTGCATTGTGGATAGTCTATTTTGGCGGTTATTTTACCGGAAGTCGTTTATTTGTCTCAAATTATTTAGCTTGTTTTTATTTATTTTTATTTTTTATCTTATATATTTATTTATTTTTAAATTTTTATTTTGATCGGTGTTTTTATTAACCTAATACAAATTTGTTTATATAGCTTATTTAAAAGTTTTGTTTTTGTTTGGGAAGATAATTAAAGCTATTTGTTCAATTTTGGGGTTGATATTTGTGGTTTTTTCTAACTATTATTTTGGTGGGAACAGTTTTTAATTTATTTATTTGGATTGATTATCTTTATTTGTTTTTTTCTAAACGGCTAGTTTATCGGTATCGGTTGTTAGTTTATTTATATATTTGGATGTATTTAGATCAATTTATTTTACTTGTTGTTATTTATTTGTTACACTGTATATTTTCTCTTTTTGGTTTTCGATTTGTAAGTAACGCAGTATATATATATATATATATATATATATATATATATATGAATAAAGAAAAAAGGAAAACTTATCCCAGCTGACGCGTTTCGTCCTGTAAGTGACGTTATCAAGGCAAATGCGAGGATGTTATTTTTAACAAGTATTTATTTACATACAAGAGCAAAATTGCAATTTTTTAAAAAAAATTTATAAGTATAAAAACGCTCATAGACATTCACAAAAGTCATCTTATACACAACAACTTACCATTTGCATTAGTAATACATATGAATAAATGTAACTTTCATCTAAATAATGCCACAGTTATAAAATAGAAAGTAACTAAATTAGAGGGACATTTCTCAAGAGTGCGCCTATCTAATCTTATTAAAATATAAATCTGCGTTCCGGATTTTTCCAATATCTCCATTCCTAAAAGAATTACTATTTTTCAAAGCTACCATGACGACAAATATGATAAGAAATTAAGTAATTAGGCTACAAATTTCCTGGTATTTATAAATCTGGGACGAATAATAATAATAATAATAATATATATATATATATATATAAAGTGAACATAGAAGTTAACACTCAAGGTTGACAGGTTTCATGCTAGACGCAATCGTCAGGCAACCTCATATATATGTACCAACGGCTTCCCATACTTAATACTTTTCGTTTTCACACTCGCGTGGTCATGTGTGACGTCATGAGCTGCGGTGCGATTTTCGCTTCCAGCGTCCTGTATGCACGATGTTTGTCGTTGCTTGAAAATTTTCCATGTAAACTAAAACAGACTATCATCATTGTTTTGTCCGTGTATTGTTTAATATATTGTAATGTAATTGTCATCTTTCATAAAGGCTTATGTAAGCCGAAAACTTAGATAGGATTAAAAAATATGTATCAATATTGTGATTTTCTTTCTTCCTTTAGTGATAATGTTATTAAGCTTATCAGACGATATGAAAGGAATTTAGATAAAATAAATAGTCAAAACTTGTCTATATTATTTAATGAAACATGCATCAATATATATATATATATATATATATATATATATATATATATATATATATATATATATATGAAGAAATATAGTCTTAAGATGTGCTATATTTATAGGATAAAGTGCTCAATATCAGAGATAGAGCGTGTGTAAATATAAAAGTGAATATAGAAGTCAAAACTTAGATGCCTAAGTTCACTTTTATATATATATATATATATATATATATATATATATATATATATATATATATATATATATGTATATATATATATATATATTAAATAAAAACACACCACTTTAAGGTTCCATATTATAAATTATTGAGCTCTCTGGATTTTATCCTCCTTGGGTCTACCCATGCGGATTACCTAGTTTTTCGTAAACTATATATATATATATATATATATATATATATATATATATATATATATATATATATATACGACAACAAAAAAGTAATGTATTTAAAATCGTGAACCCGAGTTTCACGTTAAAAAGGCCCCAGGCGTTGGTTTAGTTAGTCCTTCGTTGATTTTTTCCGACTGAAGATCATTTTAGGGTGAAATGCTAAAGAGCAATTGGAATTTGAATGTTGGGTTCAGGGTTTAAAATTGCTATCAAATTATTACATGTATTATTATTAAAATAGAATCATTTAAATTACATGAAAAATCCACATCACCATGGAAGAGGAGCTATACAGGCGAGAAGTGCGACAGAAGAAACTGTTAGCATATATCTTACGGTTACATCTAGCTATTTCAACTGTAAAATGATGAGACCTATCTGCCAATCTAGTACTTAAGTTCATAAAGTCTAGGTACACGAGGAAATCTCATCAGAATAATAACCACGGAAATATTGATGGTAATGGCACAGGGAAGCTATGTTAGAATGGTTGCAAAATAACTGAAGCCGAGATGACAGGTCAGGACCAATTATATTGCAGATTCTTCTTTGATTGGAATCCTTGCGCACTTTTTTCTGTTGGTATTCGTTACAGCTTTGTGTTAGCATTTTTTTTTAAAGACATCGAGTACTTTTTTTCCCTTCTTTTTGTTCAGCAGCATGGGTAATGTCATGTTAGCATTTGGGGATCTTCTATTTACAAATTACCTAGTTTATTTTACCCGTTAACCTGTCTTTTTCATATATATTCAGGCCTGAAGATTGTGATCAAACATGAAACAGACTGTCACCTCTAAGGGTTGACTTTTACATTTATATCTGGTCTATGCCCGATATTAACAACATTTATCCATAAATACAGCATACCTTAAAACTAAAATTTATCATATATATATATATATATATATATATATATATATATATATATATATATGTATATATACCGTGTGTAATAACAAAACTCCAAATCGTATAATAGCAAAATCGTCCAATTGTCAGATTAAGCTTTGAACCATTGTATCTTAGAAATGATTAAAGATATCTTACTGGAATTCTCCAAGGTTTTTATAACACTATTGGACTCTACTTTGAGTAATAAGAATGTATAATTACTCTTCAAGCTTAATAAAAGAGTCGTGATGAAATCGTTCATTAACGAATATGATACGTTCATCATTAATTAATCATATTTAAGGATCGGAAGATCATTTACATCTGATATGAAGTTCAAATATCTATATATTATTCCAGGTCTGTTTTCCAATTTATTCAAGATGAACTTCGCCCTCTCTAACCTAAATTTCAGGTCCTGGAGTAACAAACTTTAGGTTAGAGAGGGCGAAGATCTCACAGGTTTAACATACTATTTCATTTTCAAGTCTTTTTTCACTGCTCTTTAGACTGTCATAGCTGAAACTCTTTTCTCACGTGCCAAACGTCTTATGCATTGAGTTGGATCTTTTCTAATTGATCTCTTTAGTTCTAAGTTGAAATGATGATCCCTCTTCCTGTTGTGACACTGATCCGGTTTTACTTTCCACTGTTTCCTTTTTTTTAAAACTTATTCCCCGTTCCCTCCTTGGTTCTTGAATGGAATTTGAAGACGGAATACAGAGTATGGATCTTCGTAACATTACTGAAGAGTTGAATGATCTTTTATCTCTCACCAATGCTCATTTGAGAAGGCATAGTAAGGCTGACACAAAACGACTTTAACCTGTTCTCTTTCTAGCTGAATAACTTAAAGTGTTTTTCAGCGATTGTTACAACATATAGTGTCAAGATGTCTAAACGTCTTATCTGAACACCTGAAAATAAAACTCCATTAGTTAGTGTTCTTTTTTAGATATGAAAAATTTTGTGGGATGGACAATTATGCTGTTAAAATCGGTATATATATATATATATATATATATATATACCGATTTTATATATATATATATATATATATATATATATATATATATATATACCGATTGTAACAGCATGGACAATTATGCTATTACAATCGGTATATATATATATATATATATATATATATATATATATATATATATATATATATATATATATATATATATATATATATATATATATATATATATATATATATATATATATATATATATATATATATATATATATATATGGTAGGGTGTTCGCTTGACAACCTAACTGTCAGGGTTTCAATTCTCGGTAGTGGATGCGCACTGCTGATGAGTCCCAAATATAGGACGAAACGGTCGTCCAGTGCTTTCTGCATTCTGTGACAGTGCTTTCAGCATTCTGTTGAGGTTTCAGACTCGATGAATTACTTAATTACATATATATATATATATATATATATATATATATATATATATATATATATATATATATATATAACTTTAACGCCTCTAAAACAAAACTGCTCTCTATTAACCACCACAAGGATCCATCCCTGCATCCCATTAGAATGTCTGAAGACCAACTTCTCGAGAGCTCCTCTCTGCGGCTGCTCGGTCTCACGCTGTCCGCTGATCTGAGATGGAACAAATACATCGAGTCAGTTGCATCATCCAACGAAAGGAAAGTTGGTTCCCTGTGCCGAGCCAGGAAATTTTTCTCCCCGGAATCGATCCTCCAAGTCTATAATTCGACCATTCGCCCTTGCCTGGAGTATTGCTGCCATATATGGTCTGGAGCCCCTGCTGTTTGCCTCTGGGTTCTTGATAAGATCCAGAGACGGATATGCAATGTGATTGGCCCTGATCTGTCATCTCGTCTGCAGTCGCTCTCTCACAGACGCGATGTTGCCTCGCTCTGTCTTTTTTACAAGTACTTTCACGGTAATTGCTCCGAGGAGCTGCTTTCGCTTGTCCCTAGGCCTCATGAATTTAAACGTCCTACGAGGCTGGCATCCCGTTCCCACCCCTTCACCGTTGAAACTGTTAGATGTAGACGTCTCTTCTACTCCAATAGCGTCATGTCTCGCATATCTCGCCTGTGGAACTCCCTTCCCTATTACTGTTTCCCTTACAAATACAATCTCCAACGGTTTAAGTGTAGCGTCAATCGACATCTCCAGTTGCCTTGATCTATCCACTCCCCTTCTCCACATCCTTTCACCTTCCATTCCTATCTGCTCTCGCTCCAAATCTTCTGTAACCCCCTTGCCTTGATCGATCCACTGTCTTTCTCTTTCTACACATCCTCTACTTTACCACTCCT
Organism: Acanthosepion esculentum; assembly: GCA_964036315.1. Classification (NCBI taxonomy): domain Eukaryota; kingdom Metazoa; phylum Mollusca; class Cephalopoda; order Sepiida; family Sepiidae; genus Acanthosepion; species Acanthosepion esculentum. The sequence continues at coordinate 43,046,373 of OZ038497.1, forward strand.
ATCTGCTCTTCCTTCAACCCTTCTGTAACCCCTTGCGTGATAGTGGCCTCCAGCCTTGCTTGGGGTGATACGCTAAAAAAAAAAAATACACTGATTGTAACAGCATAATTGTCCATCCCATTCATCATTTGACAGATTAAATAGGTCAGTGTCTGATCCTTACCCCGTCCTTCCTCAATATTAAGTATTATAACAAAAAGAAATATAAAAATAAATTTTAAAACTCTCCCTTCCCGCTCTAAACTCGACCATGTCTCCCACACTAGCACTCACCAACTTCTATGTCAAATTATGTAAGCTTAATACTGTTCGTCAAAAATTTTAAATTCATTTTTCGTTTCACCTTTTGAAAGAGAAGTCTGAAGATCCAGAGAAAAATAAAGTTCATTGGTGAAATAAATTATTACAAATGGAGCCATAAAGTGGTCTGTTTTTCTTTAAATATATATATATATATATATATATATATATATATATATATATATATATATATATATATATATATATATATATATATATATAGCTTTAACATTTCTATAGCGTTGAGTAGATATGTTAAATAGGAAGACCCTCGACTTAAAAACTAATGGCCGACGAACAACGCGATATTATTAACTGATGTCAGTGGCAGCATCATGTTCTAAATTTCTTCAAGAATCTTCTCGAAAAAAGATCTGAGAGAGATTATTTTTCGTCCCAGAATTATCAATACCAGGAAATCTGTAGCCTAATACGGAATACGGACGAAAATGCCGGCAAGCATTTCCACTTGTAAAACAGAGATAAAAAGGAACTTATTGAGTGTGCAATTTATCTTTGCAATTGAAACAGCAATATTTATTTTTGGTCGAATCTAATTCCGAGATGAGAACAGAGTTTAATATACAGAGAGAAAGATGATAAATTTTGCCCGGGGATTTTGGGGCTACGTTTGGACTTTTCCCCAATGCGAATCTTTCGTTTAAATAAACATTTTTCCGCCTTAATTCATTTTTAAATAAAACAAACAAAGAAAAAAAAAAATAGCCAAAAATAGCCAAAAATAACAAGCCATTTTCCAATGTCGTATTTTATTTATTTAAAAATTATAACCTAAATATGTTATAAAATCACTACAGAAATAGCCATTTTGTTTCGACACTTCTGGTGTCTTATCAAGTAATTATGTTGAATGTTCAACATCATCATTTGATAAGACAGCAGAGGTGTTAAAACAAAATGGCTATTTTTGTAGTGATTTTATAACATATTTAGGTTATAATTTTTAAATAAGTAATTATATATATATATATATATATATATATATATATATATATATATATATATATATATATATATATATATATATATATATATAATGTACTACAGAAATACCTCCGAGATATACTTCTCAGAAATACGTCTCGAATAATAGTAATATATTCGTAGCAATGGTGTTTGTATCGAGCTAATATCTTATGTTGGAGGAAGTAATTCTGGGAGGTACATGAGGGAGGTATTTCTGTTGCCCTCTCTTTCCCCTCTCTCTTTCTCTCCCCCCTCTCTCTTTCTATATATATATATATATATATAAGTGTTCATATATATATAAGTCTTCATATATAAGTGTTTATATTTTTGATAACTTTACGTATAGGAATAGTAAGTGTATTTTATATTTGTTGGTACCTCTGCTTTTTCTCTTTCATCTTTCTCTCTATCTCTCAGTTTTATTTCTTTTTCTTTCCCCCACTTTCTTCATTTTTCTCTCTTTTTTCGTCTCTTCTTTTTTTCTCACTTTCTCCCTTTTTCTCTCTTCCTTTTTCGCACTCTTTTTGTTTTTCCTTCGACCTTCCGTCTGTCATTTTTATTTCTCTCACGTTTTCAATTTTTCTCTCATCCTTTCTCTCTCTCTCTCTCTTTATGCTCTCTCTTTTATACACCTCTTCTCTCTCTTTTTCTCTTTCTAACTTTTTCATTCTTTCTCCCTTCTTTCCTCTCTTTTTCTTTCTACCGCTTATTTCCATTTCTCTCTCTCTCACATTATCTCAGTTTTTTTCTTTAATTATTATTTTTACTCTTTCTCGCACTCTTTTTCTTTGTTTTACATTCCCTCTTTCTCTCTATTCATTTTCTCTCTTTCTTCACCTCTCTCTTTTTTCTCTTTCCTTTGTCTTGCCTCTTTCTCTTTCTATTTTTCTTTCTCTCACTTTCTTCCTCTATGCATTCTTTCTCTTTTTTCCATCAGTTTCTTTCTCCCTTTTTCTATTACTTTTCTCTCTCTTTCTCTTTCTCTTTCTCTATCTCTCTGTTTATTTTGCCGTAATCTAACTGTAAATGATCTCAACATTTAGATGATAACTTCTCTGATAAGTATTTTACAGTTCTTATCAAATGCAATGCCAGAAAATTTTTATTCCTCGTCTATATTTGGTTTTAATACGGGATTTTTCCTGCTGAGGGTAGTAAATAAAATTGCCTACATTGTCCCAAAGATATTTCATTGGTTTCAGACTGCTTTTTGGAATACGGGCATAAGAGATCGACGATTCTATCATATTTTCAGCATTAACTACGTCATCAAATCCAAGCTGCAATTCTTAATGACAAGATTAATATCCCGGTTTTGCATCGGAACTGAGATGGTTGCGGATTGGACTCAGAGAAACAGTAGCCGGGATTTGAGTCAAAATAAAGGCCCAGGTGACAGGAAGCTAAATCAAGCATATCCGCCTGATTCGGGAGATTAATGTGACACAGTCATACAACACAGACATCTATCTTTGATTCAAACTAAGCTTCCTAAATATCGAAATCGCATGATATACTGTGCACTCGCATTTCGTATTTAATAATATTAAGTGTGCCTAAAAGTTAGTAGAGACCTCGGTTTGGGAACACGAAATTGAATGAATATTAGAAAAATTATTTAAATATTTTTCTTTTAAATATAAATTCTGAAAAAAATTTACCCGCCGGTAATAAATAAATAAATAAATATACAATATCAATGGTAACTAAAGTATGATTACGTACAAACCAAAAGGTTTGCCGTCGTATTATCCAGTTTTGCTTCCAGTTAAGCAGACGCTTTCTCTCTTGCTAAATGGTATATAGCGCGTCTGTGTAGGATAAAGGTTCGATATTTATTGTCCCCCGCCACGAGGGAAAGATGTGGCACAAGGCCGAGTTTTACGTGGGTATTCAGAGGCACTCAGCTGATATTGGCTGGTGTTGACTACTGCTTTCACTGGTGGGTGATGGACCTTGTGCGTCACCTTCTGATCTTTCAATTTATTTAATTTTTGCACTTGGCGAGCCTTGACTACATCAAATTCCCCAAAACTGGGATAGGCGGGCACAAGAGGAGGAGGAGGACAACAACACTCAGAAAACAGTCTGCCTGCCTTATGTGAAGGGGTTATCAGAGAAAATACAAAGGATCTGCGGTCCATATAACATCTGGACAAACTTCAAAAGCGTGACAACACTTCGCAGATATCTCTCTCGAGTGAAACCCCTACATAGAGGAGAACATGACTAAAGACTGTGTGTACGCCATCCCGTGCAGCTGCTGAAAGGAATATAAAGGAGAGACAGGCCGTCCCCTCAAGGTAAGGCTTCGAGAACACCAGAAAGCTGTAACGCGAGGGGAAGTAGAAAAATCAGGCGTGGCTGACCACATATGGAGAGACAACGGAGATCACCGCCCCTTGTGGGATGTTGAGATCATAGACAGGGAACACCATTGGAAAATTCGTAAACTTAAGGAATCAGCACATATGCTAGGCCACAAAAATCTCCTGCGCCGACCAAGCATAGAAATAAATACAATATGGGAACCAGTAATAAGGAGTGCCAAAGAAAAGCAATGATAACAAAGTTGCAATATGAGCTCTGGTAAAAACATACAATGATAACAGCAAAATTGCAATATGAGCACTGCTAAAAATTGCTGCTGAAAACATTAGGTTTATAATACTCAGAAATTCATACCCAGATGTCCTTAAGGACACATGGCACAGTGGATAAAGGCGTTGGTTAGATCCAGTGACAGACCCAAAGAATGTGAGTTCAATACCCGGTTAAGGCAGTGGAGAACTTTCAGAGGGAAAATTAGCAGGAGATAACTGATAACTGACATCCACCAAACATGGCACGTGGAACTAGAACAGTCTACCCCAGTGATCGAAATAAATGGTTCGGTTCGAAATTCCAACCACCTGAAGAAGGCCGGAGTGTACAACAGCCGAAACGTTGTGACAAATATGGCGACAAAGATGAGGTCAATAGTTCGACTAATGTAAATACTGTACATAATACCTCATCTCGGAAATATAGACAGATATATATATATATAGTTTATCATTTTCAGGCGCGGGATGAATAATCTTCCTGTAAACAACGATCTTTAATATATTTTAATTTTTTCTTCCCTGTACTCTATTGTGGCAGATATTAACGATTCTCATTACTATCCGTTCAACTCCTTGAAAATGATTAATCTCTTAACAGAAATCGCGATGCGTCAAGAAACGAAATATTTCTTGTTCGCCATATTTAAAGAAAGATTTCATGCATGAAGGTTTATTTCGCAAATATACAACATGTGTATATGAATGTAAATTTGAAAATTATCAGTACATCCCACTTCAGAAAGAATTTCAGTAATATCAATGTGTTCATATCTATCTATCTATCTATCTATCTATCTCATTCCTTTTCATATCTATCTATCTATCTATCTCATTCCTTTTCATATCTATCTATCTATCTATCTATCTATCTATCTATCTATCTATCTATCTATCTATCTATCTCATTCCTTTTCATATCTATCTATCTATCTATCTATCTATCTATCTATCTATCTATCTATCTATCTCATTCCTTTTCATATCTATCTATCTATCTATCTATCTATCTATCTATCTATCTATCTATCTATCTATCTATCTATCTATCTCATTCCTTTTCGTATCTCTCTCTCTATCTCTCTCTGTCTCTATCTATCTATCTCATTCTTTTTCATTATCTATCTATCTATCTATCTATCTATCTATTTATCTATCTATCTATCTCATTCCTTTTCATATCTATCTATCTATCTATCTATCTATCTATCTATCTATCTATCTCATTCCTTTTCATATCTATCTATCTATCTATCTATCTATCTATCTATCTATCTATCTATCTCATTCCTTTTCATATCTGTCTGTCTATCTATCTATCTATCTATCTATCTATCTATCTATCTATCTATCTCATTCCTTTTCGTATCTATCTATCTATCTATCTATCTATCTATCTATCTATCTATCTCTCTATCTATCTCAGTTCGTTCATATCTATCTATCTATCTATATTATTCCTTTTCATATCTATCTATCTATCTATCTATCTATCTATTTATCTATCTATCTATCTATCTATCGATCTATCTATCTCATTCCTTTTCATATCTGTCTATCTATCTATCTATCTATCTATCTATCTATCTCATTCCTTTTCATATCTATCTATCTCATTCCTTTTCGTATCTATCTATCTCTCTCTCTCTCTCTCTCTCTCTCTCTCTCTATCTATCTATCTATCTATCTCAGTTCTTTTCATATCTATCTATCTATCTATCTATCTATCTATCTATCTATCTCATTCCTTTTCATATCTATCTATCTATCTATCTATCTATCTATCTATCTATCTATCTATCTATCTATCTATCTATCTATCTATCTCATTCCTTTTCATATCTGTCTGTCTATCTATCTATCTATCTATCTATCTATCTATCTCAGTGGGCGTGTATATTGCGCGAAAGTAAGTATATTTACTTTCTTTTGACGATCATTTCTTGTTTACATTTTTTTGTTTGCATTTTTTCTTACAATCTCATCTCCAGATGTTTTGCATCTCCTGAAAATAAGAATTTTTTTTCTTTAGAAATAACAGCCATGAGTTATGATTTATATAAACCCGAAATAAAAAGTGGAATCGCCCCTTCTTTTATATTCTATTTACTTGCCTTTTTCATCTCTTAATTGAACGCACCGACTTTTGGGGGTGCCTGCATGTCAGTCATATTGTTCAATGTTTACACTTTATCATGTAGACACACGTCAAGTTATTGAAATTAATATGTTAAAATTTTTTAACCAACCCTCATTAAAATGAATTATGAATACTGCAGATATGTTTTAAACCTTTTAGAGCAGATCGTTTAAAATATGTAGGTTTTAGCTAATATTTTTTTTAAATCTTCAGATATTTCAGTAATTTAGTTACCTCCCTTGACGTTTGCACGTATGTCAACATGACAAACTTAAAAAATTTCACAGTACATAACATTAGCGTTTTTCACTTCACACATAAGAATTTAATTTTCAGATGAACACAACAATGTTGTCTTAGGAAAATGATAAACACAACAATTTTTTTGTCTTAGAAAATACAAAACCCTGATGACGACATTGTACTAATGTCGAAAGTACTCGGAATAAAATGAATATGTATCAACATGGTAATTTTCCTTCTTCCTTTAATAAGGATACTAAAAATTGTAGGTAATTATCAGAGGATTCTATTAAAAATAATAAGACACAACTTGTGTAAGTTATTTAATGAGACTTGTCTTAACGAAAACATGCTACCAAAATAAACGCAATATATAAAGTCATCTGTGTGGCTAGACATGCGATTGCTTCAAGCGGGGATCGAAACGCGACCAATATGTCATTAGTCTCTCAGTTTTAGGCCATCACCTGATGCGGCGGGGAAAGGAAATTTTTAGCACCTTATATACGAGATATGAGCATTACCGGCTACCAGAGTGCTCAATTCGTAGCGGCGCTATATCGAGTCTAGTTTATGTCTTCTTCGTCACCGAGTCCCGTTGGTATAACGTTGGTATAACGTTCGCGTTGTATCGAAGCGATCCGGGTTCGATTTTCTGTAGTGGAGATTCTAAGCTCGACGAATTATTATAAAATTAGCCTAAATCCCCAAATCAATTACTCATATATATATATATATATATATATATATATATATATATATATATATATATATATATATGGAGAGAGAGATAGAGAGTAAGGTAGGTAGATAGATAGATAGAAACCGATTTAAATATACTTATATGAACAGAATGAGATAGATATGAACAGATTAAGGTAAGGTGTTAATATGTTCCGCTCTCTCACTCTCATCCTCTCTCTCTCTCTCTCACTCTCACCCTCTCTCTTTCTTGTTCTTTCACTTTCACTCTCCCTCTAGAAGATCATTCAGACAGGCATTTCGGTAATGCGGTTTGGCAAATCCTGCAAGCGGACATGTTGTAATGCAGTATCTGGTCGTCGTGGTGAGAGAGAGAGAGAGAGAGAGAGAGAGAGAGAGAGAGAGAGAGAGAGAGAGAGAGAGGGGGGAGAGAAAAAGAGAGAGCGAGAAGGGGAGAGAAGGAGGAAAATGTAGGGAAGGAGATAGATGGCGCCAGAAGGAGATAGAGAGAAGGAGACAGATGGAGGCTAAAGTAGATAGAGAGAAGAGGTGAGGTGGAGGAGTGGGAGAAAGAAAGAGAAAGAGAGAGATGGAGGCAGAAAGAGAGAAAGAAGGGGAGAGAAAGAAGGGGAGAGATGAAGCTGAAGGGAAGCGAGAGAAGGGGAGAGATGGAAGTAGAAGGAGAAAGAGATAGAAGGAGAGAGATGGAGGCTGAAGGAGAGAGAGAGAGAAAGACTGAGAGAAAATGAGAGAGAAGCGGAGAGATAGACGTAGAAGGAGAGATAGAAGGGGAGAGATGGAGGCTGAAAGAGAGAGGAAAAAGAGGAGAGGAGGAGATGAATGGGTAGAGATGGTGGCTGAAGGGGAGGGACAGAGAGATATAGAACAGAGAGGCAGTGTGAGTGATTTAACTGTAATTGGAGCAAGAGTGATATTAAAAATTACATAAAAGAGACACAAGAAAGAAGGAACGAGAGAGAGAGAGAGGGGGGGATTAGGAGGAGGAAGGAAAGAAAGATAGAAATGGAAAAAATGAGACGGAATTACAATTTACCGCCCTCAGCCTCCCCACTTATTTCAAAACCCTTCAATGTTAATTCGTTTCGAAAGAACAAAATGTATTTTAATGTTCTGATACGCCATCAGGGTTGGCAAGGAAGGCAGTCAAATTCTAAAGATCATTAACTATAAATAAAGAATGATATTTAATTTTTTGTAGATTTTTAACTTAAAGCACTAAATTCAAAGAATTATTTCGTCATTTCTGATTATCTTCATCCTAGATCTACTTAATATGCGCCATGATGTCGCATCTACGTGCAGTGGATGCTGCTACAAGTCACATTTGGTAACGGTCCACAAAAGTAGCATAGATTTGTTTAGCGGTTATCTTATGAAATATACATTTCTCTCTTTTAGCACCACTGCCACCACTATCACCACCTCCGCTACAGATCCATTGCTGACATATTTGTCGGAGTTAGCTCCTCCTCAGTTCCTTAATCCTTCAACAGGGGTCTCTCTCCCTTGGCTATAAATACTGGCTGACCCTTCGCATCGATCTCTCTTTTCCACTTAGTGGAGGTGAGGTAAATCTCTCTTTTCAACTAACACCAATTGTGACCTCTCACAGATACAGCGTTTCCCAAAGTCTGGGAACACGCTAAGAACAATACACGTACTTACGAACGCTCATCACAACACACACACATTATTTCTCCCACACATACACTATGTAACTGTCCATGTCTTTGTTTAACTTGTTATTAATATATATTTGTTTACATATATATATCGGTCTTGTTTCTTTTCTCAGTCTTCTTTGGACTTAATTAAAGTCCAACATTCTCACGTAGCTGGACCGGCTAGCAGGAAATTTTAACCTTCTGATATCTTTTCACATCTTCACCCCACGGTCCACTACACATTCAATAATAGAACAAAAATCGCAATTACATATGAATGCATACGTTTTTACTTTGAGACATTTGTAATCTTAGATTATAACCTTCGTAGATCATTCATAATTTTGATCCTCATCAGGGACTCAACCCTAATAACTTTGGATCAAACTCAGCTCATCTCATTAAATATCTATATTAACGATTATACGATGTCTGGCTGAAAATTACCGGGACTGGTGTCACGATTTAATATCCAAACGAGAAACTACATTATATTACCCTCTTCAAAGTAATCGTCTCGACCAATGAGCAAATCTACTCAGTGCGCGAGGAAAGACGAGAGTTATGGCAGGACAAAACGTGACTGTTTCCCCACGACAATACACCTGCTCACATCGGCCTGAAGAACCGGCAGTTCCTGACCGAGAATCAACCTCCCTATTTACATGATCTTTCTCCGTGACGCTGTTTGTTCTTTTCCCCAAGCTCAAGGGGATCCTCAAGGAGACCCGACTTGAAGGCGTGAAGGCTATCAAAAGGGGGGCTGTAACGACCGAGCCGAGGGGCGTCCAAGAAGAATCCTTCCAGCGTGCCAGTGAGAACTGTAAAAGTGCATGAGACTCAAAGGTAAATACTTTGAAGTGGAAGCCATATCGTTTGTTGTTTGGAATTTAAATAAATTATTTGTGACTAGTTCTGTTATTCCTCAGACAGATTACAGAGAATTATGTTTGAACAAATCTTGGTCCGAACGACTTTCTAAAATTTGGCCATATGTCTAAACATTAGATTTTTGTGGGGGTGACGGTAGCGGGGGTGGAATGCTTGATCCAGCTTAGAACTTTTTAGCACATCCTCGCGAGTATGTTTGGGAGGGTATTGAGATTTCTTCCAGGAACATAAAGGCAAAGCATATTAAGTTTTCATACAAAAGTTGTCTTTTATTTATTAAACTTTTTGACAGTCATTTCTAATCTTTTGCGAGTTGAATTCAAGGAGCCTATCGACTGTTTTCATTGAAATCAATGCTCAGGAAGAAAAAAAAAACACCAAAGAAAAAAAACTAAAAAAAAAGAGAAAGTAAAAGCCAACCAAACTGAATTTATGCGCTGAAAATGACGAAGCTTCGTTTCAATTTAGAAAACAAACCAATTTTCCCCTCCAGCCAGGCTTCAGTGAAATCCGAATTTTAAAAGAGTAGAACAGAGTATTGAACAAAAAATAAATTAGTTGAATTGGGATAATTTTCCACGGGCAATTTCGTTTTTTTTACAATTTTCAGCAGTTTAGGAATCATTGCTTTATTGTGGATTACTGGAGCGATGCTAAAGTAAGTTGTCGATACTATATTTATTTTATTTTTTGAATGTAAGTATTTGCGTTCTGCTATAAAATTACGAAGTTAGAATGGTCACAAATCCAGTGAGTTTGACCAGGAAAAGTATTCCGCTTATATATATATATATATATATATATATATATATATATATATATGAAGAAATATAGTCTTAAAGTGTGCTATATTTATGGGGTAAAAGTCAACACTTAGAGGCGACAGTCTGTTTCATGCTAGATGCAATCGGCAGACCTGACGATTGCATCTGGCATGAAACAGAGTGTCGAAAATTCGTTCTACGCTGAAAGTTTCTCGGACATTCAGGCCGGTAAATGTTATTTAATACTGTTTATTATAAACAGAGCATTTACTTAAATACTTGTATCTATACAAAGAACGTTAAACATATAAAAAATGTCTTTAAATAAATTGTCGGACTCTGTCCAATTCAATATATATATATATATATATATATAGATAATAATAGCTATCCAATCGTATTCGTGGATACCCGTCTACTAGGGCGGCTAGCCAATCCTTATTGCAGGCACTCTCTCAGGCACATTAGTGTTTGCTCAACAGCCACAGAGTCAACTTGTGATTCATACTGCAACTCTGCTGAGCAGACTTTAGTTACAGCTACTGGGAGATAGCGTGTTATTTAGCGTGATCAAATATTTGAACAAGGCCAGCACGCTCAAGCCCCCGGGCACCATGACTTGTGGCTTTGTACTAGCACAGCTATCGACGGCCCTCAAGGGCTCCGTCTACCCAGTTTCACTCACAAGGCTTGGCTCAAACCGTGGTAGGGTTTTCAGGCACTTTCCAAATGTGCCGCACTCAATCCATCCCGATAACATCGGGAAATTGCTTTCCTGACAAATCGACCATGGATTCGAAACAGTCTCATGCTCAGAAATCGAACGTTCTAACCACTCAGCCATGCGCTCATTATATATATATATATATATATATATATATATATATATATATATATATATATATATATATATATATATATATGTGTGTGTGTGTAAGTGCGCGTTCAGAATGTTCCGAAATAAAAGGGAGACGATGAGATAAAAAGGAAAAAGCTGTAAACGACGCATTTTGCCGAACGTCTGTAACTTTCGACATATCCAAGTCAGAATGAAAGACTAAACTGGATGTAAGGAACAGAATTAGCTTCTCTGGGGATAAGTACGGATATAAATTTAATTACCTTATTAGATCTGAGGAACAGAAACCAGTCAGTCTGTTTGGCTGTTGTTGAGTTGAGTTACTAAGGGGAATTACTGAAGCAGATCACCAAAGGCATGACACGTGGAATCAGAACAATCTACCGACGTGGACAAATAAAATGCTTCAGTTCGAAATACCAACTCATTGAAAGAATGCCAGAGCGTACAACGCCCGAAACGACAATTAAACAATTAGTCAGAACAATATAAATAGTATATATATATATATATAGATATATATATATATATATATATATATATATATATATATATATATATATATATATGTATGATTTTATTTATTCAAAAATTATAATACAAATATTATTATTATATTTTAAATTTCAGATTTAATCTGTATTAAGTTTAAAATATAAAATTATTTGAAGAAGAAACTGAGGGAAATCCATATATTTTATTAATTATATTGTTTTAGTTGAAAAGCCAAAATCTCAGTTAATTGTCATTGAGAGACGTTCTAAAATGGCCAAGTCAATCTCTCAATTTATGGAGAGAGCTGAAACTGAGAATTCAAAGAAAGAACCTGCAAAACCTACATGAACTAAAGGAATTCTGTCGTGAAGAATGGAACAAATATTAGCCAAGAAACATGCAAGAGATTCGTTATGAGGGAACTACTTTAAACGTCTACATGCTGTAATTAACAATAACGGTTACGTTACGAAATATTAATAGATGATTTAATAAATGTATTTTAAACATTTGCGTTATTAAATATCGGTTTTTCTTTGTGGGATATTTTTAAAAGCTGATTGTTTAACTAAAGGCTTAAACATATGTATTATTAGCAGTAAAAGTTTCATTAATCTGTATTGGAAATACCTAAAGAAACATTTTTTGTAATCGTATTGTAAACTTTAGCACCTGAGTTCTTGGTAGATCTTGTCCTATCACAGGATCAAGACAAGGCGCTTACTTGACAGAAGTCCCCCTGTTGAAAGTGTCGTGTGTACTCTGTCGGAGTGGAACGTTTACTTTTGTCCATATAGGAATTTACAACCCAGTCCTTTTCCCCTTGGGCCACCTGGGCTGTGTCAGTGGAAGCAAGCTGATACATTCTCGTTTTCAAAAAGTTTGGTGGTTCTAAGGTGTAAACTGTTGTAACATCGGCATAGATAATCGAGCCTTCGGACATTGGTGCTTTTGAATACTACAGTATTTGAAAACATTTTATTTGTCCACGAATGCAAAAATATGTGAAAATTCTTTCTGAGGTCATTGGTGCTTTTGAATACTACAGTCTTTGAAAAAAATTTATTTGCCCACAAATGCTAAAATATGTGAAAATTCTTTCTGAGGTTGTTATCTATTGTGGATATAGATAATGGATAGCAGACAAATGCAGTAATTTGATAATGATTCCTTTAGCAGATATAAATGCAGTAATTTGAAAAAAAATATCTTAGTTGATTGTAAATGCGACAGAGCGCAAAAAAATCTGTTTGGTAATGGTACAGTGAGCAATTATCTCCGGCCTTTTTGAACGCAATATTCTGTGGATATGGTTTTGCTAGGTTAGATGCAAACGTTTCGGTTATTGTGAAGGCTATAGTTCGCAAAATTAACGTCTTTCTTTACGTTTGATAATTGCAGGAAAAATTTCTCCGTGGTTTATGAATGCTGTCATGTGCTGTCTTTAAGGATTTCTGTATGCTAATGTCTGCGAGAATTTATTTAGTGCTTGAGGAGGCTTTCGATGGTTCGGAACGAAACACTTTGTAAAAATATCTTCTGTGTTTGTGAAATCTATTTTGTGAAACTGTCATCGTACATAGCGAATGTTATAATTTACGAAAAAAAACCGGATGTAAGAAATGCTATTGTGAGCATTAATATAATCGGAGCTGGTAAATACTATGTGTTAATATTATACTGATGCTTGTAGATTTGGGGGGGCGTTCATGGCTCTCCACAATGTCCTGTCCTTTGTAGTTCTTAGTAAAATGTGTCTTTTTGCTATCTCTCCTAATCCCTTTCCCGCCAATCAGTCACACAAGTTCTTTAGGTAAGTCATGCGTTGCTTTCCTCTGTCAGTCTTACCTTCTATGAGTGTCTGATTTTCTAAGTTTTCTTTACTTCATGATGTACCCTAGAAATTTAAACAGTCTCTTTCTGATGTTAAGTATAAGTATCCTTTTTGTTTCCATTTTCTCGCGTTCTGGGTAAGAAGATAAACTACAACTGCGTGCTGAGTAAGACGATAAACTGCATACGCGTCCTGGGTAAGACGATAAACTACATCCGCGTCCTGCATAAAACGATAAAGTAGATCCGCGTCCAGGATAAAACGATAAAGTAGATCTGCGTCCAGGGTAAGACAATAGACTACATCCGCGTCCAGGGTAAGAAGATAAACTACATCCGCGTCCTGGGTAAAACGATAAACTACATCCGCGTACTGGATAAAACGATAAACTACATCGCCGTCCAGGGTAAGACGATAAACTACATCCGCGTCCTGGGTAAGACGATAAACTACATCCGCGTCCAGGGTAAGACGATAAAATACACCCGCGTCCTGGATAAAACGACAAAGTACATCCGCGTCCTGGATAAAACGATAAAGTACATCCGCGTCCAGGGTAAGACGATAAACTACATCCGCGTCCTGGGTAAGACGATAAAATACTTCCGCGTCCTGGATGAAACGATAAACTACATCCGCGTCCTGGATAAAACGATAAACTACATCCACGTCCAGGGTAAGACGATAAACTACATCCGCGTCCTGGGTAAGAAGATAAAATACTTCCGCGTCCTGGATGAAACGATAAACTACATCCGCGTCCTGGATAAAATGATAAACTACATCTGCGTCCAGGGTAAGACGATAAACTACATTGGCGTCCTGGGTAAGACGATAAAATACTTCCGCGTCCTGGATGAAACGATAAACTACATCCACGTCCAGGGTAAGACGATAAACTACACCCGCGTCCTGGGTAAAACAATAAACTAAATCCGGGTCCTGGATAAAACGATAAACGACATCCGCGTCCAGGGTAAGACGATAAACTACATAAGCGTCCTGGGTAAGACGATAAACTACATCAACGTCCTGTGTAAGACGATAAACTACATCCGCGTCCTGGGTAAGACGATAAACTACATCCGCGTCCTGGGTAAGACGATAAAATACATCCGCGTCCTGGATAAAAGGATAAACTACATCCTCGTCCAGAGTAAGACGATAAACTACATTGGCGTCCTGGGTAAGATGATAAACTACTTCCGCGTCCTGGCCAAAACACTATGAAAATATAAAAATCGGTTTTAATACCATCAAAACCTTTTGTAAAAAATATTACCAGCAATACATTTTTGAAGAAAAAGTCATTTCTGCAATATAGAAAAAAAATATTACCAGCAATACATTTTTGAAAAAAAAAAAAAAAAATAACACCAGCAATACAAATCTTGTCGGCATTAAATAACCCATTGAGGTTGGTATGCCGTAAAACAAAACAAACCAAACCAATTCATTTTCTCGAAAGCTTCTTCGTTGCTCACATGTACAGCCCACGGTATTCACAGCATCCTTCTGTAGAACTACATTTCTATTACTATAAGTATCTTCTTCAACTTTGAGGAGATTGTCTAGCATTCGCCGCCATATACGTGGACCGATATTAGATAACATTCCAGTACTCTTTTCTTTGTTTCTAACGAAATTCACCTGTTTCTTAATACTTTAATTTCTTAGCTTTGGGAAGGCATCTTTCGCTATGCCAATACGCCTCAATTTACGTACTGTGTTAAAAAATTCCTAGATTTTAAATTATTTTACTTGTCAGTGTTTGGTATCACCAATTTGTAATTCTTATGTTGGCTTCTTAGTTTCACTATCATGCATTCTGTTTTACAATCTATCTATCTATCTATCTATCTATCTATCTATCTCAGTCTGTTCATATCTATCTATCTATCTATCGATCTATCTATAATATACAATTGATGTTTAGTCCTTTCTTCTCGCTTTCCTTTCGTATGCTAACTAGGCATTCTTGTATTTGTCGTTCCGTGATTACTATCAACACTGTCCGTCATCTACAGATTTAATATTGTTAAGAGGGTGGCTGCCAATAATGAATGTTGTTAGGAATTCTCTCAGAATCCTATCAACTATAAAGGCTGAATAAATTCTATGAGAAGAACAATACTTATCTTACACTCAATTCTCATTTTGTACATTTACTGAATTCAATTTCTTTCCGTATGCGGCCATCTTGTTCATACCGTCCTGGGTATGACGATAAACTGATCAGGGGGCTTTGAGGAGCATGGGACCACCTCTTAATTGCTGGTGTTCCCTGATCCACCCTGACCCGGGGTGGTAGCACCTGTTATGGTCCCAGCTATGGGCAAATAGTTAACCCCGAAACTGAGGTAAAAAGCATTTTGAAAGTGTAAAAATAGGTTTTAATACCAGAAATACTTTGTAAAAAATTATTACCAGAAATAAATTTATGAAGAAAAAAAATATTACCAGCAATACAAAACAAAATGTTACCAGGAAAAAAAAGTCAATTATCTCCTGTTAATTCCCATGTTCTACACCGCCTTAACAAGGTATTGAACTCACACACTTTAGGTCCTGTCACTGCATCTAGCCAACGCCTTTATCCACTGTGCCATGTGTACTAGAGTGCGAATTAACAGGAGGTAACTCCTAATTGATCTACATTAGGCATGGCACGTGGAACTAAAAGAGTCTACCGTAGTGAGCGAAATAAAGGGTTCAGTTCGACATCCCAACCAGCTGAAGTAGACCGGAATTTTCAATGGCCGAAACGTTGTGATAAATGTGGCTGCAAAGATGAGAACAATAGTCCGAATAATGTAAATAGTGAACATAACACCTCATCTCAGAAATATAGACAGATACTGAAGGGTGATAAATATGGCTGCAAAGATGAGGACAATAGTCCGAATGATATAAATAGTGTACATAATACCTCATCTCAGAAATATAGACAGATACTGAAGGGTGATAAATATGGCTGCAAAGATGTGGACAATAGTCCGAATAATGTGAATAGTGTACATAACACCTCATCTCAGAAATATAGACAGATACTGAAGGGTGATAAATATGGCTGCAAAGATGAGGACAATAGTCCGAATAATGTAAATAGTGTACATAATACCTCATCTCAGAAATATAGACAGATACTGAAGGGTGATAAATATGGCAACAAAGATGATGACAATAGTCCGAATAATGTAAATAGTGTACATAATACCTCATCTCAGAAATATAGACAGATACTGAAGGGTGATAAATATGGCTACAAAGATGAGGACAATAGTTCGAATATTGTAAATAGTGTACATCACACCTCATCTCAGAAATATAGACAGATACTGAAGGGTGATAAATATGGCTGCAAAGATGAGGACAATAGTCCGAATAATGTAAATAGTGTACATCACACCTCATCTCAGAAATATAGACAGATACAGATATTTATATTTGTGTTTTTTCGACATTTCAATGTATTGCCTTCTTTCGTTGTTCCAACTCTGATGTATTTTTCTTGCTCTAATAATAGTGTCCCGCTCTTGGATTCTATGCATCCTGTTGATGAGCATGTCTTTTGTCTTGTTAGTTCTTTTATTCCTTTATACCTGCTTTATCTGTAAAACACAGTCTTTATACTTCTGCATAATTCTCGTTGAACCATTCTTCTTTTGTCTTCCAAATTTCTTTGTCTAATGTCCTATATTCTGTGCTATTGTTTTTTTTGTCTCCTTTTCATCATGTCTAGATTTCCATATATCATGCATTCCTTTCTTCCTTGTCTAGTTTTCTTTGCGATGATCTCGTTTGCTGATGTTACTAAAGCTCCTGTCAATGTGTCCCATTTCCAAATTCAGTTTTCATTTAGTTCATTGTATCTGTTTTTAACACTGTCCATGTCTTTCTCCTTCAAAATCGGGTCATTCAGGAGTCTGTCGTATTTGTAGGTGGTCGCTCCCGCAGTCGGCGCTTGGTCATGTTTTGCTTTATAAAATGTATTCCAATTATTGATCGTTTATGTAGTTAATTTGGTTCTTCGTTTCTCCTCCTAGGCTCCTATATGTCAATATAGGCCTTCGTTGTTCTTGAAACCGGCTGTTGGCTACAGTCTAATGGTCCGTCGGCCACTATTTAATCTATTTTTATCCGCGTTCATTACATTTTCATAGTGCGAATTTGTCACCTATTCCACCATTTCAATCCTTCTCTACTCAGGCCTTACATGAAAATTGTAATTTCCTGCAAATTTGTATTGAGACACGGCGTTGCCTAACGTAGAGTAAAACTTTTCATTCTCTTCTAGCTGCTGCTAGTGTCTCAGAAAATACATTCAGTGGTCGGGTGTGGGGATATTATCGCGTGCCAAGATGTCTTTCTTCTTTGCGATAGTGGTCGAAAACGTTTTCGTCGATAGCTAATGCTTACTGTACAAAAACGTCTTCTGTAGTTTTCTAGTGCCATTATGTAAGGAAAGTTATATTGTGACAGATATACTATGTCTGAGGTCGCTCTTAATAACTTAGTTTGCGAAAAAATTGATGATTGTTAAATTTATCGTACGAGAAAAAATTCCTGAGTGAAAATATTTCCTGTGTTAGTGGAAGCTCTAACATTTCAAAAGTTTTATTATGCTTGTGAATATTATGGAATACGAAAATCTGTTCGTGTTTTTAAATATTTTAGCGTACGAATATATCGTCGGTGTTGGTGAATATGCTTATGTGACGTGCGTCTGCTATAACGCGGCAAATATTCTTCTGTGCTTGCTAATGTGATTGTGGGTGAAAATTACTTTGGTCTTTGTAAATGCTATTGTGTAGGAAAAAAATCTTCAGTGTTGATAATGTCTCCAGACTTTCATTGTTTACTTGTATTTTTTTTTTCTCCTGTTTTTATGGTGTTCACTTCATTTTGTCGAATTTTATTTTATTTTTTTTAACCGCATTTTTCATTTTCTTATAACGATTTATTTCCTTTTTTCAAATGAACATATTTTTCTTCTTTTTTCTTTTGTTATTATATTCTTTTTTGGTTATTGTTTGCTTTTCTTTGTTATTAATTTCTTTTTCTTTTCTTCTTTTTTGTTATTATTTTTTCTTCTTTCTTTGTTACTCTATATTTTTTCTTTCTTATTCTTTTTTTTATCTCTTTTTGTATTTTTTGTATTTCTGTATCTTTTTGTTTTTTTTTAATCTCTTTTTGTTGTTCTGTCTTCTTTTTTGTCTTATTTATTCTTTCTACATTCTTTGATATTTTTTCTTCTTTCTTTGTCATTCTTCTTCATCTTTCTTTGTTATTCTTTTTTCTGTCTTCTTTCTTTCTTATTCTTTCTTCTTTTTTATTTTTCTTTCTTATTCTTTATCGTCCTTCTTTGTTATATTTTTCTTTCTTCTTTCTTTGTTATTCTTCTTTTCTTTCTTCTTTTTTCTTCTATTTCTTTCTTTGTTAATTTTTATTTTTGTTATTCTTTTTCTTTCTTATTTCTTTGTTATTCTATTTTCTTTCTGTTTTTGTTATTCTTTTTTCTTCTTTCGTTGTTATTCTATTTTCTTTCTTTGTTATTCTTTTTTCTTCTTTCTTTGTTTTTCCTTTTTCTTCTTTCGTTGTTATTCTATTGTCTTTCATCTTTCTTTCTTATTCGTTATTTTTCTTCTTTGTTATTCTTTTTCTGCTTCCTTTTTGTTATCTTTTGTCTTTCTTTCTTTGTCCTTTTTCTCTTTTACTTTCTTTCTAATTCTTTTTTCATTCCTCGTTTTCTTTCTTCATTCTTCTTTCTTTCTTTTTCTTTCTTTCTTTTACTTTCTTCCTTCCTTGATTTTCTTTTTTCTTATTTCTTAATTTTATTCTTTTTAATTTCTTTCTCTTTCTTTCTTACTTTCTTTCTTTCTTTCTTTCTTTCTTCCTTCCTTCCCTCTTTCTTTTCTTATTTTTCTTTCTTGCTTCGTTTTCTTATTCTTTTTCTTTCTTTGTTTCTTATACTTTTTCTTTCTATTTCTTTCTCATTCTTTTTTCTTTGTTATTGTTTTTCTTTCTTGTTTCTTTGTTATACATTTTCATTCTTCTTTCTTATTCTTTTTCATTTTGTTTTTTATTTCTTTTTCTTTCTTCTTTCTTTCTTATTCTTTTCATTCGTCTTTTTTCTTATTCTGTTTTCTTTCGTTTTTTTTCATTCTTCTTTATTTGTTACTTTTTCTTATTAATTTTTCTTTCTTCTTTCTGTGTTATTCTTTTTCATTCGTCTTTCTTTCTTATTATGTTTTCTTTCTTTTTTCTTTCCCATTCTTTTTTCTTAGTTCTTTTTTTTGTTATTCTGTTTTCTTTCTTCTTTTTTGTTCTTTTTCATTTCTTTTTCTTTCTCATTCTTTTTTCGTTCTTCTCTCGTTTTTATACATTTTTCTTTAATTCTTATTCTGTTTTCTATTTTTTTGTTTCTCCGTTTTCTTTCTTCTTTATTTGATGTTCTTTTTTCTTTCTTATTCTTTTTCTTTGCTCTTTCTATCTTATTCTTTTTTCATTTTTTCTGTTTTTGTTATTCTTTTCCTTTCTTACTTTGAAATTCTTTTTTCTTTCTTCTTTCTTTGTTACTCGTTTTTCTTTCTTCTTTACGTCTTTCTTTACCTTTTCTTTTTACTTGCTATTTTGTTACTTTCTTTCTTTCTTTCTTTTTATGCTCTTTTTCTTTTTTTATTTCCTGATATCTTTTCCATTTTACTTGGTATCTTTTTAGCTTTCTTCTTTCTTTCTTCCTTCCTATATTTTCTTTCCTTTCTTAGTCTTCTTCTTTCTTGCTGCAAAATTTCCTCCTTTTTCTTTCTTCTTTCTGTCATCAAGTATTTCCTAGAATAAAAATGTAGACAAACGCATTTAAGAACAGTCTGATGTTATCGGTTTACGTAAAAAAATGAACTCAGACTTTCTTTCAAACTAATGATTTTTTCATCTAATTTGATGGAAAAAAATATAGATTTCCTCCTATTCCACATATTAGTTAAACCGCATCTAGAAACAGATGCTATACTATGATCTTAATCTAAATTATGCCACGAGAACAACTTTTCTATATAAGTAACATAGTAAAATTAAATTTGTTCGTCCGAGTATTTCACTCTACCTTCGAATGAGTCAGACGTCGTGAACAAAATCCAATGCTGAGAAAAGTTCAAGATTTAATTGCTGTCCGTTTCAACGGCGTTGATCAACACGGAAATTAATATGTACCTTTTAAAGCAGTCAACTTCGCTCAGTCGAAAGCAAAGCCTTCGGTTCAGATGCTGTTCTGACCATATTATTTTCGAGAACCTTTTCTAGACAGTATTTTATATTTCAGGAGTATTTGACTAAAACTCAAACTTGTAAAATCTATTGTA
>OZ038497.1:43072239-43172239 GCA_964036315.1 Acanthosepion esculentum
ATAGGCTCCTGAAAAATTTATTTCGGTTGAGATCTCTGGGTGAAGAAGTGTGGGTTTGTAATCAGTGACTATTACGGCTATTATAGCAAGACTCTTCGGCAAGCGAATCGAGTCCTCTCAGTTACTGTGTGTTTATCTAAAGAAATAAATACGCTAAAAGTCGTGCCCCGACAGCTTAGTGGTAGAATATCCGACTGACGTCAATTCAGCCAGGTTTCGATCCTAGCCAGAGGGAACCGGACGTCTAGCCACACTGAAGTGCTGTGATACAGCGAAACAGTCGGTCTGTTGATGACAATATATATATATATATATATATATATATATATATATATATATATATATATATATATATATATTCTATGTGTTTAGGCAGAACATTTTCTTTCAATGGCTGGTGAGTATGATTGAGTGTGTGGTTCTGGTAGAACCTATGTTAGACTTTTTGTATTTTTACTTGCCCGCATGGAAAATGTTTCGCTGTTAATAAAGAAAAAAACTAACAAAAAAAAAACACAAAATGTCTTACATAGGACATAACAACCACACTTCATCGGAGACTCACCTGCCAACGCATTAATAAGCAGCATAAGGATCATAGTAACATTAGACAACTACTCTCAAACGATAACAAAGCAATAACAAAATGAAGTAGTATAAAAAGGATACTTGAAGCAATACTCATACAATAAAAATACAATTCATAAATGAAAACAGTTAAGACTTAAGAGCACACACGCTCAAAATTATATATATGAAAAAAAAAATCATCAAAAGCACACGTCACATCACGCTTCCGTCAAAACAATCTTTGCCTACATCACGACACCCACTATTTCTAAGAAACTCGGGATTGTCTCTACCCACCCTGGTGATGACTTAAAAAACTTGAAGCTTTGGACTATATTTCTTGTATATGTTTTTCCGAAATGAATTTCAGACAATTTCTGATGGAATTCTCTTCGTGTTTGAGAAGGATTATTTAAGAAGTCGTTCAGTAAAATTAATCGTCACGAAACGTCTGTTTTGTTTAATAATAATAATAATAATAATAATAATAATAATATATATATATATATATATATATATATATATATATATATATATATATATATATATATACGCATCTTTCATTGAAAATGGCCGACAAGGAAGATTTAATTAACTAGAGAAGTAGCCAAAAGCGCTCGGAACAATTGTAACTATGGACAATTCCTATATTCTTTAACCCTAGAAAAACGGAAATGTGTTAGAATGCTGGGAAAACTCAATGAAAGATTAATTAAATCTTCCTTGTCGGCCGTTTTCAATATAAGATGCATGAAAAAAAAAAAGGTTGCTGCCGAAATAAACATCAATACATATACATATATATATATATATATATATATATATATATATATATATATATATATATATATATATATATATATGTGTGTGTGTGTGACTTACAGTAGCGGATCACATGCAGTAGCCCATTGAGAGTTGGGACATTGTTGTAGATTGTCTACTGGAGTTTCCAATTGGCAGGAGGCTAAGCCTACTGTAAATGAATTCTGTTACTCTTTCATTGACCAGTTCTTTCAATGATTTCACTTCTAAAATGTCATTTTTTTATTTTGTCTTTTGCTATTCATATTAAAATATCGCACATTTGCCTGTTCTTTTCTTATTTATCCATCTACCACAACGTTTTAATCAAATAATAATTGCAAATTTGTAAAATAAACACAGTAGGTGTTTGAGTTAATTTAGAATATTATAGAATAATAATATATGAATATAGTCCCATTAACATTATATTGACTTCGTCAGTCTTTTATCCGTTGGGTTCGTTAACTTTTATACTGTTCTGACTTTAATACTACGGCAGTTTTTAATTATAGTGGATTTGAATGATTGTGTAGTGAAACCCAACAGAAAACTTTTATTTTTAAGAATACAAAAAAAAGAAAAACAACAAAAAATCATTTAACATAGGACAAAATTTTCGGCCCTCTTGCCTCAATAATCAATTATATAATCCTTATTCTTGGTCATTACCTTTTATCATTTTTCGATAGTTTATTGAAAGATCACTACACACACTGATAGGTATTTTGCTTCGTTCTTTCTTAGCAATAGCTTCGAGTTCATCCCAATTCGAAGAATTTGTTTCTCTTACTTTTTCTTCAAATATGCCCATACATTTTCTTTCTGTCTTTATGCGAGTTACGCCGATATCTTAATTTTGCTGACTTCTAAGTATTTTGTAACAATTTGTGCCGTGTGTTTCGGGCAATTTTCATGTTGGAACGTCCAGTGGCACGCCAAAGACAGCTTTTGTGCATTTCGTTTTATATTATTTTTAAGAACAGCCAAATACTGCACTTTATCTATGAAAGCCTGCATTCTCACCAGTTCTCCTGGTCCAGAAGTAGCAACAAAGTATCCCCAGCGTAGAACTTTCCCACCACCGTGCTTAATTGGAGGAATGATATTTTTTTGGTTTGTGAACTTTATTTACTTTCTTTCACAAATAACGGGAATTGACGTGACCAAATTAATTGTAGTTTGGTTTCATCTGACCATGAAAATAGAGTCCCAATATTTACTTCCATGTTCTAGATAGCTTCTATCAAAAGCTAATCTGTATTTTAGGTGTTTAGCCTTTATCAGGATTTTTCCCTGGTTGACAAGCTCGACATTCTGATCAATGAAAGCATCTAGTGATTGACTTTGTCGATACATTCAACCCTGATGTCATTACATCATTGACAGGATTGGCAGAAAGAATGGGAAGGAAAATTGTTTGAGATGTCTCGAAGAATCCTCACTTAACGATAGAACTCTGTCGTTAAGTGAGGATTCTTCGAGACATCTCAAACAATTTTCCTTCCCATTCTTTCTGCCAATCCTTAATTTATTTTCAACACAATGAGTTTCGTTTTATTTCTTGACAATATGTCGGGACATTTAAACGCTTCGAGAGTGTTGTATATCCATGACCTTGTTTGTACGCATCAACAAAATTTTCGGCCTTCTTGCCTCAATCAATTACATAAGCTTTATTCTTGATTATTGCCTTTAATCGTTTTTGATAGTTCCTTACAAGATCACTACACACACTGATAGGTATTTTGCTTCTTTATTTTTTAGCAATAGCTTCGTGTTCATCCCAATTCGAAGAACTTATTTCTCTTAGTTTTTTCTTCAAATATGCCCATAAATTTTCAATGGGTTTATGTCTTTATGCGGGGTACGCCAATTCCTTAATTTTGCTGCCTTCTAAGAATTTTGTAACAATTTGTGCCATGTGTTTCGGGTAATTTTCAAGTTGGAAATTTTGTGCTAAGCTTAAATAAATTCCATGTTTGAATATATAGTTTACCGAATTTCATTTCATTTCTCTTTTCTTGTTGTTTATAGCTTTATCACTTGTTATTAAAGAATCCCTAATTTTGATGATAGATCTGCTTAGAAAGGTGAAATGCTGTATGAACCTGGACGCAAATTTACTGATGATGATTCAAGTGATTCAATTACTTTCTATAAACTTTAGTCTTAGTAAGTTTCTTTCTCTTTTAATTGAATTAACATTCGAAATCAAAATAATGGTCGGACGCATTAAAATGAGCTACTAAAGCGTGGAATGAATTATTTTTTAAAAGACAACTTTTATGTTCATATATTCTTTTATTTAAATTCTTCAAGGTTTTCCTAAAGCTTTTTGTTTGGTTAATACCAAACAAAAAGTCTTTTATTATTTTAGAAGTAGATGTAAGAAATTTTGTGTTCTGCTTAAATAAATTCTTTTCAGTTGTAATTGTGGTTGGGTTGGTACGTACAATAATATATTTTTATTCGCTAAGTTTGTCAGAATTGTCCACTCTTCTCTTTTGAAATACAGGGTTTCCATAAAGTTCGTGTGCACTTTAAAAAATTTATAACTTTATTTGTATTTGCGATAGAAATAATCTGTAAAAAAATCTGATAAAGTTTAATGTACCTAGTTTTAAGTATAGCTAAAATAACTAATGTGATTTCAGGCATTACTGTAAATCAGTTGGCATTTTTTTTCCGTGAAGTGCAAAATCGTATTACGCTTTTTATTGCTAATGATAGAGGATATGTGGAAACTTAAATAAAATTTCAATAAAATATTAACAAATATAGATTTACTTCTTTCTAATTCTTTTTACAAATTATTTCTATTGCAAATACAAATAAAGTTATAAAGTTTTTAAAGTGCACACGAACTTTATGGACACATCGTATTTGACGAGATTTTTATTTCTCGTTGAATATGGAATAATTAGGACACTGGGGAAGCTTAAAAGTATTTTCAATGTATTTCTGCTGTCCCTCTCTCTTTATATATTTATTGAGGGCTACAAATTCAGAATGATCTTAAACAGAATCCAATAATTATTCCGGATTTTATTTTGGTGTTATGGTGAGAATATAAATTTATGAGATCATTGTTATTATTTGATTTGCAATATACACTTAGTACGGTGTAACATGATATCTAAGAAAGGTAACGTCTCTGGCTCGTTATTCTATCGTATGTTCGAATTTGTTTAGTTTATCTACAAGGTCACATAATGTAGTTTTGGGCGGATATATTAATAGAAGGTCATCAGTATATCGGAAATATGTTGATTGTTAAATTAAATTACTCTGAAAAGGACCAGATCAAAGAAATTCTAAGATGATATACAAACGTATATTTACTTAGAATTTCTTAAACCTGGCCCTTTCCAGAGTCATTTCTTGGCAATACACGTTTACATTTCATGAATCTGACCTTTCTTCTCTTTCGTGTGCATGTTTAGTTACATCGGAGTAAACATCACTTTACTCTGCTAAATTTGTTAAGGACGAAACGTGTCAGATTATTAATTGTTTTTAGTTTGTTATTAATATTACTAACATTCTTCTTGTATATAAAAGTGTATATATAATTTTCTCGCATATATGCAGTTGTGGACAGAATTATTCACCCCACTTTCATGATTACAAAATAACTGTAATACCTCAAATTTTCATGTTAACTTCATGTGACTTTTTCATAAATAATAAAATAATCGTTTTGAAAGAATATGTAGTGATGCTCACAAACTTCTTGTTTTAATATCAAACATTAATAAAAAAAATACCTAAAAAATATTTAACATAGACAAAATTATTGGCCTTCTTGCCAAAATCAATTGTGTAAACTTTATTCTTGATTATTGCCTTTTATCTTTTTTGATAGTTTATTGTAAGATCGCTACACACACTGATAGGTATTTTGCGCCGTTCTTTCATCCAAATTCGAAGAATTTCTTTCTCTTACTCTAGTATGCCCATAAATTTTCAATGAGTTTATGTCTTTATGCGGGGTACGCCAATACCTTAATTTTGCGGTCACCTAATTATTTTGTCACAGTTCTTGCCGTGTGTTTGAAAGTCCAGTGACGCACCAAAGACATTTTGTTTTATATTATTTTTAAGAATAGCCAAATACTTTTAGTATCTGTCTATATTTCTGTTGTGGATTCCGGGAATGGAATCCTGCACAATTAAATAAGCAACGCCAGTAATTGAGATAGAGAAATAAGTTTATTAAACGTAAGAATACAGACTTGAAGTGAAGATTATTAGTCCAGGAATACGGGTTAGTAGAAAGTATATGTACAAGTCTCTGTAAGTGAAGCCGTAATTATCTCTCTCGCTGGACTCTCGTATAACTCTCTGTGAACACCCTGCGTACTGTCTCCGTATCTCTCACCCTTGACTCAACGTATCTCAACCTGCAGGTATTCTCTCTGTCAGTATAAGTATACTTTGGACGAGTCCATCTTGTGTAAAAGGGGTCCGGCCCCACAACAATTTCTGAGATGAGGTATTATATACACTATTTACATACCTGAAGAAGGCCGGAGCGTACAATATGGATAGATATTGTAATAAATATAGCAACAAAGATGACGACGGTAGTCCGAATAAGGTAAATAGTGTCAAATACTTTATCCTTCATACCCTGTACCCTCACTAGTTTTCCTTGTCCTGAAGATGCGAAACATCCCCAGGGCAAAATGCTCCCACCTCAGCGTAATTGTAGGGAGGGGTTTTTTTGTATTGTGAGTCTCATTGACTTCCTTTTCACACAGTTTATATGACCAAATAATTCTAGTTTAGTTTCATCTGACCATAAAACAGAGTTCCGATATTTACTATCGTATTCTAGATGACTTCTGGCACAGGCTAATCTGCATTTTAGGTGTTTAACATGAAGCAATGTAGTTTTCCTTGGGCAACGAGTTCGAAATCCTGCCCGATGAAAACAGCTAGTGACTGGCTTCGTCGATACATTCAACCTTGATATCTTTTCATTATTGACAATGTCCGTTGATTGTGCTATGGGTCCTTACCTATAACTACAGAATGAACTCTTCCTAACACTATGTATACTACGCCTCTCAAGAGAGAGAGGGACGAATCGAGTCGAGCCGATAGTAGTTCACTCCAAACCAGACTGACAGTCATAACTTCCACATCTTGTATTATTATTTCGTTTAATATATCTTCGTTATTTCTACTCTTGTGTTCGTGTTGTTCTAGCTTGGTCCTAACTTGGACCATAACAAATTGTTAGGTGATGTTTTCTGGAGACATCTCGAACAATTTTCCTTTGCATTCGATTAGAAATTAACTATTTTATGCCAGTTCCCAATTTATTCTCAACACAATCAGTCTCGTTTTCCTTTTTTGATAATGCTACTAATTGTCGATCTAGGAATATTTAACGCTTGGAAAGTGATGTATATCCATCATCTTCTGTGTACGTACCAACTATCTTCATTCAGCGTTTCTTGTCAAGTTTAGCCGTCTTCGCTTTGGTTGCAGAACGAATGCGTTATCGCGGTAAGTGACATTCACATATTGGCTTCTTCATTACCTTTTAGAATGTTATACAATCGAATCAATACTATTTCAATTTCAATGGGTGTTTGTATTAAATGTCAATTTAAGAAAAAAAAACACATTATAATTGCCAGAGAGCAATATTATTTCATAATTTCGAGAAGGGGCGCAGATATTTTTGGACTGCACCAAATTTTAGAAAAATCTATAACTATGAATATACTAGATCAAAACTTTAAAAATTTTCAGGAATTATTCAAAACTAAATACGGAATCATCTATTTATGGTAAATTCTGTAAGTACTTGCAAATATTAGCGTTTTCTTAGAAAATATGGAAATATTCAGTGAGGGTGAATAATTCATCCACAACTACACACACACACACACACACACACACACACACACACACTCACACACACACAAAGATATATATATATATATATATATATATATATATATATATATATATATATATATATATATATATATATATATATGCTCGTACAGCATTGGTATAGATGGAATAATTCCGATACCCCCCCCCAAAAAAGTGCTCAATACAAGGTAGAGCTAATAAAAAATATTAAAAATTATAGCATAAGCATGTTATAAGAACATTACAAAAATAGCCATTTTGTTTCCACGTTTCTGGTCTCTTATCAAGTGATGGTGTTGATTGCGAAATAAAGAGTTTTTTTGAAAATTCAAAATCAAATGAAACACCATCAATAAGGGAAACATTGTTACGTAACCTCCGATGACCTATCAGAATACAAATATATGATAATTCAAAAAGCGTACTGTACAATTTTAAAATGTTATTAGTTAAAATCTAGATACGTTCTAACTGTCAAATATAAACATTTTAAAACATTTGTGCAGTATTCATAAATAAATTTGTTAAGGGTTGGTTTCAATTTTTTAATATAGGGGGCTTCATTGAATTTTTAGTTTATGTTTATTATTTTCATGAAAAAGTATAGATATATTTTTTAAAAGATTTCTTTTTAAATTGCGTATGTGGACACGCATACTGTTGTATATATCTATCTATCTATCTATATATGTGTGTGTGTGTGTGTGTGTGTGTGTGTGTGTGTGTGTGTGTGTGTGTATATTATTTTATTATAAGAGACTATAATAAACACATGTTGGAATCACTACACAAAAGCTATCATGTTTCAATACTATGATTGTACTTCTTCAGGCGATGGTAAGTAATTGATGATTAAATGATTTTTAAAGAAGTTTAAAAACAAAGTGTTAATTCTTTTCAGAAAGTTAAAGGCGGGAACATAAGGTCAGAATTAAAATAGACTTGTGGGTATGTCTTGATTAACCAATTAAATGTCAGATCTACGCTAAATAGAAAAGTAAGCTCGTATTTGGCTACAATCCCGATTCATTTGTGTGTTGACCTATTTTCTGCAATCGTCAGTGACTACCAGCTTATGTTCCGGTCTATCATGACAGGAAAAAATAACTCACCCACCTCTACCCTCTTAGCTTACTTTTCTATTTAGCGTAGATCTGACATTTAATTGGTTAATCAAGACATACCAACAAGTCGATTTTTCATTCCGACTTTATTTCCTCATCCTTTGATTTTCGGAAAAGAGGTAACCCTTTATTTTTTAAATATTCCTTAAAAATCATTTAATCAGAAGAAATACAATCGTACTATTGAAACATGAAAGCTTTTGTGTAGCAATTTCAACATGTTTTTATTATAATCTCTTAAAATAAAAACAATAATATATTGCATTACTTTGTATTGAGCACGTTTTAAAAATAAATGCTACGAAGAGTGTAATTTTACTCCGTCAGTTTTTTTCTCTCATTCGGAAACACACACACACACACACGCACACACGTACAAACACACGCACACACGTACAAACACACATATACGCACGCACGCACACACAAACATACATACACACACACACACACACACATATATATATATATATATATATATATATATGGATACGTATACGTATATACATATAATCTAAACCCCCAAAGTTAACAAGCTAATTCCTATAATTATGGTTTGGTAGATAAAGTAATTTTCTCAACTGTGAATTTTCGGTCATAAATAGTAAAATTCACTTTAGAACATATACAGGCATTTTTTTCTCTTTCCTCGTCGTCATCAAACCGATAGTCTCATGAGGTCAAGTATTAGTTTGCTTCTCTAGACGTGTTAACCGCAAAATGCGATAGGTTTGGTATCTTAAGAATCTGTGGCCCACAACTTGTCGATCGTCGACATTATAAGAAACTATTTTGGTTTTCTTTGCCGTTGAATTTGGCTGTTGTTGAGGTGTTTATTATGATATATAAAGAAATTGTCACCTGGAGGCTCCCAGTTATATGGCTGAGTGCAGATGTGAGCGCACTTTCAAATAGACACAGGATAGAGGGAAATTGGATCATGGGCTGGGGGTGTCAGACGTTAATGCATCGGCGTTTCCGTTACATATCTCCATTTATGGGGCTTAAGTGGTGGGTGTTAGAGGTTCTCATTTCCTTTCACTGACTAAAGCAGAGGCTCCAGCCAAACTAAGGGACACAATTTCCAGATCTGATTTTTCAAATAATCTATCTATCTATCTATCTATCTATCTATCTATCTATCTATCTATCTATCTATCTATCTATCTCAGTCTTTTCATATCTATCTATCTATCTATCTATCTATCTATCTATCTATCTATCTATCTATCTATCTATCTATCTATCTATCTATCTCAGTCTTTTCATATCTATCTATCTATCTCAGTCTTTTCACATCTATCTATCTATCTATCTATCTATCTATCTATCTATCTATCACAGTCTTTTCATATCTATCTATCTATCTATCTATCTATCTATCTATCTATCTATCTATCTCAGTCTTTTCATATCTATCTATCTATCTATCTATCTATCTATCTATCTATCTATCTCAGTCTTTTCATATCTATCTATCTATCTATTTAGCTAGCTAGTTAATTGTATTCATATCTATCTATCTATCTATCTATCTATCTATCTATCTATTTAAGTCTTTTCGTATCTATATATCTAGATAGCTAATAGTTATCTATCTATCTATCTATCTATCTATCTATCTATCTATCTCAGTCTTTTCATATCTATCTATCTATCTATCTATCTATCTATTTAGCTAGCTAGCTAATTGCATTCATATCTATCTATCTATCTATCTATCTATCTATGTAAGTCTTTTCGTATCTATATATCTAGCTATCTACTAGTTATCTATCTATCTATCTATCTATCTATCTATCTATCTATCTATCTATCTATCTATCTATCTATCTTTTTAGCTAGCTACCTAGCTAAATATCTATCTATCTATCTATCTATCTATCTATCTATTTAAATTCCATCACATTTTTCGACAAGTATCATTACCGAGACAGCAGCACTCAACGTTTGAAATTTCAGCACATTTTCTTTCTGCAATTTAACATATTGTTTTTAGACAATGAAGGTCAGTATTGCAAATGTTGGAACTGTAAATAGATTTGCAGGCGAAAATAGGATACTCTTTAAGATAAATAGCTATTAACTATTCTGTAAAGATTAAACGTGTTATCCATATATAGATGGATTCAAATTATGTGGATCACTGAAATCCAACTCGTCTAATCCACTACACAAAGAGTATCGAACAGTGGATCGAACAAATGAAAGAAATATTGAAATATCGTGTATCTCACAGGATGACATCGAAGAAGCTTGAAAGCATCGAAGAATAATAAAGTATTTTTCAAGATCTTTGTTATCGAACGTCAGTGGTCGTGTCTATGATTTTTGGTTCGTTAGGAATTGTTTCAAAGTCAAAGCAAGTAGATTAAAAGAATTAGTAACCATATTCACCAATGCCATTTTTCGGTCAATAGAAGACTTCAACAAAGTCGTTAAGAACAGTATGACTGTCTGAGGAGACTTGTCATATAATCCTTAGTAATAAAAATCATTAACCACCTCGTGTGAAGTTACAAATAAATATGCCTTAAAGTTTTGGAATTAATTTTCATATCATTAGTATATGGTAACTCCGATTGGGGATCTAGAAGAAGCAAGTCTTTGCAACAATTCACAACTTTTCTTATTATTAGAACAAACTTTCCAAAGTGTATTAGGACGTAAGTGAAAATAATGGATTCCAGTCGAATCCATTACATTCACTTACGTGCTAATACTCTTGGGAAAGGTAAGAATTCTCCTTTTCTCCTCCTAGATATGGGTAAATAGCAGGATAGACCGGGTTCTATAGCCTTGGATGGCAACTGGTCTACCGCAGAAAGAAATAGCGACCTACTACGTGTAAAAAAAAAAAATCTGCCTCGTCAGTCATGTATCGAAAGATACATGATCGCCTAAGCGTTTATCCCGCATGGCACATAACTGACTGGTATTTCTTTGTTTCCGCGTTTTGTAAAAAGAAGTTCGCTTCACATGAAAATCAAATGAATTCGACTGGAGTTCAAATTTCAGTCGAATTCATTATATTCAATTACGTGCTAATACCCGTGGGAAA
The DNA here is from genome assembly GCA_964036315.1 of Acanthosepion esculentum. Taxonomy (NCBI): domain Eukaryota; kingdom Metazoa; phylum Mollusca; class Cephalopoda; order Sepiida; family Sepiidae; genus Acanthosepion; species Acanthosepion esculentum. The sequence goes on from OZ038497.1 coordinate 43,083,694, forward strand.
AGTATGACTTCTTTTCTACTCCCCCCTTAGCTATGGATAAATAGCAGGATAGACCGGGTTCTACAGCCTTGGGTGGCAACTGGTCTACCACAGAAAGGAATGGCAACCTACTGCGGGGAAAAATCTGCCTCGCCAGTCACGTATCGAAAGATACATGATCGCCTACGCGTGTATCACGCATGGCACATAACTGATTGAGTGAGGATCCATACGTTTCCCAATACTAATACCCTTGGGAAAGGTATGGCTCCTCTTCTTCTACCTCGCAGCTATGGGCAAATAGCAGGACGGGCCGGGTAATATAGCCTTGCATGGCAACTGGTCTACCGCAGAAAGAAATAGCAACCTACTGCGGTAAAAAATCTGCCTCGTCAGTCATGTGTCGAAAGATACATGATTGCCTACGTGTGTATCACGCATGACACGTAACTGACTGACTGAAGCATGCTCAAGTGAAATTGTCTTAAGGCAACATCACGTCGAAACACCGGTTTACCATACGATCACCGATTTAGCAACGTCGAACCTGCTCAGTACCGCTGTGGAATACCAGGTACTGTAAGCTTGGATGTGTGGATAACGGGTAATGGATAATGGTTCGGAATTGTTAATCAAACGGAGAGCCGAGTTCTAATTCTAATTGGGCTTGTATTCACTACGAGCAAAAACCCTTAGGAAATGTATCAATCCAATAGCTATGGGCTAATTAGTACTTGTATCACTAAATCATCATTATCTCAAAAAGAAAAAAAATCATAAAATCTAAAAATATTTTGTGGCTTTAAATAACCTGCAAAAGGGTTGATAAGCCGTAAAAAATGAATCAATCAATCAAGGGAAACTTAAAACAATTTATGCCCTTGAGTTAATTAAAGGATTTGGTTCGAAATTCCAGAAACGTTGCCGAGTTTGAAGACTGCCACATGAAGAATGTCGGAGAGTAAAACGGTCGAAACATTGTGAATATAACAAACAAGATGAGAAATCTCTTCTGAATAATAATAGGGATGCTGCAGAACTGAACATTCCTCATTAAAAACATTTTGACAAAAATCCAGCAGGATTCGCGGCATTCTTGGTTATTTTAATAATGCTTTGGCCGGAACGCTTTCGATCAAACTAATAGTTTTTTTTTTCAAGTTCCTTAAAATCAATTCAGGTGTTACATGAATGCTGAGTACAATCATTATCTTTGTGTTTGGCATTTTGTAAAATATTCAGTCAACTTCTCGATATGTGACCAATCTCGGCTGATTGGTCACATATCGTTATCGTCCGCTGATTGATCACATATCGTCATCGTCAACTGATTGGTCACATATCGTTTTCGTTCGCTGACTGGTCACATATCGTCATCGTCCGCTGATTGGTCACATATCGTCATCGTCCGCTGATTGGTCACATATCGTCATCGTCAGTTGATTGGTCACATATCGCTATCGTTTGCTGATTGGTCACATATCGCTATCGTCCGCTGATTGATCACATATCGTCATCGTCCGCTGATTGGTCACATAACGTTATCGTCATTTTTTATTTCATTTTCGCCCTTCTCCGTTTTCTTGTCATCGTAGTTATTCAACTTTCTGTTCTTTGTTAATTTAAGATTTTAATGAATATTCACGGCAATGGTATTGAAAGATTCCATCAACTAAAACTTCGTCAAATCCCGCGGAACACGTCGCAGGACCGGATGTTCTCATTTGCGCAAAGATAGTGAGCCTAGAAGCCATCATGACTCACAACCGACTTCGATGAGCCGGACACCTTGTCCGAATGCCAGAGATCCGCCTACCCAAACAAATCCTCTTCTCAAATATCGCATCTGGCAAGAGACCATGTGAAGCTCCGCGTCGTCGATTCAAGGATCAGTTCAAAACCTCCTTGCTGAGGACGGTAATCGATCCGGTCAGTTGGGAGAGGGTAGCTGCAAAAAGAACTAATTGGAGAAGAGCAGTCCTCGAAAAAAGCGATATCCTTCGAAAATATCAGAAGTCAAATAGAAGAGAGAAAAAGAAACCAAAGAAAAGCCAGAGTTCTCCACCTCCGCAACCCTCCTGAACGTGGTGGCTACGGACGTCTCTTCAGATCCAACATAGGACTCGTTTCACACACAAGTAAATACCGATGAGCAACCTAATACTTGGCAACGTATTTCGCCAACGACGACGAGTATCGAATGACTTCCACTCAAGACGAAATGAGAGTAAATCTTTATATGCTAAAACCCTCCTTCAAATTTTCACTGCAATAGTTTCACATACTTACAAAATTCTCCATTTTCCTTGAGTGTCATAGTGAAGGGTCCAATCTTTACATTATCGACCACACATTTAATTCACTCGAAATTTATCCAGCTTTTGGCGCTATTTTCGTTCCACTGCTCGAAAGACGATATCGACAATCCGACAGATTTTTAATTTTATTTGAAATCGTCGTTGTTATCATAAATAAACATACATCATCTTGGAATAAATTGTATAAAAACGAAAAGAAAGCGAAGGAAGTATCGAGGCATTTCTGGCAATCTTAACTTGTTTAATCTCTGCTCATAAACAGTAGAACATTAGAAGTAAACATGAACTGACATTGTTATAAATAAGTATTTACTTACATACAAGCTAATATATATATATATATATATATATATATATATATATATATATATATATATATATTGTATATATATGTATATATATGTATATATATACATATATATATATGTATATATATATATATATATTTATATATGTATATATATATATATATATATATATATATTGTGTAATTAGGCAGCAATCCTTCATTTATGCATGTTTCATTAAAAATGACAGACAAGGTAGTAGGATTAATCATTTTATAGAATTTTTCTTGTGTTTGAACAAGTGTTTTCTTTTCAGGACACAGAGTGTGTAGAAACTGTCTAAATGTTCTATAATTCCGAGCGCTTTCGGCTATACTTTTAGCCATTATCAAGGATGATTTTATTTTTTCAGCTTAATTGAGTGTGTACGTTTTCAGTGTTATCTGACCCCAGCTCTATTAGAATCCATTTAAACACGCACCCAAACCTAACAGACTCCATCCGAAACATACTAGTAGATAATACAAACATAATAGCCCCATCCACCTGTAAAAAAAAAGATTAAAAATAATGGAAGGCTTAATAATAAAAAAGGGAAAAAGCCAACACTTAATAATAATAACTACGAACATGGCCAAAATGTGCTGACCGTGTTCGGAAAATAAAAGGTCTCTATAACACTAAAAATATGCACACAACGCACATATATATGATAAAAATATAGGTTTAAGGTATGCTATATTTATGAGATAAAGGGTTCAATATCAATGATGGAATATATGGAAATAAAAAAGAGGATATAGCAGTCAACGTCCAGTGGCAATAGTCTGTTTCATGCGTAGACGCAGCCGCCAGCATGAAATAGACTGTCTCCGTTTAGTGTTGATCTCAGTGTCCACTTTTATATTTATTTATATACATTTGTAGATATGTGTGAGCATGTGCGTATTCATGCATTTATGGCAACCTGGCACTTCGTCCTACCAACTATAACCGTGTTGTTTGCAACAAAGACTGCAGATCATCATCTGGACCGAGGCGGCAATGGGTAGTATACAAGAGAGTTGCAGGGCACGAAGATCCAATCAACCCAATCAAGCATAGAGAGCTTATCTGTCATATATGCATGACGCCTATGAAATCGAATGCTAGTCTCAAGAGTCATCTTAGGTGCCACTGACGCCGAAAGGAGGCGGAAGCCATTACAAATGATGCGTAGGATGAGGAGGCGGCTCTCATCTGAGTAAGATGCGACAATCACAAGCTATCTCACTATCGAGCTAGCTAGCTAGTTGTCCACACATACAGACACACACACACACACACACACACACGCGCATATATATATATATATATATATATATATATATATATATATATATATATATATATATGTATATATATATATATTTCTAAAGAAATGTTAGATTTTTATTTGCCAGTCCGACAGGTTTTGGTATTTATACGTTATTTTTAGTGGCCAAACATAAATGAGTAGACGTTGCGTCTATTTATTAAACAGTATACATTTTACTCTGCCTAAAAATAATTCTAACATATTCAGGCCGGTAAACGATAATAAATAAATATACTGTTTAATAAGTAAACGGAACGTCTACTCAAATATGGGTATACACTAAAATAACGTTTAAATAAAAATAATATATATATATACACACAGCTACACACACACACACACACACACAATATATATATATATATATATATATATATATATATATATATATATATATATATATATATATATATGCGTGTGTGTGTCTGTGTGTCTGTGAATTTAAATTAATAAGATCCAAACAATTTACTTCATACAGATGATCATTTCGTCCATGGGAAAGGATTTCTCCCTGGAATCAAATCAATTACATTTACCAATTATCAAATCAAGTACATTTACTAAAGGATTTTAGTCAATGTATTTGCATTGATAAGTCCAGGGAAAAACTACTTTTCCATGGACGAAATGATCATCTGCATGGGGTAAATCGTTTGGATCTCATTAATTGTAATTCACTTATACGCTCTACAATAAAAATTATATTGAGCTCTCTTTTGTGGGCCAGTTTTAATATTTTATATTAATAAGATTTACTTGGGTTTCTTACCCATGTATCCTTTTACTTATATATATATATATATATATATATATATATATATATATATATATATATATATATATATATATATATATGTGTAACGTAAATCATTCAAACGAAAAACAAATACTGAAGCTAATTATATGGCGAGAATCACTCTATAATTAGCTTCAGTATTTGTTTTTCGTTTGAATGATTTACGTTACATAAATTGAATACGCACTACAAAATCGATATATATATATATATATATATATATATATATATATATATATATATATATATATATATATATATATATATCTAAACAAACACTGTTTAGTGTTCATTTTCGTCTGAATCGAGGCACCTTTCAGCCAACACTTATTCAGAGACCAATGTTGGCAGAATTATTGTATCAAAATTGGTATGAATAGATAAGCGATATGGAGGAAGATTTGGATTACGTAAATTCAAAAAGCTGTAAATACTCCAACGTGAATGTAAAATATGAAAATATATTAATACTCGCGATCCTCAAAAATAGAGAATGAAGAATAGAAAATGAGTTGCTAGAAAATTTGGAAGAGCATAGCTCATTCTCCAATAGGTGTTGTCCAATAGCAGATCGATGCGCACATTACGAAACAAGAGTGCGAGTATGATGATTCAATTTAATAAATGCAGGTACGTTTTGACCCAACCGAATTTCCTACACGTTCGTCCGATATATTCACATTTTGAATAAGGCTCGTTCCAAAGACCATTTGCAAATGTTGGAAGCTGTATGTATTAGTCACTTCATTTATTTGGAGGATCGTGAGTATAAATTTCTTTCATATTTTACACTCACGTTAGAGTATTTACAACCACTTGAATTTACGTACATGTTAATCGTGATTTCACATGATTTAGATATAATCCAAATCTTGCTTCCGTATTATTCATCTATTCATACCAATTTCGATAATTTTGCCCACGTTGGTCCCTGAAGAAATGTTGACCGAAAGGTGCCTTGGTTCCAAACAGAATTAAAAGAAATTGAACACTAAACAAAGCTGGTTTAAAGCAATTTATGCATTCCGTGACATTAAGTGTGTGTGTGTGTATGTGTGTGTATGTGTGTGTGTGTGTGTGTGTGTGTGGTCTGATGATCGCTTGAGGTGTAAAAATTTTAGGCTTCATGCTTATTTATGCTATGACCTCGATATTGACCCCTTTTACACCCTTATATACATATACACACCAGTCAAAATTATCCACTGTTACGTTACGCTCGTACACACACACACACACACACACATATATATATATATATATATGTATGTGTGTGTGTATGTGTGTGTGTGTGTGTAAAAATTTTAGGTTTCATGCTTATTTATGCTATGACCTCGATATTGACCCCGTTTACACCCTTATATACATATATACACCAGTCAAAATTATCCACTGTTACGCTCGTACACACACACACATATATATATATATATTTATATATATATATATATATATATATATATATATATATATATGTGTGTGTGTGTGTGTGTGTTTATATATATATATATGTATATATATATATATGTATGTGAGTGTGTGTGTGTTTTTATTTGAAATGCACGCGAGAATAATATTATTTGCATTCGGATTATTGTTCTCATCTTCATTGTTATTGTCAGCCTTTTTTTTTTGCTCACCGAAAACTTTACAAGAAATATCGATCTAAACACTTTATTTAATTTACGGAGTAGATTGTTCTCGCTACGCTGTCCATGTCTAGTGAGATCCCATCTTGTTCTTATTAGTACTGCTCAGTTAATGCTAGTCTTGTCTATATCTAGTCTAAGTCAGTACTAGCCCGTGCAGGGATTGAACCCACAATTACTATGTCAATAAATTCAGGAAACAACGTTTTAATCCACTCGGCTTTCGTATGTAACCGTCAGCTGCCTTCTGTATATACGAAGCAACAATGCAGTCTTAACCATTCTTATCTAAAGCTTGATAGACTCTTTCAACAATAATCTTTAACACATCAGCCGTTGACCTAGAGAAGTGAAAGCGATATTGCTTATCTGAAAGAAGTCACTCCAAGGTGTGATGTATGTGGAAGATGCTAAAGTCACAAACTTGGAGTCTTAAACCTAATCTGACTGCTACACCTTTTTTACGCATGTTTTGTTTTACTGCTCATGCTGCCGTTGAGCCTTGTTGTTATTTGTCGTTCTACATTTATTAATGGCCCCATATCTTATTTATTTGCATGCTAGTTAATACTGAGGAAGCTCTCATTTCAGAGTTATTGTCCAGACTTTACCCTGCATACATGATCAGCCATCGATGATTTCATTGTCTCACCCATAAGTATGCCTTACCTTTAGAGGGCTGCTTGGTAATGTTCTCTGTTTTTATCTTGACTCAGCGGAGATGTCACCGTAACGTTGAACTTCTTCCGAATATTGTTCTAATGTATGGATCATCTGGATTCTTTCTGAGAAGTTAAGACAGGTCACAGTAGTTTTCTGATCGCCCTCCTCCGTTTCTGTCTGCGAAAGAGGGCAGGTAGTTGTTATTCTGAAGGGTAAGTTTTGATACACGGTGTTGTAAGCATTGGACCGATCCTTTTCTATTACTCTGTATGGATGGTGGGAATTGTAGTTAACGTGCTGCCCGGGGAAGGCTGGCTTGCGATGTACTGATATCTTGATCCCGTTCCTCGTGCATCCAGAAAGACTAGCAGATTATTGCGTTTCCTCTTTCAGTGTGAACTAGATCAAAGGTCTTCCTGAGTTCACATTGTCCAACAGCAACTGTAAATCTTCCTGTAGAGAGCTGACTATGATTATGTCATTTACGCGTCTCAGTCATATACTGTTGGCTTTGATATTGCTGTTCTTAAAGCCGTTTCCTTGAAGTTTCCCTGTTGGCAACGGCAAACACATAGCAAAGTTCTCATAGCAACGTATATGTCAGACGCTCGTTGGAAGAATGTAATGTGGATCATGTAAACTTAGTAAGACCTTTGATCGAGTTCACAATCGCTCACTGTTTGGTCAGTAATCTATTTCTCATTATCAAATTCGCTGAACTTTTGGGTAGCATATATTATGCATAGTCGCCTTTGCAATTCAACCTTAATTTACAAATTCTGTTTTCCATGCTAATAAACGTAATCTATAATATTACACGAACTTATATCTGAATTTCTTGTACAAAAAGGTATTTATTTGTATTATTTACATTCGGGGAAATATATTCATCTGTGTTGCTATTATTACAACGTTTCGGTCGTTGTACCTCCGGTCTTCTTCACGCGTTTGACGATGCGCGTAACCGTCTGGGAATATCGAACCTTAATATCTTTATTTAATCTACGGATGACGAGTTTTCTCGCTCCGCCAACTCGTCTTGTTCTTATTTAATCCTGTTCAGTTATTACATTAATTGATTCTATTGTCTCTATTAACCAACCAAGGGATTGAACTCAGAATTGCTATATCACCGAATTTACGAACCAGCATTATGCGATTGTCCCGTGGTATAACTTTGGGATAGAATATATTATTCATAGTCGCATTTGCAATTCAACCGTAATTTACAAATTCTGTTTTCCATGCTAATAAACGTAATCTATAATATTACACGAATTTATATCTGAATTTCTTGTACAAAAAGGTATTTATTTGTATTATTTACATTCGGAGAAATATATTCATCTGCGTTGCTATTATTACAACGTTTCGGTCGTGGTACCTCCGGTCTTCTTCACGCGTTTGACGATGCGCGTAACCGTCTGGGAATATCGAACCTTAATATCTTTATTTAATCTACGGAGGACGATTTTTTGCGCTGTGCCAACCCGTTTTGTTCTTATTTAACACTGTTCAGTTACTGCATTCATTGATTCTATTGTCTCTATTAGCCAACCAAGGGATTAAATTCACAGATGCTATATCACCGAATTTACGAACCAGCGTTATGCGATTGTCCCATGGTATAATCATGGACCCAGAACTTGGCGCGTATACCTAATGTTCGTCTCCCAAGACCTTTACTGACACTGCTCATGCTACCTTCACGTGCGATTGCATTCAACGCAATTTCCCTTTTCTGACAGATGCTGCTCTTAAAGATGTGCTGTCATTTCTCTTTATCTAATAATAATCATTTCACATCAGGGAAGGCAATAAAGCCACTAAGACGTAAGGTTAGTACTAGAGAATATGAGAAAATATACTGTTAAGACGAGAGGACAACAAAAGAAATAAAATTAAGAAGACAAGATAACGATGGACATTGGATTTAAATTTCTGAAGGTCAAATTTGAATGGGAAGCAAGAAGCCGCAAGAGAGTTTCACAAGCGAGAAATATAGCAGAAGAAACGGTTAGCATAGGACTTACGGTTACATCTATCTGTAAAATGATGAGACCTTGCTGCCAATCTAGTACTGCGCTTAAATTCATCAAGTCTAGGTACCGAAGAGGAAAGTTCAACAGAACAATTACTATGAAAGTATTTATAGAAAATGCACAGGCAAGCTACGTTGCGGCGGTGGGAAAATGATTGAAACCGAGACGCTAGATCAGGGCCAATAATATTGCATATTCTTCTTTGGATTTTATCTAGAATCTCTAAATATCTAACAGCAAAACCAGACCAGATGTGGCAGTAATATTCTAAGCAAGGACGAATGGTAGATTTTAAATATGTAACACAGATTCTGGTGGGAAAAAAAATCTAGCACAACACAGTAACCGGATATTCTTAGCTGCAGACTTAGCAATTGATTCAATATACTCTTTCCACTTCATCTCAGCGGAAAGCGTTAGTTCGAGAAGGGGCAATGAGTCAAACCTATGGAGGTTAGCATCAGCCATGCTGATACAAAGTAAAAAAATTCTCCGATTATTAAAAGAGATTGTTTTTGGAGGCGTTAAAATTAACCATCCATTCCTTGCCCCATTTAACAACAGATTGTAGGTCATTTTTTGGAGCAGCTGCCAAGTTGACTTTATCGAACCGATCAGACTTACTAATATGACAGCAGTAAATGGTTATGTCCTCAGCATAGATACCGTGCTGCGAACTGGTGGCATCAGGAAGGTAATTTATGAAAATTAGGAAAAACGTAGGTCTAATGATAGAGCCCTGGTGAGCACATGTATTAATGCAAGAAGATCTAGAAGATTGGCCATTCAAGACATCTATCATTTCTCGATTTGATAAGAAAAACTGAGTTAGTTCAAAAATTCGCCTGGAAGTACCATAACCTATCAACTTGTGGAGAAGACCATTATGCCAAATCCTATCAGCTGCCTTCAGGATATTCAAAGTAATAGTGTGATCTTCACCATTCTTGACTAATGCTTGATAGACTCTTTCAATAATAATTGTTAACACATCAGCAGCTGACTTAGAGAAGTGAAAGCCATATTTCTTATCTGAAAGAAGTCACTGCAAGGTGTGATGTTTAACCAAAAACAAGAGTTATTTAAAGCCTCTAGTCAGTTATGCGATCATGTATCTTTCAATACATGACTGACGAGGTAGATTTTTTGCCCTCAGTAGGTTGGCATTTCTTTCCGTGGTAGACCAGTTGCCATCCAACTCTATAGAACCCGGTCTGTTCTGCTATTTACCCATAGCTGGGAGGGGAGGAAGAGGATTCATACCATCCCGAAAGGTATTAGCACGTACGTGAATGTAATGTATTCAACTGGAATTCGAACTCTGCTCACCGAATTCCAATTAGTAGTACGATAGCGAGAAGGATCGGACTGTTAAAGTCAGTAACTACAGAAGAAGATTTTCAACAAGCAGGAAAGCAAGAAGCAGAGAGGCATTTATTGTAGAGTTTACAGAGAACGGGAAACAATTCAGGAGCACCTTTCTTAAGGACCATTGCAGGGATACCATTCGTTTCACATGCTTTGTGAGGATCCATTTGAGAGATAATAGAAAAAAACCACGGACGGGATTATATGCATATGACTTAAAAAAGACACAGTAGAAAGTTAGGCAAAGGTGCTCCGGATAAGTCAAGAGTAGAATTTGAGGAGAATTTGCGAGCAAAAACATTCTGCTTTTTCAGTAGATGTTAACACCTAAAATTGAGTGAAGAGAGGAGGAATAAAAGACTTACTGTCATTTAACGGAGACGCCAGTAGTCACGTGAAAAAAAACTTGTCAGAGGCTATGCGGTGCCTCAATCTATCAGCAAATAAAGACTTAGCTTCTTTTAGGAGACGTTTAATCATTTTTCGAACAGAATAGTCGTCTGTTGTAATCGGAATTATCAGCTAATACATTCGGTAAAGTGATACTTGTGGGCAATATCGGCTAAACAGGCCGGTGTGAATCAACAAGATTGTAGTTTCACTTGGTATTTGCGAGAAGCTATAATATATATATATATATATATATATATATATATATATATATATATATATATATATATATATATTATAAATTAATTGATTTAAAATATGGGTTTTTCGCTACACAGTGATAACCATGTTTCAGAAATGGAAGCTAAAGCTTTCGAATTTAATTTTGTTATTAAACCTAAGACATTAGTTCCATTATTCGCTTGACGAGGAAATGGAACTAATGTCTTAGGTTTAATAACAAAATTAAATTCGAAAGCTTTAGCTTCCATTTCTGAAACATGGTTATCACGGTGTAGCGAAAAACTCATATTTTAAGTCAATTAATTTATAATATTAATGCTCTGTAAATTTACATTGAGCACTATTGTGTAAAAATAAAAATATCTATAACAACACCGGATTTTATATCTTACTGTTCTTTCTTTATACATATATATATATATATATATATATATATATATATATATATATATATATATATATATATATATATATATATATATATATATATATATATATGTGTGTGTGTGTTGTGGGACAGACCCCTTTTACACAAGATAGACTCGTTGCTTCATCTGGACAAGGGAAACTAGTGAGGGTACAGGGTATCAAGGATAAAGTATTTGACACTATTTACCTTATTCGGACTATCGTCGTCATCTTTGTTGCCATATTTATTACAATATCTATCCATATTGTACGCTCCGGCCTTCTTCAGGTATGTAAATAGTGTATATAATACCTCATCTTAGAAATTGTTGTGGGGCAGACCCCTTTTACACAAGATGGACTCGTCCAAAGTACACTTATACTGACAGAGAATACCTGCAGGTTGAGATACGTTGAGTCAAGGGTGAGAGATACGGAGACAGCACACAGGGTGTTCACAGAGAGTTATACGAGAGTCCAAGGAGGGAGATAATTACGGCTTCACTTACAGAGACCTGTATATATACTTTCTACTAACCCGCATCCCTGGACTACTAATCTTAACTTGATGTCTGTATTCTTACGTTTAATACACGTATTTTTCTATCTCAATTACTGGCGTTGTTTATTTATTTGTGCAGGATTCCATTCCCGGAATCCACACCAATATATATATATATATATATATATATATATATATATATATATATAAATTTCTCGAATATTCAGGCCGGTAAATGTAATTGATACTGTTTATTTAAAACAAAAACACCATTTACTTTAATAAACTGTATCTTTAAAAATAACGTATAATATATTAAATAATTGTAGGACTTAATCCATTTCATATGTTGTCATTGTTTACGTTAAGATACGTTTCGTGATCAGAAATGATCGATCGGGAAAAATCATCGAAGATTGTGTATTTATATACTGTAATTCGGACTTTGCTAACCAGACGCTTCACTGTAGCTGAATGGTACAGCACCTCAGGCTAAATGACGGCTTCTGTAAAAGGAATGCAGGTTGGATTCCTGTTGGTGAACGCATATTTTCTATGAAACTTCTCGAAAATTCAGACCGGTAAATGAAATTGATAGTGTTTAATTAAAAACAGAACATTTATTTAAATAAATTGTCTCTATAAGAATAACGTTCAAACAGAAAAATATATTAAATAATTGTCGAACTTAATCCATTTCAGTCAGAATATATATATATATATATATATATATATATATATATATATATATATATATATATATATATATATATATATATATATATGTATGTATAATTAAATAATTAAGAAAGAGACAACCTTAAGGTTCTATGACTATAATTTATTTCTCCAGAAAAATTATTTTTCTTGGTTCATCAGGTCACTTCTCTAGCTACAATGGAATTTGGTTCCTTTTGTTTTTAATACAAGTTTTTGAGGGATAGTGTGAGATTGATATAAAATGACAGAGGTGGTGAGAGGGGAATTATAGAATGGTCTATCTTGGAAATGTAAAGAAGGGATAAGTTGTTTTTAAACTATCTTAAACAATTTACGTAAGTTCAGGTGTACTCAGTTAAGAGGCCAAGGCAATTTGACCTCTTAAATAATATATAGACAGCAAGAGAAAAGAAGAAAAAAAGAAGACAAATTGTAAAGCAGGGGAGGGAGGAAAAGAGGAAGAAGAAAGAAGAAAGAAAAAGATAAACAGGGGAGGGTGAGGTAGAAAGAAGTGGGAGTTATCATATGTAGGCATATCACGGTGACACTTGAAAAACACACCAATGTAATTTATAGTTAATACGTAAAGTATTAAAGATTACCAGCAAAGTAGGAATAAAATAAAATAAGATATATTAATCATATTATTAATCCTGATTAATACAAGTGTAATTAATATAGGAGAAGGTATTAAAGAATATTACAATAAATTTTAAAAAGAAGAGTATAAAAATTAGTTATATTATAAATAACAACTATGTTAAAAGCTAAAAATATGTTTAAATTTGAACTTTAAAATTTAAAAATTAAAATTTATAGCTGTCTATATTTCTGAGATGAGGTATTATGAACACTATTTGCATTATTCGCACTATTGTCTTCATTTTTATCGCCATATTTATTACAACGTTTCGGCCGTTCATTATCTGTCTATATTTCTGAGATGAGGTATTATGTACACTATTTACATTATTCGGACTATTGTCGTCATCTTTGTCGCCATATTTATTACAACGCTTCGGCCGATCATTATCTGTCTATATTTCTGAGATGAGGTATTATGTACACTATTTATATTATTCGGACTATTGTCGTCATCTTTGTCGCCATATTTATTACAACGTTTCGGCCGTCCATTATCTGTCTATATTTCTGAGATGAGGTATTATGTACACTATTTGCATTATTCGGACTATTGTCGTCATCTTTGTCGCCATATTTATTACAACGTTTCGGCCGTTCATTATCTGTCTATATTTCTGAGATGAGGTATTATGTACACTATTTACATTATTCGGACTATTGTCTTCATTTTTGTCGCCATATTTAATACAACGTTTCGGCCGTTCATTATCTGTCTATATTTCTGAGATGAGGTATTATGTACACCATTTGCATTATTCGCACTATTGTCCTCCTCTTTGTCGCCATATTTATTACAACGTTTCGGCTGTTATACGCTCCGGCCTTTTTCAGGTGGTTGGAATCTCGATGCTATGGTAACAGCAAAAAATGCAATACGAGCACTGGTTAAATATGGTTGCTTAAAACATTAGGTTTATAATACCCAGAAGTTCATGCACAGATGTCCTCAAGGACACATGGCATAGTGGATAAAGGCGTTAGTTAGATCCAGTGACAGGACACAAAGACTGTGAATTCAATTCCTAGTTAAGGCAGTGGAGAACTTGGAGAGGGGAATTAACAGAAGATAACTGACATCCATTAGACATGGGCCGTGGAACTAGAACAGTCTACCCCAGTGGGCGAAATAAAGGGTTCCCTTGAAGAAGGCCGGAGCGTACAACAGCCGAAAAGTTGTAATAAATATGGCGACTTTTGTAGTGTCTATCCACTCTTGTTTATCGACTACTTAATCTTTCTCTGATCTTTTCCCAATGTTTGCACGTATTTTGAATAGACAACAACTAAGAAATAAATATTCAGCCGACATCTTCTACAAATGAGCAGCGAAAGCTGCAAATAGCTATTCTCTTTCTACCTTCATTCTCTTCAGCATCATTTCAAAACGCTTTTTTTTATTTTTAACATTCCAAAAATATTCGTTTGCTGGTTACCATCTTTATCAGACTTGCTCATCTGTGCAAACTTATCTCGCAACAGAAGAGTTCCAAAAAAGCGAGCGGACATAAAGCAGACAATTCAACAGAGACAAAAGGTTTTTCCCGCCGACACTGCATTCATACGAAGTCAATGTTTTGTATTTGCTTCGTTTAACGATAACACGATTGAGCCGCTGATTTTTAAAATAACTTCAAACCATATTTCGAATAGACAAAGAGATGCTTATTCATAAGCATAAATAAAAATTGTAAAAAAGAAATCTCTCACTTTTTAGTTTCTTATTTTAGCTTTTGATTCTTTGTAATATAATTTATGTCGTTTTTGGTGTTTTGCATTGGTTTATAAAATTGTAGATGCCAGTTTGAGATGATGTCGTCATGGCTACTGGTCAGTGTTTTGTATTGTTATCTAATATTCTCCTGGAGTCTTTGTGTTTTTGATTATGTCTTTGCTTCATAGTTTATATCATGAACATTTTAAACTTGTCCGAGCAGAATAATAAGCGTACTGTCTTGTTTTAGTGCGAAATTATTTATCATAATGACGCCATTTTTGGGAGACAATCGATTTGTTTTTCAAAACAAGACCACAAAATCCTCAATTTACTTTACGGTTTACTCTTATTATTTTGTATCAAGATTCAACAGTTTACTTTAGATAGACTTACTAGAATTTTTAATTTCTACTACCACATGTATTTTCATGCTACGGATGATCCGGTAGGGTAACGGGTATCGGCGCAGAATGTTGAATCGGTGAGCTGCGCTCGAATTTCGGCTATGTCTGCCGCATTCGACTCCAAGAAAATAAGCTGTTACTGCAAGTGTGTCGAGTTCGCGATAAAAACATATTATTAATTCCTTTTCTTTGTGTTGTATACACTTTTCCTTCCGTATCCTAATCAGATATCTAAGGTCAAAATGGGCATTTTCCACTTATCATTTTTTGCAAAAAAAAAAAAAAAAAAAAACAAAACAAAAAAACAAAACAAAAAAACAAAACAAACAAACAAAGAGTCTGTCTATATTTCTGAGATGAGGTATTATGTACAGTATTTACATTATTCGGACTATTGTCCTCATCTTTGTCGCCATTTTTGTCACAACGTTTCGGCCGTTGTACGCTCCGGCGTTCTTCAGGTGGTTGGAATTTCGAACCGAAACTCAAGGACAGATGGCAGAGTGGATAAAGGCGTTGGTTAGATCCAGTGACAGACCCAATGAGTGTGAGTTCAATACCCGGTTCAGGCAGTGGAGAACTTTCAGAGGGAGAATTAGCAGGAGATAACTGATAACTGACATCCATCAAACATGGCTCGTGGAACTAGAAGTCTACCCCAGTGATCGAAATAAAGGGTTCGAAACGAAATTCCAACCACCTGAAGAAGGCCGGAGCGTACAACGGCCGAAACGTTGTGACAAAAATAGCGACAAAGATGAGGACAATAGTCCGACTAATGTAAACAAACTAAGATCACACACATAGTACAGTGATAACGCTCTTAGTAATATGTGAACCGTACTTATGGGTACAATATTTTGTATTTCTTTAAGACATGGGCTACCAGGAATCCCTTCAATTAGTCTATCGGAACATTTTTCCAATCAATTCGAGGGTTCTAACTGAAAACTAGAATTACTTATGCCATCATATGCCACATTGTCGAGATTTCCACTTCAAGATTTTTGTATTTTGATTGTTTTTTGAAGATCTTCAAAGATATATTACAATCTGCAGTGAGGGCCAATAAGAAAGCACATTCTGTTTTTGTGGTCTTTGATGGATGTGCGATTAGCTTTGATTGTTCTGTCTGTGTATAGTAAAGTCCCATAAAACTGTTACAGCTCCTATCATTGTAACGTTTTGTTATCAGTACATTTAATTTCAGTTTCTGTTTCGATACTTCTCTGATTGGTGGAATTTCATTTACTATTTTAATTTTATATTTCCGTTTGGTCTTCCTGCTTTTCCGATATAACATAAGATCATTTTAACGTTGGCTGCCTATGCGTATCTCCGCGGACCGAGACCAATAATTTCCCGGTTCCCGCTTCCACAATTGCGCTGGCGTCTATATTCCATCAACCCCATTCTTTGGGCTAATGAAGGAGTTCTGCTGCAGGAATCCCTGGTGCCAAGAACCCCTCAAAGCTTTACCGTGTGCTGCACGAAAACTGAAACATGGCAGAGAGAGATAATGAGTTGCCACTACACACTATGCTCAGGTTACAAGTTATTTACGCATGATTTAGGCACGATGTTACACGTGACATTTTTATCTTGGGGTGCACTCTGCGTACACGTGATTCAAAGATAAATATTGCCCGATCGAGCAACAACTGTCACGCTGCTGTTGGTATTTCACAGACGGTTCCTGTTTCGGGCAATGAGGGAGGTTCTAGCCTAGGATTGGTATTTCAGGAGCCAGGCATCTTTCAAAGTTTTACAATGTTCTTTCCGAAGTCGGAAACACGAGAGAAAGGTAAAGAGTTGCCACCGTACACAAAGGCGACTGCCTCGTCAAGTGTGTTCTGAAATACACGTCCAAGTCGTGAATATTCAACAGTCAATGGTATTATAAATCTCGCTCTCACGCAGGCGCAGATTCCCCATCGCCAATGACTCTTTATGTGCAAAGTACACAAGGCATCATACTCATTTATCTTGAGGTAATTCGTCAAATTAGACTAGGGTGTTTTCCAGTCTAGAAGTACATAGAGAACGGAAAGGGAAATTATTTTCGCAAGAAGGTATAACAATTCACAGATAAGCAGAAGAAGCGGAATCTGTGGAGAGCCATGATTGCTTATGTCCAAATGAATATAGCATTAAAAGGAAAATGCGTATTTTCATAACAGAAACATCTGATGGTTTTTGTTGGAGATTGAATGACAGAAATCTTCCCCAAATTTCCAGAAAGATTCCCAGGCACTGACAGATTCCCATGAGCGATATTGACTGTCTAAATATTTCCTCGAGTTTTAAACAGGTCTAATTGCATTTGCAAGATACAAAGTGCAACCATTATTCTTCTGGAGGCAACGATAAACTTTCTCATCTCCGGCTTTCTTCCTGTATTTTAAAAATATTTCTGTTTCTCTCTTCAACTGGAAAATATATTTCCGCGTCAGGAATACGGATGTGGTTGGTGCTAGTTTTTGCATCTGGTTGTCTTACTTGGATTCGCTGATCGATCTGGATTTCAAAGCTTATGTTTTTAATTTCCTAATCCAACTTTTGGTTTGTGCCGATAAACAAGCTCGTATAGTTTGTTCACTTACAAATACATGGGTGTCTTTAATCAATCTTGTCTGGCTTAACTTTACCTTTTAAATAAATTAATGCAAAAAAAAATTTACCTATATTTTATTTCTTTAAGAAAAAATTTTTCTTCTTGTGACTGTCAACAGTGATTAAGTAACAGCAACGGCTCCCCAATACGCCAGTCATCTTTTCAGTGTTATCGATTTTTTAACCCATTACCTGCCATGAGCCCCATTTGGGGATCTGTTAAAATTAAACTCACTACATGTTATTCCTTGTATTTACATTGAATTGCTTACATACATTGCAATTACGGAGGTATACTTTACAACACTTAGCCTTTAAAGTTTTTTATTATTAGTCGTAAGAAGACACTTTCTGTCGTAATTTTACATTTCACGAGTAGAAAAATAATGACTATTTTGAAAAGTATTTTTTTAATTATTTCTAATCAATATTATTTTTGATGTTATATACATATATATATTTGATGTTCTAGTTTCTATAAAAATAACAATGGTTACTACTGGAATTAAACATAATGAATACATAAACTCCTAAGACACCTGTCTGGGTTAAAAATGCGCATTAAAAAAAATTGGCAGTTAATGGTTTAATGATTCTGTTGACTTGTGCTTAAGAAAAGGTAATATCTATTGGCATGACAATTCGTAATTGCTCCATTCGCTCTAATAAGTTAGGACACAAAAGAGTACGGGTTTTCTTTTCTCTAACAATGTGTTCTTTTTATGGGATGTGGTGGGGGTGATACACTTTTGAGATCAGCGAGAGGTCAGATGTAACGGCATAAGGGGTTATCTGAATCTTTGGTTTCTTTATGGTAAAATATCGATCAACTAACATAATGGAGGCGATTCGTTTTAATTTAAAAATCTGTTAACACTTTATCATTGTCATACTGTAGGACAGTAAGTGACCGGTTCATATATTATTATATTTTTTATTTCCTTTTATTTCTGGTGTGTACGCATTTCTTTCCGGGTCCCGCTCAGAGACCTAAGGTTAGAAATGGCATCATGACTAAGACATTTTCCATTGACCAATTAGAAAAAAAAAAACACACACACCAAATATGTTTTACATAGATAAAGCCCTTCGTAAGGTGTGGGCTGTACTCGTAAGAACAATTTTTTGTATTATTATTATTATTATTATTATTTCCTTTGATTTCTGTTGTATACTCATTTCCTCCCAGGTCACAAGCAAAGACCTGAGGTCAGAAATGGATTCATGACATTTTCCACCCATCATTTCTTTGTAAAAACCATATTTTTTTACATAAATAAACCTATTTCTTTACGTGTGAACTGTACTTGGGAGTACAATTTTTTGTACTTCTTTATTATTATTATTATTATTGTTATTATTATTATTATTGTATCATCATTATTGTATTTATTTATTTATTTATTATTATTATTATTATTATTATTTCCATTTCTTTCTGTTGCATACACATTTCCGTCCGGGTCCCAATCAGAGACCTAAGATCAAAATAGACTCATGACATTTTCCACTTATCCTTTTTCGCAAAAAAACAAAACAAAACAAAAAACAAACTAAGATCATACACATTTTACAATGATAAAGCTCTTCGTAATGTGTGAACTGTACTTATGAGTACAATATTTTGCATTTCTTAAGACATGGACTACCAGGAAACCCTTCAAACAGTCTATCGGAAACATTCCAATCAATCCGAGGCTTCTAACTGAAAACTAGAATTTCTTATTTCATCATATGCCACATTGTCGAGATTTCCACTTCAAGATTCTTGTATTTTGATAGTTTTTTGAAGATTTTCAAAGATATATTACAATCTGCAGTGAGGGCCAATAAGAAAGCACATTCTGTTTTTGTGGTCTTTGATTACAGTGTATGTGCGATTAGCTTTGATTGTTCTGCCTGTGTATAGTAAAGTGTTGTGGTAGGATCCACCTAATTTACATAGCGGAGTACCGACGATATAAATATGGTTGGTACCGGAAGACAGGGGGGGGGGGCTAATCACGAGATCCAACTAGAGACTCTGCCCGACTGCGACTTAGTCAACACATTCTCCAGGAACGGTCTTCCCAGAAATATACAGAATTACTATATGTAAATATTGTGTACACTTTCTTGTTATAATACATTCTTGTTCTAAGTACATTTTGTGTTGCATTATTATTCCATGCATTAGGCGAGATTCAACAATGAGTCAAGACTCAACATAAAGTCTCATAAAATAGATCCTATCACTGTAAGGTTTTGTTGTCTGTTTCGTTAATTTCAGTTTCTGTTTCAATATTTCTCTTATTGGTGGAATTTCATTTACTGTTTTAAATTTATATTTCCGCTTTGTCTTTCTTTCTTTTCCGATTTAAAACATTTTAATTCCTTGCAATCTTATCTTGTTGCGATAACTCACATCTGATTTCCATAATTTCTTCCTTCAATTTTGCCATTTCTATTGTTCGATCTTTTTTTGGCTTGATATTAACTTTTCCAGTAGTCGCTAAAGCTGTTGCATATGTGACATTATTTAATTCTGTGATATTTTCTAGTCGTCTGTCTGCTAACAATATTTGCAATGCAGCGTTATATGTTTGCACAATTTGTTTATTGAACTTCGGCATACATATTTTTGGAAGATGGCTTCTTTTTGACATTTGTGTGCGAGTTACTTTGCAGATTATTTGAAGTTCCATTATTAAGTCGCAGCTAGATACTTCAGTTTCAATTCCTGAGGGTTCATTATTTTGTATCGCATTTTTTTAAGTTTCTATCTCATCTCCTGTCATATTACCTATTTCCACTCTATACCTTGACTTATATTTAGTTTTATCTTACATATTTCTATATTTCTTATTCTTTTATTTCGCATGTTGTTCCTGCGTACATTGACACGTATATTTGGGTCAAGATAGAGTCTTATTTTAGTTCCTACCGTATCTCTCCATATTTGATATGTCCTGCTTCAAATATTCTACAACAAATTTTGCACTTCTTCAAAAGATGGCGGCCTTTTGACTTCTATAACTACTTTTCCAATTTCCCTATAAATCTTCTTGGGTTCCGTTTGTAATATCTTTTGTCGATAGTCCTTACAACACTTTTCATATCTTCTTGTTCCCGCTTTAATATTGCCTTTCATGAAGTTTTGGAAGCCGGATTCTTTTTGATATTTGTGTGCAAGTTACTTTAAGGATTATTTCAATGGTGTAGTCTTTCGCTTCATTGATTTTAACAATGGAATCCTGCTTTAATATCGTTTGATTCATCTTCATCAGTAACAAATTCTGAATCAGTGCATTCGTTTATGTCACATCGGGATTCTTCCGTTTTATTTCCTGAGAGATTTCGTATTTCTTTTATTTCACTTCATATCTCATTCTCTGTCATATTATCTGTTTTGCGTCAAGAAATTCCAATTCCTACCATATCTACTCTTTTGTGGATTTTCGAGCGCAGTTAAAAAAAGATTTCATGACTTGTCGATACTCTTCGCGATTCCATTTCGTTCACTTTCTTTTTATTCTTTGATTTGACATTAAGTCACCAGATACAATCTTGGAGTTAATTCTCTTTTGGTGACCATTGTTGGTGGAAGAATTTGTGACAGTGACAGATTTTTCGGCCCCAGACTGGTTCCTCTCTGAGCAACACGGCCCTTGTTGATCGGTGACGACCAATCAGCTATGATGTTTCGTAAATTTTTATTTCATTTTTAATTATTTATTTATTTATTTATTTATTTATTATTATTATTATTATTATTATTATTATTATTATTATTATTATTATTATTATTATTATTATTTCCTTGGATTTATGTTGTATGCCCAATTTCTCCCGGGTCTCAACCAGAGAGCTAAGATCAGAAATGGCTTTATGACATTTTCCACTTATCCTTTTTTTTTTCTAAAAAAAAAATAAAAAGATCAGACACATTTTATATCGATAAAGCTTTTCCCAATGTGTGAGCTCTACTTGTGAGGACATTTTTTTGTATTTCTTTAAAGCATGGTCTACCAGAAATACTTTTAATAAGTCTATCGGAAAGTTTTCCAGTCGATCCGAGTGCTCCAACTACAGTTGGACTTACTGATGTTCTCATGTGCCACGATTTAGAAATTCCCAATTCAAGATCCTTGTATTTTGAAATCCCTCAAAGATATCTTACAATCTGCTGGGACTGCCATGTCAGTAAGAAAGCACATTCTTTTATTTTTTTTCTTTGATCCCGATTTCTGGTCGATTAGCTTTGATTGCTCGGTTTGTGTGTAATGACAAGTCCCATAGAATTGTTACAGGTCCTATCCTCCGTAACCGGGTTTGGGTGACGTTCATAATTGTTTCTTGAAGTTTCCTTCCCATGAAAGTTGCATATGTTCCAGTGCAGACATTGGCACACTCTATCATGCCGAGTTTTATATTCAGTGGGTGCTAACATTCTGCAATCTGATAAAAGATGGTCAATTGTTTCTGGCTACTTATCACAGAATCTGGTAACTTTTAGTTAGCAAGAATTGGTCATTTGGAGCAAGAATATAATCTTCGGTTTTGCCTTATAACTCTAATGTACGTAACCTGCTGATGTGTACGGGGTTATTATTATTATTATTATTATTATTATTATTATTATTATTATTATTATTATTATTATTATTATTATATTCTTTTATTTTTGTTTTCTGATTAGTACAATCGCTTACCGACCTGGAGTAAGCGAACTTTGTAAATATATCCAATCTATTTGCACAAATAATAATAATAATAATAATAATAATAATAATAATAATAATAAGAAGAAGAAGAAGAAGAAGAAGAAGAAGAAGAAGAAGAAGAAGAAGAAAATGCTATTACTAATAATACTTTCTTCATATTTTGAATGTTTTTCTGCGAGTTTAGTAAATTTTACATCTATGACATGATTTCAGTGTTTTAGATATTCCATTTAATGTGATTACATATTTCAACTGAACAGAAAATTTACCTGTGCATGCAAATGACACAATTTAATCAAAGGTTAAACTAATATATACAATCGTATAGACATCATAGAATTAAGAAAAATAAAGTTGGAAATCTCAACTATACATCCAACGAATTGTACCTGCAACCAGGATCTGTTGACTTGCAATCTCGCGATATTTTAGATTGAAACTTGGAGGCAGCTCATAAAAGAAACAAGCAGATGCAAAATATAATAATAATACAACATCGACAACAACGACCAAAGCTGGCGAGAAAAAAAAAACCTATAAAAGACTAAAATGCCAACAAGCTAGCCAATGTCAAGTTCGATGACGAAACACATGATAATAATACTATTATTGTTCATGATAACAAGAGTAACAAAAGAAAATATTGCTAAACTGCATCGAACGTCGCGTGGGTCAACAAGGACCGCGATCCTAGTGAGGAACCAGACTGGAACCACTAAGTCTGCAACAGGAACAAATTCTACACACGAGAACTAGAGGAAAACCACGTCGAGGACAGTCCTCACAGAGGCCCTCTGTATTCAAAGAGAACCCCATAAAAAGAACAATAAATAAATGGTCTAGGGAAGAATATATTTAAGTAATCAGGCGTAATATCAGGGAAAAAAGAATACATGAAACAGAAGTGGAAAGTATCCGAGAAAAATCATAAATAGATTAACTTTAACATCGAGGAGGGAAACATGCATGAAGAAAAAAAATTTACAAAAAGAAACCAGTTGCATTACACAAATAGAGGAAAATAATAATGAATATGAGAAATAAACAGAGATGATAAAAAACATACGATATAAACGAGAGAATGTAAACGAATGTCTTTCGAGGAAAAGCGAACAATTCCAAAAGTAAGAAAGAATCGTTAAGTGAAGGAAACCATCAACCTTGCTAACTAAGCAATAAAAAAATATAGGACAAAAGGGAAAGACCGATGAACCTGACAGAAATTAATCATATTATATACGGAGACTCGGCATCGATCGCAGAAACAATAGGTGAAAAAGTAAAATCCTAACGTAATCGAAAAAAAAATACCAGTCCGGAGAGAAATAATAAACTACGAGGACAATTGTCACTTTTAAGTGAAGAAGACAAGGGATCTAAAATGAAAGAAAGAAAAATAAGACAACTGAAACGAAGCATTGACATAAAGCATAATACTGACGTGCCAAAAGTTAAAGAGAAGCTGAAACAACAAAAGCACAGTGAATCAACCGTTATGAAAAAAGAAATACATTCTTCTGGGAAAATAAGGTCTTCAAAGATTCCAAGAAACTATATCGAGAACTTGGAAAACATAAATTTAGAGATAAACTACCCAACTAATATCCAGGAAGTAGAGGAGTTCTGGTGTAAAATGTTGAAAAACTGCAAAATGCACAATGAAAGACCTATGCGAATCAAGCAATAACAGGAACAACACACACATTTTGGATAAATAACTATCTAGCAGCCACCAAGATCTCACACGAGATTACACTGATATAATCATAAACCCAGAAAAAATGCACCAAATGTCACACGTAGGGAGTAACATACCTACTCCCCAAAACAGAAGAGATGCATAACCCGAAGTGCTATAGGCCCATCACCTGCCTACCAACAATGTACAAGGTCCTCACTTCTATCATACCCGAGAGGATATACAACTTCCTTGGGAAAACAAAAACGAGTTACTCCTAGCAGAAGAGAAGGCATGTAAGAGAGGAAGTTATGTGTGCAAGGTCCAACTAATAATCTCTAAAACAATATTGGAAGAGGTGAAATTAAAGAAAAGAAACTTATCGACAGCATGGGTTGACTACAGAAAGGCGTTCGACAGTGTTCCATAGACATGGATAAAGAAGAGCCTAAAATATACAGAGTATGCCCCGCAACATAAGAGAAAGAATGAAAAACTGGAAGATTACACTAAATCTAAACCCTGTAAAGGGGTCATTAACATCGAGACCAATCAATATCAAAAGCATGTTCTTCCAAGGAAATTC
This sequence comes from Acanthosepion esculentum, assembly GCA_964036315.1. Classification (NCBI taxonomy): domain Eukaryota; kingdom Metazoa; phylum Mollusca; class Cephalopoda; order Sepiida; family Sepiidae; genus Acanthosepion; species Acanthosepion esculentum. Next base: position 43,108,759 of record OZ038497.1, read on the forward strand.
ATTGCCATCACCACTCTTCTGTCTTGTATTAGCGCCATTCAGCTGTTCTCTGAACAACAGTAGCTATGGATACAAGACACAGAATAGAAAACTGAATCACCTATTCTATATTAATGATCTTAAAACGCTTGCCATGGATGACAATAAACAGAAAGAATCTACTCACCATTGTCAAAACCTTCAGCGAAGCCATTAGGATGGAATTCGGAATCGACAAATGTGCGAGAGTCACTGTCAAAGGTGGTAAACTAAAGAAAACTACGGATTTAGACCTTGATATCAACAACAAGATTAAGGGACTAGACCAAGATGGAACATATAAAATACTTAGGAATTAATGAAGGAGACGGAATACAACATTTAATTATGAAGAAAAAATCCGAAAAGAATATTATAGAAGAGTACGTTTGAAACTAGAAAGCGAACTTAATGGGACCAATAAAATGAAGACTATCAACACCTTAGCTATACCCGTAGTAACATACAGCTTTAACATCCATTATTAAATAGAAGTTGAATGACATTAAAAGATTGGACGCCAAGACCAGAAAAATGCTTAAGGAGGATGCACCACCTGAAATCAGATACTGATGGGTTGTATCTACCAAGAGCTTTAGGAGGCCGAGGTCTAATCCAACTTGAAGTCTAGCAAACAAAAACCAATGACCATCTCCTGCAAATAGTGATAAATAATAATTGATGAGCTTAAAACGTTATCCAAACAATAGAAAAAAATGTACTCATCAATGTCACAATCTTCAGGGAAGACATTAGGATGGAGTTCGGAATCGATAAATGTGCCAAGACCATCTTCAAAGGCTGTAAAATAACGAAAACTAGAGATTTAGACGTTGAGATCAGCCACAATTTTAAGGAATTAGACCAAAATGGTACATACAAATACTTAGGAAATAATGAAGGAGACGGAATACAATATTAAATTATGGGGAAAAAGATCCGAAAAGAAAATTATAGACGAGTGAGTTTGATACTAGAAAGTGAACGAAAGAAGACCAATAAAATAAAGGTTTTTAACACCTTAGCTACACCCATAGTAACAAACAGCTTCAATATTATTAAATGAAAGTTGAATGATATTAAAAGATTCGACACCAAGATCAGACAAATGCTTACCAAAATGAGGATGCATTACTCGAAATCAGATGTTAATACACGGTACGTCCCTAGAGCTTTAGGGCGCCGAGGACTAATCCAACTTGAATTAACTCTAAAAACTACAACGATCGAATTGGAAGCCTACCACACAAAAACCAATGACTCTCTCCTGCAAATAGTAAAACACCAAATTCACTCCATCGACAACGAAGCTGCACTTTTCAAGAAACAGCTTAACCCTTTAAGCCCTGACCACCTTTTTACCGGTGGTACAGAAAAATGACTTAATGCCCAGCCACCGGTTGAACGGTGCGTAAACACTTGTAACTATTTATATATCAAACATGAAACATTATATAGCAATTATATGTGAATTTTGACCCAGGAGCTCAGGAATAAGGGTTAAAATTGTTCATGGAAGACAGGGATCAAAGGGTTAGTATACCTGAAAGACTACCAATGAAAGACGATGCGAATATCATCTATGCCAAACGAGTGAAGAAAAAAGCAAAACAAGTTGGCCAAATGAAATTGGGAGGACAAGGCGTTGCATGGCAAATACATAAAAAAGAACGAAAGTAGCAGATGTGGATCAACAAAAGCATATCAGTGTCTGGGTAGCACCATATTTAAAGCTGAGATAGAAGGCCTAATTGTTGCAGCTTAGGACCAAAGCCTCGCAATCAGATCCTATCATTGTCACCTAATCAAGGCTGGAACTAACCTGAAATCGGGATCTGCGGAAAAGATGATGAAACTGTCGACCATGCGTTTATGCATTGGCTTTGAATCAAGCCAGAAATCGTCTTGCCGTCGATTTCCTCGCATCTGGATGATAATATATAATATAATAATTGAGTGGCCAACATGTTATGATAGCCATTAGATGATCCAATGTTATGATAGCCATTAGATGATCCAATGTTATGATAACCATTAGATGATCCAATGTTATGACAGCCATTACAGAATCCAATGTTATGATAGCCATTAGAGGATCCAATGTTATGACAGCCATTAGAGGATCTAATGTTATGACAGCCATTAGAGGATCCAATGTTATGACAGCCATTAGAGAATCCAATGTTATGATAGCCATTAGAGGATCCCATGTTATGATAGCCATTAGAGGATCCAATGTTATGATAGCCATTAGAGAATCCAATGTTATGATAGCCATTAGAGGATCCAATGTTATGACAGCCATTAGAGGATCCAAAGTTATGACAGCCATTAGAGGATCCAATGTTATGATAGCCATTAGAGGATCCAATGTTATGATAGCCATTAGAGGATCCAATGTTATGACAGCCATTAGAGGATCCAATGTTATGATAGCCATTAGAGAATTCAATGTTATGATAGCCATTAGAGAATCCAATGTTATGATAGCCATTAGAGAATCCAATGTTATGATAGCCATTAGAGGATCCCATGTTATGATAGCCATTAGAGGATCCAATGTTATGATAGCCATTAGAGAATCCAATGTTATGATAGCCATTAGAGGATCCCATGTTATGATAGCCATTAGAGGATCCAATGTTATGATAGCCATTAGAGAATCCAATGTTATGATAGCCATTAGAGGATCCAATGTTATGACAGCCATTAGAGGATCCAATGTTATGATAGCCATTAGAGGATCCAATGTTATGATAGCCATTAGAGGATCCAAAGTTATGACAGCCATTAGAGGATCCAATGTTATGATAGCCATTAGAGGATCCAATGTTATGACAGCCATTAGAGGATCCAATGTTATGATAGCCATTAGAGAATTCAATGTTATGATAGCCATTAGAGGATCCAATGTTATGATAGCCATTAGAGGATCCAATGTTATGACAGCCATTAGAGAATCCAATGTTATGATAGCCATTAGAGGATCCAATGTTATGACAGCCATTAGAGGATCCAATGTTATGACAGCCATTAGAGGATCCAATGTTATGATAGCCATTAGAGAATCCAATGTTATGATAGCCATTAGAGGATCCAATGTTATGATAGCCATTAGAGGATCCAAAGTTATGACAGCCATTAGAGAATCCAATGCTATGACAGACATTAGAGGATCCAATGCTATGACAGCCATTAGAGAATCCAATGCTATGATAGCCATTAGAGAATCCAATGTTATGATAGCCATTAGAGAATCCAATGTTATGATAGCCATTAGAGGATCCAATGTTATGATAGCCATTAGAGGATCCAATGTTATGACAGCCATTAGACGATCCAATGTTATGACAGCCATTAGACGATCCAATGCTATGACAGACATTAGAGGATCCAATGCTATGATAGCCATTAGTGAATCCAATGTTATGATAGCCATTAGAGGATCCAATGTTATGATAGCCATTACAGGATCCAATGCTATGACAGCCATTAGAGGATCCAATGTTATGACAGCCATTAGAGGATCCAATGCTATGATAGCCATTGGAGGATCCAATGTTATGATAGCCATTAGAGGATCCAGTGTTATGACAGCCATTAGAGGATCCAATGTTATGATAGCCATTAGAGGATCCAATGTTATGACAGCCATTAGAGAATCCAATGTTATGACAGCCATTAGTGAATCCAATGTTATGATAGCCATTAGAGGATCCAATGTTATGACAGCCATTAGAGGATCCAATGTTATGTTAAATTCACATAATATTGGACGTATTTTATCTTGTTGAACAGATTGTTACATAATTTCTACCCGATCCGTCTGCATGTGTATAGTGCATAAGGATAAAAAAAAGCTGTCCGTTTGTCGTTTTTACTGGGATCAACACATTTCCGAACCAAGATTCACGTCCGAAGAGGCCCTAAAGCAGAAGTTTTTCTTTCTCTCCCAGTAGACCCCCTTGCATCTTAGGGGCATTATCGCCCTCCCCTGTCTTGCTGAAACCTGTTTTTATACCCACCTTTCTTCCCACTAAAGTCTTCTCATTCTCTTTCATTCCCAGTAGACCCCCTTTTCGTTTTTGTGGCATTATGGCTTTAATTGGGGTGAAATGATTAACTCATACACATAAACATACGCTCGTGTGTGTATGTGTCTGTGAGCGAAAGAGAGAGAGAGAGAGAGAGAGAGAGAGAGCGGGAGAGAGAGAAAGAGAGAGAGAAAGAGAGAGAGAAAAAGAGAGTGTATGTAATTGTGTATATTATATTTGGGTAGTAATCCCTTTTTTATGATTGCAGGTTTCATGCCTGCATTTGGGCATGCGTATTGATATTTTCTTTTATTCCAAAACAGCTCAGAGCTTTTGCAAAAAGTCAGTTAACTTACCGCTCTTGTATTTGTCGTCCATCCATTGGGCTGCAGTTTCATTACTTTGAATCTTCAATCCCATGAAGGGATCGAAATGGTATGTAAACGAAATAATTAAAAAAATATTATATATCATAATATTAAATAAAAATAATGTGAAATTCTTATTCGAGAATAGCTTTCTCGGTGAATGGGTGGAACGAAATAACAAGGTTGGGTTTATTTGATCGTTAAGTAACGACTTATCCAGTGTCTTAATTAGTCTTGTTACTGCTTTTGCAATGACGGTAACAAGTGTACATTGAAAATCCTGTCTTCGTCAGTATTTTTTGATTTGGTTTGGTTTGTTTTACGTCATGTCAACACCTCAATGGTTTATTCACTGCCGACAAAAATTATATATATATATATCCAAACCAGACGGTAGAAGAGACCCTTCAACCCTCACGAAAAAGTACAGTGCACGTTGGAAGAGGCCCCAAAGCAGAAGTTTGAAGTTGAATAAAATGTAAATTTACGTTTGTGCGTTTAATTTTCGTGTGTTTATTTTGTCCGAACGAGACAATAACTTTCCTTAATTTGCAAAACAAGATCCTTACAGAAACCAGTTGCTCATGATCCAACTGGATCGGTCAATCCAAGAATTCGAGAAGAACATAGACTATACCATTCCCCACCCTCAACCATAAAGATCAAGTGATATTCATTTTTATATACACCAACCTTGCTGGAAAGAGAAAAAAAACTTGGATTGTTAATTGCTTTTATCAAAGTTCTTGATTAGTTTCTGTATACACGGTTTTGTTTTTTTGGTTTGGTTTGTTTTACGGCATATCAACATCTCAATGGGTTATTTAATGCCGACATAATTTTTCAAAAATGTATCGCTGGTAAATCTTTTTACAAATTAATTCTGTATTAAAAACTATTTTTACATTTTCATAGTGTTTTGACCCCAGTTTTGGGGTTAACTGTTTACCCATAGCTAGGACCCTAACAGGTGCTGCCAACCCTAATCAGGGTGGAATGGGAAACACCAGCAATTAAGAGGTGGTTCCACGCTCCTCAAAACCTCCTGATAAGAGGCCTTGCTGTTGGACGTAGTTTATCGTCTTACAAAGGACGCGGATGTAGTTTATCGTCTTACCCAGGTCGGCCTCAGATACGATAAATTCGTCTTCCAATAATATGAATTGTGTATATGTGTACGTTTTATAAACAAAAAAACGTATCAAGAAACGTATTTTTAATAGCCATAGTGAAAAGGTAGAAGAAACATTCTCCAGAGAGAGTTTGCTCCTAAAAAACGACACATTCTTCATTTCTTAGAATCGTTATAAAAAAAAGTGTTCAATGTCGACTGCAGTTTTAACGACGTTATAAAAATACAATAACAAAGAAGCAATATATCTTTTGAATCCTACGCATTCAAATATTCCGAGCTTTCAAGATTTTAAAATGTATGTTGGCTTAAGGCACACTTGGAACATTCTATGATAGCAACCAACCTCATATTCATGATTGTACGCAAACGCATACCTGTTTCAAGCAGGTGTTTGCATTAATCAAATTCTGCTTGAACACAGCATATAGCAAATATGATTGCAATAATCAGTGGCCCCGTTTGTTGGCTGAAAGAAATGATGTTTCGTTAAGAGTTTTAAAAGTTGGAAGAAAAAATTATAATGAAGTGTTTGTTGGATGAAAGTAAAGAAGTGTAATGTGGAAGTATTTATTTGTTGGAAGAAAAGATTTGTAGTGAAGTGTCTGTCGGTTGAGAAAAAAAAAGACGTGGAGAGAAGATTTTGTGGGTCGAAAGAAAAGACTGGCAATGAAGCGCTTGTGGTTAGGAAGAAAATATGTGTAGTGAAGTGTTTTTCGGTTGAAATATAGGTGTGTAGGGAAGCGTTCAAAGAAACGTTGCGTAGTGAAGTGACTCTACGTTGAAAGAAAGATAAGGTGTGCAATGAAGTGTTCATGGTCGGAATGAAATATTTATAAGGAAGTGTTTTTCAGCTGAAAGAAAAGAGTAGTGAAATGTATGTAAATTGAAAGAAATGTGTGTAGTGAAGTGTTTGTTGGTTTAAAGAAAACATTTTTAGTGAAGTGTTTGTCGATGGAAAGACAATATGTATAGAGACGTATCTTTCGGTTGAAAGAAAGGTTTTTAGGGAAGTGTTTGTTAATGAAAAGAAAAGATGTGTAGTGAAGTGTCTATAAATTGAAAGAAAATATGTACGAGGGTCATTCAATAAATAAGGTGAATTTTTCGGTATAAGGACTTCTAATACAGATAGAAGCTTTTTTTGTTTTACTTCTTTTTCACATGGATTTAATTTCTTTTGCAGATTAAAAAAAACTTTGAGAGATGGCCGACCAAGAAGAATACTCCAGGATTGAACAGCGGTCTGTTATCAAGTTTCTGATTGCTGAAGGATGCAAACCAGTTGAAATTCATACGAGAATGTCAACTGTGTATGGTCCCACATCTTTCATCCAAAAAATGTCTACAAGTGGGCTACATTGTTTAAAGAAGGACGGAGCAGTGTTGAGGATGAAGACAGGCCTGGGAGGCCTACAGAAGTGAGGTCTCCTGAGGTGATCGAATCAGTCAATGACCTCATTCAGTCTGACAGAAGGGTGACAGTGGGTGACATTACAAGGACTTTGAGCTTATCTGTTGTGACAGCACACACAATTGTCCATGATGACCTTGGCTACTCGAAGGTCAGCTGCCGTTGGGTGCCAAAGATGCTTACTGCAGAGCACAAACAGAGGAGGGTCGAGTTGTTCCAGCAGTGTCTCTCTCGCTATGAGAAGGATGGTGATGAGTTTCTGAAGAAGGTGGTCACATGTGATGAGACATGAGGTTGGCACTATGAGCCTGAATCCAAACGGCAGTCCATGGAGTGGAAGCGCGTAGGCTCTCCAGTGAAGAAGTTCAAGTCCCAGCGGTCCACGAGGAAGGTGATGCTCACCATTTTTTGGGATATGCAAGGCCCAATCACCATTTTATTCCTTGAGAAAGGAAGAACTGTGAACAGTGCCAACTACTGTGAACTGCTGAGGCAGGTCAAGAAAGACATAAAGAACAAACGCAGGGGTCATCAGTCAGAAGGAGTCATCTTGCACCATGACAACGCAAGGCCTCACACAGCAGCCCAAACGGTGCAGACCAAGGTGGGCTTGGAACTGCTCCCTCATACCCCTTACAGCCCAGACCTTGCCCCTTCAGACCTTTACCTGTTTGGTCCATTGAAAGCGTTCACGAGAGGCCCGAAGTTTAAAAGTGACGATGAAGTCAAAAGTGTTGTGAGCGACTGGCTGAGACATCAGTCCAATGATTTTTACGCTGAGGGAATACGGAAGCTTGTGCACAGATGGGAAAAGTGTGTGACTACGTTGAAAAAAAAAGTAAGCTTCTATCTGTATTAGAAGTCCTTATACCGAAATATTCACCTTATTTATTGAATGACCCTCGTAGTTAAGTGTTTGTTGGTTGAAGGAAAAAATTGTATTGAAGGGTTTGTCGGTTGAAAGAAAATAGCTACAGTGAAGTGTTTCTGGATTAAAAGAAAATATTTGTAATGAAGTGTTTGCTAGCCGAAAGAAAAGATATAAAGTGAAGTGTTTGTCAATTGAAAGAAAAGATATATATAGGGAAGTGTTTGTTGTTGGAAAGAAATGACGTGTGATGAAGTGTTTGTTAATGAGATTTCATTTCCTGCATTTTATTAAGCTAGAAAACGTTTAGAAAACATTACGTACAGAGTTACAGACGCTGTTGTTTAATATTCTGGCGGAAGGCAACCATTAAGTCGGGGTGTAATCGCAATCTAAACATTCAGCAACAAATTCTGAAGAACAACGCAGGCAAGAACATTACTGAAGATAATGTACAAGGTACTATTTTAAGCTGCAAACATTTCCCGCCAAATCAGATGTCTATCACTCTCGTCAGGTATACAATATTTAATTCTTACACAGATTGGTAAACAAGTAGACTGAATATAAAATACTGTGTACTGTAGACGCCAGACTTACGGCCATATCACGTTGAAACACCGATTCTCGTACGGTCACCGAAGTGAAGCAACATTGAACCTGGTCAACATTGGAAATGGGAGAAACCAATTAAAATTCAAGACAAGACATTTAAAGCGAGAGAGTAAAAAAAATTCAACAATAATGTTTTTACACTGCTTCAACTTTTGTGAAAACCAAACCAAGCAAAACATTAAAAATCATTCTATTGTTCAAACTATGTCCTTTTTTTCCCCTACTCTATTCGTCATCATTTTCCGTTAGTCTTTCTCCCCTTTTCTCAACCTTACTTCCTATTAGATCTCTCTCTCTCAACGTCTCTCTCACCCTCGATCTCTCTCCCTCCCTCTCTCTCACTCTCTCCATATATATATATGTGTGTTGAAGAGACCCTTCAACCGCCACGAAAAAGTACAGTGCACATTCAGAGAAGCCTTGAAGCAGAAGTTTGAAGTTGAATAAAATGTAAATTTACGTTTGAGAGTTTAAGTTTCGTGTGTTTATTTTGTCCGAATGAGACAATAACTTTCCTTATTTTGCAAAACAAGATCCTTACAGAAACCATTTGCTCATGATCCAACTGGATCGGTCAGTTCAAGAATTCGAGAAGAACACAGATTATACCATTCCCCACCCCCGACCATAAAGATCAGGTGATATTCATTTTTATATATACCATCCTTGCTCGAAAGAGAGAAAAAACTTGGATTGTTAATTGCTTTTATCAAAGTTCTTGATTAGTTTCTGCAGACATGGTTTTGGTTTTTAATTTGTTTTTTTTTATGACACCTCAACACCTCAATGGGTTATCTAATGCCGACAAGATTGCTGGTAAATTTTTTAACAATTATTTCTGTATTAAAACCTATTTATACACATTCATAGTGTTTTTACCTCAGTTTGGGTGTTAACTATTTGCCATAGCTGGGTCCCAAGCTACCACCCCGGGTGAGGATGGACCTGGGAACACCAGCAATTAAGAGGTGGTTCCACGCTCCTCAAAACCTCCTGATCAGGGGCCTTGTTGTTGGATGTAGTTTATCTTATTGCCCAGGAGGGCAGTATTTGTGGAAAGGGTACACATTTGGATTTTTGTTAAGACAGTTTGAGATGGGACAAAAGGATGTTGATTTCGTTTTTTTGATCTCGTTCCTTAACACGAACCGAAGGAAACCATGGTCCACCTGCATCATATCGATCTTGAGACATTATTCCCATCTATGATGTGTGATCTAATCAATTGTTTATTTATTGCAACTCTCTTGACTTCGTCCAAACACGTTTTTATTCATCGCAGTGAACAATTCGATATTCTCAGATGCCATCAAAGCAAGGAATTATTTTTTAGGAAAACTTTAGATTGGTTGTGGATTCAGTTAAGCGTTGCTTCCACCAGAAACTGAAGAAAGAAATTTGAATACTTTTTCACAAAAAAAGTTAAGAAAAAAGACGTTTAAATTTGAGCAGCTGTCAAATCTGTAACGACGCCATTACTTTACTTTTTTTAACGAAAAGTCAATGTCAAGCGAGAATTCTCCACGGCACGAAATTTTAACGCATTCATCACACCTCATAGTAGATTTGAATAGTTACAATATATACATATATATATATATATATATATATATATATATATATATATATATATATATATATATATATATATATATATATATATATATGGGACGTTCGTGCGTGCGTGCGTTTGCACATGTGTGACTGCCACTGATGTATATACAACACTACGTGGAGGGTACCTTCTTTGGGAGAGAGAAAAGATTGATAGTAATTGTATATATATATATACATTTCACCATTCCTGGTAGATCATCTATTATCAGAAGAATTCCTAACAAAACCGATGGAAAGAAAAAAAAGAAAAAACTCTAAATTCTAAAATTTCTAGTACCCCTCTGTCGTGTGCATGTGTAGTCTTACCAGCATAACACATTTAGTAGGATGGAGTCCTGAAGAAATAAAAGCGTCACGAGCAAACTTTTTCCACATTGTCATAGATTTTCCCCAATACATACATACATACATATATATATATATATATATATATATATATATATATATATATATATCTGTTTCCTTTTTGAATTTGTAGGTCTGATGAATTGGATCGTAATTACGATTCCAATGTATTAAATTATAACCATGGAATATTAGTTTTAAAATATTATCTTAAAATTTAAATTTCATTTTTTTTTAATTCTTCGCCTTTCTAACTCAAGAATTTGAATGATATACATTACCAATAATTAATTTTAATATTTTAGGCAACAATAATGAAATAAACATTTTTAACAGACAACTATGAATCATCATCACGAGAACGCGAACTCCATAACGGTTAGAATATAGTCTCCACCTGAATATTGCAAGAACTGCATGAAATTCCGAGTCGTGATATCCATGTATATTCATCAATATATATATATATATATATATATATATATATATATATACATATATATATATATATATATATATATGTATATATATATATATATATATATATATATATATAAATATATATATATATATATATATATATTGCTCTTTCTTATCAGTTTCCTTCAGTTACACTAACCTCTTGTATCTTTGTAGCTTTATCGCCTTGCCTGGGATGAAATGATTAATATATATATATATATATATATATATATATATATATATATATATATATATATATATATATATATATATATATATATATATATGTATGCCAGGTAATGAAGAAGAATGCCTGAATGAAAGAACTCCCAGAAGATGGTTTACCAAATTCAGAATTGGAAATTTCAGCCTTCAAGATGAAGATGAAGACTGAATAGGACTGAATTTGATGATGAGCTCCTTGTGGCATAATTTGCAAGAAAATCCTGCGATATCAGTTGAAGAATTTCAATGAAGCTTCGTTCAAACCATACAACTGTTCATTGTCATCTTTAACAACATAGAAAAGTTCCTAAACTTGAAAAATGTGTGTCTCATAAATTGACTGAAATTAACCGCAAAACCAGAGGTGACATTCATCCTTCGCTTCATTCTCGTCAACTCATCTCGCAATGTTTGGATAGACTTGTGACTAGTGAACTCATCTCACCTTTTTTGGATAGACTTGTGACTAGTGAACTCATCTCGCCCTTTTTGGATAGACTTGTGACTAGTGAACTCATCTCGCCCTTTTTGGATAGACTTGACTAGTGAACTCATCTCGCCCTTTTTGGATAGACTTGTGACTAGTGAACTCATCTCGCCCTTTTTGGATAGACTTGTGACTAGTGAACTCATCTCGCCTTTTTTGGATAGACTTGTGACTAGTGAACTCATCTCGCCCTTTTTGGGTAGACTTGTGATTCGTGAAGAAAAATAAACTTCATGCGCAGAAGTCTCTCGATTTGGTAGGATTGCAAAGAAATAATTCAGTTTGAGTTCCTACCAACTGATGCCATACTCAATGCTCAAGTCTAATCTCAGCAATTAGAGTGTTTGAAAGTGGAATTGCAGAAAAAAAGACCCGTTTTATTGAATCGAAAAGGAGTGGTTTCTCCAGGGCAATGCACGACCCCACACTGCAAGAATCACATCCCACAAGATCAAAGAACTTGTTTGGGAGCTCGAAACTACATTTTAGATTTCTTCTCTTCAAAACCAAAAGCGTTCTTTATTAGTGGGATTAAAAAGCTTGTTAGCAGATAGAAGGAATCCATAGATAATCATGAAAACTACATTGATGAATAAAGTTAAATATTCAAAATCCGGTCAGATTATATGAGATGACCTGATATATATATATATATATATATATATATATATATATATATATATATATATATATATATATATATATATGATATATATGATATAAGACAATAGGAAAAATTGTAGTTTAACCAAGAATACAAAGACATTTCGCTTTCATTTTTGGCTTGATAAATTCGGCAGACGAAACGCGTTGGCAAAACTAAGATGTTTTCCTATTTTTATTGTTATACCAATTTGTTTTATCCACATAATTGTTACGGGAATTTTACTATAATATATAGTATATATTAGTATAATATATATTTTACTACAATACATGGATATATATTTCCCTGACGATCCGGTCTCTAGGTTTGACTAGTTCTGCTCTTTTTAAGTTAGTTGATTACCCGTATCGGGTTTTTTTCTTTAGGTTTTGGACCTGTATGTTGTACGATTATTTTCGACAGACGTTCATGTTCATAGCTCTTTCTTTTTTTTAAACCTTTTTTTCCCTTCGATATTGATTTGATCATTGGCAATTCAAGAAACCGAAGGTTTTCCGAGACGAGTGTAGTTACCTATATATATATATATATATATATATATATATATATATATATATATATATATATATATATATATGTATGTATGTATGTATGTATGTATGTAAAGAAGTCTACCAGAAACTTCACTATTAATATAGATTAAATAATCTGTCTCGGACAATTCTTCTAATTATTACCCTTGAGAACACACACGACTATCTCGGCGTACACATCACCTTTTTCAATCTGTTTGCTAAGATGTCTTCTACGATCCACATAATCTCCTCTCCGTGCGTTCTCTGTCGTTTCGTTCATGTTCCTAATTTCCCTTTAAACGACGATTTGGGCTTTGTGAATGGCACGTATGTTCGAGGCATTGTAATACAATGCATAGCGGGGGAATTTCTGTTCACGTATGTCCCTTCAAAGATGCCAGTCAACATCAAAGCCACACAACTAGAGCTCTCAATATTCAAAAGTCGTGTGCGGAAAATATTCATTAATTTTGAATACATAAATGCAGGCATAAAATGTCTTAATATATATATATATATATATATATATATATATATATATATATATATATCTATATATATATATATATATATATGTTTATATATATAGTGATAATATATAAAAAAATCCTCAGAGTTAACCTGTAGAAAAAGACAATATTTATGAAGTTAAAATACAATAGGAAAACTGTATTAGCCGACGCATTTTGTCCAATATTGATTTTTCAAGTCAAAAATGAAATGAATATATTGTAAACAAAATGACTATTAACAACAAACAAAATGCTTTAGAAACTAGAAGAATTTAGAAATGGCTATTGTATTCATATTGTTCAGTTGATAATATGAATACAATAGCATTTTCTAAATTCTTCGAGATGCCACAGCTAAGGCGAGCCATTTCGTTTGCCGTACTTTTGCGATGAGTAAGCTTCGTGACGAATGTTTTACCTGTTCCTCCAGGTGCATCCAGAAGGACAAACCACCTTTACGAAGACGAATGGAGTCGAAAATGGTATTGTAAGCCAACTGCTGGTAACTTAAACAACTTTAGCTCGTTTTCGCTGACATAACATTTAAGAGCGCCGACGCCGTAGGAAGTGTCATGAATTATGCCTGTTGGAAGAGTATTTGAACTCGTTCGGCGAAGTTGGGGCAGGCGGTAGGTTTGCAATGAAACAATGCTATCTTTGACGTCAATAAGCGCTCTCTTTATAAATTCTTCACTGAATCCTGCGTCAAAGCCACGAAGCATTAGTTGCCCATGGTGTTTGAGGTCTTCAGAAAGGTCCCCTTTGTATTTATCCCATAGAGACACAGGATTACTGATCTCACAGGTGTGCAATAACACAACAGATAGTTGTTCGCATTGGAGCAGCCTCTGCGAGAGTTGTATCCTACTGAGCACTATCTTACAGTAGCCCATGTTTGAAGCAGGCCTCGCGGTATGTGTTGCAAATGTGCCCATTAAACTATTTTTAAGTCGTCGAAACACTTTCGAATTCTTACCTCATCTAATAGAAACCGAAGTTAAAATCATTCCTGTTGGCTGGAGTGGACTGTATATATTCTACCAAGGCAATGGTCAAACCAATTGACTGGATGTCCATTAGTAGTTTATCTTACCTTCTTCCTGTCCATCTGTTGTTATTCGAATGCTTGCGGCTTTCATTAGCCATTTTCAATGTATTGTTATATTTTTCTAATTTTAATAATTATTTCATAACCAAATTTAAAATATAAGCAAACTCGAATCAGCAATAGATAAACAGGAGAACTTTAGAGAATATAATCAATTATAGTAGCAAAAACAATCTTAACAATTACGATTACTATACTTATTAGGAACAACATTAATAAATTTAATACACCTCATCTATAGACAATAATAAATTGAAATTTCTTTATCGGATAAAGCTAAGAATTTTACCATGACTTCTGCCTCAGACTCTACACTATTTTCGCTCCCACGGAACACAGGATTTGTGTTCTCACAATCTAGACTCGGAAAATTTCTAGACTTTTCAAAACTTTGACTCTTCAAAGGATACTGATCCGGATAAATTCTCTGTTATAGTTCTTGAAATCCATATTTCTGAATCATCTCTAATCTTGACCAAGTTGTTGATTGGTGCCTGAAATCTGTGCAAGTTTGCCCCTTTTCTTCCAGAATGCAGGAGAACGTTCATCCCCGTCGTAATATCCGACAATAAGCCTCAATAGTACCACTAGCAAATCCTTTGAGTTTGATATCAACAAAGATTTATTTGTTCATATCATCAGAAACAATTTTTAAAGCGACGAACAGTATAGACTTCGCCCATCTAGGTGCACTGATGATGCTTTAACTCTCACTACACACCGAAACCGTAAAAGCTCTCGATGGTAACTTCACAAGAGCAATTGTTTTAGATACCTCTAAGACTTTTGAAAAGGTCTAGCATCGGTGGATGCGACAAGAATCTTGCAACTGTCATAGCTGTAAGATTCAACGCACTTCAAATGTAATTTCTCTCAAGTCGTTCCACGAATGTCGTTGTGAAGGGTTAGGCTTCTAAAGCCGATCAGATCAACGCAGGTGTTTCCCAAAGTTCTCTCCCCCTCTTTCTGTTTTATTAATGATCTGTTCAGAAATACACACGGATTATTAATAAACATCCCGGCAAATGATGCCATATTTTATGTAACCACCTGCAAAAAATGAAGATTTCCGTATCCTCGATGCGGTCCTCTCCTCCGACAGAACTCTAAAGACTGGGATATAATTGTCAATAGCACAAAAACCAAGGTAGTAACGTTTCATTATCACCGAACAGTCCCTGTACATTTTACTAATAGCGTTGAATAGTTGCATTTGAACGTCTAGTGGGACTCGTTCACTTTAAATCTCAAGTGTGACATAACCGATCTATTGCTGGAAAAATGGTCGGTTACTGCTTCGCTCTAGAAAATACCTGACTCCTTCTGCTATGCTTACAATTATCTAATTTTTTAAAAATGGAATTCACCCAAAGCAAGTCAATAATTCCACTACGACACAAAGGGTTACTGGGTGTGAAAGAATAAGGAAACAGAAACATAATCAAGGAGCGATGACAATGGAACAGCGATCAGGAAAACTGTAGACAACGATTGACATTGCATTTAAATTTTTGAAGATTAAAGTTGACTTGAAAGCATGGAACTGGAAGAGTATTCCATGAGTGAGAAGTTCGAGAAAAGAAACTGTTAGCAAATTAGACTGTAAATTGACGAGGCTTTCTTACTAATCTAATACTGCGCTTAAATTCATAAAGTCTAGATATCGTAGCGAAGAGCTCACCCGAACAATTACCATGGAAGTTTGTTGTGGCGACCTCCCTCTAATGAGTCTCTTGTGGACTCTTCCACTTACTATAAAATTAGTAGGAAAGTAAGCCTCGGGGGAACAGTAGTACAGATTGAACGCTGGTCGACCGAAACACACTCCCAAGTCGTGCAATACTCTTCTGTTCAATACACAATCTATCTGCAACGTCTTGTTTTGTTATTTCTTAGCCATTTACTTGGTTACAATGATATTGCTGATTCTTTTTTTTTAATATTGTCAAGAATCTCCAAATATATAACAGCAGCAGCACCGGATGATATGTGGCAACAATATTGAAAACACGGACGAAAGATAAGATTTATAGATATGTAAGATAGATTCTGGGGAGAAAAAAGATTATCTAACACCGCACAAGGGAACCAGCAGATGTAGGCGGTTACTAGGCGACCAGTCCGTCTTGCACCATGGTTGGATTTCCGGAATAGTCGATCACTCGCAAGTTCCTGTTTTTGATTACCAGCAGTTTCCTACAAAACGCATTCTGCGTTCGCGTCAGATTGTAGAAATATCAGGGTTGGTTCCATAGATCTGTGATTTAGTTAGATGTTGTCTCAAAGAGATGATAAGTATAGCTCTCAGCATCCGGTTTTAGGTTCCATCTGATGTTTTAAGTTAACGTCCAATCAGTGGCGCCTTATATTAAAAATGCCTCTGGTTTCCAGTTTACATCCATTTTATTCAAGGCGACCCAGGCTTTAGCTATGCATACTTTCCAGTGATATTTATCTCGCTTTCTATGTATGTGAAAGATTCGGCCGATTTTATTAATTTACGTGAGACAGTTTGTCTTAATCCTTGTTGGTTGAAGCTTATGTATTCAGTTTTAAAGGCCCAAATCCTTACCAGCATTTTCAAGATGTAAGAGAACTGTGGCATTGTTAATGATAGACATAAAATCTATGCTTTCGAATATATGTTGTTTAAATTTTGCGATATATATAGGGAAAATGTTCTAGAGACAATGCCATCTTATAGGACACTTATACTTAACAGGAAGAAAGAGACAGTTGATATTTCTAGAGAGTAGAATGAGGAAAGAGGGCTTGGAAAATTGTATATACACAGGACAGATTAAAGGTAAGTGTTACAAAAAGCGAAGGTCAGAAGGGTCAGCGACTGGCTGGAGTGCCATGTGAGCGTGGTATTCTGACAGTGATAGATTGGCTTTGTTTGGGTTTGGGATATAAGTCAAAAACTGCGGGAATTCAAGAGAGAGAGAGAGAGAGAGAGAGAGAGAGAGAGAGAGAGAGAGAGATAGAGAGACGCAAAAATTCTGAAGCGCCGATACACTTCCCACACCCAGGTTGGGAAGCCAACTATGACCACTCGCAGACGGATGCTGAGGCAATGCGCGGCATGCGTTTCCGTGATATCATACCTCTCGCTGCCTCTTAGAATCCAAGCTGCTACGTCTGCCGCCTTTTTAAGAAAAAAATAAGAAATCGCCCTTTTCGCTGATAGTAATTCATGTAGTAGCTGGGGGACTCAGAAACCACACAGAACGCGACATAAGAGGAGCAGAAGAAAGAAAATCATAATTTATTTGTCGAGCTTGAGTGAATGTTATTACGCAGTCGGTTTGGAAGAGATGAGAAAAAGAGAACATTTATTAAGAGCTACAAAGGACAGGAAATTGTGGAGAGCCATAATCGCCAACGTCCTAAAAGGACACGGCGCATAGAAAAAAGAAGTTCAGTATCAGTATTATGTTTATAGGACATAACATGGCGACCACGCTTAATTTTTTTTCTTTTTATGTGCCGTGTCCTTTCAGTCCGTAGACGATCATCCACTATCCCTTGTGGCTCCTAATAAGTTTTGTGACTCTGCCAATTCGCCCAAACCACGTTATGCCATCCACTTGCTTAAGCCCGCCAGGTATGTCAGGCGTTGATTTCCCTTGTCTCTCTTTCTTTCTATTTGACCTGTGTGTATCAGATTCTCCAGGCTCTGCTTTCTCATTACGTGTCCCAGAAATTTCATCTGCTCTTCCTTATGTTAAGTATAAGCTTCTCCCTTGTTTGCGTCCTCTCCTAGACCTCGTCGGTGTTCACACGCTCGCTCCAGATATCCTTCTGAAGAAACACGTCGCCGCTGCCTCGTGTCTCTTCTTTGAGGAGACCGTCCAACATTCGGTGCCGTATAAGGGAACAGATGTTACGTATCAGCTCAATACTCTTTTTCTTTGTCACCAAAGAATTCGTCCTGTCTCGCGGTACTCTGCCCAGCTTCTGGAATGCATCCTTGGTCATCCGAATCCGTCTTCGGATCTCAGCCTCGCACCTACCGTCCTCCGTCAAAACACTTCCCAGATATTTAAACTTCCGCGCATGCTTCATACGATCTTGAAAAGCAAAGTGATAGGCGAAATATGCGATCAGTATGCGTGTAAATATTGCTTTAATAACGATAAAAAGCTACTATTTGATCTGAAGTTCCCAATGAAGCGAGAAACTGGCGGGATTAAATCATATACGTTATCTTTGAGTGTGTATTTATCGCTGTATGTTAATTAGCAGATGTAGATATACATAAAAAAACAATTATGTCACCGACCATCGGACTACCGTATTGGTTTATAGTAAATCTTTCCTACATTTTGTTTCTTCTAAGCCCGATCCTGCAGTGCAAGAGTTAATAGTTTAGCTCACCCAAAGGTTTTTTTTACTTTGCTTATTTTCTTTTTCCTCTTGTGTAGGTGCGGCTCTCCACGGGTTTTGAATAAAGTTATTTTAATGAATTTTTTTCCGTGATCTTTCAGAGCGATCACGGGTTACATAAAGCCCGCCTCTCCTTTCTTTTATTTCCGTTCATCTAGGTCGGGGGAATAAGGTAGATGAGGAATTCTTTCCCAAGCAAGTTCTTCTATCTTGTAGGATGTGATTTTTGCAGCGTGGGGTCGTACATTGCCCTGAGGAAATACCACTCCTTTTCGATTCAATAGAACAAGTCTTTCTTTTCTTCAAAGCCGCGTTCAAACGCTCTAATTGCCGACATTAGACTTGAGCATTGAGTACGGTATTAGTTGGTAGCCACTCAAAGTGAATTATTCCTTTGCAATGACACCGAATTGAGAGACTTCTGCGCATGAAATTTTCCTTTTCCGTCGTGTTTACGCCTTTTCGCCATTACCAAACCACCGTCAACGACGTTTAACATTTTGGTAAAAAAATCTATTTTTCATCACAAATCACACAAGTCTATCCAAAAAGGGTGAGATGAATTCACGAGGATGAAGTTCACAATAAAGCGATAAACTGGCGAATTAAATCATATGCGTTATCTTCGAGTTTTTATTTGTCTCTTTGTGCTAAATACCAGATGTAGATATAACATAAAACAACTATTATGTCACCCACCACCGGTCTACCGTATTTGGTTTATAGTAAATTTTTCTTCATTTTTTTTTCTCTACTAAACCCGATCCTGCAGTCCAAGAGTTAATAATTTAGCAACCCATAGGTTTTTTTTCTTTGCTTATTTTCTTTTCCCCTTGTGTAGGGGTGGCTCTCCAAGGGTTTTGAATAAAGTTATTTAATGAATTTTCCCCGTGATGCTTTAGAGAGATCACGTGTTATGTAAAGGCCGCCCCTCTCTTTGAATATTTCCGTCCATGTCGTTTGAAGATTGCGTGTGCGTGAAACTCTAGTTATGACTAGAGCCGTCCTCTCATGGCATTTAACGTTGGCAAGATTTTTTGCTCATTCTAGGCAATCTATGATTCGAACACTTTACTGAGTAGGTAAGTTTGCCTTTAGGCCTTTTATCTCTTTCTTTTTTTCAGTATTGTCGTTTTTATTCGAGACTGTATCTGGTTAAATGTTTAGGTTCTGTGAAGCTACCGGTTGTTGCCCACATCCTTTTCTTTAATATATATATATATATATATATATATATATATATATATATATATATATATATATATATATATGTATTTGAACAATGAAAAATATTTTAAAAAAATTAAAATTTTCAGACACATTGGGTTGTATGTGTCTATATTTCTGAGATGAAGTATTATGTACACTATTTACATCATTCGGACAATTGTCTTCATCTTTGTCGCCATGTTTCGGCCGTTGTACGCTCCGGCCTTCTTCAGGTGGTAGGAATGTCGAACTGAACCCTTTATTTCGCTCACAGGGGTAGACTGTCGAACAATAATTGTCGGACTTTGTCCATTTCATAATATATATATATATATATATATATATATATATATATATATTGAAACACAACTATTCATAAAAATAGTTTCATATCCTGCATAAGGTTTCCTAAGATTCATTCGTTTTATTTGTTATAATTTAAGTAACAAAACGTGACCAAATTATCGCATTGAAACTGAATGGTATGTGAATTCATCAAACAGTTAAGTTTTGAAGAAAAAATGTTTTTTACTCTGTGGAAAGTATTTGAAGAGGAGCAAAACAGACTCATCAAATTCAATTCCATAAATAAAAAAAAACTTCACGCTTTACCAGGAGAATCATTGGAACCATCAAGAAGGGGAAAAGAAATGCCCGAAGACACATAAGAACAAAAGAGTTGACTATTTCGGATATTCTACTAAGGAGGATTCTGGAAATAGGACACAGCTGCTCTCAAATACCTCCATGCAAAAATAGATTGGCAGAAGGAAGAAAATGTAGGCGGAAATGGCACAGACAAAGACTTTGTTTCATCGGACGAGAAGTCTTTAACTGTGGAGACGGTGGTTAACTACCAAATCGATAGGCTTTACTTCACTCCAAGAAAAATAATTCACAAAGGTTGTCAGAACGCATTTCAAGCGACAGAAACCAACATGTGTCATGGTTTGTGCTTCTGATAGTTCGGAACCACCCTTGGTATTCATTGAAAATGAAGTGAAAGTAACTAGAAAAGTTTACTAGCCGAAAGAGATGTGTTGACCAGGTCGTCAGCCACAATGTTTTCAATCAAGGCAGAGCTCACGCATGCACGGCCAATCTGACGCGGAATTGGTGCAAGAGACATTTTTGTTGATTTTTCGACGAGTCAATTTGGCTTCAACCGTCTTTCATGACATTAAATCTACGGACATATGAGTTATACTGAACAGCGATCATTCACGTATCTCACGCTCAATTGCGTTTTTGATCTGAAAGAATCTCTCACGGCGTGTTACATTTTGAGCAAAGAGCTAGAAAATAAGTTATGATGAAAGCAAAGGGAGGTTGTTTTGATTTTTGAATATAAGTAAAACATTGTCAACAAATAGAGCAATCAACCTGTAAAATTCAATTAAGAACAAAATAAAGCTTTTTATTTTGGGATTAATAAAGTTAATAATGGGTAAACGTATATACCAGAGGCTGTACTTTTACAAACTTTAGGGACGGATTCCTCACACGAAAACAAAGAAAAAAGTTCCTATAAACATATGTCTGCAAATCCTTCGTTATTGAGCTATTACGTTTTTTTAAAGTTTACGGTATATGGCGCTGTGTTTCCATGTACGTTAGCTTACATTTGTCATTCATCTATATTTGTAACTAGTCTGTCTTCAACGTTTAACGTGTGCATTATTTAGTTAACTGAAAATTGTTCCGTTTAACAATGGCAGGATATTCATATCGTCAGCAGGCAGATATGATATTTACATAGAGTCTGTAAGAGACGATCTTGATATCAGCAAACGTCAATTGACCTTAGCATGTCGTACATCTATTAATACCTCGTGTAGGGTGATTCAATAGCAGCTTCTGTATCCGTGTCATTTGCAGCATGTGAAGGGTCTTTCGCCCTCTCTTATCACTCACCATAGGAGAACTTTTGCCAATGGTTTATTGCAACAAACTGCCGATCCGTTGGTTGTCTCTTCAGTCTTCGGATGAGGCAACATTTGGAAGAGAGGGAATAACAAACACTTGTGGGCGGATGGGAATTCTCATTTGGAGATACAGGTTAGACACCAGCATCAGTTTACTAATAATGTGTGGACTTGAATTGTAGATGACTGGTAGGTTCGTATGTTTGCCTAGCACGTCTTACAGGAGCTGTCCACAGGGACTTTATTTCGAATATACTGGCAGACCTGCTAGAGGATGTACCCCTGCTAATACGAAGACGCATGTAGTTCATGCATGATGGGTCTCCAGTACATTTTAGTCACATTGTTCACGATGCATTGGTTGACATCAACCATGAAAGATTGATAGGTAGGGGAGAAACCGGTTCCATGGCCTGCACGTTTCTCCGACCTCAGTCCATTGGATGTTTATCTGTGCGGTCACCTAAAACAATTGGTTTATACACCAGACATTAATAATGCAGAGATAATTCATAAACGTGTCATGGGGGTCTGCGAAATCATTCGACACCATGTTGGAGTATTTGAAAGGGTCCGCCAGTCAATGATCCGACGGATGCATGCGTGTGTAGAAGCAAGTGGAGGATATTTTGAACATTTATTTCTGTGTTGAGGCACAACGATGGGCTTTTGGACATATGTTTATGTGGGGATTTTACCTTGTTTTAGTGTAAGGAACCCGCCCCCAAGGTTTGTAAAAGTTTTTTTGGAGTCTATCTTGCATTGTACATTTAATAGTGTTTATCGTAACATTTAAACTTAATAACTCACAGTGCCAAAATATATAGAATTATTTCTAAATATTTCAGGCTCTTAAAAGAAGCTAACTAAATTCCTACGGGAAAATGGGAAATATTAACCATAATTAGTATCTGTAAACCCTTACATGATCAATGTCCCCTATGTTTACAAAGAAAATGCATATAATAAAATTTCCTAACAATAAAAACCTGTTAAACCAAAGAAATGAATTAACGGTGCTATGCTACCATTGTCTACCTTTTTACCTAAAAATATAGTGAAATGAGGTTTTCATAAATAATTATGTATTATAATTGTATTGCTTTCATTTTATTAGTATATAATGGTCCACCAAATATTTGATTTATTCATCTATAATATTGCCATGTTTTACCGTCTATTCAGTATAATTAACAAACTATATAGTTGTTTCCATATTTTTAATTTTACCTATTAGCCCCTTTAAGAAGCTTCCTGAGTATATTTAAAAAAATTAGAAAAAAAGAAATTCTTTTAAAAAATTCCGCTACTGATAAATTAGTGTCTACTTCAACAAATCAGCAAATCATACTTGGATACACCAAGAATCTATCTATCTATCTATCTATCTATCTATCTATCTATCTATCTATCTATCTATCTATCTATACATACATATATATATATATATATATATATATATATATATATATATATATATATATATATATATATATTTGAAAAAAAAAAACAAAACAACAAAAACCGTTCATAATAAAAAAACAAACAATGGACAACTTTCCCAAAACCTAAACCTCTTATCTCGATACAGTCTCGAATAAAGACAATAATAGAAAAAAGAAAAGGCCTGAAACCAATCTTACCTACTGAGTAAAGTGCTCCAAGCCTAGATTTCTTAGACCGTGCAAAAGAACGCTTACAAACGTTAATTACTATTGTAAAGCGAGTTTCACGCACACGCAATCTTCATAAAACTTGAGTGTTCAATTCGTGTGCAAATCACGTGAGCGTTAAACTCGGGTTAGGTCTAGAGCTGGCTTTACATACATACACACACACACACAAACACACACACGCATCCACGCACCTATATATATATATATATATATATATATATATATATATATGCGTATATATATATATATATATATGTATATATATATATATATATATATATATATATATGGTACCAAACATAAACACATACACGTAAACTCCCCCATATATATATATATATATATATATATATATATATATATATTAATAGGAAATATATATATATACTTAAATATACTAATATATTTAAATAGGAATATATATATATATATATATATATATATATATATATATATATATATATACTTAAATAGAAAATATATCATTTTACATTTAGGAGACCCTTCGGCCAAAACTTTATCAAAAGGTGACCGTTGGCTAATAGATCAAAATAATCAATGACATACTTGCAATAGCGGATGAGGAGGGAAAACTCGAACACGATTAAAATAGTAAATAAATTAACGATTAAAAACAAAAAGAAAAGTTTCTAAAAAGAGTACAAAATAGAAAGATTTTACTCATATTCGTCCGATCAAACATAAGGAAGGAATAAAGTGTTCCTTTTGCTCACATAGGCGCGACTGATGAAATTTAATGTAGAGACCCTCAGAAACACTAATATGGTGGACTGAGCAAGAAAATCAGTGGCACAGTCTAATAATTGTTATCCAATGGACGAGTCGTGAATAGATTGAGTGTTTCGTTTTATACGACTCTGACTATCTATCTATCTATCTATCTATCTATATATATATATATATATATATATATATATATGATTTGAACAATAAAAATATTGAAAAATTAAAAATAAATTTCAGACACAGTCGATTGTATATTAATATTTGGTGGGTATTATTTCATTTAGGTCACTCGACTAGTTTCGGCTAGCATGACCATCATCAGGAGAAAAACAATTCCTGCTATTTAGTAGCAGTAAGCTACAGGAATATATGTATATATAAAGAAATTGTTAGGAGGATTTGAGATAATCATAATTAAGTAATTCATCGTGTTTTAGAAGAAACATCAACAGAATGCACTGGACGGCCGTTTCGTCCTATATTTGGGACTCATCAGCAGTGGGCATAGACTACCAGGTATTGAAACCCGGACAGTTACGTTATTAAGCAAACGTCATACCAACTGTGCCACGAGCCCCGGTGACGAAGAGGTAGCGAATTAAACACAACATAACGCCGCTCATTCACATATTCCGTGGGGGAACTTATCCAAGTTCCTTTAACTAAGGATTGTGCCCCCGAGACCCACATCTACTATCACCAAGCTGCTCCATCCAGAGCATTAGAAGCCGGTTCAAGCAAGGATATACAAGAAATTGTTAGGAGGATTTGAGATAATCATAATTAAGTAAAAGGCTTGGTGATAGTCGCCGTGACTCTCGGGGGCACAATCCTTGGTTAAAGGAACTCAGATGAGTTCCCCCACGGAATATGTGAATGAGCGGCGCTATGTCGAGTTTAATTCATTACCAGTTCGTCCCCGTTGCACAGTAGGTATGACGTTTGCTTAATAACGTAACTGTCCGGGTTTCAATTCCTGGTAGGGGATGAGCACTGCTGATGAGTCCCAAATATAGGAAGAAACGGCCGTCCAGTGCTTTCTGCATTCTTTTAAGGTTTATTTCAGACTCAATGAATTACTTAATTATATATATATATATATATATATATATATATATATATATATATATATATATATAAATATATGCACGCAAAAACACGCACGCAAAAGAACATGTGTGTGTGTGTGAAGGGGAGTATCAATATATTTGTCGAAATATATATAGGCATATAAATCAATGGTGAATGGTAGCTTCACGGTTTACAAAATCGCCAAACCGTGAAATGTTGATTATTATGGTCTCATTCTTTCTACCTTCAAAGAGTCTGTTCTTGCTACTGAGCAGATTTACACCATAACGATAGCAAATCTAAAACGAGTGCATTATCCTCCAATTCATCAATTGAAAACCTGAAGTTTATAGATTGCCAAAGTGTGTAAGGTCATATTTTGAATAGATTATTTACGTCAAATAAGTGAAATTTAGGAGAACCAGAAAAAAAAGGAAGAACACGTCGGCATCTTTCCAAATCCCCCAAATTGTAGGAATGAAATTATACAGGAAGGAAAGAGATGATTAAAATAAAAAAAATTTAAAAAATCTCTAAGATTGTTAATCGAAAACATTTTTTTCTTTTTAAATTGAAGCTTTGCATCCTTATCCAGTTAGGATTTGAATTTATTCAAAAGGCAGAATTGAATGAGAATTTTGTAGAGGGGGGGGGGGCAGAATGGAAGGAAGAGATGACTTCTTTGAATGATGTGACTTTATTGTGGCATCTTTGAGGTGATCAGAATGGGCGGGAAGAGGTTGTGTTTTTTTTAGCGCGAACAAAAAAAAAAGGTCGAACATATCTTTTCTGGGAGAGATCAGATGAGATGAAAGGTGTGAAAAAGTAATTGACGTGTGAAATGTTATCATATGACTGGAGAAGAAAGATGGACGCCAAGGGATGTAAACAAAGAAGGGAAGAGTGAGAACGAGAGACCGATGAATTAAAAGGAAAAAGAAAGATAGGAAAGTGGAGGCGAGAAGACAGATTACTAGGGAAACATGAAGGCACTGGCATTGGGGAAAGAAGGAAACGAGGGACTCTTAACAAAATAAAGAAATAAAATAAAAATCAGAAAAAAAGAATATTAATTAAAACACATTTCCCCACGGCGAAAAATCCGAAGAAAAATGAAATAAGTAAAAGAAATAAGAAAAAAAAAAGGTCAAATAATTGATGAAGAAAATTTGACAACGACAGTAAGAAAGACATGAAATGCGGCATAAAAAAGGAAAAAAAATGAACGAAATATTAAAGAAATCATAAATGAAAGATATTTGGTTGGTGGATTTTTAGCGTCATATCACCCTCTATTGGTTATTTAATGGCAAAATCTAGAAATTTTGTACGCAATTTTATGGGTTCATCTACAGATATTTTGGAAGCAATTGTATGCCTCCAATTTCAGATAAAAAGTACTGTTGGCCATTTTGCTTTAAAATGTGTTGTTGGTAATTTTACTATAAATATGTATTATTGATAATGTTACTATAAATATGTACTGTTAGTAATTTTACTATTGTTATATACCGTACATATGAAGACTAATAGGTATGTCCCAATCCTCATAAATACGTTGGACTGTATTGTAAGTAGGGGTAATATGCTGTCTAAGTTGTCCACCACTAGCAGTGGTTTACCTACTTCACGCCGCTGGCGAGTATTGCATTTTGTTGATGTTATAAAATTACTTTTTTACTTCCAACATCCTTTTTGGTTATTCTTCATTCAGTAACCCTTTCTAGGTTGCAACATTATCTATCTATCTATCTATCTATCTATCTATCTATCTATCTATCTATCTATCTATTTCAGTCTTTTCATATCTATCTATCTATCTATCTATCTATCTATCTATTTTATCTATCTATTTCAGTCTATTCATATCTATCTATCTATCTATCTATCTATCTATCTATCTATCTATCTATCTATCTATCTATCTATCTATCTATCTCAGTCTGTTCTTATCTATCTATCTATCTATCTATCTATCTATCTATCTCAGTCTGTTCTTATCTATCTATCTATCTATCTCAGTCTGTTCTTATCTATCTATCTATCTATCTATCTATCTATCTATCTATCTATCTCAGTCTGTTCTTATCTATCTATCTATCTATCTATCTATCTGTCTCAGTCTGTTCTTATCTATCTATCTATCTATCTATCTATCTGTCTCAGTCTGTTCTTATCTATCTATCTATCTATCTATCTATCTATCTATCTATCTATCTATCTATCTCAGTCTGTTCTTATCTATCTATCTATCTATCTATCTATCTCAGTCTGTTCGTATCTATCTATCTATCTATCTATCTATCTCAGTCTGTTCGTATCTATCTATCTATCTATCTATCTATCTATTTATCTATCTATCTATCTATCTATCTATCTATTATAACCGTACATATGAAGACTATTGGGTATGTACCAATCCTCATAAACATGTTGAACACTTTTGCACGTAGGGTTAATATGCTGTCTAAGTAGTCCACCGCCAGCAGTGGTTTACCTACTTCACACCGCTGGCGAGTATTGTATTTTGTTGATTTTATAAAGATTACCATTTCATTTCCAACTTCCGTTTTGGTTATTCTTCATTCAGTAACCTTTTCTAGGTTACAACAAATATAAATATGTTATGATGGTAATTTAAAAAAAAAAATGTATTACTGATATTGTTATGATAGAAATGTATTTTTATACCTTCATAGTATTTTATTTTTGTTTGGAGGTTAACTATTTGCCCATAGTTGGGACTCTAACTTGTGCTAACATTCTGAGTCAACAGCAATTAAGAAGTTGTTCCGCTGAAAACCTCCCGATCAGGGGCCTTGCTGCCGGATGTAGTTTATCGTCAAACCGAAGACAAAAAGAGGAAAAATAAAAAGAAGAAAAGCGAAAATTTCAAAGATAAGAGGAAGGAAACTAAGACGATAGAAATGAAATAACAACAAAGACAATCGAAGAAACAGAAGAAAAGAATGCGTAGAGATTAAATTCCTATTCTTTTATGTGCCGTGCACCTTCAGGACGTTGATGAACATGTCTCTCCACAATTTCCTTTGTAGTTCTATGCAATGCTTGTCGCCTTACTATCGATCGAAGTCCCTGTTCTGCCATCAAGTTCATTAGATAGCCTATTCAGTGTTTCTCTCTGTTCTCCTCACCTTTAGTATGCCTTGTAAGTAACTATTTCTCCAAGCGCTCTTTCCTCATTTTGGCTTTCCAAATGTCATCTTTCTCGAAGTTCAAATATCTTTTTTGTTCCCATTTTCTTTAGTGGTATTCTCAGCATCCGTCTGTAGGACAATATTTCTATTACCCCAAGTTTCGTTTAGCTTTTGGAAAGCATCTTTCGTTATTCTGATGCATTTTCAGGTTTAAGCATCACATTTTCTTCTTCTGTTGTAAAACTTCCAGAAAACAGCAGAATAAAACGGGTACCAGAGAATGGCGAAGTTCACTGTTCACAATGCAATAATATGTTCCACAACGCGGATTATTTAATATTATTTTACACATGTAATAATAATAAAAATAATGTCATATATACAACAGCTAATGTCATATATACAACAGCTAATGTCATATATGCAACAGCCTGCAAGACATTACAGAAGTAAATAATGACATATATGCAAAATCTTTAGTAGATAATGAATGTCAATACAAATAAAAGATTAAATAAAAGCCAAATCAATTAATAAAAAGAAAGCGAACGAAATGGAATCACGAAGAGTACCGACAAGTCATTAAATCTTTTTTAATTGCGCTCGAAAATCCACAACAGGATAAATATGGAGAGATATGGTAGGAATTGGAATAAGACCCTTTCTCGGCGCACATATGCTTCCAATTCAAGGCAATGAAATACAAAGATGGATAAGATGAAATTAAAAATAAGACAAAGTGCAGTCAAACATAATATAAACAAAAACGAGGCACGAGATAACATGACAGAGGATGAGATACGAACTAAAAAAATGAGATACAAAATAGTGATCACTCAGGAAATAAAATGGAAGAATCTAGATGTGACATAAACGAATCTCAAAAGTGTGGCACATGAGGACATCAGTTAGTCCAGTTGTAGTTGGAGCACTCGGATCGACCGGAAAAGGTTCCGATAGACTTAGGGAAAGTATTCCTGGTAGACCATGCTTTAAAGAAATACAAAAGAAAATGTCCTCGCAAGTAGAGCTCACACATTGGGAGAAGCTTTATCCATGTAAAATGTGTCTGATCTTTTTATTTTTTTTTTAGAAAAAAAAAAGGATAAGTGGAAAATGTCATAAAGCCATTTCTGACCTTAGCTGTCTGGTTGGGACCCGGAAGGAAATGTGCATACAACAGAAATCCAAGGAAATAATAATAATAATAATAAAATATTAATAATAATAATAAATAAATAAATAAATAATTAATTAAAAATAAAATAAAAATTTACAAAACATCATAGCTGATTAGTCGTCATCCATCAACAAGGGCCGTGTTGCTTAGAGAGGTACCAGTCTTGGACCGGAAAATCTGTCACTGTCACAAATTCTTCCACCAACAATGGTCACCAAAAGTGAATTAACTCCAAGATTGTATCTGGTGACTTAATGGCAAATCAAAGAATAAAAAGAAAGCGAACGAAATGGAATCGCGAAGAGTATCAACAAGTCATGAAATCTTTTTTAACTGCGCTCGAAAATCCACAAAAGAATAGATATGGTAGGAATTGGAATTTCTCGACGCAAAACAGATAATATGACAGAGAATGAGATATGAAGTGAAATAAAAGAAATACGAAATCTCTCAGGAAATAAAACGGAAGAATCCCGATGTGACATAAACGAATGCACTGATTCAGAATTTGTTACTGATGAAGATGAATCAAACGATATTAAAGCAGGATTCCATGAAAACAACATGGTTAAAATCACTGAAGCGAAAAACTACACCATTCAAATAATCAGCAAAGTAACTTGCATACAAATATCAAAAAGAAGCCGGCTTCCAAAACTTCATGGAAGGCAATATTAAAGCGGGAACAAGAAGATATGAAAAGTGTTGTAGGGGCTATCGACAAAAGATATTCCAAACGGAACTCAAGAAGATTTACAGGGAATTTGGAAAAGTAATTAAAGAAGTCAAAATGCCGCCATCTTTTGAAGAAGTGCAACATTTTGGAAGAATATGTGGAGCAGTATATATCAAATATGGAGAGATACGATAGGAACTAAAATAAGACTCTATCTTGACCCAAATATACGTGTCAATGTACGCAGGGACAACGTGAGAAATACAAAAATCAGAAATACAGAAATATGTAAGATAAAACTAAATATAAGTCAAGGTATAGAATGGAAATAGATAATATGACAGGAAATGAGATACAGACTTAAATAAATGAGATACGAAATAATGAACCCTCAGGAATTGAAACTAATAATCTACAAAATAACTCGCACATAAATGTCAAAAAGAAGCCATCTTCCAGAAATTCGTATAACGAAGTTCAATAAACAAATTGTGCAAACATATAACGCTGCATTGCAAACATTGTTACCGGACAGACCACTGGGAAATATCACAGAAGTAAATAATGCCAAATATGCAACAGCTTTAGCGACTCCTGGAAAAGTTAATATCAAGCCAAAAAAAGATCAAACAATAGAAAAGGCAAAATTGAAGGAAGAAATTATGGAAATCAGATGTGAGTTATCGCAACAAGATAAGATTGCAAGGAATTAAAATGTTTTAAAAGCAGAAAGACCAAGCGGAAATATAAAATTAAAATAGTAAATGAAATTCCACCAATAAGAGAAATATTGAAACAGAAACTGAAATTAAAGGAACAGACAACAAAACGTTACAGTGATAGGATCTGTAAGAATTTTATGAGACTTTACTATACACAGGGAGACGAATCACTGAAGCGAAAATCCACATCCTTCAAATAATCAGCAAACTAGCACAGAAATGTACAATAAAGAAACCGGCTTCCAAAAATTCATATGACAAAGTTCAATATATAACTGTGCAAACATAACGCTGCATTGCAAACAATGTTAACGGAAAGACCACTAGGAAATATCACAGAAGTAAATAATGCCACATATGCAACAAATTCTGTGTTGGAGTTTTTGGGTACCCTGGTATACTAGTGAGCCAGCCAAAATGAGCTGACTCAGTTTTTAGTTCACCAATAGAAGGTTTAACCAATCAGAAGTCTCAAAATATTCAGTACGACGTGTATAAACGCGGCCATCTTTTTTTCCGGAATATTCACTGCCCGCCTTTATTATCGAAGACTGAAGAATTACGGAATAGCTGCTGGTGGTATTGGCGATATAGTCAGATTCAGTAGAGTGTCTGATTCGTGAGTTTTAATCTTTAACGTTGTTTCATTTAACAGATTATGTACTGCGCTGGATTCTATATTCATAGACTATGGTGAACATGGTCAACATTCCGCAATTAGCAGTAACTGAGAAACTTCATGTCAAGACAAAAGATTAAACAACGGACAAAACGAACGCACTTGGAAGGCTTATATTAAAGCGGGAAATTGAGGATATCAGATGTGAGTTTTCGATTCTAGATCAGATTCCAAGAGATTCAAATTTTTCAACACGGTAAAGCAAGAAGATCAAGCCGAAATTTAAAATGAAACCAGCAAATGAAATTCCACCAAATTAAAAAAAAATAATTAAACAGAAACTGCAATTAAAGGCACAGAGAACATGGCGATATGAAAAGCCATGTACGTTCCATAGACAAATTAGAATATTCCAAACGGACCTCAAGAAATTTTACAGGGAAACCGGAAAAGTAGTTATATAAGTGAAAAAGTCACCATCTATTGAAGAGGTGCAAAAGTTTCGGGAGAATATTTGGAGCAACCCAAAGGAATATAATTCCATTACAGAGAGTATTAAAAGAGAACAAGAAAGAATGAAAGATAAACCTGTACAAGAATGGAAATATATAACCAAGAATAATATTGGTCAACCTCTAAAAGAACCCCCAAAATGGAAATTCACAGGAAATGATAAGGTACCCAAATTTTGGCTCTATCGTCTGCCATCAATCAAATACTAATAAATACTGGAAAATTAAAGGTTAAGGTAGAAATCTCAGCACAGCTCTGATAGTGTTCCATACTCTTGGATCATGAAGGCTTTGGAAATGTACAAAGCCTCCTCGGTGATAGGAAAATTACTTAAATATAGCATGGAACTGTGGAAAACCACATGATACCTAAATCACACCAAAGGTACTGCCACTTCCAACTGTTTGAATATCCAACGAGGAATCTTTTAAGGAGACTCCCTGTCCCTCCTTCGGTTCTGTCTGTCCTTAACCGCCACCTTTTTCGCATGAACTAAACAGTAACAATTATGAATACAATGTAAAAAAGAAAGTATTCAATCGGGTGAAGCAGATGAACCGAAAAATTATAGGCCAATAACATGTCTTTCCATCACGTATCATGTCTGCCCTGACGAACTGTAATTACTCTTTTCTCGATGAAAACAAGATTCTTTCATTGGAATAGAAGGGATGTCATGAAGTTGCAGAGATCAAATACTAATAAATAAAATGATCCTGGAATATTGCAGGAAAAGAGGTAGACATCTCAGCACAGTATGGATAAATTACCATAAAGCCTTTGACACTGTGCCACACTCTTGGAACTTTAAGATTTTGGAAATGTGCGAAGCCTCCTCGGTGATAGTAAATTTCGTTAAACACAGCCTGGGAATGCGTAACACCACATTATACTTAAATCACACCAAAGGCACTGCCACTTCCAACCGCCTGAATATCGGACGAAGAATCTTTCCAAGAGATTCCCTGTCAGCCCTTCTGTTTTGTCTGTCCTTAATCCCCATTACTCATGAACTAAACAATAATAGCTATGGATACAAACTAAACAAGAAAATATTCAATCGCCAACATACAATAATGCAAAATATTTCAGCGATATCATCAGTTTGTATTTAGGATTAGATAAATGTGAAAAATTATCATTCAAGAAAGGGAGGCTTCAAGAACACCAGAAAGCTGTAACACGAGGGGAAGTGGAAAAATCAGGCGTGGCTGAACACATATGGAGAGAGAAGGGAGATCACCGCCCTATGTGGGATCAGGTTGAGATCATAGACAAGGAACACCATTGGAAAATTCGTAAACTTAAGAAATCAGCACATATCCTAGTCCACAAAAATCTCCTGATCCGACCAAGCATAGAAATGAATACAATATGGGAACCAATAATAAGGAGTGCCAGAGAAAAGCGATAATAACAACAAAGTTGCAATATGAGCTCTGGTAAATACATGCAATGATAACAGCAAAAATTGCAATATGAGCACTGGTAAAATGGTTGCTGAAGACATTAGGTTTATAATACCCAGAAATTCATACACAGATGTCCTCAAGGACACATGGTACAGTGGATAAAGGAGTTGGTTAGATCCAGTGACAGGACCCAAGCAGTGTGAGTTCAATACTCGGTTAAGACAGTGGAGAACTTTCGGGGGGGGGGAATTAACAGGAGATAACTGATAACTGACATCCATTAAACATGGCACGTGGAACTAAAACAGTGAGCGAAATAAAGGGTTCAGTTCGACATTCCAACCACCTGAAGAAGGCTGGAGCGTACAACGGGCAAAACGCTGTAATAAATATGGCGACAAAGATGAGGACAATAATCCGAATAATGTAAAGAAAGGTTAGAATTGCTAAAACACACTCAATAGATCTACATTTTGTCGCAAAGGTTAGGGAACTGGAACAACAAGAGGCCTACACTACCTAGGAGTCAACGAAGGAGATGGGATGAAATACCGACTTGAATTCCCAAAACAGAACATCAGCCATCGACACTGTGACTGTCTCTTTGGTGCAATACAGTTTCAAGATACTTAAGTGGGCCATGGGTGACATTAAGCGAATGGATGCCAAGACGAGAAAGCTTCTCACTTGGCTCAACATGCATCATTCCAAAGCTGATGTTGATCGCCATTATGTACCCAGGTCTAGAGGAGGCAGAGGCTTAGTTCAACTAGAACTATCTTACAAAACCACATCAATCGGTCTTCAAAGATACCTGGAAACTACAGATGACTGGATGATGATCTGCGTCAAAGAGCAGGAAAGAAAGAAGAAACTTTATTCAGTAATAAAGGAAGCCAACAAATTCAAAAGGAAATTTGAAGTTGGTGAAGAAGTGCAAATAAAGCAGCGGCAAAGTACCTAAAGAAGAAAGCAAAAGTAAATGCAATGTACCAGATGCAGAAACAATGGAAAGGTAAGTCTCTTCACGGTCAATAGTCTGCCAGTATCAAATAGGCTGATGGAGACAAACCCTGTACACATTAAGCGTTATGTAGTGCAGGGTTAAAAGCTGAAACCAATGGTTTTATTCTTGCTGCAAAAGACCAGTGCTTGCTAACTAGAAATTATCAAGCACACATACTGAAAATTTGTGTTAACCCAAAATGCAAATTCTGTGATAAATATCCAGAAACAACTTACCATCTTGTATAAGGTTGCACGGAACTGACAGCGAGTGAATATAAAACTCGACATGACAGAGTGAGCCAATATCTTCACTGGAGCATATGCCACTTTTAAGCGGGGAAAACTGCAGAAAACTGGTATGAACATCACCCAGAACTGGTTACAAGCATAAGACCTGTGACAATTTTATGGGACTATACGCAGAGACAGAACAATTAAAGCTAATCGCCCAGACATCGTGATGACTGACCACAAGAACAGAATATGCCTTGTTATTGAAATAGCAGACCCTCCAGATTGTAAAGTATCTTTGAAGATATTCCAAGAAACAATCAAAATACAATGATCTTGATATGGCAAAAAATGTGGCACATGAGGACGTCAATAAATCCAGTTGTAGTTGGAGCCCTCGGATTGATGGGAAAAGGTTCTGATAGACTCATTGAAGGGATACCGGGGAGCCCATTTCCTTAAAGAAATTAAAAAAAAGAATGTGATTACAAGTACAGCTCCCACATTCCGAAGGGCTGTATCTATGTCAAATGTTTGTGATCTTTTTTTTTTTTTTACAAAACTGATCAGTGGAAAATGTCATGAAGCCATTTCTGACCTTAAGTCTCTGGTTGGAACCCGGAAGGAAATGAGTATAGAACTGAAATCAAAGGAAATAATAATAATAATAATAATAATAATAATAATAATAATAATAATAATTGTAGTTTGAAAAAAGAAAAAAAAAACTTACCTCATGGACGTCCGTACGTAAAAAGAATCTCGTGGGGAAGCCATATTGTTTTATGCTGACAAACTGACGCAAAAATCACGGCAACCACGAGATTTGAGAAAATATAAATATGCAGTGTACGAAAGACGGGGGAGAAGAGAGGAAGTTAGTCTACAAAAGACCAGAAAATACGACAAATACAACATCTACAATAATAATAATAATAATAATAATAATAATAATAATGAAAAATGTTGCATTTAAAAACTGAAACTGTTTCTTTTGTGGTTGAAGCTTTGGGTCTGATAAAGAATGGAACTCAGGAACAAATTAACGAAATCAATGGTGCACTATATCTCCTGAAAATCCAAGAAATATTTCTAACAAGTACAACGCATATTCTGCGAAGAGCTTTGTCCATTGCTTTCTGTTAATATCTGTCTTTTGTTTAATTAAGTGGAAACAAAATATCACAGGCTTCGATTGTCCTAGGTCATTGGTGATAATCCCGTATATGGTTATAAAACAAAGGCAGGTCCAAAAGAAACCTTTTAAAATAATACTACTCAATACTTTACAAGATATATATATATATATATATATATATATATATATATATATATACAAAAGAACGAATGAGATAGAAAGAGTTAAAGATTTACAGACAGAAATAACAGACCGGCTGCAGACACAAGAATCTTATATTCCCGGGTTTTATTATTCGATTATCGTGTAAGCCATCAATAAATTAAGAGTAACGAATAAGTCCACGGGATTAGATTATCATTTCTGGCCCTCTTAGCCTCAAAGATATATTTCGTCATTTTTTAAATCAAAATAGCCTTGGCACGACATCATAAGAATATATATATTTGGTTGGGCTTGATTTGGTTTGTTTTACGACATAGCAACCTGAATGGGTTATTTAATGCGGACAATTTTTTTTCCTGGTAATGTTTTGTTTTGTCAAAAATTTGTTTCTGATAAATTTTTTTCTTCAAAAATCTATTTCTGGTAATATTTTTCCTTCAAAAATCTATTTCTGGTAATTTTTTTCTCTCCAAAAATGTATTTCTGGTAATAAATTTTTACAAAGTATTTCTGGTATTAAAACCTATCTTTATGCTTTCATAGTGTATCTACTGCACATGTAATAAAAATGATTTTATGCAAATTGTCCCAAGGTTAAGTACTTGAGATTAATAAAAGAGATTTAAGTTCGAATTTCACCTGAATCTTATTCTTTAAATCTTCTGCGTTCTTGCAAATGGCCGGAGACTGACAGTCCAAGTAGTAGCGATGAAAAACAACTGAAAGTTAATTTTGATAGATGCAGTTCTAAAGTCCTTCCAATAACAAGTAAGTAGAAATTGAAACACAGGCAGTAGGCGGATTGGCACAAACCGAGACAGATAGATCAATAGACAGTGTGAGGGGATGAGATGGGAACAGGCTTTGAATAAATCGAATATTTCGTACAGATACCAGAGAGAAACTCGCCATCTTTTCGTCGATAAGTTAGTTCAAACTGATCATGATTGATAGATTCGTAGAAAAGAAATCATCGATTTTGTCAGGCGTAAAAAAAAAAGTTATCCATTTTTTCCAACAGTTAACTGCTTATTATCTTGATATCTGGAAACATTTTTGAATTAAAATCTCCTTTTGAGGAAATAAACGCAAACATCAAAATTGTGGGGATGTTGCAGGGAAGGGAAACGAATGGGCTTCATTTCCAAGAGTGAAATACTGAGCATATATCAGTATTTCGTCATTTCAAAATCAAAATAGCCTTGACACGACATCTTAAGAATATATATATATTTGGTTGGGTTTGATTTGGTTTGTTTTACGGCATAGCAACTTTTTTTAAAGCTTTTCACACCAAGCAAGGCTGGAAGCCACTAGCACGCAAGGGAGATTTGGAGCGAGAGCAGATAAGAGTGATAGAGGAAAGGATGTGGAGAAGGATAGTGGATAGATCAAGCGAACTGGAGATGTCGATTGACGTTACATTTGAATAGTTGGAGATTATAGTTGTCAGAGAAACAGGAATAAGGAAGGGAGTTCCACAGGCGAAGGGGCGAGATATGAAGATATTGGAGTCGAAGAGACGTCTACATTTAACAGTTTCAACAGTGAAAGGGTGGGAACGGGATGCCCGCCTCGTAGAACGCTTGAATTCATGAAGCCTGGGAACCAGCGAAAGCAGCTCATTTCGTTTAGTTAGTTAGAAATCCGTCTTTGAAGCTATAGAAGGGACAAAGTCTTTGAGAATTAAGTTTGTGTGTCGCCACTACTTTCCATGTTCTTATAGTTGGCCGTTTCTTCAGCTTGCTAGATAAAAATATTGTTTCGACGTGGAATTGGCTGACCGTTTCAATCTCCCTGTTGATTTTATTTTTTTATTGAATGCAAGCACCTCAAGCCCACTGGTGGAGGGGGGAGTGGAATGCCCGTTTGAACCCTTCCTCCCCCAGCTCTGCTTTCATTGAAACTTGATGCTTGCAATGGGTTATTTAATGCGAACAATTTTCTTTTCCTGGTAATATTTTGTTTTGTCAAAAATTTGTTTCTGGTAATATTTTTCCTTCAAAAATGTATTGCTGGTAATAATATTTTACAAAGTATTTCTGGTATTAAAACCTATTTTTACGCTTTCATAGTGTATTTACCCCAGTTTCGGAGTTAACTATTTGCCCATAGGTGGGACCCTAACAGGTGCTACAACTCCGGATCAGGGTGGACCTGGGAACACCAGCAATTAAGAGGTCGTTCCACGCTCCTCAAAACCTCCTGATCAGAGGCCTTGCTGTTGGACGTAGTTTATCGTCTTACCCAGGACGTGGATGTAGTTTTATCGTCATACTCAGGACGACACGAATATATATAAACAAAAGAGCCTTCCTAGACTGGATGCTAACCAAGGCTAGAGATTCCCCTCCTTCCAGTTATTTAAATCATAAATGAGAAGTTAGTTATATACATAACTTTCGTAAATGTAATTGGTGTAAATTGTTCGATATACCCATATCCGAACGCATTCGGTATTCTCTCATGTTTGTCTTTATTTCTGTTTTTTTTTAAATTTATTTTATCCCAAACTAAACGCCTTTATATCTTTAGAGTTTCTCTCTGTAAAGTTTTAACTGGCGTTTATGTTATTTTTCCTCCCACCCATAAATATAGAACTGACTCCATCAATAAAAAGCATTATTAATGTCAAGTACTTACACCTTGAGACTATTTGCATAAAATCAATTTTTATTACACACACACACACACACACACACACACATATATATATATATATATATATATATATATATATATATATATATATATATATATATATATATATGCTATCAACAAGCATATTGTTTCACGACGACACATATATTTTTTTAATATTTTTACTTTTTATTTTTTTTCTTCTCGAACAAATAAAAAAAGGAAGTGACGTTTACAAGCAGGATTGTTCATAACCCTTTCCGACCCTCACCCGTCGATGTGCAGTTGAAATGCACTGAAACCAAGTTGCATCTTTGTAGTGAGTAAAATGTTTTTTTCTATATGATAAAATTATAATAAATAAATAATTAATTATGGCTCTACTATCGGTATCGAGCCCTCTTTTGAATTCATGCTGTGAACGTTGGAATTTATATATTACTTTTGTTCTCATCATATATATATATATATAGTTTAGGAAAAACTAGGTAATCCGTATGGGTAGACCCAATGAGGATAGAATCCAGAGAGCTCAATGTAAATCAGAGCTAATAATTTAAATAAAAACAGACCACTTTAAGGTTCCATATAATAAATTATTTCACCACAGCCCTTCCAAAGGACAGTGGATCATCAGATTTATTTCCAAATGAAAAAATATTTACGACGATATATATATATATATATATATATATATATATATATATATATATATATATATATATATATATATATATATATATATATATATATACACACGGCTTATAAAGCGTTTGTGGGTTATTTAAAGCCATAAAATATTTTTAGATTGCAATAAGTTTTTTTAAAAATAATAATAATTCCTAGCCATTGTGTATTATACTCCCTTCACATTCAATCTTACAGCACGTGATATTCCCAAGCGGTCCCTCATCTAGGTACTGACCAGGCTCGACTTTGCTTAACTTTGGTGACCGTATTTAAACCGGTGTTTCATGTATAGAAGTAGGGGGGAAGCATAAATACACGGTTTCAGACACCCGCTAGGGATTTTGCAGCCTGTATCCCCACATCTCGAATAAGTGCGATTACTGTAGATAGATTCATTTTTATGAAACAAATCGGGTATAACACAGAGGGGACTGCGGGTTAAGATATATCTTAGCGCTTTTGTTTTTTATCAGCTGGTGTTGAAGACTAAACTCCATGCCAATTTTAATTGGGCTGCGTTCTACAAATATAGAAACGTCGCCGGCTCCATTTCTATATTTGATCTTTATGGGTAGAAATGTAAAAATCGATTCAGCAAAAACACCAGATGTTCACTTGCGAGAACATTTTACATTTTCACCATTTACCGCTTCACGTGCGGACCGCTGGAAATTTTTTTTCCATTCACGTATAACTTATAAAATATGTAAAAAGCCTGTCTGTATTTTCTCTATAACTATTCCTATAATAAATTACTATATTAAAATTTTCTCTATAACTATATTTCATTTCTATAGTAGATTTTCTCTATGTCTCGGTCTATAGTAAATATCTATATTAAATTTTCTTTATATCAATATATCTGTAGTAAATTACTATAGTGAATTTTCTTAATATTTTTCTATAGCAAATCTATAGAAAAATATTTTCTACCAATCTATTTCTATAGTAAATTACTATAGTAAATTTTTCTCTATGACTATTTTTATGCTAAATTCTATACTAATTTTTTATCTATATTTATAAATATAGCAAATTATTATAATAAATTTTCCCTATGTCTATTTCTATATTAAATTCCTACAGTAAATTTTCTCTATCTATCTATATCTATAGTAAATTACTATAGTGAAATTTCACTATATCCATTTATATAGTAAATTACTATAGTATATTTTTACTGTATATGCATTTCTATAGTAAATTTGTAAGAAAGACGTGACTAAGAGCATTTAAATTTTTACAGTGATGCCTGCCCTGTACAAGGCTCTAGAGGCACTCGAGGTAGAGGGATACGGAGTATGGGTCACAGTTAATAGAAATATGTGGGGGAAGTGTAGACTTGAAAAGGTTGAGATTCTAATGTTCAGGGAAGCATCCTCTTGGAAGAAGCGGTCCGTTGAAAGAAGCTACTCTTAAATCTCACCAATGGAATACGAAGGGAATAAAGGTGTTTCGCTACAGTTGGCGTGGAATTACGAGTCTTAGCCGTGTAGGTTAGGACTGGTTGGAATAAAATTCGTCTGACTACTTTCCATGGAAACAGCAATAGATCAGCGGCAGGCAGATGGCATTACATCTGCGGGGTGTGACTGAAGGGTGAACAAAAAAATTGTTACCAATAAGGATGCGGGCGTGCTTTTGGACTCGCTCGAGATTGAAATGTAAAGACTGGATAGTAAATGCTATAGTAGTGGTTATGGCTCAAATTACTCGAACGTTATATATATATATATATATATATATATATATATATATATATATATATATATATATATATATATATATATATATATATATATTTGTGTATTTAGGCAGCAATCCTTCTTTCATGCACATTTCATTAAAAACGACTGACAAGGTGCTTTCATTTAGTTTTTTATATAATTTCTCGTGCGATCTAATAAAGTTTTTCTTTTCAGAGGATAAATTATATAAAAACTCTCCGAATGTTCTTTTTATCCGAGCGCTTTCGGCTATACATTTAGCTATTTTCAAGGATTATATTTCAACTGTTAGAATTAGAAATAGTTTGTTATATGTATGTTTTATAAAGTGATTCATTTTTTGTTTCAAAACACGGTCAAGATATTATGTCCATGTTCAAAGTAAATATTATTAAGTGTTGGTTTTATTAGATCGCACAAGAAATTATATAAAAAACTAAAAAAAAAGCACCTTGTCAGTCG
This sequence comes from Acanthosepion esculentum, assembly GCA_964036315.1. Classification (NCBI taxonomy): domain Eukaryota; kingdom Metazoa; phylum Mollusca; class Cephalopoda; order Sepiida; family Sepiidae; genus Acanthosepion; species Acanthosepion esculentum. The sequence continues at coordinate 43,150,504 of OZ038497.1, forward strand.
TTTTTAATGAAATGTGTGTATATATATATATATATATATATATATATATATATATATATATATATATATATACAGTAGTGGAAACAAGTATAAGACACATACATCGGATCTAGGTACCACACACATTTTCAGAGGAATTTGTGCAGTAATAAGAAAATTATTAACAATTTCATGGGGTGTCGTATACTTATTTCTACCAGTGTATATATATATATATATATATATATATATATATATATATATATAATTGACAAATAGGAGACTTCAGAAAGCCATAGACGTCTCCGATTTGTTAATTAATTATTACTTGCTATGTTTACTCCATTGAGCTCTCGGAATTTCAATTCTCCCAGGAATTAACCATACGGATTACCAATTAACTTTATTATATATATATATATATATATATATATATATATATATATATATATATATATATATATGTATATATGTATGTATGTATCCAGGATGAGGCAAGACTCGTACATCACAGGGATAATTTATTGAAAGTATAATTACACCTGAAAATGTTATTTACTAGTTATTTAATTGTTATATGTACTGTTCAAACTGTCCTTCTTTTTCAAAACGCATTTCAATTCTGTGCCTGCATAATTCATTAACACATCGGTAAGTTTTCCTCTGTCATTTGACTACATTCATATTTAATTCTTTCTTTAAGTTCCTCAATATTTCTTGGGTGTCAATCAACAGGAACTCTTCAACCTATCCATTAACCCACATGGTGCACGACTTTTGCCTCACCTCGTATCTATAACATCAATCAGCGAAGTGACACATTTTATATTTGCATTAATCATATATATATATATATATATATATATATATATATATATAATTAGACACTGAGTTCAAAACCAAGAGGCGACAGTCTGTCTCTTACTTGAAACAGACTGTCACCTCAATGTCCACTTTTATCTAGTCTGTCACTGACATTGACCACTTTTACTTACATAAATACAGTATATCTTAAACCATATTTTTATCTCTCACAAACACACACATACTCACACACCCATATATATATATATATATTATATATATGTATGCACAAGGAACATTTTTTACATTGGTGTGATTACACAAAAAAAGGAGAGCGGAATTTTTTCTTAAAATTGTTCTGATATACAAAAAAATCTAGCATTTTAGCGTGTATATATATATATATATATATATATATATATATATATATATATATATATATATATATATATATATATAATTCCAAGGAAGTTATTAATGCAGAGAGAGCTCAGTGTAAACTAGAGAGCATTATAATTATAAGAAATCAAGAAGAAATACATAAAGATCCATATCGATTATAATTTATTTCGTGAATATTTCTATATTCATCTCTTCAGATCGAAAGTTAACTATTATTTAGTTTTGTTAAGAACTTTCGATTTGAAGAGATGAATATAGAAATATTCCCGAAATAAATTATAACTGAAATGAATCTTTAAGGTTTTCTTCTTGATTAATAATAAGAAGAAGAAGAAGAAGAAAAAGAGAGAGAGAAAGAGATAAATAGATATCAGTACATATAAATAAGCACATTTACAAAAAATACTAGATTCAGTTTGATACAATATTCACAAAAATGTATATAAATAAATATACTTACGAATATAGCGGTCCATAAATCCAGAGAATATATATACATTGTAGATACAGCACAAATACACAAACACAACTTGAGACAAATATCAAAACTCGCAGACAAACTTTTACAACTTAATCATAGAAGTGGCGCTGTACATAGAAAACATGTTGTAACTAATATGTCTATAATATAAATATTATGTATAAAGAAGTATTAAAAAGATATTAAAACATACATAAAAGTCCATATAACTAACTAATCAGAACTAATGAATGAGCATTCATACAAAAGTAATTATATTTAGACCAACTGAAGAAAAAGTAACGAAATAAATTAAAAAAGGTATAATCTACAATTGGAATTAATGTCGTTTAATATGTTTCAATCGTTATTTGTTTTTATGCATAAATATGACCATTAATTCGTTTCTCTGGTTTAATAAATTAGGGTTAAGTGTTTTGAAATAGTTTATTTTTCTACAAGACATAGATTGCATTTTCGCCTTCCTCATTATAAGATTTAGTTTTATCCTACGAAATTATGCTTGTATTACCATAATTCTTTAATTGTCAGAAATAATTGGAGCGGGCAGTACTATTTATGTATCGTACGATGTTGAGAGTCATTTTATGATTATTAAAACAAAATTTCCAAGGAGGTTCAGTGTACCCAAAATAAAATGTAACATTGTTATTAGAATGTAAGCTAACTTGGTATACAATATTTTCAGTCATCTATTGGTCATTTAAGGGACAGATCGTGTCGTTTCGGTGGTTGCATAGATATTTATTTACATTATTCGGACTATTGTCCTAATCTTTGTCGCCATATCTGTTACAACGTTTCGGCCGGTGTACACTCCGGCCTTCTTCAGGTGGTTGGAATGTCGAACTGAACCCTTTATTTCGCTCACTGGGGTAGACTGTTCTAGTTCCACGTGTCATGTTTAATGGATGTCAGTTATCTCGTGTTAATTTTTCCCTCTGAAAGTTCTCCACTGCCTTAACCGGGTATTATGCCATGTGTCCTTTTGGTTTATAATACCCAGAAATTCATACACAGATGTCCTCAAGGACACATGACACAGTGGATAAAGGCGTTGGTTAGATCCAGTGACAGGACCCAAAGAGTGTGTGTTCAATACCCGGCAGTGGAGAACTTTACAGGCGTTGGTTAGATCCAGTGACTCTCCAGGAGAGTGGAGAACCTTCAGACGGAAAATTAACAGGAGATAACTGATAACTGACATCCATTAAACATGGCACGTGGAACTAGAACAGAGCGAAACAAAGGGTTCAGTTCGACATTCTAACCACCTGAAGAAGGCCGGAATGTACAACGGCCGAAACGTTGTAACAAATTATGGCGGCAAAGATGAGGCCAATAGTACATAATACCTCATCTCAGAAATATAGACAGATATGTAAATGTTTGTTGAAAAAGGACTACTAAGTTGGGCAGGATATAAGACACTTGCTTGTAGATATTAATGATTAAAGCGAACTTATTGTCAGTTTTAGATAATATTTACAAACACTCACATGGACAGGCAACCAATTATATATATATATATATATATATATATATATATATATATATATATATATATATATATATATTAAACATGTTGTGTTGAATGTTAAAGACAACACCGTCCTGCATATTTTCTTTTGAATTTTCTCATATTTTCTAATGAGACTTTTTATTTGAAAATGATATCGAAATAAATAAACATGTTTAAAAGAAAAGTTGCTGCCAAATTACACATATATATATATGATGAAAATGTGGAAAAGACAAAGCAAAATCCGAATATGTGAGTTTACTGTCTTTTCCACATTTTCATCATACCGTCGGATCTACATCCACATATTTGCTTACACACACACACACACACACACACACACACACACACACATATATATATATATATATATATATATATATATATATATATATATATATATATATATATGTAAGCAAATATATGGATGTAGATATATATATATATATATATATATATATATATATATGTAAGCAAATATATGGATGTAGATCTATATATATATATATATATATATATATATATATATATGTAAGCAAATATATGGATGTAGATCTATATATATATATATATATATATATGTAAGCAAATATGTGGATGTAGATCCGACGGTATATATATATATCTGTTTGTGTGTATGTATACGTGTGTGTGTACGAGTGTGTGTGTGCGTGTGTGTTTGTGTGCGAGTGTGTGCGTGAGCGAGTGTGTGTGTATATGTGTGTGTGCGTGTGTGTGCGCGCCAGTGTGCGTGTGTGTGTATGTGTGCGTGTGTGTGTGTGTGTGCGCACGCGCGTTTGTGCGTGCGCGTGTGTGTCTGTGCGTGTGTATCCGTGCGAGTGTGTGTGTGCGTGCGTGTGTGTGTGTGTGTGTGTGTGCGCGTGCGAGTGTGTATGTGCGAGTATGTGTGTATGCGTGTGTTTTGTGCGTGTGTGTGCGTGTGCGTGTGTGTGTCTGTGTGTGTGTGCGAGTGTGTATGTTCATTTTCAGGATTCCGAGTGCGCACACACAAACAGACAAATTTTATAAAGGCAGACTAAGAACTTTATAAATTATATTTTAGAAAAAGTTCGAAGGAAACAAGCGGCCAACGTAATTGAATTAAGTCCTTGTTTATTGTTTCTATTTTATTACCGGCCTCTTCATGCACAAGAAAGCCAGAAAGGTGCCTTATATATAGTTTAAGTAAACATTTAATCAGTAATGATTTCAGGCGGCATTTTAAATTTAGCTCTGAATTTTTGAAAATATTTGCTTATTTCTGTTAAAATGTCGAATATTTCAGTTTTTTTTAAATTATATTTGAAATATTTATATATAATTTTAGATCGAAACAATTACTCTTTTTTTTTACAAACGATATATTTCGGTAAATTTTTGTTTTTAATGCCTGTAAAATTTTTTTAAAATAAAAAATCATCTCCCTTGCACAAACGGTTTTCTGGAGATCTACAATCCTGGTATCAATTCAAATTTTCCCAATGTGCTCCTTAAAGTTTCAAGTTGGTGCTACAAGTCCACCCATTACTAAAGGAAAGTTCGATAGCCTTTTCAACTCCCTCGCCAGATCGTAGCATTTTTCAATCTTTTCAGTTTCTTTTGAGTCTACTCTTTCACGGTATGGAACAGCAACATCAAAATTCCAACACAAGGGCTGGCCAAAAGTCATGATAAAAATAAATAAAATAAAAAATAAAAAAAACAAATGAAAACTACAGTTCATTTTCTCCATCAAGACATTCATTTCTGTAGTTCCCTGCTACCAGCAAGCAGAAAATTATTTTTCTCCTGATGATGGCCATGTTGACCGAAACTAGTCGAAGGAATCATATTTTTAAAAAAATAATTATAATTTAAGCTCTACTTCTGAATGGAGCACTGTTTTTAAAAAAATTAAATAAAAACAAAAATACTAAAGAACTCCGGATTATTTACCTAAGTTCTTTTTTATTTTTCTACATACCTACACACACACACACACACACACACACACACACACATATATATATATATATAATATATATATTTTTTTTTCAAACATACTTCATTGAATAATATAGGCATATTGTGTCTGTTTACTTTTATACTGATCTTTTCCAGTTGTCTAATCAGTTCCTTGATGTTAAGATGAAAATCATCAAGGAAGGCGCCGTAGTTTTATCTAACCTAAGTACTTTCGATCATTTTTAAATCATCTTCATGGGTAAATTACAAAGACAAACTTAATTTAACTGCAATAAAATTTGCATTTTTAAATAAAATCCCAACGGATGCCAAATTTATAATACATATATATATATATATATATATATATATATATATATATATATATATATATATATATATATATACATACATATATATATATATATATATATATATATATATATATATATATATATATATATATATATATACATACATATATATATATATATATATATATATATATATATACATACATATATATATATATATATATATATATACATACATATATATATATATATATATATATATATATATATATATATATATACATACATATACATATATATATATATATATATATATATATATATATATATATATATATATATATATATATATATAAGTATAGGATTGGTATATACGGAATAAATTCCAATAACCAACAATTTTTTATCAAGGGTCGTGTCTCGTCACCGTTTTGTATGTGTGTGTATATATATATATATATATATAAATATGTCTGGGCGCTTATGTATTATAACCTGAGTGTGTTTGAATTGTTTTACGTGAGAGGCGACCATCATGTTGAAGTTAAACTGTCTAAAATGTATACATTTTTGTCTGGAGCTATCAACATCATTTTTAACATAATTTCAATGAAAAAATAAATTAAATAGCATATGTATTTTTTTTCTCCTCGGTAATTCTACAATTTTAAACTTAATAGAGATTTCATTTAGATTTCGAAATAGGTAATTTTTTACTTTTAATTTTAATTTCAAATTTTATAAATCTTTTAATATCTATGATAATATTGCCTCGTTGTCAAATTTTTTGAATTACCATATACTTGTATTTTGATTGATCATTTTAGCTTATGTAACAGCATTTACCCCTAGCGAAGGATCGTTAATTAATTTGAAACTTTTAAGACCATTTATTCTACATTCAACATCATCACTTGATAAGACACCAGAAGTGTTGAAACAAAATGGCTATTTTTGTAGTGATTTTATAACATATTTATGTTATAATATTTAAATAAATAATTATATATATATATATATATATATATATATATATATATATATATATATATATGTGTGTGTGTGTGTGTGTGTGTGTATTTAGGCAGCAATCCTTCTTTCATGCACATTTCATTAAAAACGACTGACAAGGTGCTTTTATTTAATTTTTTTATATAATTTCTCTTGCGATCTCATAACGTTTTTCGTTTCAGATGATAAATTATATACAAACTGTCCGAATGTTATTTTTATCCGAGCGCTTTCGGCTATACATTTAGCCATTTTCAAAGATTATATTTCAACTGTTAGAATTTGAAATAGTTTGTTATATGGATGTTTTATAAAATGTTTCATTTTTTGTTTCAAAACACGGTCAAGATATTATGACCATGTTCAAAGTTAATATTATTAAGTGTTGGTTTGTTTGTTTTTATTAATAAGGCTTGCATTATTTTTAGCCTTTTTTTGCATGTGGATGATGCTATTATATTAGTGTTATCGACCAGTATGTTCCGAATAGTGTCCGGTAGGTCTCCATGAATATTTAAATGAGATCTAATTGAGCTATTGTCAGAATGGTGTAGAGTTAGTCTGCGTGTTAAACAATTTGTAGTGTGGCCTATATAATTATTTACGAAAGTTGATTCTTGTGGAATACAATTCCTTAATGGCCATTTGAATATATATATATATATATATATATATATATATATATATATATATATATATATATATATAAAATATCGTTCTAAGGTATGCTACATTTATGAATAAAAGTGCTTAATTTTTGGTATAGAGCGTGTATAAATTTAAGAGTTGACATTGACGTCCAAACCGGGTCTGGGTGATGTTTATACTAGTTTCTTGCAGTTTTCCTTCTCGTAAAAGTTCCTTATTTCCAAGTGCAGACTATATCATGCCGAGTTTTATATGCAGTGGAGGCTAACACTGTGCAACCTGATACAAGATGGTCAATTGTTTCTGGATATTTATCACAGAATCTGCATTTCGGTGGCCACAATTCTGCAGAATGTGTGCTTGGTAATTTCTAGTTAGCAAATATTGGTCCTGTGCAGCAAGAATAACAGCATTTAACCCTGCACTACATAACCACTGATGGGTACGGTGTTTAATAGTTCAGCTTATTTGGTACGGCAGAGTATTGACTATGAAGAGGCCGATCTTGTTATAGATTCTGTATTTGGTACATTGCATTTACTGTTGCTTTCTTATTTAGGTACTTTGCCGCTGCAGTAGGTGTATTAAAATTATTATTATTTTTGTTGTCGCTGTTTTTTAAAAGTTTAAGAGTTATTTTTGTCACTATATACATACAATGCACGTAAGATTTCATCTATTGCATGCATCTGTGCGTACTTAATCGATAACGAGTTACCTTAATCGTTCAAACATTTAATAATTTAACTGAAAGCAAAGACACGAAATATTCAATAAACTTCGTAAATGGCTTTTGCTTTATTTGGATTTTCCCCAGTCTTGATTTAGTTTGGACTATTTTTAACGTTCGTAAGGTTTTCTTGGGATTTTACAATTTTATCTATTCTTAATCCTTCCGTGAGTCATGCAACGAGCGTATTAATCTACTTGCTGGTTATCTGGAGATCGTTAAATGTTCGGCCATTTTATTAAGTACAGAATATAGAGAAAATATATTTACTCGCAAGTGATGAGGTTGTTGCACTTAGGCAACTTGTGTTGAAGCGGGTAACAATATGTTATTTATAACCAGTATTTCGAACATTGTGAAAATGATTATCAAAAGGAAGGTAAGTAGGTGATCATGGCTCTCCACAGGTTCCTTTTCTTTGTTATCAGTGAATTGTCATACATTCTCGAGAAATATAATGGAGAGGTTCTCAATTGTTTTTCCATGGTTTGGAATTAAGAGTATTCCCATTTTTAAGTTGATTGCCTCCCAACGCTAGAGATCCCATTCTACCCTGCTATTTAACTCTTAGTTGGAGGGAAGATCCATGCCTTTCCGAAAGGAATGTAACAGACTAGCTCGGAATTTGAACTTTTTGTGTCCATATCCGTTACTCTAAATGCAGATATCAATAAATAAATAAATAAACAAAAACACATTAAGTCTTGCAAAATCGCATGAATTATATAGCCAGGCATTTTAGTTTTTGTTGATTCTAAAACAGTTTTTAAAACAACGTATTTTTTTTTTTACCGTAAGGAAAGTCGAAACGGACACTGTGATAAAAAGATGAAAATATTTGTCTGAATAATTCATGGAAGAATGAAAATATGCCATTTAAAGAGATGAAGATAGGAGAACGAGACAACCGGAAACGCAGATCAAAACAAAAGAAGTTATGAATAGTCAAATTGATGTAATAATGACAATTACTTGGAAGCGTGGAAATTCCATGGTGTTATAAGATTACATCAGTGCAGATGTGTATGATCGTCAGACCATAGGGTGACCTTCATTGAGTAACGTCATAGCCTCATTCTGGAGAGAAAAACTTGAGAATATGGTGTTTATCTTAATTTAATAATTAACCTCGTGTTTGTTCTCTATACGTTGTCTATCTGTATTGATACCTAGCTGAGTAAAAAAAATCCCATTCTTCCTAAGATTTATGCCAATCTCGTAATTTTATTTAAGAATATTCTTCAATACTGGTTCCGACAATTACAAGATTCCATTATCAAATGTATCTTTATTTTAGAACCATTTCACAACACGCAAGAGAATAAAGCCGCTAAGCCGCAAGAAGTCACTGAGTGCTCGAGAATATGAGATAAAAAACACTATTAAGTAAAGAGGGCAATAAAATTACAAGAATAATTAAAAAAAAATGTTAACGGTTGACATTGTATTAACATTTTTGAAGGTCAAAGTTGACTTGGTAGCAAGAGGCCAGAAGAGAATTCCACAGGCGAGAAGTGCGATAGAAGAAATGGTTAGCATAGAACTTTTCGTCTACCGGCCTGAATATTCGAGAAAGCTTATTAAAGAAATATTCGCTCTTCGATAGGATTCGAACCTGTGCAGGTGAAACCGTCGGTAGATCCGATGATATTTAGACCATCTCGGTCACAAAAAGCGTTGGTGATCAAGCAGAGATGAATAGTTCCATGTAAACGCAAATCTTTCTCAGACTCTAGAAACATTCATATCTGCTCAGTTTCATATCCTGACGTAAACAAAGCAATTTCTAAAGATGTGATGGATTTTTTAATTTATTAATCTGACAGATTTTATTACTTCAACGTTATTTTTAATGGCTACTCGTATTTGAGTAGACGCTCTGTTTATTTATTAAATAGTATTTTTATTTTCGTCTATCGGCCTACATGTTCGAGAAATTTTAGTAAAGAAAATATGCACTCTTCAGCAGGAATCGAAAGCACTATTCAACTTTGCTGGATAATCGACGCATTTCATGGCCGAGACGGTCAAAAGCACGTTGGATCTCCTGCCAAGATGGAGCCATGTTCGAATCCTGACGGGGAGCGCATACTTTTTATTTAACAAGATTTCTTGAATATTCCGATCGGTAGACAAAATTAAATAAATATACTATTTAGTGTCAAGATGGCTGATGGTCTTATCTGAAAACCTGGGAAAGAGGAACTCAATTGTTTAAGAGTGAATTAGTGTTTTTTTATTTATTTAAATATCTGTTTTTTAATAGATTCGACTTTTAATAAGTTCTTTTTGGTCCTGAGTGAGATGCGATAATGTTATCTTTTTGTAAGTTTATAATAGTGTTGCATAAGATTTCTATTTCAGTTTGGTGAGTTATTCTAGATATATTGATGACATATTAATCTAAACTAAATTCTACATATTAAAAAGACAAAAACGTACTGATAACATCAAATAGCTTAGCCGAAAGCATACACAGCTACAGATGATTCGGACAGTTCTTACACACGCTATCTCTAGAAAAGAAATCACTTATATTAATTCAATAAAATATAATAAACTGCTTAATCGCAATGAAATCTGTATATACAAGAGGCATTCCAGACGTTCTGAGACTTCTTTTTATGAGATGCCGTTATGACTGTCCTAGAATATTGTAGTTTTAGTCTATCATTAGCAGTATGGCCCGGCGTTGCCCGTGCTTGATTCAAAAATCGTACGACTTGACTTAAAATATTTTTGCCCTTCCTTGCCTTTAAAGGAGTGCCCTTTGCTGTGCTGATGTTGCTACATGTCTTGCCTATCTCACACTGCGAATTTTTTCTAAGCTCTATACTAAACATTAAATCTGTTACGAAAAAAGAACTAAACAAAATGAAAACAAAACGATCAGTTTTAAAAAAAGGACTCGTAACTGGAAAAAACGAATGAAAAAGAATGTTAACAACAAATACATTTTCACACCCAACCAAGTTCTGCGGAATCAGAATCAACGTTGAGTTTAAGCAAGCGAATGAGCCAATTGGAGTAAAGTGCCATGCAGATTTAAATTTTTCCCACTTGTGACGAATGCAGCTATCGATTTTTTGTGCATGTTAGCATGATAGTTAACATTCGTGTCAGTCAGCTGTTGGCTCTCACGCTGGCCACTAGAATCTTCGTGGCAGCCAGCTATAGGCTCTCACTCTGGCCAGTAGAAAATGGCCGCTAAACTACATGAAAACTACCGTATAAGCATGAAAAAATCGATTATTTCCACTATCGATGGGAGTTGTGAAATGCAAAGTCGGTCTTGGCGTTTCCCTATCTTGGAGCATGTGCATGTAAATTTTGGTGCAAATCCGTCGAAAATTGCGGCCGTGCATTCGTTACACACACACACACACACACACACACACACACACACACACACACACACACACACACACATCTTGCCTTTTATAGATAGAGATTATTACACATCTCGTAAGCTAACCTGACGTCTTTTGTTATTCCAGATTGAAAGATTTGCGGCTGCAACATCACTTTGATCACACCCTGCTAAACACTGGCTAACAGCAACATCAGATTAAAACACCGGTTCCCGTAAGATTGCCGAAGTTAAGCAACGTCAAGCAGAGTCAGTGCCGAGATGGGTGCTATAAGCTTGGATGTGCAGATGGTGTAATGGATAATGACTCGGATTTCTTAATATGAGAGTATGTTTCAATATCACTAGGGTTTGTTATGTTACGCACAAGTAACCTTTCGAAAGGTATAAATCCATCTATTCTTCCCCAAGTATGGGTTAATTATTAATGCATGCATTGCTAAAACTATTATTGTCTCTACAAAAAATTAAAATTACGTATACAAGATATCTATTTTACGGCATTAAATAACCCATAGATGTTGATATACCGACAAACAAAAAAGGTAACTAACCAACTAATTAATTAAACACTGATTGTTGGGACGGGAAGACAATTGGGAAGCACGTTATGTAATAAACTTTTGTGTTGACGGAAATTATCCGCCACCCTCACTACAGTCCAAAATCTGCTCCCTGGAGTTTTGATTATTCTCCATGCTGAAAGATAACCCCAAAGGCTGTCACTTATATAAATAAATGCGAATATCACTGTATCAATGTGTCATACTTTTTCAATTTTACTCCTAGAGGTCGTAGCCCAACATATAATACCATTTTGGAATCAAGCCGACTCCCTGAGCAAATTAAAACATTCCGGGCCGCAATCCTAAATTTTTGAATTCCCAATAACAATTTTTATAACTTATAAATTTGAGAATAATTGAAATTAATTGCGAAAGCCAGCTAAAGTCACCCATGATATAAAAACAAGAGTTCGTACGGAAAGTAAGGACCTACGCACATCAGATTGTCTTTTAATTAAGTGGCGACGGAAGACTTATCGTTGAATCTTTTACAAGGTAACCTTTAATATTAATGCAATACTTAAATGCAGCGATCAATTTTGAGTTCTGTATTTTATTGTTGCCTATCTCATACGACAGCAGTATGCCTCGCAAAAAGAAATCTCCACCAACAGAGGACAAGATTGCAATCAAAAGAGCCATAGCTACAGCGATGAAAAGAAAGTCCCGTGCAAATGAGAACTCAGATCAAACGGCAGCTAGGATCGCTTCCAATACTGAGAATATGTATAGATTTAGGGACTCTCAAGATCCTAAACAAGTCGAAAGCTCAATAAAGAGCCCACCGCAGGAGCTACGTAAATCCCCACCCGATAGAACGACTTTTAAGCCCGTTTAGAATACACAGAGAAGATAGAGGGAGGCTGTGATTAATTTCTTGGACACTTTCACTTTGGATGGGGACTTAGAAGTGTGACTAAGACGCTAAAACAAGGCCATTGAAGTCAAATAATGCTAGTTTGAAAGAGATTAAAGATTTGTACTTTTTTGAAATTAATAGATGTTTCTCCTGAAAAAAGTTTTAAAAAATTTCTCGAAAACACCACATATATATATATATATATATATATATATATATATATATATATATATGTGTGTGTGTGTGTGTGTGTGTGTGTGTGTATATATATATATATATATATATATATATATGAAGAAATATAGTCTTAAGATGTGCTATATTTATGGGATAAAGTGCTCAATATCAGAGATAGAGCGTGTGTAAATATAAAAGTGAACATAGAAGTCAACTCTTAGAGGCTACAGTCTGTTTCATGCTAGATTCAATCGTCAGGCTTGACGATTGCATCTAGCAGGAAACAGACTGTCGCCTCTAAGTGTTGACTTCAATTATCACTTTTATATATATATATATATATATATATATATATATATATATATATATATATATATATATATATATATATATATATATATCATTTCTACTAATTTATTGAAATGTATTCATTTATAAAATTGCAATGGTTCTTCAAGAAATTTGCATTAGCGCAAAAGTAAACATTGCCTAATGCATGAGTATTTCACATTAATTTTCTCTTTAGTTATTGTCTTGCATATTACTTTTGCATGATACATTCTTTTTTTATGAATATGGAATCCATTAACTTTCAAATATTATTATTTAAAAAATGTTCTTGTATTGTCTCCTTAAATATTTAATGTAGTTCGTTTTGGTAATTGGAAGCAGAAAATATCATTTTTATTCATCAGGTGAAATATTAGCAATTTATCTGGGTTCTCTTGTAATTAGTAATTTATCTGAGTTCATTTATTATTTTACTGAAACTTCAGCGTCTCTTTCCATTTGGTTACGAATCGGAAGAACCTTTCCCCTGGCAATTTCAGGCAATTTAATTACATTTATTAAAAGTCACTTTTTATAGTATTAGTAATAGAATTAATAAGAAATTCTCAATAAAAATGTCATTTAGATACATTTAAATTAACAAGTATATATATATATATATATATATATATATATATATATATATATATATATATATATATAAATATATATATATATATATATCTGTTGCTTAAAGTTTGATACATTTATAGGTGAAGAGTGCTTAATATCAGAGATATATAATTCATAGATATAGACAGCACAACACTATGCAGTGTTGCTTTCTATATACACGCTGAGTTTCTCTATTTCTGACTCTCTCTCTTTCTCTCTCTCTCTCTCTCTCTATATATATATATATATATATATAGATAGATAGATAGATAGATAGATAGATAGACAAATATAATGCACAAGAAATATGGTCTAAGTTTTCGACTGTCTTAAGTTATCGTCAAGTAGGTAGAGACAATTGGTGAGTTTCGTAGAACTCGTGTCGTGATGTAGAAAAAGGTGTTGTGACGTAAGCGATGTGTGACGTGTTTTCTTTATACACTAATCAGGTTATTTTTTATCCTTCTCTCTCCGTTAGTGACCGTGCTTCTTGATTCTGACCGAAGGCAGAATACAGCGGTTTCTCTTTCTCGTAGATGGCTGGCTCCTACTAACATCTTTAATCTGAACGTGTTGCCATAATTAGTTTCGATTCCTGAGTTCATCACATACCCTCTCATTTCATGAATATATATATATATATATATATATATATATATATATATATATATATATATATATATATATATATATATATATAGGTAGCATTTTTTCATTGATGCATAATATACAAAATATAGAAAGAAAGAAAATCACAATATTGATACTTATTTTTTAATCCTACCTAACCTTTCGGCTTACATTAGCCATTATGGAAAATGACAATAAATTACAATATATTAAGTAATACACGGACCAGACAAATCAGTGATGATAGTCTGTTTCTGTTTACATGGAAGATTTCCGAGCAACGACAAACTCGTGCATAGTTTATCGTAGATGTCCTGTCGATAAACTATGCACGGGTATGTCGTATCTTATAAAGTGATATTGTTGATTGCCAAATTTGTAGAAACAAAATTGCAATTTTTGTAGTGATATTAAAACATGCATATGTTATAAGTTTGAATAAAAATTATATATATATATTTAAATTATTAGGATGATTTGATAAGTAATTCACCGAGTCTGAAACCTCAACAGAATGCAGAAGGCACTGGACGGCCGTTTCGTCCTATATTTGGGACTCATCAGCAGTGGATGAGCACTGCTGATAATGGGTGTTTTTTGGCCCTGTCAATTTGTGGTATTGTGGCATATGTAGTATTGAATTGTCAGGGATGAATTTCTGTGGTGAATTTGCAAATTTCAATGAATGAATGGGTTGTGAATCAGATAAGCTATATCTAAGATAGAAACTATCGACTAAGCTTTCCTTATTCTCCATTTGGCCTTGTGCCATATTTTTTCAAATTAAAAAACTTGAACTAGCAAGTGACTTGCAATGCTTATTACAGGCGTGACAAAGTACGTTGTTTGTACAGCGCCTAACCTCTTTTGTAAACTCTGTTCATCTTGCTCGTGGGTTTTCATATGAAAGCAACTGCAGTTTCTGTAGTTTTTTTTTATACACTCCGCATGTTAAGTTATTTCTATACATATATACAGAAGGTCCTCGGGTTACGTCGGACCTGAAGTTCAGCGTTTACTGGTTACTCCGCCATCTCGATAATATAAGACGTCGTCAAGCGGCGCTATGTGAGACAGAATTGTTTCTTCACCGGCTGCACGCCATATTGGATTTTTTTAGAACATTTCGCTCTTCCTTATGGCTCTCAAGCGTAAGTCAGACTTGTGGGTGCTCATGTAGGTAAGTTCCGGCCCACATCGAAAATCAGCTTACGTCGCGCGAATCCCCTCTATGTGTATTATGTTTCGGAAGTGACCATAAATTTATTTTTTTCTTTCTTCTTTTCACATTTTTTTTTTTTTATCTCGAATTGACATCAGTTGTTAGTTCAGATTTCGATTTCTTTTGAAGTCATTCCGTTATTGTGGCGACAACGAAGGGAAGTAAAAATATTGCATCGTAGAAAAAGTATTTTAATCACGAACTGAAGTGCAGCGGAAATTTAGAGCAACATATGGATGCCATTATGATGGGAAGCACAAGAAAATCTAAGATATTCACACGATGTTTATAGCGACACTTCTAGCGTTTGACAGACAAAGATCAGACCTAACTCCACATTTAAAAAATAAATTTCTTTTGCGACAACACATACACACACACACACACACACACATATATATATATGTAAAATATGTGGCTGGGTGTACGTGTGTGTGTGTGTGTGTGTGTCTGTTTGTCTGTGTGCTTATGGATATGAATAAATTAAACCCCTCCACACAAATAAAAGAATAAGAATATATATGTGAATATATCAAGCGGGCAGCATTTTTGTGTCAGTTTGTTTGTGTGCGTTTGTGTTTGTGTGTGTTTATGTGTGAAATAGACACAGTGAGCGAGAGAGATAGAGAGAGAGAGAGGGGGGATGAACAGACTCAGACACATATAAACAGACTGGGATAGATAGATAGATAGATAGGTAGATACCAACAGGTAGATAGATAGATAGATAGATAGATAGATAAGAACAAATTCATGGAGACAAGTAGATAAAAGATAGATTTTTAGATGAGAACAGTCGTGATTAAAAGATTTCTTTTTTACGACTAATCAATATTTTGCAGGTTATTTAAAGCCATAAAATATTTGTAAATTGTAACAAATTTTAGGAGATAATAATGATTAATTATTAATTCTATTAACTTCGGTGATCGTAGGAGAAACGGTGTATGTCCCTGATCCAGATAATAACAGATTAAGATAGTTATATATATTTTTAAAGCAACATTCCTCTCCACATTTACGATTTAGAGAAATATTAATTGGCAATACACGCATACTCCATCATGAAAATAAAAAACAAAAACTTCAATTACTTGAGGCCCGCTATATACGAAAAATACCACCAACATTAAATAAGGTTAATTATGAATATAGGCAGGCACGGTGGAGTAATGGATAGCGGCTCGGATTGAGGAATCGGAGAGCCTAGTTTGAATTCCAGTCAAATCCATTACATTACGTCAAAGGTATGAATCCTCCTCTTCTCCCCCTAGTTATGGGTTATTAGCAAGACAAACCGGGTTTTATAGCCTTGGATGGCAACTGGTCTACCGCAGAAAGAAATGGCAACCTACTGCGGGAGAAAATCTGCCTCGTCAGTTATGTATCGAAAGATACAAGATCGCCTAACCGTGTATCACCCATGGCACATAACTTAATGATGAGTATAGCAACAATGTTTTAAAATGTCTATAATACCAATGTCTTAAATATTCAAATTGTAATATTAAAAAAAAAATACAATTATGTTAGGTAAAGTTACTTTCTTAGGTAAACATTATAGCTTTAACTGTAAATTTTTAAATTAAATGTAACGGAGCGCGTTTCATGCGCATTTACAAAAAAATCACAAATTTCAATTAGATTAATTTTTAGTTTTAGTAATTCACCGTTGAAGATGATCTTGGATGAAACTGAAAGTACTTGCGAAAAAGAAATGAAAAAAAACTACGGCGCTTTGGTGAACGAATTTAATGTCAATATTATAAAAGTTGATTCGAGAATTCGAGTGGATTAAAATAAAGATAAATAGACATAATATGTTCAGCTTATTCAACATGCTTGAATGAAGATATGCTGCTGAAATACACACACACACACACATATATATATTCATACATGTTTCATTAAATAATATAGACATGTGTTGTCTATTTATTTTATGTAAATTCTTTTCATATCGTCTGATAAGCTTAATAACATTATCATTAAACGAAGAAAGAAAATCACAATATTGATACATATTTTTTATCCAATCTAAACTTTCGGCTTGCATAAGCCATTATCAAAGGTGACAATTAGAGTTCAATATATTAAGCAATACACGGACGAGAAATTGCAGAAGATGGTTTGCAAAATTCAGAGGTGGAGATTTCACTCTTGAAGATGAAGATCGAATCGGACGTCCAGTTGAGTTTGATGAAAAGCTTCTTGAAGCAGCCCTTGATGAAAATCCTGCTTTATCAGTTGAGGAATTAGCAGTGGTTCTCAGTTCAAACCATACAACAGTTCATCGTCATCTTCAACAACTTGGAAAAGTTCCTAAACTTGGAAAATGAATTGTCTGAAACCAACCTCAAATCCCGAGTTGACATCGGCTCTTCTCTCCATTCTCTCCAACTTGTTTCACCTTTTTTGGATAGACTTTTGACTGGCGACGAAAAATGGATCTTTTATCGAAATGTTAAGTGTCGTCAACAGTGGCTTGGTAAAGGGGAAGGACCCCAACCACAGCCAAGAAGGGAACTTCATGGGCAAAAGGTTCTTCTTTCAATCTGGTGGGATTGCCAAGGAATAATCCACTTTGAATTCTTACCACCTAATGCAAAAATTAATGCTCAAATATACTGTCAGCAATTAGAGCGTTTTAACCAAGCTTTGAAGAAAAAAGACATGCTCTAGTGAATCGAAAACGGGTGATGTTTCATCAGGACAATGCGCGGCCACACACAGCAAGAATCACGTCACAAAAGATCGAAGAACTTGGTTGGGAGATAATTTCTCATCCACCTTATTCTCCCGACCATGCTCCTTCAGACTACCATTTGTTTCGTAGCTTACAGAATCATTTGGAAGAAACAGCTTTTGTAACACAGGAAGAGGTTAAAACTGACATTTGTGAGTTCTTCGAATCAAAGCCAAAAGAATTTTACAGTAATGGAATTAGTAAGCTTGTTAATAGATGGAAGGAAGTCATAGATAACCAGGGAAAATACATTGTTGATTGAATCTGTAATTAAGTGTAACATTTGGTCACTTACAGTATTTACATTAGTCGGACTATTGTCCTCATCTTTGTCGCCATATTTGTCACAACGTTTCGGCCGTTGTACGCTCCGACCTTCTTCAGGTGTTTGGAATTTCGAATCGAACCCTTTATTTTCGATCACTGGGGTAGACTGTTCTAGTTCCACGAGCCATGATAACAAAAAAGTTGCAAATATGAGATCTGGTAAAAACATGCAATGATAACAGCAAAATTGCAATATGAGTACTGGTAAAAACAGGTTGCTGAAAAATTAGGTTTATAATACTCAGAAATTCATACCCAGATGTCCTCAATGACGCATGGTACAGTGGATAAAGGCGTTGGTTAGATCCAGTGACAGACCAGACCCAAGGACTGTGAGTTCAATACCCGGTTCAGGCAGTGGAGAACTTTCAGAGGGAAAATTACCAGGAGATAACTGATATCCATCAAACATGGCTCGTGGAACTAGAACAGTCTACCCCAGTGATCGAAAATAAAGGGTTCGGTTCGAAATACCAACCACCTGAAGAAGGCCGGAAGGTACACCGGCCGAAACGTTGTGACAAATATGGCGACAAAGATGAGGACAATAGTCCGACTAATGTAAATACTGTACATAATACCTCATCTCAGAAATATAGACAGACTCATTTGGTCACTTGTTTTCTTTATTCAAAATTCGGACAGAACTTATCGGATGACCAGATATATATATATATATATATATAGTCGAACCTACATATATATATTCTATCGTTGCAGACTAAACTTTAGGGTAAATTCAACTTGTAACATTATTTTCAACCAACTTTACATACACGGACCTGCAACTACGCCCACATATATGTTCAATTCATAAAGTTGATTTTTTGCGTTTATGTGTGTAAGTGAGACAAAATAGTGCGTAAAATTGTGACTTACGAGATATGCATCTTAGCAAGTGTCCGTACGTCTACGCGAACACAATATGGCACAAAACCGAGTTAAAAGTCGAACCCACACCTTAATCTGGAATTTGGGACAATAATGACTCCTGGTATTATTCGGACGCCTCGGGCGCCAGGGATTACCCTGATGTTATTCACAAAGAAACATACACTCCTATGCGCATACGCAGAGGTCATATTACTGGCGTTCACAACAACCCAATCTATTGCTCACCAACAATAGGTTAAGTAAAAGAGTAAGCTAGGCTCTCAAAGTTTTGGCTGTTAGCCAGTCTTGAAGGCCGACTCTTAATACAAAACTCACCATCTTTCGAAAGAATTCACAGCAACTGGCAGATATATAAAAAACAAAGTAGAAAACCATGATCTTCTATATCCAGAAGTAACATGGCATAAATATATAACGAGCTAATAGAAAAAAAAACAGATCTCTTTAAAGTGGGCTTATTCACACACACACACACACACACACACACACACACACACACACACACACATATATATATATATATATATATATATATATATATATATATATATATATGCATGCATGTATGTATATACCGGGTGTAACAGCAAAATTGGTCAAATCGTGTAACAGCAAAATTGTTCTATTGTTAGATTATGATCTGAACCGTTGTATTTTACAAATGGTTAAAGATATCTTACTGGAATTCTGAGGTTTTTATAGCGCTACTAGACTCTACTTTCAACAATAAGAATGTATTCAGTGCTAAGTTGAAATGATGATACCTCTTGCTGTTGTGACATCCTGATTCAATTTTCCTATCTACTGTTCCCTCTTTTTAATTATTTATTCACGGTTCTCTTGGTGGTTCTTGAATGAACTTAGAAGATTTGAAGCCAGAGTATCAATTTTGGTACCATTACCGAAGGCTGGAATTGTCATTTTCCTCTCTCCATTGCTCATTTAGGAAGAGATTTGGGCTGACACAAAATGATTTTAACCTGTTCTCTTTCTTGCTTAATAACTCAAAATTAATTTTTAAGCGATTCTTACGACAAAAGGTGTCAAGATGGCTAAACGTCTCATCTGAAAACCTGGGAAAAAGAAACTCAATTAATTTAGTGTTTTTTTTTTTCTTAGATATTTTTTTGGGATGGACAGTTATCCCGTGCTCTTACTCAATTTGGACGATTTTGCAGTTACACCTGATATATATATATATATATATATATATATATAACGTAAATCATTCAGACGAAAAACAAATAATAATATGAATTGAACACGCACCACATAATTGATATATATATATATATATATATATATATATATATATATATATATATATATATATATATATAATGATATGTTTGGTAATCCGTATGGATAAATCCAAAGAGGATATAGATATAGATCCAGAGAGGACTCAATATAATGAGAGGGCAAATAATAAATATGAGACATTTCTATGATATGGCGGCCCAAACTATCACTGATCCCCCTCCATGCTTCTGTTGGAAGAAGGCAGTCAGGGTTGTAAGCTTCTTTGGGCTGTATCCACACATAAACTCGCCCTGAAGTTGGGAAAAGAGAAAAAACTGGACTCGTCTGAGAATATGACTTGCTTCCATTGGTCTACAAACCAGGCATTGTGATCTCTGCACCACGTCAACCTCTTTTGAATGTTGCCTGTGAAGGGAAGAGGTTTCCTCACAGCGGCTCTTTCATGATATGCAGCCTCATAGAGCTCACGGTGAACAGTTTTAGTAGAAACTGAACTAGTCAGATGATTATTGAACTCAGCAGTCACTTTGGCCGCATAGTCCGATGATTTTTTTGCCACATTGCGTTTCAATGCACGTCAGTCGCTGTCAGTAAATTTGCAAGTTCGGCCCGAATTGCTACGGTTGCTAGAGGTCTTGCACTGTTTCTAGAATTCCATCAGTGTTCTTGATATGGAGCTCTTGAAAAACCAAACAGTTCAGCAACGTTAGTAATCGAGGCTCCTGCCATGCGAGCTACAAGCATTTGCTCGTTTTCGAACTCGGATTCAGCTTAAATTTAATTAAAATTCTAAAAAATAAATAAGACAAAGCCAGTAAATTAGATAAATAAACGCATTTAACATAGATATAACCTGCAATTACGAAGTTTTAGTTAAAGTTCTGAATATAATAGGTCATTGA
>OZ038497.1:43174739-43232239 GCA_964036315.1 Acanthosepion esculentum
ATATATATATATATATTTGTGTATATATATATATTTTGTGTATTTATATATATATATATATATATATATATATATATATATATATATATATATATATATATATATATATATATATATATGGGGCGTGATAACTACTTTGAGTGTATTACTACTATTAGTACACAAAAACATAGAAATGTGTGTGCCCAACGAGGATAAAACGCAGGCAAATTGCTTTATCAGACGAAATTGGGGACCGTTAACCCTATTTTAATTTTTCTGAAATAAACAAGTTCTGTGCATCCAATGAAGATCAAACTCCTGTGGCAATTATTTGCAAGCCAATCTTTCTATCCCCTACATTATAGCGGAGAGGCCTAAATATTTACAAAGATTTCGTTAGTGTGACAGAAGGCTCAAGTCGTTGAGCGCCCGTTGTATATCTAAATCACGATTCCTGTTGTTGGGAGTATTTATTTTCTTTATTCTTTGTGAGTAATATGAAGCGATTTTTTTTTTCACAATGCGTTTCTGTTTCAAATCTGACACGAAAAGCCAGTCAACACAGAATATCTCCTCAATGGATCGACGACGATCTTCTTTGTGTGGTGAGTTTTTTTTTTTTTTATTGAAGATTTTCGTTTTGTTAAAAGTCAGTCAGAGAGTGGTTGGTCTTTAAGTGACATTTGACCAAAAGTTTGAAAAGCTAAGAGCACTCATACACTTGGGATTTAACCTAAAGTTTATTCTTTCTTGAAAAAAAAAATCTTCTACAAGCAGCACAACAGTTTCAGCTGTAATGTTTTGTATTTTTTATCACTTATCTTCAAAATCACCAGATGTGTTTGTAAACACTAAAAAAAAAACCCATAAGAAACAAATACCCATAGTAAGTTCTGTTTGCGTGTCAACTTCGACTTCGCCATTTCTATATATAATTATTTACCAATTCATTTTAGCGTTTCAAATGAACACATTAAAACAGATAGGATTAAATTAAGAGACACTATCGAATCGAACTAGGAAATGGATATGCTAATCATCTTACGATAGTAGAATCCTATAAATATCTGCTGGCTTGACTATTCCCACTTGTAACCTCTTTTTTTTTTATAAGAACCTCACTAGTTTCAATACAAAGTAACTAGGATGGCACAAGGCCGAAAGTAGGGAGTAGAAAGTGAGAATGGAATTCACTATTCAGTTGTAACTGACCTAGCCAAACAATCTTGCTAACCATTATAGCGGTTAAGTAGGCGTAGCCAAGATGCGGCACATGACCAAAAGCATTAGGTAAGTACAGTAAGGATCGAACTCATCACTAAGTCGTAATTGTCCTGGCGAGACCAGCTTGGTAACCATTACTCCCCGCCGACGAACCCTAAAATAATTTTCTAAGCGTTTTCTAAGAAGTGACACAAGACCGTATGTGTGGAGCACCCAATGAGGAAAGAACTCACTACTCAGTCGTAGTTGTTCTGGCGAGATAATCATTATACTTTTAGTGCACTTAAATGGTTTTCTAAGCGTATATTCGATTTAGTACAAAGACGAATGTCTAGCGCACCCAGTGAGGAACGAATTCACACTGGAGTTGAAAAATGAGGATAGGAAAAAATGACAGGGTCACAAAGTGCGAAATTAATAAACTTGGAGGCCTTAATCGGTTCATTTTTAATGAAATGTGTGTTTGTATATATATATATATATATATATATATATATATATATATATATATATATATTTATATATATATATTTATATATATATATATATATATTTATATATATATATTTATATATATATATATATATATATATATATATATATATATATAAAAGTGAACATAGAAGTCAACACTTAGAGGCGACAGTCTGTTTCATGCTAGATGCAATCGTCAGGCAACTAGTTGGACACTATATTTACACACGCTCTATCTCTGATATTGAATACTTTATCCAATAACTATAGCACACTTTAAGACTATATTTCTTTATATATATATATATATATATATATATATATATATATATATATATATATATATATATAAGTTTTCGCATATACGTTTTTGTATGTGAAATTAAGAAATATATTTCTTATATTTATCAGTAAGTCTAATATATTTGAACGTCTGAATATAGGTTTTCTTACAGACACACAAACATATATATAATGGTCATGGAAGAGATGGCTCACGTTATGTATCTGTAAAACTCTGTACGGTTGACTGAAGAACGAATCGAAAACAAAAAGAGTTTTCATTACAGCAGAAATGATAATAAAATGTTTTCTAAGCCAGTAATGTTGATAAATACTTGCTGACAGATTATCAAGTGGAGAATCAAGGGAACTTTGCTTTTAGTTGATTGGGGAGATATGTATGAGAAAAACTGTTTGTTATATTTGATTGCGACGCTTACAAAATCCCATATGCGGTCAGTTTGCTTCAGAAATTATGCCTTGCGATAAGCGGTCATTCCCCTCGAATCATCAATGCGTACAGCTTGTTTGTTTCCAGTTGAATGCCTGAAGCTGTTGGTAATCCCCAGAAAATTCATTTGACCATCATCGCAGAATTAACAGTGATGAGTTTCCGGGGATGAGTCGCTGGTGTTCGTGTTCGCGTGTAAACACTTGTTAGTAACGGTGTTCCGTTTTGTAGAGTCTTCTAAATTCTAGCTAAGGTCAGTTCCGTATAACACAGTCCTAAATGATGCATCGATAGATATTGTGGCGAGCAATATTTAACGTGAGGTACACCTGCCGGGAATATCAGCTTTATAAGTTTCCGTATTATTTGAGTTCTAACTCCAGTCACAGGTAAAGTTGGAAATAAAACTTCCCTCGATCAATATGCACGTCTATAGCGTTAGGAAGACTGTTATCCGCCAATGTTCTATGTAAGAAATCCATCAGCTAGTTAATTGCAATACGTGATGCATACACGCTTGAAGGTCATATCTCTCTCGTTTTATGACTGACTAGGCAGAAGATTTTCTGCGGCAGACTGGTTTCCAACCAAGGCTATAGGATCCAGTCGGTTATGCTATTCAATTCATAGATGGGGAAAGAAGGGATGGATTTATAGCTTACCAAATCTTCTTCCCAGAGATATCTGTGCGTAAGTAAATGTAACAAACTCGACTGGAATTCGAACACGGCTCTCCGATTTCTCATCCTGAGCCGATATACATTACAGCCCAACACACATTACGCTTCATTCGAATCGTAATCTTTACTAGAGCTGGACCTCAACTGGAATTCCTAAGATGCAGGTAAAATGATTGGCTCTCTGTACCGCTCCGGTAATTACCTGACTCCGCGTGCTATTTTCTACCTTTACAAGTGCCTGATCACGCCTAAAATGGACTACTGTCACAGCCCAGACCCCACTTTCCAGTCTTGATAGAGTTCAAAAGCGTCTCCGAGTCCTTATATTTCACCCTCCAACCTCTATCTCACATGCGGGATATGGCGAGTCTATCACTTCTCTATCGCTACTACCATGGAAAATGCTCGGGCGAACTGCGTCTTTTAGCTCCACCAGGTCAGACCTTCACGGCTAGGACCCGCCATGCCACTTACACAGTAGCAATCCACCCACATTCCCTCCTTATTCCATCGGCGAGAAGTAAGTTCCACTCAAACAGCTTCTTCTCACGAAGTATTGTCCTATGGAACATACTCCTTGGATGATGTTTTCCCCATCACTACAAGCTTAACCTGTTCAAGCCTAGAACAACCTTTTATATTCCCCCCCCATATCCATATAAACTACCCCTTATTTTAACCATCTACCTCGAGTTGCCCCGAGGCTTGTACAGAATGAACCTGTAACAAAAATAGTGGAAAAAGCCGCTCCCATCCAGGAAAGTACAGAATTCATTGAAGGAATAGTTAGTTTTACTCTCAGTTGAATTTTATAAAATGTTTCTCGTGAAACAGGTTTTGTTTTCAGGAAAATAGGCTGCCAAATCTACTAACATTAATTGTTCTGTCAAGTTTTGCTTTGAGCTTCCTTCCAAACTTTTTGTCTAAGGTAGTGGGGAAAGTCAACTAGTCTAGTTACATGTGTGGGCTATTTAAGTGGTTGCTGCTGCTGAAAGTCTTCAAGTATGTAGTTTTTTTTATTTTGCGATTCCTTTGGGAGTCATTCTGTTAATTCTGATGAAAGATTATCTTCTGTAAGATCAGGAGGATCCATTTGCTTGAAGCCATTTTAATCATGATATGATTTTATAAAAACAAAACCAATTCAACTATAGTTGTTCTTTCTAGCACTGATGGTAGTTTCCTTGCAAATCTTTTGTTTTGAAAGTTAACAACGTGATTCTATCATAATTTCCCCTTCAAGTTAAATCCGCTACGAATATTCTATGCGGCAATACCTGAAGTTAGAATGGCCGAATTACAATAAAAATCAACATTTGAACCTTGACAGTTACCTGAGCTGAAATACTTTTCAAAGGTAGCGTGAGAAATACAAAATTCACCAAGTTCCCAGGCGAACTGATACAAATTGGAAGACCATGCAACGTCTCAGTCAGTTATTATCTTTCGATACATTTTTTTCGAGATTTTTTCCCGCAGTAGGTTGCCATTTCTTTCAGCGGTAGACCAGTTACCATGCAAGGGTATAGAACTCGGTCTGTCCAGCTATTTACCCATAGCAGGTGGGGGTGGAGAAGAAGCGGATTCACACCTTTCCCAAGGTTATTAGCACTTAAGTGAATGTAATGGATTCGAACTCGGCTCTCTAATTCCTCAATCCAAGCCTCTATCCATTACTCCACCGTGCCTCCTTCAGTCGGTTATGTGCCACGGGTGATACACACTTAGGCGATCATGTATCTTTTGATACATGACTGACGAGGCAGATTTTTTTTCCCTCAGTAGGTTGCCATTTCTTTCTGTGGCAGCCCAGTTGACATCCAATGTTATAGAACACGGCCATCTACCCATAGCTGGGGGTGGGGAAGAAAAGGATTCATTCCTTTCCCAAAGTTGTTAGCACTTAAGTGAATGTAATGGATTCGAACTCGGCTCTCCAATTCCTCAATCCGAGCCACTATCCATTACTCCACCGTGCCGACTTCAATCAGTTATGTGCCATGAGTTTTACACGCTTAGGCGATCATGTATCTTTTGATACATGACTGACGAGGCAGATTTTTTTCCCGCAGTAGGTTGCCATTTCTTTCTGTGGTAGACCAGTTGCCATCCAACGCTATAGAATCCGGTCTATCCTGATATTTACCCATAACTGGGGGGGGGAGAGTAAAGAGGATTCATAACTTTCCCTAGGGTATTTGCCCGTAAGTGAATGTAATAGATTCGAACTCGGCTCTCCGATTCTTGAAATGGAGCCGCTATCCATTACTCCACCGTGCCTCCTTCAGTCAGTTATATGCCATGCGTGATACACGCTTAGACGATCATGTATCTTTCCTTACATGTCTGACGAGGCAGATCTTTTCCCGCAGTAGGTTGTCATTTCTTTCTGCGGTAGACAAGTTGCTATACAAGGCTATAGAATGCTGTCTGTCCTGCTATTTACCCATAGATGGGGGAGGAGGAGGAAAAAAGGTTTCATACCTTTCTCAAGGCTATTTGCACGTAAGAATGTAATAGATTCGAACTCGGCTCTCCAATTCCTCAATCCGAGCCGCTATCCATTACTCGACCGTACTTACATTTAAAGCAATCAACTTTGCAATTTTTACCATTAGTGTTACTAATATAGATCATGTATCACTATTCAAAGTTATAGAAGATTTCTTTTTCTTTGTTTTATGTCCCTTCAGGACGTTGGCGATCATGACTCTCCACAATATCCTATCTTTTTTATCTCTTAGTAAATTTTATCTCTTTTCTATATCTCCTTATCACTATTGTACCACCATTCACACAAGCCCGTCAGGTAGGTCATGCGCCGTTACCCTCAACCCCTCTTAGTTTCAAATCTGTCCTGTGAGTATCAAATTTTCCAAGCCCTCTTTCCTCATTATGTGCCCTATAGATTTTAACTGTCTCCTTCTGATGCTAAGTATAAGTTACCTTTTTTTGTTTCCAGTTTCACCGTTGTTCACATGTTCAGTATATTTTATTCTCAGCATCTTTCTGTACAACCACATTTGCATTGCGTCAAGTATCTTTTTTTTTACCTGTGAGGTGATTGTCTACCATTCATTACCACATAGGAGGACTGGTATTACGCAATAGTTCCGTACTCGCACTCACATTAAATATCAGTTTCCGAAATTTGAGATATTGACTTGAACGCGAGTTCATTTATTTGGTTTTTATATTTTTTCTTTTTTAAATTTATTTCTTGAAAATTATTCGTTTTACGATTTTTTAAAATTTCTGTATTTCGCAGCACGTCTCGTGTTCCTTTTTTTCGTCCATCTTTGTTTCTTTCCTTTTAAAAAAAAAAAAGTTTGATTTTAAGAATTTTCTGTCTATACTGCTCAGTATTACTTCTGTCCTTTACAAAAACCGTTGAAGTTTTTTGTATATTCTTCTTTCTGTCATAATCTTCCTTTTTATCTATTTCTAAAAGTCTTTTTTTATTTTCTTTCTCAGTAATACCTATTGACATTTTCTTTCTAGAAAACTATTTTGTTTATCTTTTTAAGAAATTCATTTTTCTTTCAGCTTACATTTTTCTTTCTAATCTATTTTTCCGTTTTGAAATTCTATTTTTTTCCCATTTTCCTTTAAATCTATTTTTAAAATGTTTTTTTTTATAAATTTTTTTGGTTTTGCTTATTCAGTTTTCTTTAAGCTTCGTTTTTTTTCCTTGCTAAAATATTTTTTTCTTTTTAATTTTTTTCTCTTGGTCTTAAAAATTACTTTTCCTTTCTCAAAATTTTAGTAAACTTTCTAACATTTTTTCTTTCTTAAGCATTCTTTTTCTTTCTTTCTAAGAAATATTTTTATTAAAACCTTCTTTTTTTCTTTCTTTCATTTAGTTCGTTCATTCTTTCGTTCTTTCTTTCTTTCTTTCTTTCTTTTAGATCGTTCATTCTTTCGTCAGTTCATTCATTCTTTTTTTCTTTCTTTTATTTTCTTTCTTACTTTCTTTTCGTTCGTTCTTTCTTTCTATCTTTA
Organism: Acanthosepion esculentum; assembly: GCA_964036315.1. Lineage (NCBI taxonomy): Eukaryota > Metazoa > Mollusca > Cephalopoda > Sepiida > Sepiidae > Acanthosepion > Acanthosepion esculentum. The sequence goes on from OZ038497.1 coordinate 43,181,835, forward strand.
TTTCTTTTCTTTTCTTTTGTTTGTTTGTTTCCCTTCTTTCTTTTAGTTCGTTCGTTCATTCTTTCTTTTATTTTCTTTCTTTCTTTCTTTCTTTCTTTCTTTCTTTCTTTCTTTCTTTTAGATCGTTCATTCTTTCGTCAGTTCATTCATTCTTTTTTTCTTTCTTTTATTTTCTTTCTTACTTTCTTTTCGTTCGTTCTTTCTTTCTATCTTTATTTCTTTCTTTTCTTTTGTTTGTTTGTTTCCCTTCTTTCTTTTAGTTCGTTCTTTCATTCTTTCTTTTATTTTCTTTCTTTCTTTTTTCTCGAATACTCTTAAATTCTTAAACTGTCTTCCTTTCTTTGAGATATAATCCAAAGATTCTCTCAGGACCAACCATTGTCTTGCACAGAGAAGCAGATAAATACAAAATGATTGACTTTTCACATTGTTTTAGTCGTTGAATTAATGTCTATTGAGAAATGCGATATATAGTGAGCACGAACTCTGATGTCGGCATACTCTTGATGTCTGGTGTAAGTTTAAAATCGAAAGAGAACAATTTAAGTAAAGACACTAATGGGTTCGTTCGCTAAGAGGAAATCGTGATTAAGTATCCTGTTGTAAAGATACGAGGCAAAATATCTAATATCTAACAGCCGGCATTGAGGAACATTTTAGGCTGAGAGTTGAATGGAATCGTTCCAAATTGACATGAGTACCAGAAAATGTTGATGACTTGCAAAGTGCTCTATAAAAACATTTTCAATAATGAAGCGTTTTTAACGACTTTTATATTTCGATTCTATTTAAAACTTTGCAAACTGTTTCTACCCCGAATACAGATAATATTTTTTCTGTAAATATTTAAACTGACTTAATGAAAACTGATTGAATTCATTCTTCTAAAACCTGGGTTCTTTTATAAGTACAGAATGTTTGCCTTAAAAATCAGGAAAGTATTACTTTACAGTAAAAAAAACAAAAAACAAAAAAAAACAAACTTTAGTTACCTGCATAATCCCAAAGAGATCCCTGGGCACTTTCATTACTTCTCGTCCAAGAGTATCCTTTCAAGTGCCAGAAGGAGTATTCCAGTGTGCTCTCTGATTTGGTTTACCCATTCCTTTAGGCGGTCTACTACGTGTTCTTTTTGAAGAAGAGTTATCTTTGTTGGATATATACATAATACTTTATTCTATTCTGTTTATTTAACCAAACCAATTTAGCCTTATTCTAGTCGGATTTCACATTTAGACTTTGTACGTTCTCTTTTCTCAGTGTCCAGGTTTTACGGGTATAAATTGTGATGGCGATGATTAGATCCTGGTCTTGATGAAGTAGGAAAATGTATTTCCAGCACCAGATCCATTCTTTCATCCTCCCAGTCAATTCCTATTCTTCGTTTTCTATCATCAGATGCAGCAGAGACAAATGGTCTCATACAGACGAAGTTTCTAGCATTTCCAACAGCTTCACAAATAAAATAACGCCAAGGTGTTATCATTTCCGTTTGGCATTTCTTTGCATTTGGAATGTTTATTCTCAGTTTAGATCACCTTTCTTTAATCTTTTCGACTTCGAAATTTTGGTTAAAAATATTGTTTTTTCTTGCGTCAGAGGATTGGCAAACGATTTGTGTAGGAATTTTTAGCGTCTTTTTTTGGCGTTAAAAAAAAACATAGATTTGGAAATTCATAAAAAAAAAATAATTGTCGGATTTTAATGACAGTTTCAGAAATTATTTGTAGATGTTTATTAGATTCACACACACACACACACACATATATATATATATACACACACACATACACACATATATACACACATATATACACAATCATATATATATACATACATGCACACGTATATACACATATATATACACACGCACATATATATATATATATACCGAAACATATATACACACATGTATATATATATGCACATACATATGTATATATATGCACATACATATATATATATATATATACACACAGACACATATATACACACGCATATATACACACACACATAATCACATATATATATATACACACATATATACACATACACATATATATACACACACACACATATATACGCACACACATACACACACACACATATATATGAGAATAGATTCAGATATATAGATAGGTAGATAGATAAATAGAAAGAAAGAAATAGATATGGAGAATATGAGATCAATTGAATGATATAAAGAAACATAAACACCTGCGGCACACAGACACACACATACACGCGCACACACACATATATATAAATTTACATATATAGCGATAGTGAGAAAGAAGTGTGTGTTTATGTAATATTAAATACAAAACATAACGAGGAAAACTTCTACTTTGATGTTTCATCGTTAAACTTGAGTCAGTTTGTTTCTATTCGCAACATTGATTATATTGATAAATCGTCCATTTTAGACTAGAATATGATGGTATCTTGTCAAAGATGACGCATTGAAGTTTCTAAAACATTGACTCCTTTAATTTTAGACTAGAAATGACGATATGATGATCTCTTGTCAAAGATGACGCATTGAAGTTTCTAAAACATTGACTCCTTTAATTTTAGACTAGAAATGACGATATGATGATCTCTTGTCAAAGATGACGCATTGAAGTTTCTAAAACATTGACTCCTTTAATTTTAGACTAGAAATGACGATATGATGATCTCTTGTCAAATATGACGCATTGAAGTTTCTAAAACATTGACTCCTTTAATTTTAGACTAGAAATGACGATATGATGATCTCTTGTCAAAGATGACGCATTGAAGTTTCTAAAACATTGACTCCTTTAATTTTAGACCCATTTAAATTTACACTAGATATGACGATATGATGATATCTTGTCAAAGATGACACATTGAAGTTTCTAAAACATTGACTCCTTTAATTTTAGACTCCTTTAATTTTAGACTAGAAATGACGATATGATGATATCTTGTCAAAGATGACGCATTGAAGTTTCTAAAACATTGACTTCTTTAATTTTAGACTAGAAATGATGATATGATGATCTCTTGTCAAAGATGACGCATTGAAGTTTCTAAAACGTTGACTCCTTTAATTTTAGACTTCTTTAATTTTAGACTAGAAATGACGATATGATGATATCTTGTCAAAGATGACACATTGAAGTTTCTAAAACATTGACTCGTTGAATTTTAGACTTCTTTAATTTTAGACTAGAAATGACGATATGATGATATCTTGTCAAAGATGACGCATTGAAGTTTCTAAAACCATCGACTCCTTGAATTTTAGACTCCTTTAATTTTAGACTAGAAATGAGGATATGATGATCTCTTGTCAAAGATGACGCATTGAAGTTTCTAAAACATTGACTCCTTTAATTTTAGACTCATTTAAATTTAGACTAGATATGACGATATGATGATATCTTGTCAAAGATGACGCATTGAAGTTTCTAAAACATTGACTCCTTTAATTTTAGACTTCTTTCCTTTTAGACTAGAAATGACGATATGATATCTTTTCAAAGATGACGCATTGAAGTTTCTAAAACATTGACTCCTTTAATTTTAGACTCCTTTAATTTTAGACTAGAAATGACGATATGATGATATCTTGTCAAAGATGACGCATTGAAGTTTCTAAAACATTGACTCCTTTAATTTTAGACTCCTTTAATTTTAGGCTAGAAATGACGATATGATGATCTCTTGTCAAAGATGACTCATTGAAGTTTCTAAAACATTGACTCCTTGAATTTTAGATTTCTTTCATTTTAGACTAGAAATGAGGATATGATGATCTCTTGTCAAAGATGACGCTTGAAGTTTCTAAAACATTGACTCCTTGAATTTTAGACTTCTTTAATTTTAGACTAGAAATGACGATATGATGATCTCTTGTCAAAGATGACTCATTGAAGTTTCTAAAACATTGACTCCTTGAATTTTAGACTTCTTTCATTTTAGACTAGAAATGACGATATGATGATCTCTTGTCAAAGATGACGCATTGACGTTTCTAAAACATTATCTCTTTTAATTTGAAACGGAATCCACTACCATATACCTACTAAACTTTCTGAAATATTTCCAAATTGTTTCGATCTACACATTATAATTGATAACGAGTTTTCCCCCTCGGTGTTTGGTGTTTTATCCACACAGCCCTCATCGTTCGCTTATCGCTTAATGAACAGAACTCTCTTTTCTTTCACTTGTAACTAGAAGCCGTAAAAATGCTTTTCATAAAACGTTTTTATTTTAGTTAAAACGTCGGACTAAACTTGGAAGTTAACCGATTGAACTTTAAACTATTCAATCGATAAGTAAATGATTTTTTTATCAATATATATATAAAATATATATTTGAAATTATCACAAGAGCTAGGAGCGACGTTCAACGAAATGACTTTGAAATTTTCAGGCTGGCATCATGCAGTTTTTTACAAGATCTACAATAGACGATGGAAAACCAGTATGGTAATGGCTCCCAGAATAGACATCGGCCTTAGCCTGGAATAGCCATCGCTCTAGGAATAGCCAAAATTTCCAGAATAGCCAACGTCCGCACAGTCACCGACATCATCCCCAAAATAGCTATCGATAGGGAAGAAAAGATGATACGGGTTACATAAATAAACGAAAAAATCTTTACACAGAAAATTACTGAAATGTCAAGGGAGATAATTCCTCTCCTGTCTGTATACTGGATAGACAATCTTCTACTCACTTTAAAAGATGACTAGAAAGGCGGAATGCTTGCGTTTTGAAAAACATAAATTTCACGTCGGAAATGAGAAAGCTGTGAACCGTTTTCGATCGCTGGTCGAGCAAAACGGTTGAATATCGATAGTAAATGGGATTTGATTTGGATGAATATCAAAAGAAATAATAAAAAAGATTGATAATTATCAATACTAATCGATTGTATCTTTGGTTTGTTTCATAAATTTCACTAACTTTTCAACAAAAAAAAAATTAACAAAAGTAAAAGTGGCAATTGGATTTCTTTATATAGAGTTTCTGAAAACATTTACTCGCAAAAACGCACACATATATAGGCACACTTACATAAGCACAAACATATATATATATATATATATATATATATATATATATATGTGTGTGTGTGTGTGTGTGTGTGTGTGTGTGTGTGTGTGTGTGTGTGCATAAATATATATATTGTACATGAGGCACAGGTCATATTGAAACAGTGTTCGATGTTATATAACAGAGCTATAAAGTATATATTAATGAAAATACATATTATCCCACACCGTACACACGAATCAGAGTTTCATGCTATGTATATTTATTGATATAATATATATTAGTCTCTATATATAGACTAAAACTTTCCACCCTCCCCTGAGCATTGTCTCATGCCTTTCGTCTGATTAAAACATTGAAATGGATAAATTCTGTATTCGTTTTTTCGGCGGTTTTTTTTTTTTAGCTTTCACAGTTAAATTTCTAATTCCGACATGAACTCAGTCTATACCGGGGTTGAATAAGACTGGCGTATTTTCTGCCAAAATAAGCTTGTTCCCCTATATGAGGTGAGTTTGGATTTTACAGGGTATTAATTACTTGCTCTGTAATAAGAAATTGAGCTCTTCTTGTGAATCAGTGTTAATATTTTATATTAATAGGATCCACTTGGATTATATACCAACGGATTTATTACCTTTGCTATATATATATATATATATATATATATATATATATATATATATGTATATAAAGGTTATTGGTCAGAGTTGAATCAGACCAGGAAACAGTAGTATTAAAACGTGCTCAGTGGACGTGAGAAAACAATGAGTAAAAATAAAAATAACATGTAGATCTTTTAACTTTAAAATTTAGGAGGTCAATTAAAATACACTACCAGAATGTTATTGCTTTAAAGATAATTATTATGTGGCGTTCTTTGAGTTTTTTTAAAAATAAAGCGTTAAAGTGGACATTTTAAACGTATCGCCCGAAGGGACTGACAGGTCGAAACCATGTTGCTGCTTTTTAAAGTACATATATATATATATATATATATATATATATATATATATATATATATATATATATATATATATATATATTAATCATTTCACCCCAAACAAGTAGGATAGATAGCGATTGACCCTTGGCTTTAAGAGGTTCAAGGAAGGACTGAATCGGGAATCGACTCCACAAAGTAGCCCTTTTCGGAACAATGATGTCCAAATGAAACGTCCTTTTAAAATTAGAATGGGGACGAAATGTGGATGAGTCGATTTATTGCATTTGGCATGTCGATTTCAAGCTGTAAAGGTCTGAACTTGTAGAACTGACGAGTAAAGCTCATCTGAACATTTTCCATTGAAATAGCGATATATATGGCAAACGATTGCTTTGTTGTGTACACTGAAAAGTGGATGTAGAATGGAAAATAAGTCGTCGGCTATGTTTTTAGAGATACTTGATAAAATAAAAAGAAGAATCTGTAATGTTATGGATCCTGACCTGGCATCTCAACTTCACTAACGTATCTTTGCGACATTTCTGCAAATATTTTCTTGGTAATTCATCTGTTGAGCTTTCCTCTTTGGTATCTAAAAATTAAGAATACTTGGTTGGCGGCGAGGTCTAATCATTTTATATTTGAAATGGCTTGTGTTGGAGTTTTTGGATACCCTGCTGTACTAGTAGTCAGTCAAAATGAGCTGACTCATTTTATAGTTCACCAATAGAAAAATTAACCAAACAGAAGGCTCAAAATATTCAATCCGACGTGTATAAAGGCGGCAATGTCTTTTTTCGGAATATTCATTGCCAGCCTTTGATATCGAAGACTGAAGAATTACGGAACAGCTGCTGATGGTATTGGCGGTATAGTCAGATTCAGTAGAGTGTCTGACTCGTGAGTGTTAATCTTTAACGTTGTTTCATTGAACAGATTACGTACTGCGCTGGATTCTATATTCATAGACTATGGTGAACATGGTCAACAGCTTGATTGAAACGGAAGTCCTATGCTAACAGTTTCTTTAATCGCAGTTTTCTCTCGTGGAACTGTTTCTGCATTCTTGCTTTCCTATCAATTTTGATCTTCAAACATTTAAATGCAATATCAATCTTTTGCCCTAATAAGCCCTGTTCCATCATTGTTATCTCCCTTTAATAATGTTTTCTTTTCCTGGTTTCCCCTCACATACAGTAACCGGGTCTTGCTTGGAATGAAATTATTAAAAATATATCTCTACAGGACACCGTGTAAGCGATTCTGAAATACAAAGATGGAAAGTGATGATTGAACAGTTTCCAGCCCAGGCATAGTAGTAATACTCCATCTTTGGTCTAATCTGACTCTTGTAAAGATTAATCATGGCAGTAGAAATCTGATATTCCGAGAGAAATAGAATGAGCTGACAGTTTTCCCATGATTTTTAGCAATGGATCATATGTAACAGTTCCCCTTGACGCCTGGACTGAATTTGGGTTCTAGTGGACGTTCAAAATATCTGGCTACATTGACAATGAATCTGTTCAGTGTGATGTGAGGAGGATGTAAGAAGGCTTATAAATAAACGTTTTCGTCATAATATAACCTTTTAAACCCGTAGGGATGTATTTCAAGGTTATAGTGTTATAGTCAACGTACCTATCAAAAGGAAGAGCATCTATTGTAAACTCATTTGTCTTTTGACAACCTAATCCTGTACTAAAGTCGAGTTTTTCAAAACAAGTAGGCTAAGAATGCCGAAATAAAATGTTTATCTTTTTCGGCCTTGAATTAGCTTACCTTAGCTTGATACAGGATCGAAACGGGTGGGTAGTTATTGAGGGACGAACTCAGCAGAATCTGGGCACAAGGAAATATATTTTTACAATTAGATTAATTTTCTTAAAGTAATTTCGTATTTATGAAATTTATATACATTGATTGATGGATTAGTTTTCTACGGTCTATCAAACCTTTGCAGGTTATTTAAAGCCATAAAATATTTTAGATTGTAAGAATTTTTCAGATAATAATGGTTTAGTGATACAAGTCTTACTAATTAACCCATAGCTGGGGATTAGAAGAGGTGGAGTGATACCAAATCAGAATTTGATAAAAAAAAAATCAAGAAATTATAATGTGGCTATAAAGTGGGGGATTCATTCTATATTACAATCAATACATGAACTGATCCCCCACTTTGTGGCCACGATAGTTTCTATCCATTTATATTCCAGAGAATGTAAACAAATCTAAAAGACATGCCTGTGTAGCTAATCAGTATTTCATTGCTTGATTGATTCGTTTCATTCGGCTCATCAACCCTTGGGAGTTTATTTAAAGCCTGGAAATAACTTAGATTGTAAACCTTTTTTTTTTAGATAATCATGGTTTAGTGATACAGGTCTTACTAATTAACCCATAGCTGGGGATTATAAGAGGCTGACTGATACCAAATCAGAATTTGATAAAAAAAATCAAGAAATTATAATGTGGCTATAAAGTGTGAGATTCATTCTATATTACAATCAATACATAAAACTGATCCCCCACTTTGTGGCCACGACAGTTCCAATACATTTATATTCCTGGAAATGTAAATAAATCAAAAAGACATGCCCGTGTAGCTAATCAGTATTTCATTGGTTGATTGATTCGTTTCATTCGGCTCATCAACCCTTGGCAGGTAATTTAAAGTCTGAAAATATTTTAGTTTGTAAAATTTTTTTTGAGATAATCATGGTTTGGTGATACAGGTCTTACTAATTAACCCATAGCTGGGGATTAGAAGAGGTGGACTGATACCAAATCAGAATTTGATAAAAAAAAAAAATCAAGAAATTATAATGTGGCTATAAAGTGGGGGATTCATTCTATATTACAATCAATTCATGAACTGATCCCCCACTTTGTGGCCACGACTGTTCCAATACATTTATATTCCTGGAAATGTAAATAAATCTAAAAGACATGCCCGTGTAGCTAATCAGTATTTCATTGCTTGATTGATCCGTTTCATTCGGCTCATCAACCCTTGGCAGGTTATTTAAAGCCTGGAAATAACTTAGATTGTAAATATTTTTTTTTGAGATAATCATGGTTTAGTGATACAAGTCTTACTAATTAACCCATAGCTGGTGGAGAAGAGATGGATTCGTACCTTTCTCAAGGGGACCCGCCCGTAAGTGAATATAACGAACCCAACGGGAATTAGAACTTTCCGGTTAACAAATTACTAGCCATTATCCATTACACCACCTGCATACCCAAGCTTAGAGCACCTGGTGTTCCTAAGCAGTCATCCATTGAGGTACTAACCAGGCTCTAATTTGTTTAACTTCAATGAAATTGATATAATGTGTTTAATTTAACAACCGATAACCGACTTAATTTCCATTCCATTTCAGATTGAACACACCAAACAGAAGGTTGACGGCCAGGCTAAGATTTGGATAAAAAGGAAATTGGTTTATTGTCATATCGGATGTTTCCATTTGCGTAAGTTGTTTAAATCTTGTCTACATGTCTTCCTTCAGTAGTTGAAAATGAAACCAACAGATCGGCATTTAAGAAAAATAAATGCTTCATGTTTTATTTAAGGTTTTATAGACTTTAAAAAACATTTGCAAAGAATATCCGAATAATCCAGAAACTATACTGATAACAAACCGCTTGCATGTATATAAGACATTAATTAAGTAAATATACAAAAACAGAAAGGGGTGAAAGGCAAGGATGTGTCTTCTCACCGGACTTATTCAATATATACCATGAGGAGATCCTGGGAGAAACAGAGGTTCGACCAAAATGTATTATGGGCGGCCACAATGATAGCAATATTAAATATGCATTTACATAGTGTTGGTAGTGTTGACATAGAAAGGAAACTACAAGGACTTCTAAAGAAGGGGGTGAAGGAAAGCGAGAAAGAGAGAAAGCGAGAAGAAAGATCTTTTGGAGTAAGGTCGCGTCTACTTATCATCTCTCAGTTGCGTCTCTGTCTTTGAACAGAGTGCGCTCAGGGTCTTCTCTGTCAGAGGACAGAGGGGAAACTGAGGAAAATAATACTGAAGAGGTGCCCAGCCCTGGGGAACAGCTGCCCAAGCCCGCGCCCTCCCATTTCAGCAGAGGGAGGGATCGATGATCGCACCGAGGCCAGCGCAACCGACGGTTGAGTAGGCTGAGGGGAATTTTTGTTCTTATCCCGGGCGTACGCACTCAGGTCTCCACCTAAAAATAGACCTTGTGTTACATCTCATCCAAGGGGGGGGATAGATTAAATACAGTGAGAAGAAAGGACTAAATATCAATTGCAAAACGACAGATTGTCAGCAAAATAAACAGCCCAACATTCATATTACATATTACAAATTGAAAACTGCAAAATCAAAGAGGTACAATTAATTTAAGTATATGTAAATGGGAGGACGGAAAGTACGACACTAGAATCCGTACTCGCATAGGGATAGCGAAAAATGATTTTCAAACACTAAGAAAGTATTAAGAAACAGGAAAAATTCCGATGAAGAATAACCTTGAAGCAAAAGAAATGCGGTTCTGCAGAAGGATGCTGAGAATACCATGTTCTGAACAACGGCAACGTTTTAAAGAACATGGAAAGAAAAAGTACACTAATACTTAAAATCGGGCAGAGAAAGTTGAAATCTCTAAGTCCCATAATGAGAAAAGAGGCTTTGGAAAATTTAACACTCACAGAACAGGGATAGAAGAACCGAAAAATCATTTTTTCTTTCGAAAGCATCTATCTACATGTTTGAGACTGTTGTACAACTCCCTAATCTGAGTTTTACCCATGGAATAATCTATAAAGGCCTGCAGAATTCTCTGGCTGCATTGAGCTTGAGTATCAGCAAGTTTTCGGCAAAAAATTGATACAGTATCTCTGCTCGATGTGCGCGCTTGCGTGGAAACGAAAATCCGACTAAGTGAGCAATACACGTAACAGTCAAGAACTGAAGTGGTCTACTGTCGGAAAAATTTTCAACCATGAGTAGACACGGTGTCGTCATCTGCCATCCAAAAAATTTTAACCACGCGGCATTAATTTTGGCAGGAAAAAATAAAGTAAAAAATCCGATGAGGGCGGACTGCACGTTTTGTGCTCTAAACATAGGCGGGAATCGACACGGGAAAAAATAAAGTCGGATACTTTTTAACGCACCGTGTATAATAAAATCGCTCAAATTAATCTCCATTTTCGTAGCAAAGCTAACACAATAGTTGGGCGTTTCATCGATGTGCTTATATTTTATCTACGATTTTGAAAACTGCTGGAAATATTTCGTTTATTCTAGCAATGAGATGTTTTGCTGTCAAAGAGTTTATGTGTAACACAGTTGTTATTAAAATGTTTAGCATTACGTATTTTAAATAAGATGAAAATGCATGATAACGATCTTATCACAGAAAACACCCTATCAGCTGCACATAAAATTACGTTCTCAAAGAGAATAATTTTATCGATGAAAAAAACAAACAAAAAAACTCAGTTGTAAATTGTTGAACCTTTGGTGTCAATTTTCAATTGTTCAGTAAATAGGATTTCATTAATTATATCCCGATCACTATTTAAATAGCGCACTTTCGCGGTTAACAGATTTCACTGTCACGTAATATTTCCTTTTTATGTTGTAAATAAAATTCACTAGTTGCCAGGTCATTGTACGAGGGTTATTCAATAAATAAGGTGGATTTTTCGGTATAAGGACTTCTAATACAGATAGAAGCTTACATTATTTTTCAACGTAGTCTCCCAGCACTGTCACAGACTTTTCCCATCTGTGCACAAGCTTCTGTATTCCCTCAGTGTAAAAATCATTGGACAGATGTCTCAGCCAGTCGCTCACAACACTTTTGACTTCATCGTCACTTTTAAACTTCGTGCCTCTCGTGAACGCTTTCAAGGGACCAAACAGGTGAAAGTCTGAAGGGGCAAGGTCTGGGCTGTAAGGGGGATGAGGGAGCAGTTCCCATCCCAGCTTGTTGATGGTCTGCACTGTTTGGGCTGCTGTGTGAGGCCTTGCGTTGTTATGATGCAAGATGACTCCTTCTGACTGATGACCCCTGCGTTTGTCCCAACAGATAAGCTCACAGTCCTTGCAATGTCATCCACTGTCACCCTTCTGTCAGACTGAATGAGGTCATTGACTGATTCGATCACCTCAGGAGACCACACTTCTGTAGGCCGCCCAGGCCTGTCTTCATCCTCAACACTGCTCCGTCCTTCTTTAAACAATTTAGCCCACTTGTAGACATTTTTTTGGCTGAAACATGTGGCACCATACACAGCTGACATTCTCCTACGAATTTCAACTGGTTTGCACCCTTCAGCAACCAAAAACTCAATAACTGACCGCTGTTCAATCCTGGAGCATGCTTCTTGGTCGGCCATCTTTGTTAATCGCCAAAACTCTCAAAGTTTTTTTTGAATCTGCAAAAGAAATTAAATCCATGTGAAAAACAAGTAAAACAAAAAAAAAATTAAAAAAGAGTAAGCTTCTATCTGCATTAGAAGTCCTTATACCGAAAAATTCAACTTATTTATTGAATGACCCTTGTGTACATATATATATATATATATATATATATATATATATATATATATATATATATATATATATATATATATTGAATGACCCTCGTAGAGTTTATTTTCAATGTCATTTGCCATCTAGTCAATTCTAGCTGATGTTGAATTGTTAATATGAGTAATTTGTTTTTAGAATTTACCGAATTTAAATTTTATTTCAGTTGAAGAAGGAGGAGGGATCATCATTTCAACTTAGAGCTCAAGAGATCAATTAAAAAAGATACAACTCAATTCATAAGAAATTTGGGACTTGAGAGAGGTGTTTCAGCTATGAAAGCAATGAAAAAAATACTTGAAAAAAATGAAATCTTACGTGAAACATCTGAGACACCTTGTTACTCCAGGACAGAAAGTTAGGTTACAGTAATCGAACCTGTAGCCAACATTGAACTGTCATATAGCCTGATGTGCTATACCAGTTTAGCTACGGAGGTCACGTCTAGTTAACAAGGTCGAATTACTGATTTTAATTTCTCGGACATAAAATAACGTATAAACAATAAATATATTAAAATAATTGTTGTACTGAGTCCATTTCATAATATATATATATATATATATATATATATTTTAAGTCAGTAATTAATTTCCAAAGTAAAGAATGATTAAACTTTATATCTACTCGAAGCGTATCTTAACGTAAACAAATGACGCCATGAAATGGACTAAGTCCGACAACTATTATAATACATTGTCTCCTTCTGCGTTTCTTTATAGATACAAATCTTTAAATGCTCTGTTTATAATAAACAGTATTAACAACACTTACCGGCTTGAATGTCTGAGAAATTTCACAGAAAATAATACTTCGACTTTGCTAACCAGACTCTTCCTCTCTCGAAGATTGTAGTTATAAGGGATGCAAGAAATCGGAAGTGAGTTCCACAGGTTGGAAGTGCGAGAAAAGGAAATGTTAGATTAGAAGTATATATTATCCAATGTTTACCAACTGTTAAAATAACTTTTTTAGGGTATATATATATATATATATATATATATATATATATATATATATATATATATATATATATATATATATATATATATATATATATATATATATATAGTTGATATATGGATTTCGTTAATCGGACTGACTTCCTCATCTTGGTTGCTTTCCTCACAACGTTTCGGCCGTCTGATCCTCCGGCCTTCTTCAGGTGCATCTCGAACTCGGGAACCGTCGGTCTGGAATTTCGAACCCAACCCTTTATTGTTACGGGGGTACCATGTTCTCGTTCCATTAAGGCCATCGTTGCTGCTGCTGTGCTTCTATTATCGTTGTCACCGCTCTTGTTTGTCGCTGCCACTGTCTTTGCTCGGGATTGAACTCAGAACAAGAAGGCCGGAGGATCAGACGGCCGAAACGTTGTGAGGAAAGCAACCAAGATGAGGAAGTCAGTCCGATTAACGAAATCCATAGTGAAAACCCCTCATCCCAAAAATATAGACAATTACTATAGTTGATATAGTTTATATATTTTAATATACTTATTGTTTATACGTTACTTTCATAGATACAAATATTTAAGTAAATGCTCTGTATATAATAAAGAGTACAAACAACTTTTATCGGCCTGAATTACCTTTATAGTAAGAGATTTTTTTCCATGTCGACAATACAGTTAAATTCCCAGATCAATTGTCATTTTATACCAATCTGTCTTGTCCACAGAATTGATCTGGGAATTTAACTGTATTGTCGACATGGAAAATAAATAAATAAGTCTCTTACTATAAAGGTAATTTATATTAACCAGAAAAAAAGGCTTAAACAGAAACGTCTATCTTTTTAAATTTGGATTTTTACTGTAACTATAACAACAGAGATATTTCGATTTCATTTTTACCTTGAAAAAGTTCGAAGACGAAACGTGTCGGCAAAATCTAAGATTTTTCCAATTGTCATTTTATACCATATATATATATATATATATATATATATATACATACATATATATATATATATATATATATATATATATATATATATATATATATCAGGTCATCCCATAAGTTCTGTCCGAATTTTGAATAAAGAAAACAAGTAAATGTTATATTTAATTACAGATTCAATCAACAATTGACTGATTATCTATGATTATCTATTAACAAGCTTACTAATTCCATTACTGTAAAATTCTTTTGGCTTTGATTCGAAGAACTCACAAATGTCAGTTTTAACCTCTTCCTGTGTTACAAAAGCTGTTTCTTCCAAATGATTCTGTAAGCTACGAAACAAATGGTAGTCTGAAGGAGCAAGGTCGGGAGAATAAGGTGGATGAGGAATTTTCTCCCAACCAAGTTCTTCGATCTTTTGTGACGTGATTCTTGCTGTGTGTGGTCGGGCATTGTTGATGAAACATCACCCGTTTTCGGTTCACTAGAGCAGGTCTTTTTTCCTCAAAGCATGGTTCAAACGCTCTAATTGCTGACAGTATATTTGAGCATTAATTGCTGCATTAGGCGGTAAGAATTCAAAGTGGATTATTCCTTGGCAATCCCACCAGATTGAAAGAAGAATCTTTTGCCCATGAAGCTCCCTCCTCGGCTGTGGCTGGGGTCCTTCCCCTTTACCAAGAAACTGTCTACGACGCTTAACATTTCGATAAAAGATTTTTCGTCGCCAGTCACAAGTCTATCCAAAAAAGGTGAAGCAAGTTGGCGAGAATGGAGAGAAGAGCAGATGTCAACTCGGGATTTGAGGTTGTTTTCAGACAATTCACGAGGCACCCATTTTCCAAGTTTAGCAACTTTTCCAAGTTGTTGAAGATGACGATGAACAGTTGTATGGTTTGAACTGAGAACCACTGCCAATTCCTCAACTAAAGCAGGATTTTCTTCAAGGGCTGCTTCAAGAAGCTTTTCATCAAACTCAACTGGACGTCCGGCTCGATCGTCATCTTCAAGGGTGAAATCTCCACCTCTGAATTTTGCAAACCATCTTCTGCAAGCTCTTTCATTCACACATTCCTTTTTATAAACTGAGTGAATGTTTCTAGCCGCTTCGGCTGCTGAGGTTCCTTTCTTGAACTCATAAAGCATTATATACCTCAAATGATTCTTGGGTACTTCCATGTTATCAGGGTTTTAATCAAACAAAATTTAATTTTATTGTTCACTTAAATAAAATTTGATTAGTTTTTATGTTCAGCTCCATTAGACATTATAAAATACTCATTAAATTTCGTTTATTTTAACAAAAAGTTAAAATTCGGACAGAACTTATGGGATGACCTAATATATATATATATATATATATATATATATATATATATATATATATGTATGTATTTGTGTATTTAGGCAGCAATCCTTCTTTAATGCGCATTTCATTGAATACGACAGACAAGGTGCTTTTAGTTAGTTTTTTTTTATACAATTTCTCATGCGATCTAATATTTTTTTTTCTTTTCGGATGATAAATTATATAAAAACTGTCCGAATGTTGTTTTTATCCGAGCACATGGACACAATATCTTGACCGTGTTTTGAAAAATTAAAGCATTTTATAAAACATACATGCAACAAACTATTTCTTTTTTAACAGTTAAAATATCTAAGCCTCGAAAATTGCTAAATGTATAGCCGAAAGCACTCGGACAAAAAGAACATTCAGACAGTTTTTATATAATTTATCATCTGGAGAGATAAAAATTATTAGATCGCATGAGAAATTGTATAAGAAACTGTTGTATTTAATGAAATGTGTGCATATATATATATATATATATATATATATATATATATATATATATATATGTATGTATGTATATATATATATGCATATATATGTATGTATGTATATATATATGCATATATATATATATATATGTATGTATGTATATATATATGCATATATATATATATATATATATATATATATTAATCTGAATTAACTCAAGCAAGGCTGTAATGCCACTGAAAACACAAGTTGTTACAGGGTGTGGAAGAATTAGGAACAGAAACATTAATGACCAGCATGAAGAGAAGAGAGTAATCAGGTGAACAGTAGATAGCGATTGACATTGCATTTACATTTTTGCAGATTAAAGTTGACTGGAAAGCAAGGAGCCGAATAATAGTTCCACAAGCAAGAAGTACGAAAGAAAAAACTGTTACTATAGAATCTATGGATACATCTAGCCAGCTTAACTGAAAATTGACGAGATCTCAACTGTACTCCAGTAGTGCCGTTAAATTAAAAAACGCTAGGTACTACAGCCAAGAGCTCATTCGAACAGTTACTATGTAAGCGTTTATGTGTGTGTATATATATATATATATATATATATATATATATATATATATATATATATATAGAGAGAGAGAGAGAGAGAGAGACACACACACACACACACACATATATATATATATACATATATATATATATATATACCCTTGTGCAAATTAATTGAAACAAAACGAATAATTCCGTTAGTATTTACTTTTTTCGTATTTTTACAATGAAACATGACCTAGTGTACAAGTTAGTACTTCGTATGTCCGTTCTATGAAGTCGTTCCTTGCAGAGTGCCAGTCTATAGTTTTATTTGCTCACTGGTAAGTTTCTCCACTGTGTTCGTGCGGCGTTACAATTTTCATACGTTTCCTTGGAGAAATGTCCATCGCAGACAATGGCCGTAGGACAACTAATCGACAGTCGATACAATAGTGTCTGGGCGTGATGAAAATCTGATGCAATCACGGATGACGCAATATTTTTCAAGGCTAAACAAATTTTCTCATACGCCCTGAAAACAGATTCATATTCTTGTACATTGAACTAATCTGAAGAAAAATAGAAATCGATTACACCCTGTCACTGAAGTGGAACTAAAACTGGCCGTATAGCGAAAGAAAATAAAATAAAGCAGTTGTTTCAATTAATCTGCACAAGGGTATATATATATATATATATAAACCTTGGGTATCAATTTGCCCTCAGGTGTCTACAAGTCATCCGAGGTTTTTAAGCGAGTTAATATATATATATATATATATATATATATATATATATATATCATCGACTCTCCGATCGAATTCGACGTATGAGGGTCAAGCAGATCAGTTCCTAGAAACTGAGAGCCCGACGCCGACACATGAGATTTGATTATAGTGGTGAATGTTTCGTGCAGGACCATCCACAGTTTTTGAAAGGGCGAATACAGAGACCTGGTGCACTGAGTGCCACAAAGACCCCAAACGACCCTCCGCAGGTTTTGAATTCAGAGTTGTCCTTCTCCTAGACCAGTTGCCATCCAAGGCTATAGAACCCAGTCTGTCCTGCTATTTACCCATAGATGGAGGGAGAAGAAGAGGTTTCACACCTTTCCCAAGGGTATTAGCACGTAACTGAATATAATGGATTCGACTGGAATTCGAACTCGGTTCTCCGATTCCTCAATCCAAGCCGTTATCCATTACTCCACCGTGTACATATATATTCGTTTACATGCATTTTTCGTTTCTCTCATAACCGAAAAGTCGATTTACACAACAATGTCATTGTAGACATGCATATTCTAAATTGAATTCTTAATGCTTCACTCACCTATCGAAATGAACGGACATTTGATGCCACTGCGAAATTTATGGGTTTTTCGGGACATTCCTGTCTCGATAAGTTTTTCTAGAAAGTTTTGAATCTGCTTTGTCAATAAAATAGTTATCTGTTTACTGTTAGTCCCAGGCGTTGTCTTCCTAACAGAACGTCAACAGACTTACTGCATAAACATTAACAAACGATTTCGAAATGCATCTGATCTCTTTAAAAAATGCTCAAGCACTACTTGTGTGGTCAGACAACGCAGAATAAAAGTACCAAAACGAAAGAAACTTGGCTCACTGTTGAAACTCGTCACATCACGATTCCCGAAACCCATTAGGGTCGCAGTGGCACGACATTTACTGCAGGCAAAAATGGGTTTGTTTATAGGAAAGAGGGACTGACGAAGGTCATCATTATTCTGTTTTTTTATTTTATTTCAAAGTTTTCCTTTTCCAGGACTGGTTGCTACTGCTAGAGAACAGTATGAGAGTCTGGAAAGAGAGACATTTATGAGGAGGCGAAATCCCACCGAAACGTATTGACGGCCAGTATTGATTTAACAGATACAGAAAAAGGACTATTACATAATTTTTATATATATAAATAGATTGCTAATTGATTCAAGGTATGATTAACTCTTTGTAATATAAAAGTATATGCTGCCTATTTTATTATGTTCATGAAAAACAATTGATCCGCAGTAAAGAATCCCTGGGAAAAAAAACTACTAAGACATATCACTCTGTTTATTGAACTATCTATTTAGTTCATGTCGTATTAACTGAAAAACACTTATAATAAAAAAATTCGTGGATTTACCAAATTACAAAATTCAAAACATTCTCACTTGTAATATTTGAACTTTAGCGTTGCGATTTGCATGCTCCAACACTACATAGCCGTTAATAAATAGCTCATTCTCAAAAACATCTTTCGGTCGGAAAAACACATTTATTTCGTCTTCCAGTTTTGATTCTAAAGGAAAAAATACAGCCTGAAGATGAATGCGTGAAGCATTTGAAAGTACGAGCTGAATTAAAAAATACACCATATCCATTTATATATAAGGATCATTCAGTGGATTATTATTAGTATAATGCTTATAATTATGTCTACTAGCGAAGGGATTTCGCCAATAATTGCATTAATATTGCTAACTGATTCAAGGTATGATGATCTCTTTGTAATATATATATTCAAGTATACGAATGGTATATACGGAATAAATTCCAATAACGAAAAATATTATTCTTAAAAGAGTTCTAAATACGGAGTAGAGCAAATATAAATATGTTATAAAATCACTACAAAAATAGCCATTTTGTTTCAACACTTTTGGTGTCTTATCAAGTGACGGTTTTTCAATCATTCAATACCATAACTTGATATGACACCAGAGTGTTGATATATATATATATATATATATATATATATATATATATATATATATATATATATATATCAAGTATGTGGTGCAGTTCAATTTTCATTACATGAATCATTCATACAAAAAGCAGATAGTGAAGTTAATGATATAAATGGCAAGAATCACTCTCGCAAACAATTTTTAATGAAATACATTAACCTCGAGCCCGTTGATGAATGTTATGATCCCTGTTTATAAATTCCAGTTGTATAAGGTCTTTCTTTACATCTGAACTTTCGTTGTCCTCTTATTACCTGGATGTAAAAAAGACATATCTATTTCTATACCTGAGGATGATTGTATGAACAAGCGAAAGCTTGTAGTAAAAAATGAATGACCTCTTGTCTTTGTTTAAGTGTAAGTTCACGTGTTTTGGGCATTTTGTTGAGAAAAAGTTTTGAACTGAAAGAAAGTTGCAAAATTTAGGTTTTAATTTAAACAAAATAAGAATAACAGACTTGACTATTGTGCAAGGTACATTGTCAGAATAGGTAAAACAGGTAGTATCTCGCAAGCAGTAATTCAACAACGTATAGTCTAATGCGAGTTCAAGTGGGGACAGAATGTAACTTTTGAAAATCATTTTTATTCATGCACAATACTAAAGAAGAAAAACGCCCTAAAATCAATTTTCAGAACATATCTGCTTATAGTAAGGTCAAAGTCACCGAGGAAGACTTGTATTTAGTATAATAAAGAAAAAATGTGATGATTAACTTGTTTCATTAAAAATAACACTTTTAGAATGAGAAATAATATATATATATATATATGTAAAGGAGGGGTTTCGTCCCTATAAGGTATTTCTTCAGTTTGATAACTTTTTATGGCAAGAGCCAGTCTTATTTGTTTGGTGTTCAGAGTGAAGAGAATTACATGAAACGCCGTTTATAATTTGACATAGAACACATAAAAATGCACTGACGCTTAAATTAAAAATATTTTGTTATTTTATATGTTGACGTTCAGTGTTTTACTTTTTTTATTGATTCTATTTTTAAAGACAATATTTTTATTGGATCGAAATTGCCTCAGCATTAGCCAAGTAAGTAAAGTAAAGTAATCTGAATATATATATATATATATATATATATATATATATATATATATATATATATATATATATATGTATGTATGTATGTATGTATTAAAAAATCCAAAATTACCCCATGTGGGTATAGTTAGTTTTAGACCAGAACGACCATACGCCGGTCCATCTCAGCCCTAGACTAACTGTCTCGGAATAGGGGTTTTGAATCCACCTGGATTATATACCAACGGATCTATTTTACCTGTAGTATATATATATATATATATTTATATATATATATAGTATATATATATATTTATATATATATATATTATATATATATATATATATATGTATATATATATATTATATATATATAGGTGTATATATATATATTATATATATATAGGTGTATATATATATATATATATATATATATATATATATATATATATATATATATATATATATATATACCTATAGGTGTGTATATCTATCTATCTATCTATCTATCTAATATATGTATATACCTATATATATATATATATATATATATATATATATGTGTGTATAGTTATATATATATATGTGTATAGTTATATATATATATATATATATATATATATATATATATATATATATATATATATATATATATATACATATATATATATATATATACCATTTGTGCCGGATGAATTGGGTAACCATGAAACACTGAGTTACACTACAAACGTAGGTATATGTGTATTTATTAACAAATATTTTATAGATCTGTTTAACTGCATTGAGCTCTGTTTTGGTTACACCTTAAATTAAATAAATATTTATTTGCCCATCTATATACGTACGTTATTACACGTACATTTGTTTGCTAATATCTTGTTATGTGGTTTATGTTCACAAATCTCTTTCTCTCTCTCTCTCTCTCTCTCTCTCTATATATATATATATATATATATATATATATATATGTATATGTATATGTATATGCCGGTGCAAACATTGGGGTTCAATATGCCAGTTCTTTTACATAAATTATCTCATAGATCCTCTCAAAAATAATCAAATGAGTGACTTTTGCGCTTGACGCACTTTCGTGTTTTTTTATCTATTAATTTAACTAGACCTCTTCATTTTATAAAGTATCACTGGAGGCAAGAAGATAGAAATATTTTGTTACAACGAACTCTAATTTCGACGTAGAAATTATTTTAATCAGGAATTCGAGAAAAATATATATATAAGATCAGCAACGAAATTGAAGCGCGGTTTAAAAAATACTCCAAAGAAAATCGATAATTTTCTCTTTGTTTTCGATTTTGAAAAAAAGATCAACAGTTCAGATATACTTCCTTTCTTTATCTTGATGCATATCGACATGTTTTCACTGAAATTCTGTTTTTAAGCGACATTTTCTTTTTATTTAAATTTAATACTTACTTTCTCCACTGCGTTTAAATGAGTTCGTTCTATGTTTATTTTACATTACTAATAACCAGCTTGATTAACTTTTAGCTATAGGGACATTTTAAATTACATATGTAGTCAACGTTTTTATAGCTCACGAAGTCAGCAACTCATCGAACATTTTTATTTATTTATTTTTTTTAATTATATTATTTTAAAACTTAATTATGAAAACCGATTTCCTCTCGATTTAAAAGCTGAATGTTTTTTTTTGTATCAAATTCACTGGCGAATACTAGAGAAAAAGGAAAGTTTCAAATGTTGAAGATGGAGGTTAGATGTTTTCCTTCTGATAGAGAAACAGAAAAGGAAACATATTATAAGACTGAAAATAATTGTTGAAGTTTTAGTTTAACTACCCGAGAACGAGCCTTTAAATATCAGACTCACATTCACTTATGAGAATGTCTATATTATAATCTTAAAAAAATTCAAAACGTTATGATTTATGTTTCCACATTTAACACTATGATCGGATGATAACCGATTGCACCAGCGGCGAGATCATAGCAGATGCATTATGCCTGATTTCCATTTAAAAAAAAAATACTATGACTTTTCACACCGGAAGTTGTTATAGTTCTTCACAGTTTCATCTTCAATCGCTGTAAATTACAATAAGTTCTTGGTGAAAATAGTGTGTGCGTGTGTGTAGGGGGGGTAGATATCCAGTGTATACTCCAAGGTTTAAAATTCTGAGTTGTCACAATTCCAGACTGGCGTCCACCCAAAAAGATGGCTTGTGGAAAGACAAGGGATGGATTACAGCCGGTGAAGAAACAACGCCGTCTTCTTCATCGAGTGACGATGTATTATACTATGCAAGCTGGCGCCGTAACCACGAAACGCTGTTCGTTGAGTTCGACGTAACCCGAGGACCTTCGGTAGTTGAAATAGTAGTTCTTACTGCGGAGCTTAGGGCCACAGACTCACTACGATGGATTTTGCTGCTGTTGTTTCTGCAGAAATATTTTTTTTACAGGATGAAGAAGTTTGCTCCTACGGCCAACAGGTTTTTGAATGCAATCGTTGTTTTTCTACTAGACTGGTTACTAACCAAGGCTTAAGATCCAAATATAGTAATGTCCAGCAGGTAGGCCAGGATAGAAGAGATTGACTCATACCTTTCAAAATGTATTTATGGGGAAGCTGCCTTGGTTGATATTTGAACACGGCACGGTGGATTGCTTCCTTAAAAACCCCAACAAGCAAAAAAAAAAAACAACAACAACAAAAAACAAAAAAAAAACAAAAATAAAAAAAACAAAACAAAAAACATAACAAAACAAAAAATATCAAGCAAAAAAACAAAAACAAAACAACAAAAAACAAAAAACACAAGATATCTCAGATGACTACTTTCTTGCAAGTATACCCCCGATGTTTAATGAAGCGGAGGTAAGATCTATTTCTTTTGACACAGTACGTTGCTCAAAGCACCAGGCTGACTCCACTGGCGTATTATTAACCCTAAATGCCTCACGGTATCATTCCCACGTTTATTAATACGAAGTGTCTCGGTTAGAATTTGAATCCAGTTCCATTTTCCGCACTGATGACCATTATGCCACTGCCATGATGTTTTAAGCTACATTAGGAAATTAAAAACACAAACTTATCAAACCAAAACTATCATGGAAAATTAGGAAAAGAACATCAGGTTGCAGCAATAAATCCCAAGAGAGAGAGAGAGAGAGAGAGAGAGAGAGAGAGAGAGAGAGAGAGAGAGAGAGATAAGTACGGGTTTACTTACAGAGACTTGTACATATACTTTCTACTAACCCGTATTCCTGGACTACTAATCTTCATTTCAAGTTTGTATTCTTACGTTCAATACACTTATTTTCCTATTTCAATTACTGGCGTTGTATATTTATTTGTGCAGGATTCCATCCCCTAAATCCACAACAATATATATATATATATATATATATATATATATATATATATATATATATATATATATAAACAGTCGTGCCAAAACATAACACACATCGATTGCCGATTGTGTTTAAGCAATGTCAACTTATATATATATATATATATATATATATATATATATACATGTGTGTATTTCCCCTTTCCAGGAACTAATAAACCTGTCAAAATGACCAAGGGAATTTAGAGCAGTATGAATCCATCCAGCTCTTATCTCAAATAACAACTAAAAAGAAACTGTTTGACCAACACGAGGACTGACCAAAATTCATGTTTAAAAAAATAAATGAAAAAAAAATAAAAAAACAAATGTAAACTACAGACAAAAGTTAATTTTCTCCATCAAGACATTCATTTCTGTAATTCACGGCTATCAGCGAGCAGAAAATTATTTTTCTCCCGATGATGGCCATGTTGGCCGAAACTTGTCGAGGAATCTAAATAAAGTAATAATAAAAACGAAGGAATATTAATATACAACCCAGTCTGTCGGAATATTTTAAATTTTTAATATTTCTTGTGGTTCAATATATATATATATATATATATATATATATATATATATATATATATATATATATATATATATATTTATGTGTGTCTGTGTCTGTGCGTGTGTGTGTGTGTGTGTTTGTGTGCATATATCTTAAGAAAGAGAAAGAACAGATGGAGTTATAATCAAAAGTTCTTAGCATTTACATTTTTTTTAAAGTGCTCAATATAACGTACAACAAAATATTAAAATATTTTATTATAATAGATTACAATAAAACATTTTAAATCGCTATAGAAAAATTCTGTTTCGGAACTATAATCGTTCTTCTTCGGGCGATGGAAGATAACATATAATAAAAAAAATTATTATATGTTATCTACAATATTTTACTAATTAAATTATATATATCTATGTTTTTTATTCCAAATTATACATATCTAAATTTTATGAATTATATATATCTATATATATCCATATATTATTTTATCTACCATCGCCCGAAGAGAAACGATTATAGTTTCGAAACATTAACTTTTTTGTGTACCGAGGCAAACCTTTTCAAAAACATTCCCTGTGTATAGTGAGACACCCCATCTTTGGCGCGAAATAATGATCATAAATCTTGCACAATAGTCGAGTATATATATATACATACATACATACATACATATATATATATATATATATGTATAAATTTAGAAACTTATTTTATTCTTCTTATATCGAGTCATTTAGATGGCTATCGGATGTCATTATAAAAAAATCGATTTCACAAGAATGAAAATCTATATTAGCAAAAATGAAACCTGATTGGTGTTAAGTGTCTAATTGATATATTCTTAAATTAAACGTATTTGCTATAGAAATTAGAAACGGATTTTCTATGAGGAAAGGTGAAATTAGTTAAAATCAATCAATCTATCTATCTATGTCTGTTCATGTCTATCTATCTATCTATCTATCTATCTATCTATTTTACTCTGTTCATATCTATCTATATATCTATCTCAGGCTGTTCATCTCTATCTCAGTCTGTTCATATCTATCTATCTATCTATCTATCTATCTATCTATCTATCTATGTATATATATATATATATATATATATATATATATATATATATATATATATATATATATATATATCTTAGTCTGTTCATATCTATCTATCGATCTATTTCAATTTTTCGTATCTTAGTCTGCTCATATATATCAATCTATCTATCTATTTCAGTTTTTTCATATATTAGTCTGTTCATATCTATCTATCTACCTATCTATCTATTTCAGTTTTTCGTATCTTAGTCTGCTCATATCTATCTATCTATCTATCTATTTTAATCTGTTCATATCTATCTATCTACATGACGTTTATCACTATGTCCTTATTATCTAAAAGAAGTGTGAAAGAAAATCTGGCTTTAAATAACCTGCAGTGGGTTGATAAGCCGTGAAAACGAATCAATCAATCAATGTTCATTTTCCTCTCAGTCTTTCTCTCGCTAACCAAGATAAAATCCTTCAAAAATATAATTCCTCGGTTGTATCGGTTAACGATACCAACAGATAACATTGATTCATCATTTTCTATAAAATGTTAAAATATCTAAGCTAATTATTATCAATAATTCCGGACAGGAAGCCTACCAATGGTATTTGTGAATTCTCATATCTTTTGTGAGATTGAATCTCCAATATCAATAATCAAATAACAACATTAAATTGTAATATTGGCCACATATGCCTCATACTCTCTCGTAGGTTGACTTGTCAGGTTTTGTCAAAAAATAGTAAAATTCGTGCACATATCAATTGAGCGCACTCGCAAACATACACGCGTGCGAGACCACACACGCACACACGCGCGCACACACACACACACACATATATATATATATATTAACCAATGAATTAAGTGAATTGAGAAGAAAAATGTAAAGCTGAAAAATAAATTATTTTGTATAATAAATCTATTTTTTAATAATTGTGAAAAGCACATCGTGATAATTTAACACACACACACACACAGCATACACTTACAGACACACTTACACTTACTTATTTTGTATAATAAATCTATTTTTAGTAAGTGTGAAAAGGACATCTTAATAATTTAACACACACACGCACGCATACTGGATATTAATATGTCAAAAGATGTGAGGAAATTACCAGTTAATACATCTTTTCTATTATGAGTTATTGTTTAATGCTAATTAAATGAGGGAAGATTCATTAACAATTGATAATTGAAACATTGATTACAGAATATATATGTGCGTCTCTCACCTGCAGTAATATCTGCTTTGGTTTATTTGCATCACTTTCTCTAATCAATAATTCATTCACTGATGGAATGTCTTAAAGTACATATCGGTTTTAGACAAATGTTTTCATTGATATACGTGGAGAAGCATTAATTAAAACAATTCTTGAAGTCCATGAAAGAAACGTAGGAAAAGATGATTGTTATGAATCTCTATCTATAAAAGGCAGGATGTGTGTGTATGTGTGTGTAACGAATGCACGGCCGCAATTTTCGACGGATTTGAACCAAAATTTACATGCATATGCTCCAAGTTAGAAGAAAAGGCCAAGACTGACTTTGCATTTCCCAACTCCCATCGATAGTGTAAATAATCGTTTTTTTTTTTCATGCTTCTACGGTAGTTTT
Organism: Acanthosepion esculentum; assembly: GCA_964036315.1. Taxonomy (NCBI): domain Eukaryota; kingdom Metazoa; phylum Mollusca; class Cephalopoda; order Sepiida; family Sepiidae; genus Acanthosepion; species Acanthosepion esculentum. Next base: position 43,208,992 of record OZ038497.1, read on the forward strand.
TATGTAGTTTGCGGCCATTTTCTTCTGGCCAGAGTGAGAGCCTATAGCTGGCTGCCACGAATAGGCAGGAAGATTCTATTGGCCAGCGTGAGAGCCAACAGCTGACTGACACGAATGTTAACTAGCATGCTAGCATGCAAAAAAAAATCGATAGCTGTATTCGTCACAAGTGGGAAAAATTTAAATCTGCATGGCACTTTACTCCAATTGGCTCATTCGCTTGCTTAAACTCAACGTTGATTCTGATTCCGCAGAACTGTTTGGGTGTGAAAAAGTATTTGTTGTTAACATTCTTTTTTCATTCGTTTTTTCCAGTTACGAGTCCTTTTGTTTTAAAGTTGATCGTTTTGTGTTCATTTTGCTTAGTTCTTTTTTCGTAACAGATTTAATGTTTAGTATAGAGCTTAGAAAAAATCGCAGTTTGAGATAGGCAAGAAGTAAGGCATGTAGCAACATCAGCACGGTAAAGGGCACTCCTTTAAAGGCAAGGAAGGGCAAAAATATTTTAAGTCACGTGATAGCGATTGCTGTATGAGTCGTACGATTTTTGGAATCAAGCACGGGCAACGCCGGGCCATGCTGCTAGTAATCAATAAAAAAATTTAAAGTGTTCAGGAAATGCGAATTTCGAAATGAATTATTTTGAAAAGATTTAAATCTCAGTATCTGCCCATATTTCTGAGATGGAGTATTATGTACACTATTTACATTATTCGGACTATTGTCTTAATCTTTATCGCCATATTTATTACAAGGTATCGGCCGTTGTAGGCTCCGGCCTTTTTCAGGTGGTTAGAATGTCGAACTGAACCCTTTATTTCGCTCACTGGGGTAGACTGTTCTAGCTCCACGTGCCATGTTTAATAGATGCCAGTTATCAGTTATCTCCTGTTAATTCCCCTCTCCAAGTTCTCTACTGCCTTAACCGGGTATCGAACTCACACTCCTTAGGTCATGTCACTGGATCTAACCAACGACTGCATCCACTGTGCCATGTGTCCTTGAGTATGATTTTCTGGGTATAAACCTAATGTCTTCAGCAACATTTTTACCAGTGCTCAGCGAAAAGCGATAATAACAACAAAAATTGCAATATGAGCTCTAGTAAAAACATGTGGGTAACGTAAAAAATTTCAATATGAGGACTGGTAAAAAATGATTACTGAAGACATTACTTTCATAATACCCACAAATTCATACACAAATGGTCTCAAGGACACAAAGCACAGTGGATAAAGGCGTGGGTTTGATCCAGTGACAGGACCCAAGGAGTGTGAGTTCAATACCCGGTTAAAGCAGTGGAGAACTTGGAGAGGGGAATTATGAAAATAGTGTAGATTTAAATCTTTCTGTCTGAATGTCTTGGATTGATAATTCATCATGGTTTACTTAATTAACATGCGGGCTATAGGCCTCATCACTGTTCGTATTAACGCGATGTTTCTGTGCCCTCCGGACATCATCAGGTGTGGGCAATAATTGAGCAGCACTATATAAAAACAAGTGGAGATGCCCATAGATGTCAGATGAAGATCAGTTATTGAGCAGTGATAAATAAAAATAAGTGGAGATATTTCCGTTGAAGATCAATAATTGAGAAGTACTAAATAAAGACAAGTGTGTATATCCCTAGGTGTCAGGTGAAGATCAGTAATTGGGAAGTACTATATAAAAACCCATGGAGATATCCTTATGTGTCTGTTGAAGATCAGTAATTGGGAAGTACTAAATAAAAACTCGTGGAGATATTCTTAGCGGTCAGTTGAAGATCAGTAATTGGGAAGTAGTAAATAAAATCTCGTGGAGATATCTTTAGGTGTCAGTTGAAGATCATTAATTGGGAATTACTAATTAAAAACTCATGGAAATATCCTTAAGTGTCAGTTGAAGATCAGTAATTGGGAAGTACTATATTAAAACACCTGGAGATATCGTTAGGTGACCTTTGAAGATCAGCCTTGTATTATCTTTTATGTCAATCTTATAGAAGAAGAATGTTTTAGGACAGCGATTCCAAAAGTGTGGGCGTTTATGCTTAAAGGCATAAGACATTGCAGAGAGTAATGTAAACATATGAAAGATCCGTTTTTTTTACGTTTATCTTTTAGAGGTGTACCCGGGGGCGTAAGATTTGGCTTCACGGAAGATGGAACCGATAGGTTGAGTTCGAATTACATCTGAGGTTGGTTGTATTCACATCGCAATTATGCTCTTACGAAAGGTGTTAATCTCTATATTCTACATCTCCAGCTATGGATAAATTAGTAGGGTATACTGGACTCTCTAGACTTTATAGGTAACTCTGAATTCGAAACCGTAAAGAAAGCATAAATGGGAATCATTTCGCGATTGTTTTTATTTTATTTTAGCCAACAACAATAATATCAGTTCCCAATTTGCCAACCAAAAAAGAATTATTTTCAATATTGATGATTTTATGCGCCCTGAAAAGACACAGTAAAGAATTTAAAAAAAATATTAGTGAAACGTATTAGTAATTTGTTGAATATCGCTTGTCGATGTAGGTGTAACGAATAATTTGAAGACGACTGCTTTAGAGGAACGTTACCTGAAAATACGTTTTTTTCACTAAGGTTCGCCAAATCCAAGGCCGATGAGACACTCAATGCAGAGAAAGTTAGTGAATGCGTTGAGTGTAAGTGTAGGAAGAAGGATACGAAGATTAAGAGGATATGGGGGATAGGCAGCGACTGACCCTAGACATGAAGAGGTTGTGTTCTGGGAAGTATCCACGCGGGAGTCTGTTCCTTAAAGTTGTATCAATTATTATGTTAATTCAACGGCTTTTTTGGAATGCACAAATGCTTACAAATCCGTCTACTACATTTTTATCGCAGAGTTGCCAAGAATTACAATTCTGTAGTTCCACGATTTTTGGTAAGAAAAATATATGTGATATTATTTCCAATGAAACCCAGATTCTCTTGTCACGATTCTCCCCGGATTTGACTGTCTTGAATAGAATCAGGGAACCGGACAGTTCGTGAATCTGAGAATTCTTCGTTAGAGTTGCATCTGTAAATATCGAGATGGGAATGTGTCAGGCATCTTAGGAAATGAACGAGAACGGCAAAGGCAGAGCCAATGGATTATTAATTGGCATTTCCCCCGGTTTCGACTCTGCAGGCACCAATGAAATTATTGAATCGTAGGTAATCTTGTGCGGTAAAGAAAAGCTTCCCTTTACGTATAAACTTGAAAGTGTTTGGGGAAAAAATTAAGGGAAGAAGAAAAAGAGAGGAAAGAAAAGACAAAGAGAAAAAAAGAGTAAGATTAAATCGGCGGGAGTAAGAAAGACAGAGGCAGAAATAGAAATAGAAAACTGAAAACAAAAGGATAGCGTAATGGAATCACACACACACACACACACACACACACACACACACACACACACACACACACACATACATATATATATATATATATATATATATATATATATATACAAATATAGGATTGGTGTATACGGAATAAATTCCAATAACCAACAAATACTATTCTTAAAAGAGTGCTCAATACAGAGCAGAGCAAATATAATTATTTATTCGAAAATTATAACATAAATATGTTATAAAATCACTACAAAAATAGACATTTTGTTTCACCACTTCTGGTGACTTATCAAGTGATTTTATAACATATTTATGTTATAATTTTCGAATAAATAATCATATATATATATATATATATATATATATATATATATATAGAGAGAGAGAGAGAGAGAGAGAGAGAGAGAGAGAAAGGGAGGGGAAGTGAGTGAGAGAGAGTACAGAAAGAGATAAGAGAGAGAAAGATAGTAGAGGGAGAGAGAGAGAAAGATTGTAGAGAGAGAGAGAGAGAGAGAGAGAGAGAGAGAGAGAGAGAAAAGAAGCTGACAGAGAAAGCATGGCAATAGGAAATACCGTTTCATTCATTCATCGAACAGTAGGCGTTAATTGACTTACGCATTTCTTCACTTCCTGGCCATCGAGCTGAGATCAAAGTGTAGTATCTGTACTCCTCATTTCTAATGTTACTGGTAAAATGTGCCCTTTCCTTAGAAAGAAACATTCAGTATTTATTGACCGAGCAGTATTTCACGAGTTAAGCTTTTCTTCACTCCCTGGCCACCAGAGATTAAAACTCACTTCTAATGGTAATGCTAATATCTGCCTTTTTTTTATAAGCAAACATTCGGCATCATTGACCGAGCACCCAGTGTTAATCATGTTAGGCTTTTCTTTATTCATTAGCTATCGGGCCGGGATCAATGTGTAGTATCTGTTCTCATGTTCACTGGCAATATTTTTCTAATCGAACAGCCAGTGCTACTTTTGGATGAAATTCTTATATTGCTATTAAAACAATTTTCAGGAAAATTGGTTCCTCATGTCCAGTAGATGTTATCGCTCTTTCTCGTATTGAGTGAGGTTCCTTTTCTAACCATTTGTTTGAAGGTAGCGTGGAACGTCAATATCTTGATTATGCCATTATTCTCTCTGAGTAGAGAGACAGACAGACAGAGAAACATAAAGGGTAAGAGAGTCATGGAGAGGAAAATGGAGCAATGATGAAGACTATTACAAGAGAGAGAGAGAGAGAGAGAGAGAGAGAGATATGAAGAAACTTACATGTAAAGTCAGGTTGGAAGAACAGATAGATAGATAAAGAGAGAGAGAGAGAGAGAGAAAGAAAGAGGAGAGAACGTGAATGTAAGGAAGTGAAAAGAGAATTATATAGAGACCCTTGAACAACTTAGTGCTAGTCAGTTAAATGCCATACGTGATACGTATGACTTTTTTCCCGCAGTAAGTAGCCATGTCTTTCCCCAGTAGACTCTATCAGAACCAGTCTATCTTGCTATTTAACCCATAGCTGGGAGGAGATAGATGGCTTCATACCTTTCCCAACAGTATTTCTCCATAAGTGAATCAAATGAACTCGGCTGGGGTTCTTACTCCGTGTTGATAAACCCTTACACTACAACGCATATATAAATGTACCATTAATAATAAGAATTACAATACTGCCACAGGCTATTTTCTTTGCTTTATTTTCTTTGCTTCGGGTTTAGCGGATATCCTTCTTTATGGGTGTTGAGATCAATAAAGCATCCTTCGTCGCCACTGTTGAGATCAATAAAGCATCCTTCGTCGCTACTGTTGAGATGTTGAGTGTTTCCACGTGAGTATATGGTAATAACGAACAAACACAGTCGTAGGGAAAAATACTGATATATTCAGAGAGGTATTTATATCAGAGAGATTAGTAGTAGAACGAACGTAGGTTAGTAGTAACAATAAGTAATAGTAATAAAGTCCAACGGTATCTTCCGGTCGAGAAACGGAAGTGTAACTGATCACTACAGAAGTCTCACTCTGCACTGCACTACACTGCTACACTACTCACAGTCTCTAGAACTACTGTTCTATTTATAATAATAGGATCAGTCTATTGTGGTTGTGAAGGTGGGTGCGCCCCAACAATGGGTTATTTAATGCAGAATTCTAATTCTTTGGAATGCAATTTTATGTTTTTAACTACAGATTTTTTTACAAAATGTTATACTATCCGGGCAAATGTTTGCTTTTTAGATTTATATATATATTGTAGAAGATAAAAGGTATTGTTGCTAATTTTTTTTGTTTAATCAATTCACCCCAAGTAAAGTGATAACGCCACTAAGGTTACGGGTACTGAAAGAGAATGAAAAGGACATTAGAAAGAACGGGAAACCTAAACAGAAAACAAGGCATAAACCTCTACTCATTTCCAAAACACCGGGGAGTAGTATGCAGCGGACGATAGGTAAAACTATCTACACCTACCGAGGGAAAATAAGAAATTGAAAATAGTAAATAAAATGTCAGAGTTTAGGCAGATATCTTAGAAATATGGAGTTATGGTAAACTTTAAAAAGAACCGGAATCCCAATTCTATGTGATTTCACTATTTGCCCATAACTGGGACCGCACTTCTACTATATTTATAATTGTCTATATTTGGCGCAATTTATTTATTGCTTTTTAAGTTACCATATATGATTTGTATAGGTTATGTAAGTAAATGATGTTCAGTATGTGTAAATTCTCTGTTTCAAAGGACCTTCAGTTATCCCTATATATTTTTGTTTGTCTTTTGGATTTTGCCGTAGCTTCGTACACTACATTATTTTGTAAGCAGTTACCGTTTAGTAGGTATTATTTCTTTTTCTGTAGTTACAGAAATGTGCGAGTGATTTTCCTATTCAAGTAAAAAAAAAAAATAAGAGGAAATGTTTCAACAAGAGCAGCAACAGTCCCAGTAAACTAAGAGAAGTCTTGGTGAATCTATACAAGCATGAGAAGAAGACACAGCTGAAAGATTAGGTTTAAGGTTTTGACTCAGGATTGTCTCACAGGATAATAATCTAGTAGCTTAGAGCGTTCATTTGCAAATTGGCTTCGCAATTTTGGTGAATTATGACTTCAAACCGTGTATCGTTTAGTGCCACTGAGATATTAATAACGGAGCAGTATTAAATAAGAATAAGATGAGATATTCCTTACCTGCGTAACGAGCACACTCTACCTTCTACAGAAAGAGTTAATTTCGAAATTCATTGAAGGTACGCGGACCTGTATGTACTTGAAGTCCGGACAGCACAACGATCAAAACGATCTGATAACAATGACAAAGATGGAGACAATTATGCGACTATATATATCGGAATTATAATATATATTTTCGCCTAATTATATTTGAAGAGTACATGATAAAAAGTACATGATAATTATGTATGAAGAGTTCCTGATAAAATGCACATGATAATTGTGTGAGGAGTACATGATAAGAATTACATGATAATTCTCTAAAAAGAGTACATGATAAAAAATACATGGTAATTATGTATGAAGAGTACATGATAAAAAGTACATGACAATTATGTATGAAGAGTACATGACAAAACGTACATGGTAATTATGTATGAAGAGTACATGATAAAAAGTACATGATAATTAGTTATGAAGAGTAAATGATAAAATTACATGATAATTATATATAAAGAGTACATGATAAAAAGTACATGGTAAGTCTGTATGAAGAGTACATGATAAAAAGTACATGACAATTATGTATGAAGAGTACATGATAAAAAGTACATGATAATTATGTATGAAGAGTACGTGATAAAAAGTACATGATAATTATGTATGAAGAGTACATGATAAAAAGTACATGATAATTATGTATGAAGAGTACATGATAAAAAGTAGATGATAATTATGTATGAAGAGTACATGATAAAAAGTACATGATAATTATGTATGAAGAGTATATGATAAAAAAAAACAATTAAAAATAAATCCTTGTGGAATAAAAAAAATCGAAGACGATATTACATTTTATTTTAAACTTCTAAAATCCTGAAGAACAAAGTGCGGTGTTTGAAACGTCTTGCAATTGTTTACAAGGTCAAAAGTATTTGCCACGTAGGGGAGGATTTGACTTACAACTCTGTTAGTTATGCAGTAACATAAATTAGCATATGGAGATAGATAGATAGATAGATAGATAGATAAATAGATAGATAGATAGATAGATAGATAGATAGATAGATAAATAAATAAATAGATAGATAGATAGATATAGATAGAGACAGAGAGAGAAAGAGGTTATATAGAAAAAGGCACAGAGAGAGAAAGGAAGAAAGAAACTGTGCCACAGTTTGTTTTTCTTTCATTGATTATTTGATAACATCGATTATACAATTTCATAAATACAATCTACAAAATATCTATATTAACTGAAGCGCGTTGAATATTTAGCCCGATATTATATAAAGTAAAACAAGAATAATAATCAATATATTGTTTATATCACTTAAAGTAGACAGACAAATTTAATTTTCAATCAAACATTTTATGCTTCACCTAAAAAATATGTCACCTGATATCTAAAGTGGGTCAGGAGTAAGACATAACTTGGCAAACAATGTACATCTAAATCCAAAATCAAAGGTGGCTTCAATAAGCATGTAGTTTTCTTCCAGCTTTTTTCTTGTCAATTACAATCTACAGAAGTTTAAATGCAACGTCAATCGTCAAAATCGGTCTTCATTGAATCATTTTATTATTGTTCTTTCTCTTCGGCGACGTTTTCTCAGTTTTCCTCTTGCTTTCATGTACACTGCGACCTTCAAAAATTTAAATTTTATCCTCTTTTTGTAGAACAAAATTTTTGTTGCATCTAGTCTTTATACGCGAAGACATTCACTGTCATCTAGGAGAATTTCCGTATCACATTCTCTATCCTCGGTTGAAACACTTCCCAAAATTGTAAATTGCTACACTCGCTTGATTTTGACATCACCAATTCGTAGTTTGCAACTTTTCCTTTACAGGCCACCATACATTCGGTCTTCTTACTGTTGTGAGGCCTTCCCCTTTTTACACAAGATGGACTCGTCTAAAGTATATTTATTCTGACAGAGTTGGAGATACGGAGAGATACGTTGAGGTACGTAGAGTCCACAGAGAGAGAGAGAGAGAGAGAGAGAGAGAGAGAAAGAATTACGGCTTCACTTACAGAGACTTGTAGATATACTTTCTACTAACCCGTATTCCTTGACTACTAATCTTCATTTCAAGTTTGTATTCTTACGTTCAATACACTTATTTTCCTATTTCAATTACTGGCGTTATTTATTTATTTGTGCAGGATTCCATGCCCGGAATCCACAACACTTACACTTGATGGTTGGTTCATCCTTCTGGCTTTCCATTACCACCCTGTCTAACCAGCTCACGTAATTTTCACTCATCTGATTGGTTTGGTTTCATTTGTTTTACGGCATATCAAAACATCTATGGGTTATTTAATGCCAACAAAATTGCTTGAAATATTTTTTTCAAAAATTTATTTCTGGTAATATTTTTTCTTCAACAAATCTATTGCTGGCAATACCTTTTTCTCAAAAATGTATTGGTCGGCAATATCTTTTTTTTTCAAAAATGTATTGCTGGTAATATCTTTTTTTTCAAAAATGTATTGCTGGTAATATCTTTTTTTTCAAAAATGTATTGCTGGTAATATCTTTTTTTTCAAAAATGTATTGCTGGAAATATCTTTTTTTCAAAAATATATTGCTGGTAATATTTTTTTTTCAAAAAGGTATTGCTGGTAAGATTTTTTTTTCAAAAATGTATTGCTGGAAATATTTTTTTTAAAAATGTATTGCTGGTAATATTTAAAAAAAAATGTATTGCTGGTAATATATTGTTTTCAAAAATATATTGCTGGTAATATTTTTTTCAAAAATATATTGCTTGGGAAAGGTATGAATCCTCTTCTTTTCCCTCCAGTATATAGCAAGACAGACCAGGTTCTATAGCCTTGGATGGCAACTGGTCTACCGCAGAAAGGAATGGTAACCCCTGCCTAAAAAGTCTGCTTCGTCAGTCATGTATCGAAAGATACATGATCACCTAAGCGTGTATCACGCATGGCACATAACTGACTGGTATTCCGTATTACTTTTTTCCCGCGCTTTTTAAGAAGAATTGAAAGATGTTTTCTCATTTAGAGCAGCTATCAATTACATCGCGCACACATCCTATCTTTGAGATAGAATAAGCAAATTGACTTCCATTAAATCGATTCAGATATATGTGTGTATGTATCTTAACAGAAAATACGGCAGTCTCGGATCGAGGAATCGGAGAGCCGAGTTCGAATTCTAGTCGAATCCATCACATTCACTTACGGGCTTACTTGGGAAAGGTATGAATTTTCTTTTCCCTCCAGCTATGTGTAAATAGCAGGATAGACTAGGCTCTATAGCCTTTGATGACAACTGGTCTACCGCAGAAAGAAATTGTAACGTCTGTTTAAAAAATCTGCCTCTTCAGTCATGTATGGAAAGATACATGATCCCCTAAGCGTGTATCACGCGCTGCACATAACTGAGTCGGTCAGTGGGTGGGTGTGGTCCTTTCAATCTCGCCAAACATTGACCTTACATTATCGTGTAACGGAGTCGGTGTTTATATATCTACGTGCCATCCCACACGTGCATGTCATAGGCCCAGTTAGGTGTTTATCTCTCCGGGTGGGTTTCTGAAATTCTCTGCGGCTTGGATTTGAGCCTGATGGATCGAATGCTATTTATCAGGTCAACTTGCCGATGCGCCTGACTTCTCTGATTTTACAATGAGTGCAAAATCTGTTCTGGCATTAATGATTCATGTGCTACAGATTCACTTTATATTATAAATTTATAACTTATAACGTTATATTATATTATATATATATATATATATATATATATATATATATATATATATATATATATATATATATATATATATGAAGAAATATACTCTTAAAGTGTGCTATATTTATGGGATAAAGTGCTCAATATCAGAGATAGAGCGTGTGTCTGTTTCATGCTAGTGCAATCGTCAGGCAACTGTCGATTGCACTAGCATGAAACAGACTGTCGCCTCTAAGTGTTGACTTCTATGTTCACTTTCATATATATATATATATATATATATATATAAAAGTGAACATAGAAGTCCATTGGAATTGTAAATGCTAAGTGTTGACTTCTATGTTCACTTATATATATATATATATATATATATATATATATATATATATATATATATATATGTATATATATATATATAAAAGTGAACATAGAAGTCAACACTTAGCCTCTAAGTGTTGGACTTCTATGTTCACTTTTATATTTACACACGCTCTATCTCTGATATTGAGCACTTTATCCCATAAATATAGCACACTTTAAGACTATATATATATATATATATATATATATATATATATATATATATATATATATAATAAGAAGGCTGAAACACTAATATTCCATTGTCATAATTGATTCCATTGCAATCGTAAATACGATCCAATTCATCAGACCTACAAATTCAAAATGGAACAAATTATGACCATGGATTATATTAGTGTTTCAGCCTTTTTATTATATATATATATATATATATATATATATATATATATATATATATATATATATATATATATATATATATATATATATATATATATATATATATATATATATATATATATATATATATAACTTATAATATTATATTATAAATTATATAACTTATTGTTGTGGTAAGATCCACCTAATTTGCATAGCGGAGTACCGACGGTATAAATATGGTTGGTACCGGAAGACATGGAGGCAAATCAAGAGATCCAACTAGAGACTCTGCCCGACTGCGACTGAGTCAACACATTCTCCAGGAACGGTCTTCCCATGAATATACAAAAGACTATATGTAAATATTGTGTACACTTTCTTGTTTCAATACATTTTATTCTAACTACATTTTGTGTTTGCATTATTATTCCATGCATTAGTCAAGTTTCAACACTTATCATGTTGTTTGTTTTATGGCGCTAAAAATTATCGTTCTTTTATCTAATAACGTCTTAAAATAACAGCCGTGAAATATTGTCATATTAGATTTGTTGACCTTTGGATAACGGAATGAAATAAAGGATGACAGTCAATATATAGCTACTAAGTAACAAATGGATCTAGACGGAAAGATTACCACTTTTACATTTTCTATGTTCGGTCAGAATGCAGTTGAAATCAAGTATGCTCATAAACTAGTTTTACTGACTCCTTCTTGGTCGCTTCCACCCAGTTTGTCTATATTCAAAACAATTGATATATTCCAATCGGTACGAAAATCTAGGGAAGTGTTGTCTTCTATGAAGGCGGCTGAATACGTGAACGTGACGCTGTGAATCGTTATTACGATTTGGGATCGGACATGTTAGCGAATGACGCCGCTTCCGTTTAGTCACGTCGAGTTTAAGCGAAGTCAGAATTCGTAATTCGATCTTAGCTGTAGGAAAGTGATTGGCGGTAAAAGAAGAAACATGGGCAGGAAAGAAAATAGACGAGAAAGTTTGTAGGAATCTGAACATATTTATAGAAAAAAAAAGGGTGAAAAATGCTAGACACCTGAAAATATTCACAGATAAAAATAAGCAAATGCTAGAAGATATCTAAAGGAATTCATGACAAAAAAAAGGGTAACTGACATGAATTATCACTTTATACAAACAAAGAGAACGATAGGAGGAACCCGAAGGCATTTCTAGATAAAGAGAAGTGAAATTCGGGAGATATATTTGAAGGGATAAAGACAAAAACAAATAGATGTTGGCAGTTTTTGAAGACAAGAATCTGGCAAGTATCTGCTGGTATTTATAGATGAAAACGAAGGCTATCTTGGTAGAACTGTTAAGATATCTGTACGTAAAACTGAGCTGAAAGAAGACACTGAATGTAGTTATAGATAAGGAAAATGTTTTTTGTCATCAGAAGCTATAGGTAAATAGAAAGTAACCAAACAAAGTAGACGTAAAGTCGGCAGTAATCTAAAAAAAAAAAAAGGAAATTTTGTAGATATCTGAAGTCGAATATCAGGTTGGAATGAAACTACTGCCTGATTTTATGACGTATATTACACATGAAGATGCTGATACTTATAGAAATATTTAATTAAAGTTTTATTGCTTCCAATAACCCCATTCCATCTGTCAACAAGTTTATAGAAACACGTTTGTAAATTTCTTTAGATTTCGATATAAACAACGAAATTAACTCATGTCTAATTTCTTGGTGTCAATAATTTGTCCCAACCGAGCTGCTGCAAGAGATCTTTAGTCAATCGTACAGTATGAGGAAGTGTACAGTATTATTGCGATGGGGGATTAACCCTTCCTGCTAACTAAGGATGGAAGTTTACTGTTCAAAGCTACTTTCAAACGACGAAGTTGTTGGCACTAGAGTTTAGTGCTGATTGATGATTGTCTAACAGTTCACAGCGAAAGATTTCTTGGATATCCCACTACATACACAAGGTAATTTTTGAATGAAGTTCTCCTTCCGGTTAGACTGACTGATTCACTGACGATTCCGCTCAACATTATGTTAACGTATTCATTTTTCACCACCAGCAACATTTCTGTCGAAAAAAGCGCACTTGAAGTTATCAGGTGAGCAATAACTAGCAACAGTCGAAACGTTGATGACGATTCTTTAGTGATATTCTTTATGCGGGGCCTATTTTCCGAATATCGTACTCTTACAAATGTATTTCACTTCACATCGGACTGTCGCATGAGTAACATTAAATATCCCAGTGATATTGAGCACTTTATCCCATAAATATTGCACACCTTAAGACTATATTTCTTCATATATATATATATATATATATATATATATATATATATATATATATATATATATATATATATTTGAACTTTATTTCAATGTTTCATGAGCTTCCGGTCCTTAGCTATGATTAATCAATGACGATCGATTTCATCTCGATTCTTCTGTTTAAATGAGTAGATTATATATACATACACATATGTATATATATACACATATATATATACATATATATATGAAGTTTATTCATTTAAATGAATATTTTATATATACATATATACATATATATATATATATAAACTTTCGTTCATTAAAACGAATAGTTTACACACACACACACACACACACACATATATATATATATATATATATATATATATATATATATATATATATATATAGTTAAATTCCCAGATGAATTCCGTGGAAAAGACAGATTGTTATAAAATGAGAATTGGAAAAATATTAGATTTTGCCGACGCATTTCGTTTTCCGACTTTTTCAAGGCAAAAATTAAATCGAAATATCTCTGTTGTTATAGTTACATTAAAAATCCAAATTTAAAAAGATAGACGCTTCTGTCTTGTCCACAGAATTGATCTGGGAATTTAACTGTATTTTCGACATGGAAAAAAATCTCTTACCATAAAAAATCATTAACATTAACCCGAAAAAAAAGGCTTGGACAGTAGCGTCTATCTTTTTTCCAATTGTCATTTTATACCATATATATATATATATATATATATATATATATATATATATATATATATATATATATATATATACGAACTACTCATTTAAATGATTGTAAGTTTTGGTGGTTTTTTAGCTTGAGCCTCAATGGCTATATAAACAATATACACATATTGTTATGAAATAAACTGAGGATTGGCAAGAAAACTTGATAGCGAACATCACGATAGAAATGAAAAAAAAATGAAAGAGGGAAACAGCTTTGCATGTTTATAAAATGTTAACATTCAAGTTTAATGTCCGCCCTATGACAGCCATGACTTAGAATTGATTATCACATCGGATCATCATGTTTTTGCTCCAGTAAAATATCTGAATGAATCGAGTTGGTAAATGGTAATTCAATTCTTTAAGAAAATCAGCAATAAAATGACATTAACATCTCTAATTTTGTATATACTCCACAAGGATCCATCCCTGCATCCCATTTGAATGTCTGATGACCAACTTCTTGAGAGCTCCTGTCTGCGGCTGCTCGGTCTCACGCTGTCCGCTGATCTGAGATTGGAACAAATACATCGAGTCAGTTGCATAATCCACCGCAAGGAAAGTTAGTTCCCTGTGCCGAGCCAGGAAATTTTTCTCCCCGGAATCGATCCTCCAAGTCTATAAATCGACCATTCGCCCTTGCATGGAGTATTGCTGCCATATATGGTCTGGGGCCCCTGCTGTTTGCTACAGGGTTCTTGATAAGATCCAGAGACGGATATGCAATGTGATTGGCCCTGATCTGTCATCTCGTCTGCAGTCGCTCTCTCACAGACGCGATGTTGCCTCGCTCTGTCTTTTTTACAAATACTTTCACGGTAATTGCACCGAGGAGCTCCTTTCGCTTGTCCCTAGGCCTCATGAATTTAAACGTCCTACGAGGCTGGCATCCCGTTCCCACCCCATCACCGTTGAAACTGTTAGATGTAGACTTCATCTCTACTCCAATAGCTTCATGTCTCGCACATCTCGCCTATGGAACTCCCTTCCCTATTACTGTTTCAACTGACAAATACAATCTCCAACGGTTTAATTGTGGCGTCAATCGACATCTCCTTTTCACCTTTCATTCCTATCTGCTCTCGCTCCAAATCTTCTGTAACCCCCTTGCCTTGATCGACCCACTGTCTTTCTCTTTCTCCACATCCTCTCCTTTACCACTCCTATCTACTCTTCCTCCAACCCTTCTATAACCCCTTGCGTGACAGTTGTCTCCAGCCTTGCTTGTGGTGATACACTTAAAAAAAATATATATACTCAGTGTCTTGGGTAACTGAGACACTTCCTTTTCTCTTTGATATTGCGTGGCATTAGGAGGTTTTAGTTTTATCTAACATCCCTTGAAAAGGATTGTTTTTTATTGACGGTCACATTAGCTTCATTTTTGAGAGATTGTTCAGTTAATGTGAAAAACGGAGAAAAAAGCAATAGAAATTAAAATATAATTTAGGGTTATTATTATAAATGAATTACATATTTCTTTATCAATCTTTCTTTTTTAGTTTTATATAATTTTATATTACGCATTTTTTTATTTAAGTAAAATATTTAATTAACGTAACGAAAAATTGTTTTGCATAAACATTCTTTCGGTAAGTTTTATTTTCAAACATGGCATTTTGCTGGGTCAGTCGGATTTAAGAACGAAGAAAAAAATGTATTCTGTTATTTTTACTTTGAAAGAAAATCTCCAGTGCATAAAAATCTACGACGTGGGTAATGGCGGGAAGGGATAAGCAAACAAAAATTCTGTGTTAGCTTTATCACAGTGGGTGGTCTGACTATAAATATCCAAGCAAATTACTAGCAAGATAAGATTTGGACTTGAATTGTTGTGCTTAGATGATTCCGTACTTATCGAAGTTGGACTGTCAGATCAGTTTAAACTGAACTATTCTAATCTAACTTTGAAGCTTAAAAAATGTTGATGTTCTTTTATATCTTTCTATCTATCTGTCTATCTGTCATTTTTTAAATCATTTCAATCCAGGCGAGACAATGAAAGCCACTAAGACCCAAGGGGTTACTTAGAATGATGGAAACATACAGTACAAAAAAGGATTCAAGGAGACAGAAGATGAAGTTGCATTTAAATTTTTGAAGATCATTGTTTATAGTAAATCAAGGAAAATATTTGCGTAAGTGAGAAGTGCAAGGGAAGGAAAGATTAGCATAGAACTTACGGTTGCCTCTAGCAATTTAAAACGTGAAATGATGCCAAATAGCTGATAATCTAGGACCAAGTATAAGTTTATGTTGGTTTTCTAAGCGTAGCTCAGATGTAGTACAAGGCCGAAAGTATGGGGCACCCAGTGTTCTAGCGAGACAAGCTTCCTAACCATTACACTATATTGAGGGGCTCGCACGCCTAAATTCAGGAAGTCGAATTATCAAAGTGGATTGCTCATCAGAACAATGATCATGCAAATATTTGTCGAAGTGGCCCAGGGGATCTACGTTTATAAGCAGTTAGAAAGTCACTGGAAATGAAATGCGATTTAATTTTCACGACTCACTCCCGAAATATTAACTAGATAGCAAATAAAGGAAAGATTAATGCATATTTATCGTCATATCTATTTAAAAGCGCCCCCCACACACATATATATATATATATATATATATATATATATATATATATATATATATATATATATATATATATATATATATAGATAGATAGATAGATAGATAGATATATAGATAGGAGGCACGGTAGAGTAATGGATAACGGCTTGGATTGAGGAATCACTTAATTGCTAATACCCTTGGGAAAGGTGTGAATCCTCCTCTTCTTCTGCCTCCAACTATGGGTAAATAGCAGGACAGACTGGGTTCTATAGCCTTGGATGGCAACTGGTCTAGGAGAAGGACAACTCTGAATTCAAAATCTGCGGAGGGTCGTTTGGGGACCTAGTGGCATTCGCTGCATCAGGTCCCTGTATTCGCCCCTCCAAAAAGTGTGGATGGCCCTGCACAAGGCCGTCACCACTATAATCAAATCTCATGTGTCGGTGTTGGGCTTTCAGTTTCTGGGAACTGATCTGCCTGACCCTCATACGTCGAGTTCTACGGGAGAGTCCATCATATATATATATATATATATATATATATATATATATGATTGACTCTCCCGTCGTTTTCTACGTATGAAATGTATGAGTGTTTCCAGTGCAGTTTTTACGTTTATGTTTCTTATGAGACAAAACTCCTGCACGGGATTTGCAAACAAGTCCACACGAGGAACATGCTGAAGGGTTGACCGTCATATTGGCTGATGCATTAGCCCGAGATTTAGTGTTGGTTCTTAATTCTCTCAGATGGTCGAGACGATTCTTTTCAAAGTTATTTATACCTCGGTAGCAAGTTTTTCTCCAGTTTGCATGGTTTTCAACAGCGAGTTCGAACTCCTCTATAGGAATGTTCGCAACAATTAAATTGTATTTAAGTTTATTCTTGAAGCGTAACCAAGGACGGCCTCCATTTCGCTTACCATGAAAAAGTTGGCTATACATTGGATTTTTGGCATCCGATCATCATTCATTCTGATGACATGACCAGACCATCTAAACTGTGATTGCATCAGAATGGATTCGATACCATCAACGCCACATTTGATGAAAAGATCAGGGTTAGAGATTTTGTACTGTCGTGTATAACCGCATATTGAATGAAGACAGCATTTATGAAAAGCATCATATATATATATATATATATATATATATATATATATATATATATATATATATATATATATATATATATATATATATATATAACTGATTTAAAATATGGTTTCTTCTCTACACAGGAATTAGCATGTTTCAAAAACCGAAGCTAAAAAATTCAAATTTAATTATATAATTAAATTAAAAGCATTATTATTTCTGTTTCATCTTCAAGCGAATTTTGCAATAACTTATTTTTAAATTTACTGAATTTTAAACGCACATACAATTCATAATTTTTAGTTTCCTTTCAATCATTTACACAGGGGCGGTAGCGTGTTCATTTTTACTAACTATTGTTGTATCAATTATGAGTTACGTTCGAAAAAGATGTTAAGTTTAGGTAGGTTAGGGCTGCATTTTTCATCGAATTTTAACATCCGTTTAACGCAGGGCGTCTGTTTTTTTTATCAAGGACAAAAGGTTTTTCGGCATTTTTTCCGTTAAATTCGTACTTGTATACTTAAATATTCTTTCTAAAATGGGTGTTTGGGTTAGAATACGTTATATTGAACTACAATTTTAAAATATTATTTATACTCTTAATTACTAATAGACTATATTTCTTTTTAAATCAAGTAAATGTAATAGAATTACTTAAATTATTTAAAAAATATTTTATTATTATTATTATAATATATATATATATATATATATATATATATATATATATATATATATATATATATATATTCAGTTGTATGTATATGAGTTTGTGACCCTGGGTTTCTCGCTTTTGTGATCATCAGACAAACTGGTTTATTTTTTAAAATTGAATCTATTTGTTTGTGTTTAATTATGTTTGGTGGTGAGAGGGGGAAATCCCTCTCTGTGTGCGTTTTGGAATGACATTTTATACACACAGTCAAATATTGTCGATATATCAAAGACCCCTTTGGAATGCTCCCTGCCACAAATCAAAATTGATGAAGGAATACTTTGATGAGAAGCTGGTGAGTGTTACGACATGGCCGCCCCAATCTCCTGATCTCAACCCCATAGAAAACTCATGGAGCATTATAATGTACGGGCTCTCAAGAAAGCAGTTGAGCAACAAAGAGGATTTGACTGTGAATTTCATATCCGAATTGAATTCAATGCTTGGAGATGAGATTTACCGGAACCTGATCAAGTCAATGCCAAAAAGTGTTGAAAAGGTTATTCAAAATAAAAGACGATCCATAGATTATTAAATATTTCGAACTATATTACCTATTATAAATAAATTATACCTCTATTATTTTTTTTAAAGCTGTTCGCTTATGCTTCTATTGATTACTAGTTGCAGGAAATAAGTAAGTCACTTTTTTTTTATAACCAAAATTATAATTATCAATAGAATACCTTAGGGTGAGTAAACTGTTTTACTAAGTGGTAAAGAAGGGGTCTTTATATTAGTAAGATTAAAAATTAGTCTGACCCCCCAAAAAATAGGCGAAAAAAAGAAAGAATCAGGTTGTCACTTTTATCAAACAGCACTATATATATATATATATATATATATATATATATATATATATATATATATATAAAAAGAAGAAATATACTCTTAAGGTGTGCTATATTTATGGGATAAAGTGCTCAATATCAGAGGTAGAGCGTGTGTAAATATAAAATTGGACGTTGAAGTCAACACTTAGAGGCGACAGTCTGTTTCATGCTACACGCAATCGTGGTCTGACGATTGCGTCTAGCATGAAACAGCCTGTCGCCTTTAAGTATTGACTTCAATGTCTCCTTTTATATATATATATATATATATATATATATATATATATATATATATATATATACTCATTATTTGCTTTGCTAATGATTTTACAATAGGCCTGAATAAAAAATCAACAAGAAAGTGTTTTCCGGTGGTAGCACAAAATGCAAGTATTGCTGAAGGAATAAGGCTATTATATAGACGATAGGCCTTTTGATATTCATCTTGTCTTCTTAATTTTATATTTCAGCTCTTATACCTTCTAAATTTTCTCATATGTCCATTGTATCAGTTCACCCATATCCATCTGGCTTCAGTTTAAACTGATACTTTAATTTTGTCATATAAATACACTATATAATCATGAACTATAATTTCCTCATATATCTACACTATATAACCATAAAGTATAATTTTGTAAGAGCCAAATTACACCTGAGATATATTGGAAAATGTCCACGTTATCAAAAGAATTCAAGTATATACGAACTTTAAGCAAAATGGTCACATTATATAGAAAAAAAGATGGGCCGGTTTTAGAAATGACAGCTACAACCTTTGTGTTTAACACAATTCCATCAGGCGTCAATTTAAAATGACAGAGGAATTTTTCAAAGAAGTTTGCAAATGTATTAAAAACATTATGATTGGTAGAATATCTACCGATGAAGAAA
Source organism: Acanthosepion esculentum (assembly GCA_964036315.1). Taxonomy (NCBI): domain Eukaryota; kingdom Metazoa; phylum Mollusca; class Cephalopoda; order Sepiida; family Sepiidae; genus Acanthosepion; species Acanthosepion esculentum. The sequence continues at coordinate 43,229,089 of OZ038497.1, forward strand.
AAACAGATTAGTCTTAAGCAACAGGAGTAAGTTTATAGCCACAGAACACTGAGGATTACATCTATATCACGTTCAAACTACCTGTTCTTATATGATCACAGAAAATAAGCAACGTCGAACCTGGTCAGTACAGAGATGGTTGACCTCTTGGTAACTTCAGGTGCTGTACCATTGGATGTGCGGTTTGTGTAATGGTTATTAATTCGGAATTATTAATTGGATAGCCGAGTTCCATTTTCCCGCTGGGTACGTTATATTAACTTACACACGGGTACCATTGAGAAAAAGTATGAATACCCTCTGCCACAGCTATGGGTTAATTAATAATACTTGTATCACTATATGATTTATATCTTCCTCCTCTCCAAAAAAATTGTTACAATCTGAAAAGTGTTTCAAGCTTTAAATAAACTGGAAAGGGTTGATAAACCATAGAAAACGAATCAATCAATTAATGAAATACTGATTGGCTTTTTGATTTATTTACGTTCTCTGAAATATAAATGTATCGAATCTAACGTGGCCACAAAGTGAGGGAACAATTTATATAGTGATTACAATATGGAATTGATCATCCACTTTATGACCTCTATAATTCTTTGTTTGTTCCTCTGATTCTAATTAGGCATGAAGCCACTTCTCCCTCGGCTGTGGGTAATTAGTAAGACTTGTATCTCTAAAGCATTATTATTTTAAAAAATTGTTACAATCTAAAAATATTTTCTGGCTTTAAATAACCTGAAAAGGGTTGATAATCCGTAGAAAACAAATCAAACAATCATGTAAACAGGGCTCGCTGATAATCGCATGTATCTGTCGTATACAGTAATCTTCAAGGGATGGTAAAGCAAAGGGCTGATTCTTTTCATAATTTGCGATTTTGGACACATGAAATCCTTCCTAAGCATTATAGACTTCGCAGTAGCCGCCACAAACTATGTTCTCCGGAATTCATTGATCAAAAGACCAAACTTAGAACTTAGAATGAACGAGATCAACCACTTTAATGTAATCGGCAATTTTTTGTGAAGCGTTAAATCATGGCGATTTTGAAGCCTTAAACATGAGCTCTCCGCTTTTCTAATAAACGGTTGCCATATATTTTTCATTGTGCTTGTATGCTGAATCTTTTCTTTTTTTTTATTTTGCCTGTGATTTTAACTCCATTCCATCGAGTCCTCTTTTCTCGCTCAGTACATGTTGAACCAATTCAGATGGCAATTATTATCTACAGATAGTAATTGCTCTATCTACTACAAACTTTATTTTTAGGCGTCGCTTGGATAAGGCTTACACATGCACGCAGCTACATATAAACACATTTTGGAAGTTAATCGTTACTACGTCTGTTGATTCACGCAATCTAAAGAACAATTTTGCTTTTAACAAATGATTGTCCACTTCATTTATGTTGTCCGGTTTTTCCGTACCAATTTAGTACACTTTTCCATTGTTAAAACGCAAATCTGCCATTTTCCGTTCTATGTACAATTCTCCCTTAAGTACGGAAAGAAATTACATAGTTATGGGACTGATAAAATGTTAATAGATTTTTGAGTCCAGTCTTAAGTAGAAAGAACCTAAAATTATTGCCTTATATTTTGAACAAGATGTTTATAAGACGCTGATACAAAGGTTAGCAAAGAATATATATATATATATATTTTAGAATTGGACATTGTCCGACAATTTATTTAAAGACATTTATATTATGTTTAACGTTCTTTTTATAGATACAAGTATTTAAGCAAATGCTCTGTTTTATAATAAACAGTATTAAATAACATTTACCGGCCTGAATGTCCGAGAAATTTTCATAGAAAATTTTCGCTCTCCGACAGGAATCGAACCTGTATCCTATACGGAACCATCATTTCGCGTGATGTGCCTTAACCTTTCGGCCACAGATGAGCGTCTGGTTAGCAAGGTCGATTTTACTATCTTTAAACTTAAATCTTCCATGAATCTCTTCTATATATATATATATATATGCAGATATGAATAGAAGAGATTCATGGAAGATTTAAGTTTAAAGATAGTAAAATCGACCTTGCTAACCAGACGCTGCTCTGTGGCCGAAAGGTTAAGGCACATCACGCGAAATGATGGTTCCGTATAGGATACAGGTTCGATTCCTGTCGGAGAGCGAAAATTTTCTGTGAAAATTTCTCGGACATTCAGGCCGGTAAATGTTATTTAATACTGTTTATTATAAAACAGAGCATTTGCTTAAATACTTGTATCTATAAAAAGAACGTTAAACATAATATAAATGTCTTTATATATATATATAAAGGAAAGAACAGTAAGATATAAAATCCGGTGTTCTTATAGATATTTTTATTTTTACACAATAGTGCTCTATGTAAATTTAAATTTACAGAGCATTAATATTATAAATTAATAGATTTAAAATATGGTTTTACCGCTACACAGTGATAACCATGTTTCAGAAATGGAAGCTAAAGCCCCCGAATTTAATTTTGTTATTAAACCAAAGACATTAGTTCCATTTCCTCATCAAGCGAATTTTGAAATGTCTTTGGTTTAATAACAAAATTAAATTCAGGGGCTTTAGCTTCCATTTCTGAAACATGGTTATCACTGTGTAGCGTTAAAACCATATTTTAAATCTATTAATTTATAATATATATATATATATATATATATATATATATATATATATATATATATTTCATTGAATACGACAGACAAGATGTTTTTATTTACTTATTTATACAATTTCTCATGCAATCTAATATTTTTTTTTCTTTTCAGATGATAAATTATATAAAAACTGTCCGAATGTTCTTTTTATCCGAGCGCTTTCGGCTATACATTTAGCCATTTGCAAGCATTAAATATTTTAACTGTTAAATAAGAAATAGTTTGTTGCATGTATGTTCCATAAAATGTTTTCATTTATCAAAACACGGTCAAAATATTCTGTCCATGTTCATAGTTGTTATTATTAAGTGTTGGTTTTATGTTTTTATTAATAAGGCTTCTATTATTTTTAGCATTTGTTTGCATGTAGATGATCTAATTGAGCTATGGTCAGAAAGGTGTAGAGTGAGTCTGCGTGTTAAACATGATGTAGTGTGGCCTATATAATTATTTATGAATTTTGATTGATCAGGAATACAATAAA
>OZ038497.1:43234739-43262239 GCA_964036315.1 Acanthosepion esculentum
TGGCGGCAATTTCTTGACGAAAGGCATCTTTTAATTGTTCATCAGATCGAAGCCGATATGTGTATAGTTTTGATTTCAGTTATCCGCAAAGAAAAAAATTGCTCGGGCGGGTCAACCGACGTCACCGCGCAATGAGATCTAATGACCGGGGGGTCATCTCCCTCACAATAAAAGTGCGATGTTCGCCCATCCAATTCATGTTGGCAACTGAAAACGAAATGAAACATAATTACATTATACGTACATTGCGAATATAAGAACACATTTTTCGTTCTTTCCTCTTTTTCGCTTTAATAAATCTATAAATGTGTCAGATAGTTTTGCCGCAACCTGTATATATAAAACAGATTTGATCAAAGATAGAAATGAACGATTTTCGGTATACATACATACATATATACATATATATATATATATATATATATATATATATATATATATATATATATATATATGAGTGTGTGTGTGTGTGTGTCTGTGCGTGCTGTGCGTATATATATATATATATATATATATATATATATATATTGACTGATTTAAAAATATGCTCCCATCGCTACACAGGAATTACCATGTTTCCAAAACAGAAACTAACTTCAAATTCAATTGTTTCGTTAAATTAAAATCACTAGCTCTGTTTCATTTTCAAGCGAATTTTGGAATAACTTATTTTGAAATTTACTGAGTTTCAAAAGCACATACATTTATAATATTTGTTTCCAAGGATACAGAGAAATCCAATCATTCACTTGAAAATGAAACATATATAGTGGTTTTAATTTAATTATATAATTGAATTTGAAGTTGTTAGTTTCTGTTTTTGAAACATGGTAATTCCTGTATAGCGAGGGAACCATATTTTTAAATCAGTTAATTTATAATAGTTATGCTCTGCAAATTTACATTGGCACTGCTTTGTAAAAATAAAAATACCAATAAGAACACCGGATTTTATATATCTTATTGTTCTTTCATTTTTTACTATAATATATATATATATATATATATATATATATATATATATATATATATATATGAGAAAGAAAACGAAACATATCCAGATATTCTTTTTTTTCTATGTGTTCTTCAGGACATAGCTCGCCACAACTTCCTATCCCTTGTGGCTCTTGGCAGTTTTCTTCCGTTTGCTAAGGCGCACACACCTCTATACGCCATCCATTCACCACAAGCTCTCTCTGGTCGCTGTCTTCCCTGCTTTCTCTTGGTCTCCAATATACCCCGTGAGGCTTACGTTTTCCAAACTCTCCTTCCTCTTTATGTGTCCAAGAAATTTCAGTTATCTTTACCTGATTCTGAGTAAAGGCGTTCGTTTTGCTGCCATTTTCTTTAAGACGTTGCTTACTAGCTCCATCCATGGAATTCTCAGTATCCTTCTGTAGAACCGCATTTTTCTTGTCTCTAGTTTTCTCCTCATCCGCTGGAAGATTGTCTAGTATTAACTGCCAGATAAGAGGATAGATATCACATAGTAATCCAGATTACCTTTCGGAATGTACCTTTCGCTCGTTCAGAGCGTGTTCGGATTTCGGTGCCGTTTTTTTCCATCTTCTGTTAAATCACTTCCAGGATATTTAATCTTATCCACTTGCTTGTTGTTGGAGTCTCGAATATCTAACTCGCATCTTGGGATTTTTCTCTTTCTTAAGCATGCGAAATAGATATTAACAGAGGAAGAGCTTTAAATAAAAACGAAAATAACACAATACTGAGCAAAAAAATACATTAATCTTATTTTTTGAATCTCCGTGAAAGTGCATGATTTATGAAATAGCAAAATCAATACTGAAAAATAAAATCAGTAAGTTTCTTTAAACTTAGTTTAAATTTATTTAAGTTGCGCATAAAAACTGTAAATAAAGATACAGCATTTTATCTGTTTATTATTTGGGTGATCACGGTCTTCCGATGACAAAGGAGACAACTTGGTTTATTTAGTTCGGTCTCAAATCAAAGAAGGGCAACAATTTGATGCTCCCAAATTTTCACTGCCGTGATAGGGCTCTAGATCGTTCATCCTGGAGGAAAGCAGTGCCCATTGGTAAGATAGACTTTGAACTAGATCTTATTGTGCATGAAAAATTCAATATGTAATGCAATAAAATGCAATAGTTGCATAATGCATTACATCGGTCCTATAAGAGTTGTTATAAATACATGATTGATTAGCACAAAAAATTCCCCTCTGCACACATTAATTTTATGAAGAACTAGTAGCCATACCCAGCTGGTCGATCAGAAAAACGTTCAATTAGAATGAAGCAAAAACAGCATCATGTTTAGATGCAATAGAATCTATCTTCTTCAGTAAACTTGAAAGTAATTTCATTAACGAAATCATTTTCAATTAATGCAGTTACTGATATAACAGAAGTAGTCTGTATTTATTCAATCAAAATTAGCCTAGGATCAGTCAGTTACGTCCCATGCGTGATACACGATTAGACGATCATCTATCTTTCGATACATGATTGATGAGGCAGATAATTTTCCGCGGTAGACCAGTTGCCATCTAAGCCTATAGAAATCGGTCTATCCTGCTATTTGCCCATAACTGGGGGTAGGGGGAGAAGAGGATTCACACCTTTCCCACGGGTATTAGCACGTAAGTGAATGTAATGGATTTGAATGGAATTCGAACTCGGCTCTCCGATTCCTCAAATCGAGCTGATATCCATTACTCTACCGTTCCTCCTTAGCCGACTGCATGAAGGGGTAAAACTGGCAACATGAAGACCCACTTAAGACCACAATTATTTTGGAGTTTTTGAAATTCAATTTGTCAGTGTGTTGTCAGGGATGTAAAATGGATTACATTTATAAAGCAATTAAGTTTGATAAGAATTGGTTGAAAGATCAACGAAAAATAAGAGAGAAGCCAGTAATACTCGCCATTTTTCACTATTTACGCGGGTTTTCCCTATATTGGTGAACTCAATTCTAAAGTTAAATGACTGTTAAATAATCAATTTATTGTTGGCTACATTTGAGTGAAGTTTGTATTAGATTGCTTGAAAATTGAAAAAGTTGGTAGTTTAAAATTTGTGTTGAAATCGATTTGTGCTGAAATCGATTTATGTTGAAATCAATGTTTCGTTTTTGACGGGTTTTTGCTAAACGCATTGGGTATCGTTGTGCTCGTCACGATGTATGTAACCTACATACCGAGTTTGAACGAAATCAGAGGAAAAAAGTTGAATTTATTGATTTTTAATCGCCTTTATCGATTATTGATTTTTTTTACGATAAGGACCTATCTCTTACATTGTACAATGTATACGCCAAGTTTGGTCACAATCGATTAGATAGATCTCGAGTGAAAAGGTATCACACAGACATCCTCGGTTATATATATATAAATATAAATTGAGTAACATAAAACAAACTCTTATCAACAATAACTTCCCCAGTCATATTGTCGATGAGCAAATGAAATAAACTTTAATGAATTTGAATAAAAATAACACAAACAATCGTAATAAAAAAAGAAAACAACGAAAATATTATTAAATCATTTTATAGCAACCAAATGTAACCGGAAGATAAACAAAAATGCAATGTTATTAAAATATATTAGTTAATTGCAAAAGTTCTTTCTCGGTAAAAAGAACAGAAAATCAAAGAAAATCGCGTACGAGCTTTTTGCAATGACCTGATAATTCGACGTTCCATAAAATTTAACGATTGTAACAATTAAATTTATCGTATAGTTTTAAAAGTATAAACATTCAGTCTAATCTTTAACAGTTATAGAAATTCCGTAAATGCTATTCAGACTGACAAGCATCAGAAGGCCGAAGAGTACAACGGAGGAAGACAATAGATCAAAATGTAAATAATAATCATTACCAATAAGTAAATAATATCATTTCATATACGTTTGGAGATTCCACCTGCAAAAAACAACATTTCTTATATTGCTTACACCAACACTACAGTTTCTTGTAGGCTCACTTGTCACTTATAGGAACATTCGTGAACATATATATCATTGAATCACAAATAGCCAAAAAATGACTAAACATGACGAATATTAAACGAGAACACCACAATATGCAATGCTCATTGTAACGAGATTACAGACATGTCTCGTTGAAACACTGGTTCTCGTACGATCACCAAATTTAAGCAACGTCGATCCTGGTCACTGCCTAAATGAGTGACCGCTTGGAGATACCAGGTGCTGTAAACTTGAATGTCCAGCGGATGTCATGGATAACGACTTGGAAAGCTGAGTTTCACTTCCAGTTGGGTTCGTTAAATTCACTTACGCACAAATACTCTGAGGAAAGTTATGAATCAACCTTTTCTCCCCCAGCCATGGATTAATTAGTATTACTAAATCCTTATTACCAGCAAAAAAAAAAGTAAAAATATTTTCTGGCTTTTAAGGTATCGTATCAGTCATGAATAAACTGATACATTCATGATAAGTATTCCTGGGTAATTGTCAAAGTGTTAAGATAATACTATTATAGGGATGATTTGTCTAGATGAGTATTGAATACGACTATTTTTGCCAGAACCCCACATCACAACAGTTTGCGACGAGGATGAGTCACTATTTATTATAAGAGTGGCGGACAGATTCGTTTTATTTCAATTCGTGAGATCAGTACGTCGGAAAAAAAACTTTCGCCGGAAACAATGGATCATTAAAATATCTGAAATATACATTAGAAGCGAAATTTCAAGTCAAACAATTAAAATGGAGAACTTGAAAGCAGTAATGTTGGAATTAATAAAAAAACAACAACAGGAACAACAACGATAAAAGCAACAGCAATTCCAGAAAACGTTGTTGAGACAACAAGAACAACAACAAAAAAAAATGGTGGAACTTATTATGAAGAGCAAAACTGACGAAAACACGTCTACTTTTTCTCACGTGACTTAGTAATATTATTATAATAAAATTAGTGAATTTAAATATAAGCCTGTTGAAGTGGTTTTATTTGCACAACACTCCAGACGCTATGAGGAAATCTTTAACAAAGACTGTATGTGCCAATCGGACGAGAAAAAAAAGTGCGCTTGTTGCTAAGAATGTTAGGTCCAGGGTACACGAAAAATACGTGAATTCCATCCTGCCGAAAAAATCGACTGAATTGTCGTTTGAAGAAACTACTATATTGTGAAGTAAAACTTTCACAGAACGAAATTCATTGTTCTATACACGTTGGCAATGCTTAAATCCTGTAGAAAAATGATGTGAAGATTATACAACTGGTATCTTAAACAGGGAATGTGAAAAGTCTAAGTTATGCAAACTAACACCCGGTATGTTTAAGTACTTGATCTTCGTACAAGGGTAGACAGAAAATACAGAACGAAATTCATTGTTCTATACACGTTGGCAATGCTTAAATCCTGTAGAAAAATGATGTGAAGATTATACAACTGGTATCTTAAACAGGGAATGTGAAAAGTCTAAGTTATGCAAACTAACACCCGGCATGTTTAAGTACTTGATCTTCGTACAAGGGTAGACAGAAAATACAGAACGAAATTCATTGTTCTATACACGTTGGCAATGCTTAAATCCTGTAGAAAAATGATGTGAAGATTATACAACTGGTATCTTAAACAGGGAATGTGAAAAGTCTAAGTTATGCAAACTAACACCCGGTATGTTTAAGTACTTGATCTTCGTACAAGGGTAGACAGAAAATACAGAACGAAATTCATTGTTCTATACACGTTGGCAATGCTTAAATCCTGTAGAAAAATGATGTGAAGATTATACAACTGGTATCTTAAACAGGGAATGTGAAAAGTCTAAGTTATGCAAACTAACACCCGGCATGTTTAAGTACTTGATCTTCGTACAAGGGTAGACAGAAAATACAGAACGAAATTCATTGTTCTATACACGTTGGCAATGCTTAAATCCTGTAGAAAAATGATGTGAAGATTATACAACTGGTATCTTAAACAGGGAATGTGAAAAGTCTAAGTTATGCAAACTAACACCCGGCATGTTTAAGTACTTGATCTTCGTACAAGGGTAGACAGAAAATACAGAACGAAATTCATTGTTCTATACACGTTGGCAATGCTTAAATCCTGTAGAAAAATGATGTGAAGATTATACAACTGGTATCTTAAACAGGGAATGTGAAAAGTCTAAGTTATGCAAACTAACACCCGGCATGTTTAAGTACTTGATCTTCGTACAAGGGTAGACAGAAAATACAGAACGAAATTCATTGTTCTATACACGTTGGCAATGCTTAAATCCTGTAGAAAAATGATGTGAAGATTATACAACTGGTATCTTAAACAGGGAATGTGAAAAGTCTAAGTTATGCAAACTAACACCCGGCATGTTTAAGTACTTGATCTTCGTACAAGGGTAGACAGAAAATACAGAACGAAATTCATTGTTCTATACACGTTGGCAATGCTTAAATCCTGTAGAAAAATGATGTGAAGATTATACAACTGGTATCTTAAACAGGGAATGTGAAAAGTCTAAGTTATGCAAACTAACACCCGGCATGTTTAAGTACTTGATCTTCGTACAAGGGTAGACAGAAAATACAGAACGAAATTCATTGTTCTATACACGTTGGCAATGCTTAAATCCTGTAGAAAAATGATGTGAAGATTATACAACTGGTATCTTAAACAGGGAATGTGAAAAGTCTAAGTTATGCAAACTAACACCCGGCATGTTTAAGTACTTGATCTTCGTACAAGGGTAGACAGAAAATACAGAACGAAATTCATTGTTCTATACACGTTGGCAATGCTTAAATCCTGTAGAAAAATGATGTGAAGATTATACAACTGGTATCTTAAACAGGGAATGTGAAAAGTCTAAGTTATGCAAACTAACACCCGGCATGTTTAAGTACTTGATCTTCGTACAAGGGTAGACAGAAAATACAGAACGAAATTCATTGTTCTATACACGTTGGCAATGCTTAAATCCTGTAGAAAAATGATGTGAAGATTATACAACTGGTATCTTAAACAGGGAATGTGAAAAGTCTAAGTTATGCAAACTAACACCCGGCATGTTTAAGTACTTGATCTTCGTACAAGGGTAGACAGAAAATACAGAACGAAATTCATTGTTCTATACACGTTGGCAATGCTTAAATCCTGTAGAAAAATGATGTGAAGATTATACAACTGGTATCTTAAACAGGGAATGTGAAAAGTCTAAGTTATGCAAACTAACACCCGGCATGTTTAAGTACTTGATCTTCGTACAAGGGTAGACAGAAAATACAGAACGAAATTCATTGTTCTATACACGTTGGCAATGCTTAAATCCTGTAGAAAAATGATGTGAAGATTATACAACTGGTATCTTAAACAGGGAATGTGAAAAGTCTAAGTTATGCAAACTAACACCCGGCATGTTTAAGTACTTGATCTTCGTACAAGGGTAGACAGAAAATACAGAACGAAATTCATTGTTCTATACACGTTGGCAATGCTTAAATCCTGTAGAAAAATGATGTGAAGATTATACAACTGGTATCTTAAACAGGGAATGTGAAAAGTCTAAGTTATGCAAACTAACACCCGGCATGTTTAAGTACTTGATCTTCGTACAAGGGTAGACAGAAAATACAGAACGAAATTCATTGTTCTATACACGTTGGCAATGCTTAAATCCTGTAGAAAAATGATGTGAAGATTATACAACTGGTATCTTAAACAGGGAATGTGAAAAGTCTAAGTTATGCAAACTAACACCCGGCATGTTTAAGTACTTGATCTTCGTACAAGGGTAGACAGAAAATACAGATGCGGAAATCCGTTCATAGAATTTTGACTAACCTCGAACAGGACTCGACATTGGCCTTTTGCAGACTGTAGCTGAAGAATGTCAAAGAATAATAAACTTATGACAAGTATTACAACTAGAATTAAAGAAAGAGATGTATCTTACATAAATTTGGTTCCAAGGCATATTGGAAAACAAAATACTTTCCAAAACCAAATCCATGTTGCGCATGCGGCCTACAACATTTCAAGAGGAACTGCCCTTTTAAGAACAAAATATGTTTCGACTGTGGAAATTTGGGACACATGTGTTCGTATTGTAAAGTAAAAAAAAAAAGATAAAAAGTCAAAATTTAAGAGTATTGTAAATATGGCGTCGACGGGAGGCAAATATGGCGTCGACGAGAGGCAAAAACAAACATTTATAACCGTAAAAATAAATATAAGAAATATGAATTTTCACCTCGACACAGGGTCATATTTTGAATTTATAAGCCAAGAAAGGTGGTAAAGAATTGTTCAACCAATATTAGAATTATAAAAAAAAATAAAAATTGCTCCGGGCCTTACTGGGTAGAAATTTAAATTTAAAAGTGAATTCACATCAGATGGATAGTTTTATGGTAAATCGGTGAAGGCTAAAGCATCCGTGATGGAAAGAAATCAGAACTTGGTCGGAATAGATTGGATGCGACTGTTGAGTTTATGGGATTTGCCCATAATCATTTTTGCAATAAAGTAGATGGCTCTTTTATTAACTCAAAAAATCTATAAAAAAAAAAAATTGAAAAATCAATTTCCGGAAGTATTTTTTTCTGAAGCCTTAGAAAGATGCATAAAAACTAACGCCAAGTTTCGTTTGAAGGAAAATGTGGTACCAATTTTTATACCAAAGAGGAATGTGCCTTTTTCAACTTTCGATACGATAAACAAGGAATTAGATAGCTTTGAGAATATGGAAGTGATCTCCAGAGTAGATTATAGCGATATAATGAGAAAGAAAAATAACAAAATCCATGTATGCGTCGATTTCTCCACAAGACACAATTAACCTCTGCCAAGTCCAGAAGAAATTTTCGCTAAATGCAAATTCGCACTTAAATTATTTTAGTTTGTAATTAATTTATGTATTATATATTTTAAATAACAAGAGGTTATGAATATAATCGTTTTCTTTTAATTTTTAAACCTTTTTATAGACATGTTTTGGCTTGGGATAAGTTTAACTTTTGTCTTCATTCACATTGTCAATTTTCATTAATACTCTATCTGAAAATTTACATATCTATCTATCTATCTATCTATCTATCTATCTATCTATCTATCTATCTATCTATCTATCTATCTATCTATATCTGTTCATATCTGTTCCTATTTATCTATCTATCTATGTCTATATACATATATATCTGTTTGGGGCACCTCGAGGTGGTGTAATGGTTAGCAATCTCGTCTCGCTAGAACAATTACCACTGAGTATTGAGTTTGATTCTCACTGGGTGCCCCCTACTGTCGGCCTTGTGCCACATCTAAGCTACGCTTGGAAAATCACTACATATATATCTTTTCATATCTTTCTATTAATTTATATATATATATATATATATATATATATATATATATATATATATATATATATATATTTATTTATAGCTATCTATCTGTTCATATCTATCTATCTATCGCACAATGTTAATTATCTATCTATCTATCTGTTTGTATCTCTCTCCCTCTCCATATATATATATATTTAGTTCATATCTATCTATCTATCTATCTATCTATTTTCTGCTGCTGGCGATGATCAAACAATGCCCGGCCCTGAGCACCGCGCTAAGATTATCGTAAGCGCAAATCGATAATCCTTCTTACACGTAAGTAAACAAATTAATCGGGTCGAGTCACTTTGAATTCCGGTAAGTGAAATCTCCCTGCCTTGTTGTTGCCGCCTCTGCTGTCGCCCACTATCCGACACAGAGTCACCGTTAATAACAAAAGACAAACAAAAAGGAAGGAAACTTGGAGGACATTTTTAATTCTCTTACATTTAGACGACTCTTTCCCAACAATGCCGCTTCTGCCGGTCGGAATGAACAGACCGAAAAACTTTGTTCAGGAGTAGAGTTTAGGGTCTGGGTAAGGGGTTACATTCGTAACCAGTTGCTGAGGCCACTTGTAGTATATTTGTTTTTGTTTTTTTTACTGCTTCCTGAGAACATAAGAAATAACCATTTTACCCAAGTGCCTACTTACATACTTTCTTCTCCGTTAGTTGACATGACAAACCAGTGACGAGATTTTCTTCTTAAGATGTCTACTAATGATATAAAGTCATACACATAACAAAATTACTTTTCTGACGGGAGCACAGCCTCAGCTGGAACTTGAACCCTTTTCGTTAATTTTATTTCCCTTGCTAACTGCATTCACTTCAACATATACATGTTGTTGCATATATCTAAATAGCGGTAAGAAACGCGTATCTAAATCAAGTCTTTAGTTGGATAGTAATTGAGGTGGTTTTAGATTAATTTGTTTTTAGGACTTATCAAACTTTTGTAGCTTATTTAAAACCAGAAAATAATTTTAGATTATAAGAATTTGGTAATGGAGTTAAAAAAAACCCCGACACAAATCTTTCAGTTGACACTTAGTCTTTTCTTCTTGTTTTCCTTTCCTATATTGGAGTTTTTGTAACTTCATTTCTGTGTTTGTTAGCCTAATATATTGTTTGAATCGTGTTCATTTTCACAGAAATAATTATTTTACCATTGTTTTTAACATGTCCGTTTTTAAGTCCTTATTAGAATGTTCTACCCAGAAACATCATAATTATTTTAATTAATCTTCTCAGTTTGGCAATTAGATGCAGATACTTATTTGTAATAATATTGAAGGATAATGTGAAGAGAAAAGGGAATTCATTTTAATTATTCCAAATGATTCTGTTAATAACTAATTTTTTTGTGTTGTTGCACGGATAAAATTTGAGACGAATTAATTGCGTAAAGAGAAATTTGCCTGTATAGTGAGTTCGATCCTCACAAAGTGTTTCTCTGTAATCATGTAGTTGACTAAAGTTAATTATCGAAATGTTATGGAATAGCATCTAGTGTGACCAATCTTGATAATCTCTCATCATCGTTATTGCCATCAGTCTCATTACTCGGTGTGGTCGTAGGATTGCTGTGCATTTGAATGCCTGGCCAGTTAAAAACTAGGCACACTCCTTCTTTACCTTCTTCTATATGCCGTGTCCATTCTGAATGTCGATGATCATATCTCTCCACAGCTTCCTGTTCTTTGTAGCTCTTAATAAATTTTGTCTTTTTGCTATCGCTCCTAATTCTTTTGTCCGTCATTTATTCTAGTCCGCTGGGTAGATTATGTATTCTTTTCCTATGTCTCTCTTGAACTTCAGTCTTTTGAGTATCAAATTTTCCAAGCCCTCTATCCTCATTATCAGCCCTATAAATTTCAACTTTCTCTTCCTGATGTTAACTATAAGTGTCCTTTTTGTTTCCATTTTCTCCAAAACATCTTTGTTGCTCACACGTTTGGTCCATGCTATTCTCAACATCATCCTGTAGAATCACGTTTCTGTTGCTTCAAGTCTCTTCAGATTGTCCAGAATTTAGTGCCATATAGACTGGGGGGCTGATATTACATAACAGTTCAGTACACACTGCTATGTTTCTGCTACTTCAAGACTTCATCTGTGAGTAGATTGGCCAGGATTCACTGCCATATATGTGGACTGATATTACGTAACAGTTTAGTACTAATTTCTTTATTTCTTTTGCTTCATGTCTATTCGTCCTCTCTGAGGAGATTGTCCTGCATTCACTGCCATCTAAGAGGACTGATATTATACACTAGTTCAGTACTCTTTTATTTGTTTCTTTTGCTTCAACTCTTTTCTTCATTTGTGAGTAGATTGTCCTGCATTCACTGCCATATAGTTGGACTGATATGCGTAACAGTTTAGTACTATTTTATTTGTTTCTGAGGAAATTTTCCTGTTTCTTAATACTTCCTTTCGCTTTTGGAAGGCATCTTTCGCTATCCCAATGCATCTTCGGATTTCAGTGTCGCACTTTCCATCCCCTGTTCAAACACTTCCCAGATATTTAAATTGTTGTACGTACGTTACTTTTTATTTGTAATTTTCCTTTGAGCCCTTCCTCTGGCTAACAACCACAAGTGTTCAGCTCTCTTAGTCTCGAATGTATCAAAAACTAATTAAGTTAAAGCAGGGAAAGCCAAACAGGAAAAGGAAAGGCCAAAAACCGACATTTTTTTTTATCCCGATGCTTCAGTTACATAATCGGAGAATTTTATAATGTTTTTCATTTATTTCATAATTAAATCAAATAATTCCGATAAAAATATTTGTCCCAAATTGACAGAAAATATTTTGATACTTTTGTTATTAAACGTTTCTATAGAGATAGTGATTGCGTTTTACAAATGTTGGAGGAAATTTATTTCTTCTTTACAGTTTGATACAAAAAAAAATCCTAAGCGCCAGCAAGTTTAATTAATCTTTGAGGATCTTTTATATTTATTTCTTTATTTGTATCTGTCTATATCTCTGCGATGAGGTATTATGATGACTTGCATTATTTACATTATTCAGACTGTTATCCTCATCTTTATTGCCATATTCACAACGTTTCGGCCTCTATATCTCTGCGATGAAGTATCATGATGACTTGCATTATGTACATTATTCAGACTGTTATCCTCATCTTCATTGACATATTCACAACGTTTCGGCCTCTATATCTCTGCGATGAAGTATCATGATGACTTGCATTATGTACATTATTCAGACTGTTATCCTCATCTTCATTGACATATTCACAACGTTTCGGCCTCTATATCTCTGCGATGAAGTATCATGATGACTTGCATTATTTACATTATTCAGACTGTTATCATCATCTTCATTGCCATATTCGCAACGTTTCGGACGTCGTTCCATGATTGGAATTTCGAAGCGAACCCTTTATTCCATCTACCGGGGTAGATTATTCTAGTTACACGTGCCACGCCTACTCGGAGATTTGTTATTTCGCTTTAACTTAACTCTCCAAGTTTCTGGTTCACCACTGCTTCAGCCTGGTATTGAACTCACAACTCTTTGCGTTTAGTCACTAGATCTAACCAACGTAATCCACTGGGACATGTGTCATTGAGGATATCTCTGTATGAATTTTTGGAACTAGAACAATTTACCCCGGTGGAAGAAATAAAGGGTTCGATTCGAAATTCTTTATTTGTAATATTTTGAGCCGTTTCCCAGTTTCTGTCTTTAATTTTTTTCAAATGCATTCTGTTCAGCGAGCCAAACAAACGCAGCCAATTCTTGCATACGATTATTTTCTTCAATCGATTCACCCCAAGCAAGGGAGTAAATCCACTAAGACACAAGTAGTTGCTTGGTGTGGAAGAATTATAAAACAGAAGTAATACTAAGGAGCTCGAACAAAATAGTAGATAGAGATTGACATGGCATTTAAATTTTTGCAGACTTATATTGACTGAGAAATATGGAGATGGAGGAGAGTTCAACAAGCAAGAAATGCGAGTAAAGGAGCTGTAAGCATAGAACTTACCGATACATCGAACCAATGTTTCATAATTTAGGCTAAGCAGCGTTTGGACGGTTGATTGAGAAACGCACCGCTGTGCATTGTCGTGTAGTAAAATTAGGCCATCCCTATTTACAACTATAGGATGTTTCTATTTTATTTTTTTTGTGCATACACTCAATTTCTCTACAATTCGAGGTTGCTGTTACTATTTTCTCTTGAGGAAATAATGAATAACCCCATTGAAAGACCACCATACAGTAACCATTAACTTTTTAGGGTAGAGTGGAGGTTTTGGGTTTTATTTTGGTGATTCACGGACATGTAACCACTTGCCTACTCTCTTACTGTTTTCAAAGAATATCCATTTAAATTTTTTTCAGATTAAAAGTATGGCAGTGGAAGAGGGTTCCACAAGCGAGAAGTGCGAGAAAGGAAACGGTTAGCATAGAACTTACGGTTGCATCGAACCAACTCGACTGTAAGGTGATGAGGCTTCTTCACCAGTCTAGTACTGCGTTTATATTTATATAGTCTAAGTACCATAGGGAAGAACTCACCCGAACTATTATCAAGAATGTTTTTATAGAAAAGGTACAGGGAGGCAAAATCTGCGGCGGCGGAAAAGTGACTGAAGTCGAGATGTCAGGTCATAACCAGTAATGTTGTTGATTCTTCTTTGGATTTTTATCAAGGATCTTTAAAAATATGACAGGAGCACCGGGCCATATATGGTAGCAATATTCTAAGCATGGGCAAATAGTATAGTTATAGATAGCTAAAACAGATTCTGGAGAGGGAAATTGTCTAGCACGACACAAGGAAACGACTTTCTTGGCAGATGACCGACAAATAGATTCAATATAGTCTTTTTGTGTCCGGCGGCGGGTAAGTAACTGAAGACAAGATTCCAGAGCAGTACCAATAATATTTGTATCTGTCTATATCACTGCGATGGGGTATTATGATGAATTGCATTATTTACATTATTCGGACTGTTATCATTCTTCATATCAGTTAAGGATGTTATCCTGAGAAAGCGCAAAGAGATACTCTCTTGGAGGTTAGCATCAGCCATGCTAATTGAAATCAGAAATAAGTCTCTCAGATATCTACATAAAAACTTCTGTTACTTCTAAATAGAGTTTAAGCTATTTTCTCGTTGGGATATAATTTAGGGTCGCGGTTTTCGAAATAGCGGTAACTGAATTCGGCATGTATGAAAGTAGCGATTTGTTTTGCCCTACGCGATAAATAAGCATCACTCAGCACTCAGTACGCAATGTTTAGGCTGTATTTCTGGCCACAATGATTGATTTTCAGCTTTCTATTTCATTAAATATGCAATTCTCTGACTAATGTCTCAGCAATACCAATCAATACTCATGAATATCTGCCTAAATGCAACAGGTAAGGAAACTGACGTGTTTACCGCTCAGTGTGGTTAGGTCCTCTCTCTCTCTCTAATTCTGGGTGCCAATTAGATCATTTGATGTTTCCCATACGATACTTTATTTTCATTGAAAACTGTTATGGTCCAGGTTAGGACCAAGGAAGAACAACACGAACACAAGAGTAGAAATAACGAAGATATATTACACGGAATAATAATACAATATGTGGAAGGTGTTAGTATGACTGTCAGTCTGGTTTGGAGTGAACTACTATCGGCTCGACTCGATTCGTCCCTCTCTCTTGAGATGCGTAGTATACATAGTGCTAGGAAGAGTTCATTCTGTAGTTATAGGTAAGGACCCATAACACCCCCTCCCAAGCTTCTACCTTGCAGGGGTCTTTAATATATTTTCTTCTTCGGATTAATCATCAAAGGCTCTGTAAATATTCATTTTCTGTTTGATTTCCGCGGTTCTGAAATTGCTTGAAGCCTTTGCATGTTGAATGTGCCAAATATTGTATCCATTACTTCCTCCTCTTCCTGGGGTAGACCATTAGAATCCTCTAACAGCCTCTTTCTGATCTGATTTAAGTGCCTTTTATGCGAGAACTTCGGACCCTGAATTATGTAAATCACGTTGCTGTTTCGTTTCTCTATTGTACCTGGCTCTCAATAGGATGTGTTGTTTTCGAACATTTAAAAAAAACTTTCTCCCCTGGGTTAAATTTTCTTTTTGGTACAAACGACGTTGGTGATTGCTTTGTCTGTTTTGGCAGTAATTTGTCGAATATCGATCTAATTTTTCAGGAGAACATTACTTCCGCTGGCGATAATGCCGA
This sequence comes from Acanthosepion esculentum, assembly GCA_964036315.1. Lineage (NCBI taxonomy): Eukaryota > Metazoa > Mollusca > Cephalopoda > Sepiida > Sepiidae > Acanthosepion > Acanthosepion esculentum. Next base: position 43,250,333 of record OZ038497.1, read on the forward strand.
TGGCGTAGTACTGTTCGGTGTAATTCTATACACTTGCAAGAATTGTTGTAAAGCCTTTTCTGTTGGTACGTCATAAGCTTTCCTTGGTGCTCTTTTTAATGTATCTAAAAACCTCTCCGCTTGCCCGTTTGATCTTGGGTGATATGGCGGGGATTTGATGTGTTTCACCTGAAAAGTTTCACAAAATTCTTGAAAATCCGCAGATGTAAATTGTGTCCCATTATCGGTGACTAAACAATCAACCACTCCGAAACGAGCAAACAGCTCGTGAAGGCAATTTATTGTAGTCTCAGAAGTAGGTTTTCTACAACGAAATACTTCTGGCCATTTGCTGTAACTGTCTACTACAATCAAGTAGTAGAAACCCTCTAATGGACCTGCGAAATCTACATGGATTCTCGACCACGGTCGATCTGTCTTAGGCCATGGCTTATAAGTGATTGGAGGTACCTAGGCCGCTAAGGAACAGCCCTTGCATTTGTCCACCATATGTATAATATCTTGATCCATGTTTGGCCAGTACACGTAACTTTGCATTAAGAATTTCATCCTGTTCTTTCCTGGGTGGCCCATGTGAAAATCCTTGAGGATTCGCCTTTGTAGCGTTTTCGGGGTTACTACTCTTTCATTATATAGCAGAACATTATCACATAACGAAAACCTGTCTGATATATGCTTATCTTTTCCTACAATATTTGTTTTCGTTTACTTTATAAATTCGTCATTCACTGCTTCGTTTCTTATTTCCTGTAATGTGACGGGGAGGTTTCGAATTGTACTACATAATGATGTTCTAATATCATACTCATATCGTAGAGCATTAATTACGGAATCTTCTAATGGCTCCGTTTTCTTTGGTATTAGTCTCGAAAGACCATCTGCATGCCCGATTTTGCTTGATGGAAGATACTCCAATTTAAAGTTATAGTTTAATAAAATCGTCCCCCATCTTAGCAATCTATTCGCAGTGTAGACAGATAGACCTTTCTTTGATCCAAATATTGTCAATAACGGCTTGTGGTTCGTCTGTAAGGTGAAAAATCTACCTTAAATATATCTGTGAAATCTCGGAACCGCAAAAATAATCCCCAGCCCTTCTTTTTCGATTTGCGAGTAATTTTGTAGTAACGTTCTTGACGCATGCGCGATGGGTTTTAGTGTCCCATCCGGCATTTTATGAAGTGTACATGCCCCAACACCATAGGCACTCGCGTCACTCGCGACTATTATTTCCAATTTTGGATCATAATGCGCTAAAAATGAATCTGCTGTTAGCGTCTTAATGATTTTGTCGAAAGTTTTCTGACATTCATATGACCATTCCCAAACTTTTTCCTTCTTCAACAGTTCGTTTAGGGGTGCGCGTAATTTGTGCATGTTAGGAATAAATTCTTGATAATAATTTACTAAGCCCAAGAAGCTTTGTAACTCGGCTAAATTTTTTGGAGCCGGCATTTTTTTTTATTGCCGTGGCTCTTTCAGGGTCTGGTCTTCTTCCTTCTTCGTCAATAATATGGCCCAGATATTTTATCTCCTTCATAAAGAAGCCATATTTATTTGCCTTTACCTTAAAACCGTAATTTTGTATCTGCCTGAAAACCTCTTGAACGTGTTCCCAGTGTTGTTCAATATTTTTGCTATTTATCAGTATGTCATCAAGGTATGCGATCGTGAAATCCAGTCCACCTAGCATAGTGTCCATTATTTGCTGAAATATCGCCGGCGCGACCTTGATTCCGAATGGTAATCTCTGGAACTTATATAACCCTTTATGTGTGTTTATGCACAACAACCTAGAGCTTTCCTCATCTACTTGTAGGTATGCTTCGCTGAAGACTATCTTTGAGAAAAATTTTCCTCCGTTCAACTTTGTGAAAACTTCCTCTGGACTAGGGAGAGGATAGTGATAACCATTAATCGCTGCATTCAATCCCGTCGAGAAATCAACGCATACTCGTATCTCACCCGATTTCTTTTTCACGTAAACCGTAAGTGCGGCCCATTGACTATATTCCACCTTTGTCAATATACCGCTTTTCACGAGTCTATCCAACTCCTCATCTATTTTTTCTAATGATGGGAAAGGTACATTTCTTTCTTCTTGAAAATGGGTTGTACATTTTCTTTTAGTTCGATTTTGGCCGCCATATTTTTACACCTCCCGAGGCCGGCTGAAAATACGTCGGGGAAACTCTCCTTTAATTTCTCCTTCAATTTCTCTGCCTCGGTCGATAACCTTAGCAATTTTTGGCAGAACGTATTTATCGGTAAATCCCAGAGGTCAAATTTTTGCATCCAGTCAGTTTCAAATAAATTTTCCGTATTTTTTAGAACATACATCTTTAATTTCTTGGTCATCCTGTTGAACGTCACATTTGTGATAATCTCCCCCTCAAATTTGATTTTTCTCCCGTTACCTACCTGGCTATTTTATCTGTTCTCAATATGGTCGGTTTGTTTAATTTCTTCCACGTCTGTAAGCTAATAATATTTAAATCTGATCCGGAATCTAATTGTAATCTGATTTTTTGGCTTAACATTTCTACTTGTACGTATTTTCGTATATTTATCCCGTCCGCTTGGTCAGTTCTCGTGACTCTTACTCGGCTTTTGTTTTCTTTCTTTGTTCTACAGTGCAAACTTTTATGTCCCACTTTATTGTACGACAGACAAGTCTTATAGCGGTATGGACAATGTTTGTACAAATGCAAAGTCCCACAGCGATAGCATGGACTGGGGGTGGTTTCATCTGAGGTTTCATTTGACTTTTTGTACTAAAATAATTTGTTTGGTTTGTTTTTGAGGAGGGAGAAAAACGTGTTTGTCGTTGTACTTTTCGTATGTGAGCGACGCCAGACTCTTCGATATCTTTCGAGTCCTTTTTTACGCTTATTCATCTCTGACGGTCCTCAGCCAATTTTTGTAGCGTCAATACTGGTTCACACTCAAGTTTTGTTAGAATTCTCCGTCTGATCTCCGCATCTTTAGTCGAAACCAGGCCTTGGACGAATATCAAAAATTTAAAATTGTCAGGGCTGAGTCCAGATAACTTAAAGTCATCGCAGTGTTTGTTTACTACGGAAGCGAATGTTATATAGTCTTCGCCATCCTTTTTTGTTAAATTTAAACATTTCCACTTTTTGTGGAATAGTGAAGTGTTCGGACTAAATAATTCCGTTAAAAGTTTCATGGCTTCCTTGAAAGTCAACTCGGTAGGATGGAGTCTATGAATTTAGTGTATTCGTTTGACCCTAGTTTCCGTAGTAGTAGACGTACTTTTTTCGCGTCTGACTAATTCCCGCAATCAAACTCATATGAATCTTCATATCTTCTGAAGTAAGCCGCGATAGTTTTGTCTTCGTCCGGTGCATAAGTGAAGTCTTTGATAGAGCTTCATATAGCATTTTGCGAGAATGCCGCTTCATTTCCAGAATTTTGTCCTTTATTTGTTACTGCCCGTAGTAGTAATTCTTGTAGTTCGAGTTGCTTCTCTTCGTTTTTCTTTTGAATTTCCAATAGTTTTTCTTCGGTTTTCTGTTGAATTTCTAATTGTTTTTCTTCGAGCCTAGTCTGTCTTTCCTCATTTTTTTGTTGCAGCTGGAATTGTATTTTCCTTAGTTCCAATATGGTTGCCTTAAAGTCTTCCATGTGTAACGATTTTTCCTTTTTTCTCAGTGTAGACTTCAGGTCTTTGTCGCCTGTTGTTCTGGAACTTTAGTACGAAAAAATTTTCCTGCGTAGAATTCGATTCTGTTCTGGCTGACAGGTAAAATTCGTGTCTTCGTTACCACTGTTAAGGTTGGTGTCCAAAAAAATTTTCTTTTTTTTTTTATCTTCGCGTAGAATACCTCCGTCGCCTCTGTTATGGACGACCGATAGCAAAAAGTTTTTTTTTTTGTTTCTTCAATATCCTCGTCGGCACTATTATGGTCCAGGTTATATTTGGTTTTATATTTGGTTTCATTAAAAGCAAACTACCAAGCTGTTGACCAGTCCTTGTTTAAAAGGTGATTCAGGTGAATTCGAATATTTTCAGATATTTCAGATCGACCCCGATCTTTCTTCTGAAGAAAGATCGGGGTCGATCTGAAATATCAAATATATATAAAAAAATATAAATATATACTTTCACAAAAAAAACATTCATTTTTTTAATTTGCAACTTTTTAGTTGTTATATATATATATATATATTTATATATATATATATATATATATATATATATATATATAAATATATATTAACATACAACGTGTGTTAACACGTGCGATACCCAATTTAATTATGCATATATATATATATATATATATATATATATATATATATATATATATATATATATATATATATATATATATATATATGCATTATTTAATTGGATTTACGTCCCTTAGAGATTTTGGAATCTCCACGATCAGAGAGTTCGTCGGGGTTTCCCCAAAGACGTGGTGACTAAATCATACCGTATTTGTCAATGAGTATGAGATTTTGAACTTTAGAAAACAGTCTATTTGTTGTTCATTTTCACGGAAAAAGAACAACAAATAAACAACAACGGCTATTTCTTCCGACGCTTTTAAAGAAATATTACGTTACCAACAAAAAAGATTTTCCTAAGATGCAGCAGTTTCAGATGCAGATGTTGTGGAAACAATTTTTGTGGACTTCTTGGCAAACAAACACTTCCAATTTCAAGTACGATCCTCCCACCAATAAAAAAAAATTACATTTTTCCGTAGATTTTCGATCGAGTTTAATTTTGGTAAAAATGGTCGACAACCAGACCCGGAATATATTTCTGTCTTCAAAAACATGTCAGCACCAGAAAAAATTTCAACATTACGTTCTTGCTAAACCATTACAGTTCATGTTTTGCCTGAATTCCACCATATTCGAATTCACCTGAATCATCTTTTAAACAAGGAATGGTCAACAGCTTGGTAGTTTTGCTTTTAATAAAACCAAATCTTTACATTTTGGACTTACTTATCACGCACTCTAATCTATCTTCTGAAGACATCGTTGTAGTTTCAGATTATTCTGACAATATGGTTGGAGCCGTGATTCCCCACATCTTTTCAGAAAGCAGTCAGAAAGGTTATGAATCTAGGTCATTGTCACCCGCTAAATGAATCTATGATCAGATTGAGAAGGAAGACTTGGCAATTATCTTTGCCCTAAAGGAATTTCATAAGATGCTTTTGCGGCATCATTTCAGCTTGATCACTGAGCATAAACCCTGGTTGGCATTTTTTGGGGTCCGAAAGAGATATTAAAAAAAACTGCCAAAAGTTTACAACAACGAGCCACCATACTCATGGATTGTGTTTTTAAAATAGAGTATCCTTTAGCAAATTCAATTGGCCATACAGACGACGTATCCAGACTTATAAATGCTCACCACAAATCGCCAGGGAACTCGCTTGTTGCAGCAGTGTCACCGGAACCAGAAGTTGTTTCAGTACTCACAGCCAATTAACGAGAGTTACCAGTCACTTCACAAATGGTCCAGGAAGTCACAGTTTCTGAGCCATTGTTGCAGAAAGTGATTGATCGTGCACACAGACCAAGACTCTCTCTCAATAAACCGATGCAATCTATCTTCCATCGTAGATCTTCATTATCCGAAGTCAACGGCCGCATTCTTTTATTAGGGGATTCTATTGCTCTTGATAAACAGATTCCTTAGGGAGTTTCATTTTGGGAAAAAGGGCATTAACCTCACAAAGGCCTAGGCCCACAGCTAGATTTATTCGATAAATATGTATAAACAGCTAAAAGACCTTGCTCATAATTGTTCAAAATGCCAGTTTGCAGCTATGTCTCCTCAGAAATCTCTACTTTTTTCATGGCCTACCCCAAATTCCCCCTAGTTCTGTTTTCATATTAATTACGCGGAACCCATAAAGGGACAACTTTTTCTCGTGCTTATCGATACCTACAGAAAATGACCAGAAATCTTCCCCCCTCACCTTGCATCAGCTCTGAAGAAACTATCCTGAAACAGCGAAAAATCTTTGGAGTAGCAGTGACCCTCGTCTCCGGCAATGACACTGCCTTGATTTCACAGCAAAACTTACAAATTTCTACCAACACAATGGCATTCAACATCTACGTTCACCATCTTTTCATCCACAATGAAACGGATCGGTAAAAACGTTTCATCGATACTTTTAAGAGGGCACGCTTTGAGTGGGTACTCTAATCAGTATCCTATGAACAATCCTAGCTAGTTACAGAACCACAGCAAACGATAACAGACACAACGGTAGTTCACCCGCCGAAACTATGATGAACCGTAAAATCTGGTTACATGTTGACATCATATATCCAATAACACATCATTTACAAAACAAGAAATACTGGTTTGGAAGGCCAGTTCAACCGCCATGATGAGACAGTAAAAAAAACTATTGGAACGTCATCAAATCAACATGTGCTAGCAAAAAACTATGAGAACGTCACTGAGAAGTTATTTGGTGTGGAAGAATTAGAAAACAGAAATAATATTAAGAAGCGAGAACAAAATAATCGTAATCAGGAGGAGAGTAGATAGCGATTGACATGGCATTTACATTTTTGCAGACTTATATTAGCTGGGAAATATGAGCTGGAAGTGAGTTCAATAAGCGAGAAATGAGAGTAAAGAAGCTGTAAGCATAGAACTTACCGTTACATCGAACCAACGAGGAGGCAAAATTCCATAATTTAGGCTAAGCAGCCTTTGGACGGTTGATTGAGAAACGTGCCGCCGTGCGATTTCGTGTAGTCAAATTGAGCCATCCCTATTTACAAGTATAGGATGTTTCTTTTTTATTTTTTGTGAATACACACAATTTCTCCACAATACGAGGTTGCTGTTTTTATTTTCTGCTGGGGTAATAATGAACAACACATCATTTACAAAAGAAGAAATACTGCTTTGGAACACCAGTTTAACCGCCATCATGAGACAGTAAAAACCTATTTACACCAGGTCAACATGTGCTAGCAAAAAACTATCGGAACGTCACTGAGAAGTGGACAGAAGTATATAATGTGCGCAGTACCGGAAATGTATGATGTTGATGTACAATCTTTCATGTGGGTTCGACATGCAAGTCTACTACGACCTCTTCAATTCTCAAAAAAGCTATCCAACAGGATTCACATTTTCCTTTGGATATTCTGTTAGAAGCATTTGATTTGCCTCAACAGAATTCACAATCTACACAGAACAGAAGACCTGGTATTCAAGAACTGAACACTAGCAATTCGATTCGTATTCTGCATCCAGCCAACCATCTACAAGTGAACCCACAACAAAGGTCATTTTAGCAGACAAATAAAAATAGGTGTTAAGGTTAACCATAACAAATATAATTAAATTGGAGTTACGTCCTTTAGGGATTTTTGAGTCTTCAAAAGCAGAGAGTTCGTCGGGGCGCCCACAAAATACATGGCCATAACAAATAATAAATTATCTTTAATCGAAAAATATTAAAATAACTTCCAAGTAATAAAAACCTAAGTTGAATATAAATTGCATTTTTTCAGTGAATTTTGCACAACATTTCAGTTACACAAATATTTTCGATAAATAAACATTTCCTATTATCCATTACAGAACCCGGTCTGTCCCGCTATTCTTTCCTAAGTGAATATAATGGATTCGACTGGAATTCGAACTCGGCTCTACGATTCCTCAACCCTGGCTCCTCGCATCTACCAGATCTAAATCAAAACATTTGCTTGCAGTTGTACACGACGTTTTCCACAGTTTTTGAATAACATCATCGATCAAAATCAATTGATTATTCAGATTACTTATCGATTCCACACATGCGCAGTTCTTTTCTCGTTTCGTATTGATATTTTTAGATTTATATTATAAAGCGCGACAATTGCTCAATATCTTCCTCATTAACTTGCCTGAACTATAACGAAGGAAATGCAGCCGTTTGAATTGATGTCTGCAAGTGACAGGAGAGGTCGTGAGAGTGGATGTCCATGGATGAAATATAGATGTTTGACAGATTTGTTGATGAATATTTGAAGATGGATGTTTATGGTCATATTTTGCTAATATTATGAGCATAATATGGTCATATTTGAAGATGGATGACGAGGGACATATTTTGGTCATGATTATGGTCATATTTCAAGATTGATGTTTAAGGTCATATTATGGAATTATGGTCATAATATGTTCATATTTGAAGATGGATATTTCAGTTTATATTTTTTCTCATATTTTGTCCATATTATAGAATTATGGACATAATATGGTTATATTTCAAGAAGGGTGTTTATGGTCATATTTTGATCATATTACGGAATTATTGTCACAATATGTTCATATTTGATGATCGATGTCTGAGGCTATATTGTGATAATATTTTGGCCATATTATGGAATTATGGTCACAAAATTTTAATAATTGATGATCAATGTTTGTGGTTATATTTTGTTGATATTTTGCCCATATTATGGAATTATTGTCACAATATGTTCATATTTGAAGAAGGTGTTTATGATCATATTTTGGTCATATTATGTTCATATTATGGAATTATAGCCATATCAGGGTCATATTTCAAGATGGATGTTTATGGTAATATTTTGGTCATATAATCATATTTTGTGTTCTTCTAAACTGTGTTTATAGTAGGTATTATTGTAGTCACTTGATCGAAGTTTTCTTTTGCCGCTGTTACAGCTTTGACATGGCCGCTCCGCTGACAGTGTGCACCACGGAGGAAGAAAGAGCAGTGATCCGAATACAAGTGTGTCAGGTGTTGACATTCATCGGAGTCTTTTAACACAATACGGTGACAGTGCAATACCGACTAGGTGTGTGTATAAGTAGAACGAAACGTTTAAAAGTGTCCGGATAAGCGCTACGCAGAAGGCAGGAGCAGGAATCCACCACAGACGAAAAAAGATTCAGCAAGCTCGATGGATGTTAACGATGAACCACAGAATTCTCATCAATGAGATAGCGTTTACTCTGCATTATTATTCCTCATTGTTCCTCCTTGGTGGAGATTTCTAGCGAAGCGGTCCTGTTTACACTGTAACAATAGCAAGGAAATTGACGCTATCAAGCTCAAACATCAGTCCCGTGAACACAATAGGACCAACTATACGCCCACATGAGCAAAAGGCAGTTCGACAAAGATATCGTTATATTATGACAAAACCCTTATATATATATATATATATATATATATATATATATATATATATATATATATATATATATATATGATAAAATATAGTTTTAAGTTATAATATATTCTGTGTTTATGTGTTCAATTTCAGGGATAGTGCATATATTAATATAAAAGTGGACATTGAAGTTAACACCTAGAGGCGAATGTTTGTTTCACGCTTAAACGCAATCGACAGCCCATTGGCGATTGCGTTTAGTATCAAACAGATTGTCGCATCTGTGTGTTCATTCTTATCGCCACTAGACACACACACACACACACACACACACACACACACATATATATATATATATATATATATATATATATATATATATATATATATATTATAAGGGTTTCACCCCAAGCAAGGTGGGAGGCACTAGCACGCAAGGGGTTACAGAGAGTTGGAGCGAGAGCAAAGAGGAGTGATAGAGGAAAGGATGAAGAGAAGGATAGGGGATAGATCAAGGCATCTGGAGACGTCGATTGAAATTACATTTGACATTACATTTGAATATATATACATATATATATATACACACACACACACACACGATCTTGGGTATCCTGTCATCAGACATTCTCAAGTCCATCGTAACTGAGACAGTATGTGTAAAGTCTCGATTCCTCCAATATTACATCTGTTAAACAGGTCTACGTTAGATATCCTATCTTGAAGGTTAACTCCACAGATGACACGCAGGCAGCTTTTTTGGAAAACATTCAGCTGGCGTATATGCTACCTGAATGGAGTCCACGATTGAGCCGTTAAAAAGTTGGCAAAGATAACAGCTCTGTAAACGCGAATTTTCGTATCCAGTTGAATACCCCGCTCATTCCATAAGCGACGGCGAAGTTTGCCGAAATCACTGGTAGCCTTAGCAACCCGATGCATGATTTCATAATCTAAGGTTCCACTTTATTTGACTTTGCTACCAAGATAAGTGAAAGACTTTACATAGATCAGGGCTTTGTCTTCTATTTTCAATGGTCTCTCTGGAAATTTGTAGACTGGTGTTTTTTGTTTCTCACCACAGAATTGCTTCGGAGTAGGACAAGGTAGATGGAGTATTCCAGTTGTCTTTATGCTCAGTGTAAGACCAAAGGATTTACATGCAGCAGAGAAACGATTTATTAGATATCCATATATACACATATAAATAAAGACAAAAGGAAATTTAGCCGATATTATCAAGGCAAACGCGTCACCTAAAATAGGTTTTCCTCATATATATATATATATATATATATATATATATATATATATATATATATATATATATATATATATATATATATTGTCATCCACAGACAGACTGTTTCGCTGTATCACAGCTCATCAGTGTGGCTAGACGTCCGGTTGCCTCTGGCTAGAATCGAAAACCGGCTGAATTCGCGTCAGTCGGAAATTTTACCTTGAAGCCGTTGGCGCACGGCAGAGAAGCAAGTGAATTTAAGCGTATTTATATTTAGATAAACACACAGTGAATGAGAGAACTCGATTCGATTTACCGAAGAGTCTTGCATTGTTAGCCGTAACAGTCACTGTTTACAAACCCACACATCCTCCCCAGAGAGCTCAACCGAAATAAATTTTCAGGAGCATATATATATATATATATATATATATATATATATATATATATATATATATATATATATATATACATGTATTAGTTATATCTGAATTTTTTACACGTATACGCATATATACATTGCAGTTAAAAAAAAAAAAAACTCCCAGAATTAGCATGGCGTGAGCTTGACAGAAGAGTGAAAACGCTCCATCACAAAAATGAAAAGAGCTCTTAGAACAATTGTAAAAAGAATGGAATCAATTATCAAACTCATTCTTTGAGAAACCTTTGCAACAAATGCCAAAAAATTGTGCTGCAGTAATCAAAGGTAAAGGAGGATATTTTGACGAGAGCAAAATTTAATCATATAATGCTTTTGTTCTTTTTGGCATAATAAATTTTCTAACAAAACAAAATCATATCTCACGGTTTTAACCATGTCTATTAATTGGCTCTTCTTTGAAATACAAAGCAACTACTTTTGGATTCAATTTAATAAGTTGAACTCTAGTGTATATATGAAGAATAAAAATAATTAAAATAAAATGTTAGACAGCTTATTTCCCACTTCAAGTTTCGCGGAAATGTATCCGCTCATCTGAGGGCTGCGGGTGGGGGACAGATTAGACAATTCAATTCAATTTATTAATAGGTAGCATACATTGCTTAAAAGACGTTGCATGAATAGTTAAATTATTTTGAATGCTTTCTTTCTTTAGCACGTCATTGCGTGACATAATCTAATCGGAAATTGTTCATTTATTTGGATTAGATCATGGTTTCCCCATAGAAAGGAATTTGTTTAAAGAAAATCTTAAGTAAACAAATTTATTAAATGTTTTTATAACTCGACATGATTACATTATCGTAATATTCAAAACAACCTTTGGAGTTTATTTTGGATGAAATTCAGCCTTTGTTATATCGCTGGATGCTCGTTTTTCCGGTCTGCTGATCCCTGTTGTAGACACCGGCTCACGCACATTTCTGTTTCTTCAACACCCTTACACCCAGTCTAAAGTTCCTAGAAAGAAGATCAACAATTTAACATGGGCAGTACGCCCAAATCTTCACCAACGATGACTTGTGAGTTCCTTCTAGTAGAACTATTGACAGATTTATCTACCAATTTG
>OZ038497.1:43267239-43407239 GCA_964036315.1 Acanthosepion esculentum
AACAATTAAAATAAAATCAAAGTCAGGACTATAGGTAATCTAAAATCATTAGCCTTAAGCAAAAATCTATCAAAGTCAATCCCTCGATTACATTATTTATTGTTGGTTATTAATATTGTATTCTTAGTTTTTTAATTTTTATTATTATTTATTTTATTTTTTACTTATTTATTAATTTGAATTGTTTTAAATTGTATCTTATTTATTTTATTTTATATTTATTTATATTTATATGTATTTCTTTCTTTTAGTTTACAATCATTCCTGTCAAACCGAGATTTGAAGGTCGTTCTCGGTGGATTCATCTCCAGCTCCTATCCCACTAACGCATGTGTTCCTCAAGGCTCCATCCTAGGCCCTACTCTGTTCTTCATATTTATAAACGACCTTCCTGACGCCATAGACTCCCAAGTCGGCATCTACGCTGACGACACCACAATTTACTCCTGCCTCAAAAACAAATCTAGTGAAGCTGACAAAGTTAACCTGGCAGCTCAAATTGAAAAGGACATCCAATCAGTTGTGAACTGGGGCGTGAAATGGATGGTTAACTTTAACGCCTCTAAAACAAAACTGCTCTCTATTAACCACCACAAGGATCCATCCCTGCATCCCATTAGAATGTCTGAAGACCAACTTCTCGAGAGCTTTTCTCTGCGGCTGCTCGGTCTCACGCTGTCTGCTGATCTGAGATGGAACAAATACATCGAGTCAGTGGCATCATCCACCGCAAGGAAAGTTGGTTCCCTGTGCCGAGCCAGGACATTTTTCTCCCCGGAATCGATCCTCCAAGTCTATAAATCGACCATTCTCCCTTGCATGGAGTATTGCTGCCATATATGGTCTGGTCCCCCTGCTGTTTGCCTCAGGGTTCTTGATAAGATCCAGAGACGGATAGGCAAAGTGATTGGCCCTGATCTGTCATCTCGTCTGCAGTCGCTCTCTCACAGACGCGATGTCGCCTCGCTCTGTCTTTTTTACAAGTACCTTCACGGTAATTGTTCCGAGGAGCTGCTTTCGCTTGTCCCTAGACCTCGTGAATTTAAACGTCCCACGAGGCTGGCATCACGCTCCCACCCCTACACCTTTGAAACTGTTAGATGTAGACGTCTCTTCTACTCCAATAGCTTCATGTCTCGCACATCTCGCCTATGAAACTCCCTTCCCTATTACTGTTTCCCTGACAAATACAATCTCCAACGGTTTAAGTGTAGCGTCAATCGACATCTCCAGTTGCCTTGATCTATCCACTTCCCTTCTCCACATCCTTTCATCTTTCATTCCTATCTGCTCTCGCTCCAAATCTTCTGTAACCCTCTTGCCTTGATCGACCCACTGTCTTTCTCTTTCTCCACAACCTCTCCTTTACCACTCCTATCTGCTCTTCCTCCAACCCTTCTATAACCCCTTGCGTGATAGTGGCCTCCAGCCTTGCTTGGGGTGATACGCTTAAAAAAATAAAAAAATATCGCCTAGTCCCTTTGTGTTGAAGGCGTATTTTTCTTTTGTTTTCTTTTAAATTCCTATTTTTCATTGCGTATGGCATTTTTGTTAAAATTTTTATTTAAAAAGAAATGCGTTTTCCATAGCAATCTTTTTTATAAAGCTTTCTATTTTGTCTTTTTATTTTAGTTTTTAGGTGGATGATGGGGAAGTGGGTATGTTTTTTAGGGAATAGTCGAGGCTAAATTTTTCGATCCCTATAACAGGTTGTAAATGTATCGAAAATGCTCTACTGTTTATCCAGACCTATTTTTTTGTATGTAAATAATTTATATTTACATACAAATTTAAACAATTTATTTTTGCATACACCCAAAACCTGATACTGAGAACGTTAACCTATAAATATATCATACCTTAAAACTATACTTTTATCACAGGAGAGTGGAATTCGAATTCCGGTCGAGTTCATTATATTCACTTACGTGCTAATAACCTATGCTCCCGAGCTATGCGTAAATAACATGACAGACTGGGTCCTATAGCCTTGTGTGGAGAACGATCTAGGTGAAGGGTTGGTTTCAATTTTTTAATATGGATAGCTTCAGTAAATTTTAGTTTATGTCTATTATTTTTATCAAAAAGTATTTCAACAAAATTTTTCCTAAATTGCAAATGTGAACAGGCATGGTGTTGCAAATGTTGAGAGATGCTACATGCATAATTCAAATGAAAACTCAACCTTCGAGACAACGTAGTAGTTGTATGGTCAACATGATAAAATTTAAAATTGTACAGTACATAACCACACTTCACTTCACACGTAAAAAAAATAATTTTTCTGATGTACGCAATACTTTTTACTTCGAAAAATGATGAACACAATAATTTTTTGTCTTAAGAAAAAAAAAAACAAGAGCCTCGTGCGCATTATTTATTTTATCATAAAATAAAATGCATTAGATTTAGTTTAATTGTACAGGCCGATTGTTATATTTATTGAAAATAATTTACATATATTTAAATTTCAAAATGGCAAAACTTTTTCAGCGGGGCCTTAATATCATTTCAAGTGAAGTGCATGACTTCTTCATCACTTCTATGAAATTGTACCACGACATCATGTGTTTATTTCAGGTCTGATACACTTAAGTATAACATACGGGAAATATCGCTCTCCAATATGGGTCATATCACAAAGTGCATGCAGTTAAAGACCGGGCTTGATGGAGGCGAAAGTGCCTTGCACTATTTTTGCGTCAAGTTGGCCGTATATGCGGGAGCTCTGCTTGAGTGAAGACAGTGACATCCAGATGACCAACGCAACGTATTTTCCCCAACGTTTGCTTGTAAAATCGGCTATTTACTTTCACTCCTTCCTCAATGAACACCAAGAGATCAGAAGCAACAACAGCACAAACTATGATACCAGTTCGGATAAGACCTCCACAGCCTCCATGATAAAAACTTCTCATTTGATTGTCTTTGACTGCGGCACACTGGATCTGCTACGATAATTTCTTCCCCACCTTGCTAAGCTGATTTTGCTTTGAGGCCCTTGACGGCAGTTGCCGTAGTTGAATAATTGTATGATTTTAGCTATGCTCTCTTCGCAATCAGCCGTAACAGCCTATACGAAATATGTAGCTCTTTTGCCCTCGTTCTCATGTTTCTTTGTAGATTTCTCCTATCATTCTCTTCTAGACGGCTTCAATGGCTCTACTGGTACGAACTGGACGTTTTCTTGAATATTTCTGCAAACGCTTTGGTGAATATGAATATTTCTGCGAACATTCACCTTTTCCATCACTCCACAATTCTTCATACCAGCCGCTTTTAATGCGATAATTTGATCACGTCATATTTTGACGCCATTTTTAATTTAACTGTAAACAACACAAGAAAAGGACATTCGAAAACATTATGCCAAATTTGAACCTATTTTATGAATATTTATTTTTCAATTTATGCTTGAATAATAAGTAAATGTTCTTGTTTAAATATTGTGTAAATATTTAAGCTACACCCGGTACGAGAGTAAATTTTGGGGGCCTCGTTCGACAAATTTATTAAGCTAATTCGTATGAAAGAATGACAACTGGTAATCGATCCTACAAGATATTTTTGGAAATCTCTGTGCATGTCCAGAAAGCTTTGATGAATGATTGTCATCGAGAGATATCGATGTAATGTTTGGTGTTCGATTGCCGCAAAGTCCCCATTTTCTAAGGGATTTTATTAAAGAAATCTTAATGATATGTGCATTTACATTTGATGCTCGCAAGTGTTTGACATGGCAATAAGAAAATCTTGTGGCTTGAGTTGTTCATCTGAGCGCTTCAATGATGAATCATAAAATCCAACGGACGTCGATTGATACTTTATTATTCTGCATTAAATCAATGGCCTAGGATTAGTTCGAGAAATGAATATGGTCTGTTTGGCGGTAGATGATGGGAGAGGACGCATTAATGAAAATCGATTCTGAATATAACGTGTGTATTTATGAAAATAACTACCATTTGCACAATGATTTAACACTCTTATAATTACATATGCTACGAACTCACGACACACATGCAAACAGAAGCAATACACACATACAACAGCACAGAAATCACAAACAACTTATACACATAGACAGCAAGTTATCTGCCATTTGTGATACACGCTTAGGCGATCATGTATCTTTCGATACATGACTGACCAGACAGATTTTTTTTCCTGCAGTAGGTTTCAATTTCTTTCAGCGGTACACGAGTTGCCATCCCAGTCTATAAATCCCGGTCTGTCCTGCTATTTACCCATAGCTGGGGGAGATGAAGAGAATTTCTACCTTTCACGTAAGTTAATGTATTGGATTGGACTGGAATTCGAACTCGGCTTTACGATTCTTCAAACCGAGTCGCTATCTATCCACTACTCCACCTATATGCCCCCTCCTCATATATATATATATATATATATATATATATATATATATATATATATATATATATATATATATATATATATATATATTGTCATCCACAGACAGACTGTTTCGCTGTATCGCAGTTCATCAGTGTGGTTAGAAGTCCGGTTGTCTCTGGCTAGAATCGAAAACCGGCTGAATTCGCGTCAGTCGGAAATTTTACCACGAAGCCGTTGGCGCACGGCAGAGAAGAAGGTGAATTTAAGCGTATTTATTTTTAGATAAACACACAGTGACTGAGAGAACTCGATTCGATTTACCGAATATATATATATATATGTGTGTGTGTGTGTGTGTGTGTGTACAACACAGAAATCACACGCAACTTATACACATATACTTAGAAACACAAATACTCTCACGACAGACACTACGCGTCGAAACAGATGCACACACAAGTATCTGAACCAATCGAAAAACGACTCTATATTAGTTGTATTAAGTATACTTCACCACCTTTAAATCATTTAGCCTTCTTCTCATGCGTATCGTTTTTCTTTAGGGCAAAAGTGGCCAATGCTCTCCACAACTTCCTATCTCATGTAGCACTAAGCAACAGTTATTCACATACTGTTCATGCTAGTCCTACTAGTGATTTATACAGACTCGTTAGTCAAGTTACGATGTTTTCTTCTGTTCCTCTCGTCTGTATTGTGTCTTGTGTGTTTTATATTTTCCAAGCCACCTTTCCACATTATGCGTCCCAGAAATTTGAACTGTCGTTTTAAGGTCCGAAGTAAAAAAAAAAAAAAAAAGAAGCTTTTCTATTTTAAAAATTTCCTGAAAACTTCCATATTGATCCAATGCTCCTTTTATGGTATTCTCAGCGTCCTTCTGTAGAACCACGTTTATTATGGCTCAAGTCTTCTCTTCATCGTCGAAGAAATCACCCAGCATTCATTACCATACAGAAGGGATCACCTCGACGCGGTGTAATCGTTAGCAAGCTTATCTCGCTAGAACGATTATGACTGAGTAGTTACTTCGATGCTCACTGGGTGCCCCCCACTTTGAGCCTCGTGCCACATCTAAGCTACGTTTAGAAATCACCATTACCATATAGAAGCGTTGAAATAAAATAGCTGTTCAGCACTTCCCGTGTGCATGTGTGCGTTTGGGTGCAGGTCCACATCATGAAGGTTCTGTTTTGATGCTTCCCTGATCTCTATATCCAAAGTGCCAACATAAACATCTAACATAAATCCACGGTATCTCCTTTAATTTCCTATTGATTTTGGCCGACAACGCAACAGTACTCTGCCAAGATAAAAAAAAAACAATTATGAATCCTGTAATCTCTTTACATCAGACTATGGAAACCAGCTGTCAATAAAAATATTAATTTCAATCTAGGCACGCACGCGTTAAAATACATTTGAGTTGTAAGTTCATTTTAACAACATGACAATAAATTTTAGTAGGTACCTTCACTTCTTCGCTAAAAACAGAATAGAATGATGACAAAGGCTCCAAACTTAATAAAAACAAAGTTTTATCGGCAAAATGTTTATGTTATTATTAAGAGGAAAGATGAAAGTATTCTTTAATTATTCTTTAAACCTTCCAAACACGTTCGAAATTTTGAATAAATATCTTGTTTATTTTATGTCAGCGCGAGACGTAATTTTTATCATTATATTTTTAGCGACTTGTTCAGGTGAAAAACACATTAATTTGTCTTAAGGAAGACATTTGGGCCACTAACACACAAAAAAGACACTGTCTAATATCGAAAATATTTAACATTCAAAAACATAAGAAAAATTAATTCCTTTTAATAATATGTGGAAATATCCACTCTTTGCCTGATGAAAGTCGCGAGCCCGGAAACGCTTGTAGCAAAATTATGGAAAATAAAGCATAACATATTTTTTAAAAACATCCACATTACAACCGAAAACGTTTGCGGTTCCTGTCTTTGTTTTATTATATATATATATAGGGTGACCCAAAAAAACGTGAACTTTTTAACAATCCAATAAAACCAAGAGTGATGGGAGAAAAATATTTCATTCATAGTAATTGAAACCTTAAAACATGCCATTTAAGAAACAATGATGGAATTTTCATTTTTTAAAAATTACGTCCTGTAGATGGCGTCCTCCTGTACGAATGCATTCTTGAAATCTGCTGTTGAGATTCCTAATTGACTGCTGCAACATCTCAGCTGGGATACTGTGAATTTCATTCTCGTTACTAAAATGGCAAAATGTTTACTTGCTCAAGGTCACTGTCTCGCAGTGTTGCCACTTGCTCATGTCTGGCAATACGCACTTCAAAAATTCCCGTTTTTTGGGGTCAGCCTTTATATATATATATATATAATATATATATATATATATATATATATATATATATATATATATATATATATATATATGTATATATATACATACAATGACTATATTTTTAGCATGTATTCCTCCAAACAAATTTTTTTTTAAGTCAACCGACAATGTTTACTTAATTATTTATTGCAATCTTTCCCAATTTTCGATTAATATGTTGCACCTCTGATTCAAAATGCAAAATAAACTCTCCCAAGTTCATGTTTTGTTTTCTTTTTCCCAATTATTTTCGTCCAAGAACTAGTTATAGGCACGGTAGCAAAACATATTCTGTTTGTTATATCCTGGTGTATTTTGGGAGTGGATGCTGGGAATACACGCACATATACAAACACACAAAGATGTACACACGCATTAAAGACGAGTCACAAATGACACGCACCAGTTGCCCACACTAATCACCTGGAACATTGTATTACGTTTCGCGAACGACAGTTGAGTGTTGCGTGACACCCACAGAGTCATTGTCGCCATTTGGTGCAGAAACTGTGCTTTAGCGCCAGTTATAGAATTTAGCTTTCATCTTTTCTTACAACGAGTACCGAGAACAGAAATTTCCCAGGGTTTCCTAAACACAACAAATGACAGTATACAGCAGCTGGGTAAAAATTAGACTACTGTTATCCTCATCTTTGTTGCTATATTCGCGACGTTTCGGCTATTGTGCGGATTGGCCTTCTTCAGGTGATTGGAATTTCGAACTGAACACTTTATTTCGTTCACCGGGAAAGATTGTTCTAGTTCCACGTACCAAGTATCTGTTCGAAATTTTAAATCACCTGAAGAAGGCCGGAGCGTACAACGGTCGAAACGCCGTGAACGAGGATGAGAACAGTCCGATCAATATAAATAATGTAAATAATTACAATACCTCATCTCAGAAATATAGACAGTCTACCAAATATAGTTAACTAGCTTAAAAGACGCCCTGTCTGGCGACATTTAAACTAGCTCCTGCAGAAGGATCTTGATCGGGCCTTTATCATAATAAGTAGGGAGGAGTTCATGTGATAGGCAACAGTAAACTACAGGTGAACTCAAAATTGATCGCTGCATTCAAGTATCGCATTAATATTTAAGCTTACATTTTAAAATTTTAACGATAATACCCCTGTCGCAACTTAATTTGAAGACAATTTGGTGTGCGTGGGTCCTTACTTTCCGTACAAATAATTATTTTTAGTTCATGGGAGACTTTGGCTGGATACCGTAATTAATTTCGATTATTTCCAACTCATAAAAAATGTTATCATACAAAAATATTAGACCAAAAAGAAAAAAAAATTGCAAAAACATCGCCGAAAATAATCACAGTAATGAAAACTTGGGAATCCAAAATTTCAGGATTGCGGGTCCGGATCTGGCCCGGAATATATTTAATTTGCTCACGGATTTGGTCTAATTCAAAAATTGTATATGTTGGGCTACGGGCTCTAGGATTAAAGTTGAAAAAGTGTGACATAGTGACATTAGGAATTTATTATACTGATGTAATATTCTGCTGAAAAAAAAAGAAAAAAAGAAAGAATTATTCTTGCAATACAAATAATCTTTCGGCGTCAATTAACCCACAAAGTGTTTATAAGCCGTAATCAACAAATCCATCAATTTGAGAGACATTGAAAACATTAACATTTGTTTCTAAAAATGATTTACCCAAATAAAGGAGGTTATTTAAGAGTTATTTTATTTGGGATTGGCAAATAAGATTGTCCCCGAAAAATTAATATTTAAAAGGAGAATTAATGATCTGTGAAATCGCGTGAGTTTTTCTTACCAAATGTAGCGTAGTCTGAAACCTGACTTAATGGGACAAACGAAGGGTTATGGGACTATCCAAGTATATCGGCCGTTGCGTTTTTATATGAATCATTTTGACATGGATCACTGGCCCCAGTATTAAATATGTAATTTAGCCACCCGCGAAGCTCTTTTGGTAGAAACATCGTGTTGCGGTAATTTTCTAAATAGGTATGGCCTGATTATCTTCAGCGTAATCATTCGAAGTCTTGGATTTTAATTCAATTCGCAAGACAACTCAACACTGATGACTCAACACCGATGACTCAACACCGACGATCAGGGTCGCGACAAGTCAGCACTAGAAAAGCATAAGGTTTTTTTTTATCACCGCATAAAAGTAATTTATTGAAGATCAAAATCTTAATTAATAAATATTTTTCTTCAAATATGGCATAGGAAAAGGCATGAACTCTTTTTTGCTTTTAACTATTTTTAATAAAGTAAATGGTAATAAAATTTATTTTTAATAAACTAAATGCAAATTCTTATTTTTTATGTGAATTTAATTTATTAAAAAAACATTTTTTTTTATTTTCATATTATAAATAATAAACAAATATAGAGATAATATGGTCACGTGGCCGAGTTGTTAGAAAGTTCGCTTCCTGACCATGAGATCTGGGTTCACATCTCGCGATGGACGATTTGTCAGGAAAATGATTTCTTGATGTTATCGGTCTGGATGCGGGACATTTGTGGGAAGTGCTTGAAAATTTGACCACGGATCCGTCGATGGCTGTGCTAGCACGAAATCACAAGTCATGGTGACCGAGGGTTTGAGCGTACTGGCGATGTTCAGATTATTGATCACCCTAGATAACGCACTTTCCTCCCAGAAACTGCAACTAAGGTCTGCTCATCATAGTTGCAGTATAAACCACAGATGGGCTTTGTGCGCGTTGAAAAAAACGCAGGCGTCTGCAATAGGGATTATCTAGTCGCCCTAGTAGATGGGTAACCGCTAATACGTTGTGGCCAGCCATTAACGATTAACTGTTTAATAAATAAATGGAGTATCCAGTTACTATAACGTTTAAAGTGATATATATATATATATATATATATATATATATATATATATATATATAATTTAAATAAAAACAGACCACTTTAAGGTTCCATATAAGTTATTTCGGCACAGCCCTTTTAAAGGACAGCGGATCATCAGATTTTATTTCCAATATTTAGTATTTGGAAATAAAATCTGATGATCCGCTGTCCTTTAAAAGGGCTGTGGTGAAATAATTTATTATATGGAAACTTAAAGTGGTCTGTTTTTATTTAAATTATTAGCTCTGATTTACATTGAGCTCTCTGGAGTTTATCCTCATTGGGTCTACCCATACGGATTACCTAGTTTTTCGTAAACTATATATATATATATATATATATATATATAAGTAATTGATTTGTGGATTTAGGCTAATTTTATAGTAATTCGTCCAGCTTAGAAACGTCAAAGAGTCTAGTTTATGTCTTCTTCGACACCGAGTCCCGTGGTACAGTTGGTATGACGTTCGCGTTGTATCGAAGCGATTCTCGGTAGTGGATTTTTTCTGCATTCTGTCGACGAATTACTATAATATATATGTATATATATATATATATATATATTACATGAATCATTCATACAAAAAGCAGATAGTGAACCAGTAACTAAACCAGTAGGGCTGTAGAATATGCCGACTGCACCTCTGCAGAGGGGTAAGATCCCCCCCCTAATGGGGAGTCCCGGGTGTGACGATAAATTACATCCACGTCCAGGGTAAGACAATAAACTACGTCTGATAAGGAGGTTTTGAGGAGCGTGGAACCACCTCTTAATTGCTGGTGTTCACAGGTCCACCCTGACCCGGGGTGGTAGCACCTGTTAGGGTTCTAGCTATGAAAAAAAAACTGAGGTAAAAAGCATAAAAGTGTAAAAATAGTTTTTACTACCAAAAATACTTAAAAAAAATACCAGAAATTAATTTTTGAAAAAAATAATCTATTACCAGCAATACTTTTTCGAAAAAATAAATTACCAGCAATACATGTAATTCTACTACAAATATGAGTAATTGAAAAATGGTTCAAATATATATGTATACATACACACCTATTTTTATCAAACTATCGCTATGTATCTAATCCAAAAATTTTGTTGGCATTAAATGACCCACTGAGGTTTTGATATGCCATAAAACAAAACAGCCAACGACGGCCAGTAACTGACTTGGATAAGCATATTTCATTTAATGGAGTCCCGGGGAGCAAAAAAAAAAACACCACTGAAAATATTACCCTTTGATTTAAATTAAATTTAAATTTGAACAAGGGAATGACTCCTATCCAAAATGTAGGAGAAAACCAGAAGATGGAGGTCACATTGGCAAGTTCATTTTGATCAAAGGGAGTCCCCGCGGGACAAACTCCACAGTAAAATTTATTCCCTTTGATTTATATTAAATTTAAATTTGAACAAGGACATGAGTCCTAGGGTACTTAGATAAGTATATTTCATTATGATCAAAAGGTGTACCCGGGGGTATAAATCCCCAATGAAATTTGTTTTCTCTTTGATATAAATTAAATTTGAAATTGAACATGGGAATGACTCCCAGTGGACTTGGATAAGGATATTTTATTTTGATCAAAGTGGGTACTGGGGAGACACAAAGTCCACACTGAGATTTTCCCCTTTGATTTAAATTAAATTTAAATTTGAACAACGGAATGACACCTATCCAAAATATAGAAGGAGAAAACCAGAAGATGAAGGTCACCTCGGTAATATCATTGAGTAATATTGAAATGCATCATTTTTCTTCTCAAATGATGATTTAAAATTAATCATTTTCTTGCAAAAAAATAATGTGTGATATGCAGCAAGACGCTGGTAATTCAGCTAGTATGTATATATATATATATATATACAGTTGTGGACATAATTATTAACACCCCTTCCATGATTACAAAAACGCTGTATTCATTTTATGAACAAACTAATAATACAAAAAAAAAAACAGCACAAGAAAAAAACAAAACAAAAAACAACCAAAAAACATTTAAGATAGGACAAAATTATTGGCCCTCTTGTCTCAATAATCACTTGTATATCCTCCATTCATGATTATTCCTGTCAGGATCACTACAGTCACTGATAGGTATTTTGCATCATTTGTCCTTGGCAATAGCAAATTCGAAGGACTACTTTCTCTTACTTTTTCCTTCAAATATGTTCATAAATTTTCAATGTGGGTTAGGTCTTTGTGCGGGGTACACCAATACCTTAATTTTCCTTTCATCTAAGTATTTTGTAACAGTTCGTGCCGTGTGGTTCGGGTCGTTGTTATGTTGGAACGTCCAATGACGCCCCAAAGACAGCTTCCGTGCACTTTCTTTGATATTACTTTTAAGAATAGCCAAATACTGCTCTTTATATCCTACTAGCAGCATAACCCGGCGTTGCCCGTGCTTGATTCAAAAAACGTACGACACATACAGCAATCGCTATCACTTGATTTAAAATATTTTCGCCCTTCCTTGCCTTTAAAGGAGTTCCCTTTGCCGTGCTGATGTTGCTACATACCTTACTTCTTGCCTATCTCACACTGCGAATTTTTTCTAAGCTCTATACTAAACATTAAATCTGTTACGAAAAAAGAACTAAACAAAATGAACACAAAACGATCAGCTTTAAAAAAGGACTCGTAACTGGAAAAACCGAATGAAAAAAGAATGTTAACAACAAATAATTTTTCACCCAATAAAGCAGTTCT
Source organism: Acanthosepion esculentum (assembly GCA_964036315.1). Classification (NCBI taxonomy): domain Eukaryota; kingdom Metazoa; phylum Mollusca; class Cephalopoda; order Sepiida; family Sepiidae; genus Acanthosepion; species Acanthosepion esculentum. The sequence goes on from OZ038497.1 coordinate 43,279,569, forward strand.
GCGGAATCAGAATCAACGTTGAGTTTAAGCAAGCGAATGAGGCAATTGGAGTAAAGTGCCATGCAGATTTAAATTTTTCCCACTTGTAAACGAATGCAGCTATCGATTGTTTTGCATGCTAGCATCCTAGTTAACATTCGTGTCAGTCAGATTTTGGCTCTCACGCTGGCCAGTAGAAAATGGCCGCAAACTACACGAAAACTACCGTAGAAGCATGAAAAAATTGATTATTTCCACTATCGATGGGAGTTGGAAAATGCAATGTCGGTCTTGGCCTTGACATTAACTTGGAGCATTTTCATGTAAACTTTGGTTCAAATCCGTCGAAAATTGCGGCAGTGCATTCGTCACACACACACACACACACACACACACACACACACACACACACACACACACACACACACACACACGTCCTGCCTTTTATAGATAGAGATACTGTAACTATTTCTCACCCACCACCGTGCTTCATTTTAGGGAGGATAATTTTTTGGTGTCTCAGCTTCATTCACTTTTAGATAGCGGGAGTTCATGTGGCCACATAAGACTAGTTTGCTTTCATCTGACCATAAAACAGAGTTTCAATATTTACTCCCAATTTCTAGATGTCTTACAGTATAAGCTAATCTGCATTTTATATGTTTAGCCTTAAGCAAGAGAGTTTTCCTTGGGTCATAAACTCAAAGTCCTGTTAGATGAAAGCTTCTAGTGACTGCCTTCCTCGATACAATCAACCCTAATGTCTTTACATAATTGACAATGTCCTTTGTCGTTAAGTGAGGACTCTTGGAGATATCTTTAACAATTTTCCTTTCCATTCTCTCAGAAATTAACCCTTATTCTGCCAGTCCTTAATTTATTCTCAACACAATAAGTTTACTTCTATTTCTTGATAATGTTACAAATTGTCGATCTCCGAACAATTAACGCGTGGATAGTGTTGTATATCCATCACGTTGTGCGTACGGATCAACTATCTTCATTCGGAGTTTCTTGTCAAGTTTAGCCGTCTTCGCTTTGGTTGCAGAACAAATAAGTTATCGTGATATGTGGCACCCACATATTGTTTTCTTCATTACCTTTTAGAATGTTATAGAATCAGGTCAATAATATTTCAAAGGGCGTTTGCATTAAATTTCAAATTAAGTAAAGAACCTTACAATTGCCATAGAGCAAATATTATTTCATGATTATTATAAGGGGATGAGGAATAATTTTGGACTGCACCAATGTTTAGAAAAATCTATAACTATGAATATAATAAAACTTCTGAAAATTTCACGAATTATTCAAAACAAAATACGGTATAAAATATTTATGGTAAATTCAGTAAGTACTTCAAATACCTTAGAAAAATATGCAAACATTCAGTTGGGAAGAATAATTCTGTTCATGACTCTCTCCCCCACCCTCTCTCTCTCTCTCTCTCTATATATATATATATATATATGAAGAAATATAGTCTTAAAGTGTGCTATATTTATGGGATAAAGTGCTCAATATCAGAGATAGAGCGTGTGTAAATATAAAAGTGGATAATGGAAGCCAGCACTTAGAGGCGACAGTCGGTTTCATGATAGTGCAATCGTCAGGCAACTATATATATATATACATATGTATATATATATATATATATATATATATATATATATGTGTGTGTGTGTGTGTGTATTTAGGCAGCAATTCTTCGTTTATACATGTTTCATTAAAGACAACAGACAAGGTACTACGGTTAAGCTTTTTATTTATTTTTTCTTGTGTTCGAACAAGAGCTTTCTTTCCTGGACAAAGAGTGTGTAAAAGCTGTCCTAATGTTTTATAGTTCCGATCGCTTTCGGCTATACCTTTAGTCATTTTCAAGGATGATTCCATTATTCCATTATTTTTAATCTTTTTTACAGGTGGATAAAATTACTTCGTCCACCTGTAAAACATTTTTTAATAATAATGGAAGCTTTAATAATAAAAAAGAAAAGCTTACTTTCAACAATATTAACTCGGAAACAAGGCCACAATGTGCTAACCGTATTCGGAAATTAAGAACATCTCTATAACACGATAAAACATACACATAATGCACACACTCAATTAAGCTGAAAAATTGAATCATCCTTATTTAAGTTAAATAATTACTGAGAATTTTGCAAATATTTATCTGCTACTTTCGACATTTAGCTGAATGTAAGCTGTCATTTACTGCAAGGATTTGCCAACGGACATTTTTGTGCGAATAAAAATTGGTTTATTACGAGAATCCGAAGTGAAGGAATCGTGGCTTAACCTAAACTTAACCTCTCAAACATTTCTAAAAAGTACTAGGTAAACATTTCTCTCCTATGGGTTTTAAAGTTAATCCCTTATTCCGAATTTCCCGATCCTGGAGAGAGGATTACTTCATAAAGCTACACTGGGAAATTGGCTCATTTCAATATCCATTTTTGGGATCGACGCAAAGAAGCTTCCCACTGAATTTGTCACGTGAGAAATTTCATATTTAGATTGCAAATGCAGCTCAAAAAAAAGCGACCATAAGACAGGAAGTTATTCCAAGAACAGCATATGCATTAAACTTCTCACCTTTAGCCTATCACCTGTTTTTAACTGCATAACACTTCGGTGAGTGGTGTTAACAATATTAAAAATGCCTTGAAAACATCAAATCAGATCTTTTATATTGGAATATACAACGTTAAAGAGAGCCTTAATTTTTATTTAATTTCTAAATTTATGTTATTAGTCGGCATCACAGTAACCTCATCTCGTAAACGAAAATATGAATTGTTAACCTGTCAAAATGAAGTGTCAAGTATGTGAAATTAATTATTATTAAGATCGGCCTTTAAAAAAAAAAAAACATAATTGGGAGACGAGGAATTCAAATTTTATCGGAAAGCAAAATGACGTCAGAGATATGATATATTTTTATATGCCGTAATTTTCCGTTTACTGTTTTTCTAGATTTTCTTTTAATCGGTATCGTCGAAAACAAGGTACTACAGCCACTAACACGTAAGTGGCTACAGAAACGGAAATGGGGTTGGATCTGCAATACACTCCGCAAGCCTGCTTCTAGTGTTACCAGGCAGGTACATGACTGGAATCCACAGGGGACGCGAAAAGTTGGTCAACCAAAACTGACTTGGCGCAGAAGTGTTGACGCAGAGATGAAGGCAGCCGGCACGACAAGGGTCGAGCTGAAGAGGATTGCCCGGAATTGCGTACGTTGGAGAGGCGTTGTTTCGGCCTTATTTTAACACGTACGTGGCTACAGGGTGTGGAGGAATTAGGAATAGAAACATTTTGTAATGCATAGAAAGAGAACAGAACAGTCAGGAGCACAGTAAATAAAGATTGACATTGCATTTAAATTTTTACAGATTAAAGTTCGTTGAAAAGCAGGAGAGAGAGTTCCACAAGTGAGAAGTGCAAGATAAGAAACTGTTAGCATAGAAGTTACGGGCACATCTGGTTAGCCAGTCTTGTATTGCGCTTAATTTTAAAAAAAAAGTCTAGGTATCATAGCGATGAGCACTTTCGAAAAAAATACAATGAAAGTATTTATGAAAAAGGCACATAGAACCAACCTTACGGCAGTGGGCAAGTGATTGAAGCCGAACCGTCAGATCAGGACCAATAATATTGCTGATTCTTCTTTGGATCTTATCAATGAGCTCCGGGTAAATAGCAGCGACACCGGACCATATATATATATGGCGGCAATATTTTAAGCATGGACGAATGGTCAAATACTAATATTTCAGTCAGTTATGTGCCATGCGTGATACACGCTTAGGCGATCATATATCTTTCGATATATGACTGACGAGGCATATTCTTTCCGGCAGTAGGTTGCCATTTCTTTCTGCACTAGACCAGTTGCGATCCAAGGCTATAGAACCCAGTCTATCCTATTTACCCATAGCTTAGAAGAAGAGGATTCATAACCTTCTCAATGGTATTAGCACGTAAGTGAATTACACTCAGTTATGTGCCATGCGTGATACACGCTTAAGCGATCATGTATCTTTCGATACATGACTGACGAGGCAGATTTGTTTCCTGCATTATGTTGTCATTTCTATCCTCGGTAGACCAGTTGCCATCCAAGGCTATAGAACCCAGTCTGTGCTTCTATTTACCCATAGCTGGGATATTAGCACGTAGGTGAATATAATGGATTCGATTGGTATTCGAACTCGGCTCACCGATTCCTCAATCCGAGTCGCTATTCATTACTGCACCGTATCATGAGAAATAAATATTAACATTTTCTGGTAAAGTGCATTTTCCATATTTGGGACAGTGAGACCAAAAGTATGTTTTATCTCTGCTTTTTCTCCCCGGAATCGATCCTCCAAAATCTATAAATCAACCATTCACCCTTGCATGAAGTATTGCTGCCATATATGGTCTGGAGTCCCTGCTGTTTGCCTCAGGGTTCTTGATAAGATCCAGAGACGGATATGCAATGTAATTGGCTCTGATCTGTCATTTCGTCTGCAGTCACTCTCTCACAGACGCGCCGTTGCCTCGCTCTGTCTTTTTTAGAAATACTTTCACGGTAATTGCTCCGAGGAGCTGCTTTCGCTGGTTCCTAGGCCTCATGAATTTAAACGTCCCGTTCCCACTCCTTCACCGTTGAAACTGTTAGATGTTGACGTCTCTTCTACTCCAATAGCTTCATGTCTCGCACATCTCGCCTGTGGAACTCCCTACCTTATTCCTGTTTCCCTGACAAATACAATCTCCAACTATTTAAGTGTAACGTCAATCGACATCTCCAGTTGCCTTGATCTATCCACTTCCCTTCTCCACATCCTTTCACCTTTCATTCCTATCTGCTCTCGCTACAAATCTTCTGTAACCCCCTTGCCTTGATCGATCCATTATCTTTCTCCACATCCTCTCCTTTACCACTCCTATCTGCTCTTCCTCCAAACCTTCTGTAACCCCTTGCGTGCTAGTGGCTTCCAGCCTTGCTTGGGGTGATAAGCTTAAAAAAAATAATAATCTGGAGCAGTAAGTTGAAATCACTAACAAGATACTGAATTTGTTTAGAAATATTCACATAGATATTAAGTACATTTTTATCTGTTTCATTACTGTCCGTGTCAAATGTTGTGGTCATGACAATTTCAACTCTGTTGTGAGTGTACACGATGTCATCGTCATCTTCGATGACTTCCAAAGTGTTTGGTCCTCTTCCCTCAATTAGGAAGTAGAATAAATGTCCACTTCAGTTTTTAGACCGTTCCAGAGAATTAATCGCTAACCATCTTAAAATTTCTTTTGCCTAGCGTGAGAGTCTATATTTGCCGCAAAACTATTGCATTTCTGCGAACATATACGTATGTGTGTTCTCAACTCTATGTAAATCTCGTGTTTAGAAAAAAATGCAAATATATTTTTGTTTTTAACCCTAGAACACTAACCAACAATTAAAGTTACACCACTACTAACCATGGGTATAACATACACGATTTTGAAAATATCAAAAAATAAATAATAAATATAAATCTTTATTTGAAATATTTTACATGCAGGCACTTCAAGCTTTGTACTTAGGAACTGAAAAATATATTATTTGGGTAAGAAAATCAGGTACTGAAAATTGTAATTAAAAATATGAAAATTTGCGCTGGGTACTATATACCCATGGGTAGATTTCTAGGGTTAATCGATACGAAACGGATAAGAATTTGAAAAAAAAAAAAAAAAAAAATCAGCTGCTATAATTTAAAAAAAATCAGCGTGTAATTTGCACAAGATATGCCATTTTTTTCAAGGATTTCTGATTTCAGTATTAGAAGCGCATAGTATACACGGACGCGTATTATAAACGAATAATTGCAGCAAATAGAAAGGTATTAGTCAAGCGAGAATAGTAATAAAAGAGAGAATGAGGGCGAGTTTCGGTTAAGGGGTAATTTAAGGCGAGAAGGAGGGGCTCTTTTAAAGCAGCGGAAATTGATCAAATTTTTGACGATACAGAGAAGTAAGTCTCTAACGACACGTGAACTTCTTCCCTCGCCGTAACAATTGGACCACATGTTAGCTTCCAGCGCTGTAATGTCTTGTGCTCAAACATCTCGCTTCTACCAGCCCCCCACCCCCCAACCAACAAGCCTTGTGACGAATTTCGCCTGAAATAAACGACTTCTCTTTGTTTATACATAGAAAAACGTGTATTAATGTTACTCCGCTTGATGTCTAATTAACGAGACGGTCAAAGATCACGACGACAATGTAACCCATTTCTCTTTTGATGTCGCTAGAATTCTAATAACCAGGCGTGTACGTTTTCTATTCGCTGTCAAATGCGAATCGCTTCTTATTTGTGGGGTGACATTTTATTTTTGATCATTTCATCCCAAATTAAGGCGATAAAAGACGCAAAGAGTTACTGAGTACGAATGAAACCGAGAAAAAAGTTATCGAGGGGAAATAAAAAGAACGGGACTCAAGGAGACAGAGGATGGCGATTAAGATTGCATTTAAACTTTTGTAGATTCTAATTAACAGGAAAGAAAGAAGCCGGAAGTGAGCTCCATTTGTGAGAAGCGGGAAAGAAGAAATCAATTGAATAGAACGTGCGATTACATTTGGCAATTTTAACAGATGCCAGTCAAGTACTGTGCTTAAATTCCTGAAGTCGGGGTAGCAACGAGGAACGTCCACCATAACAGTTGCCATGAAAATGTTTATAGAAAAGGCACAACGAAGCCACGTTACAGTGAGACAAAGATGCCACGTTACAGTGAGACAACGAATCCACGTTACAGCGACCTTTTATTTATATATATATATATATATATATATATATATATATATATATATATATATATATATATATATATATATATAAATATATAAAGACATTTATATATATTATGTTTAACGGTCTTTTTATAGATACAAGTATTTAAGCAAATGGTCTGTTTTATAATAAACAGTATTAAATAACATTTACCGGCCTGAATGTCCGAGAAATTTTCATAGAAAATTTTTCGCTCTATGAAAATTTCTCGGACATTCAGGCCGGTAAATGTTATTTAATACTGTTTATTATAAAACAGAGCATTTGCTTAAATACTTGTATCTATAAAAAGAACGTTAAACATAATATATATAAATGTCTTTAAATAAATTGTCGGACTATGTCCAATTCAAATATATATATATATATATATATATATATACATACACTAGAACGCAAGTCTACTATTATATTTTTGCTTAATAGTAATGGCAATATAAGCCGTTTCTTCAGAAGAAAACATTTTGTACTCATTGACCGAAATTTATAAAAATCTTTCTCTTAAAACAATTTTTCAGGAAACTGGGTTTCTCACGTTCAGTAACTGTTATTGCTCTTTCTAGTATTAAGCGACGTTTCCTTCCTAACTTTTTGTTTGAAGTCGTGTGGAACTTCAACATCGATTTACATGCAATATACATTTTAGTTATTGCTGTTGTCGAAAGTCCTTAAGTTCGATGGTTTCTGGTATTTTGGTACAGTTCTTTGTAGGTGATTCTGTAGCGTCCATTCACAAAAAAAAAGAAAAGAAAAGATGGATGGTCTCCAAGACCCACAGGCTTCACTCACCCAAAAGCTATTCGAACCATTTTTCTGAGAATGCGGTTGTATAGAGCTGGCAGCTTAGATATTTCTGAACTGGTTCGGTGCCATGCATGAGAATATCGATTTGACGAGGCTATTTAAAAACATGACCCGTGTTTTTAGTTTAATGTTTTGGTTGTGTAGCAATTTGCGGTGTTGGGCGAAACTACCTCAAGCACAGCCTAATCCATGTTCAATTTCGTTTACTCCTATACTAATTTTCTTATAACTGATCCATACGCTGAGGTCTCGGAAGTGTTTATTATTTATTAATTCCACATCTCTCACTTTGCAACAAGATCCGGATCTTCAACACTAGCGTCAAGCCGGTCCTACCTTACGACTCAGAAACCTGGCGGGTAACCAAAGCCAACGCCCACAAACTTCAGACATTTACCAACCGATGTCTCAAGAACATCCTCAATATCAGGCGGCTGGATGTCGTCTCCAATGACCAAGTGTGGAACAGGAGCGTAGAAACATCAAGCGAGATTAACACCAAGAAACGGAAAGGGGGTGGATCGGCAATGCAGTCCCCGCAAGTCTGCTTCTAGTGTCACCAGGCAGGTCCTTGACTGGAATCCACAAGGGAAGCGAACATGGGTCGACAAAAACAGACTTGGCGCAGAAGAGATGAAGGCAGCCGGCACGACATGGGCCGAGCTGAAGAGGTTCGCTCGGAACCGAGTCCGTTGGAGAAGTGTTGTTGCGGCCTTATGTTCCCCAAGGAATCGAGGGGCATACTAAATTGATTCCCCATCCTGAATTTTTATGATGGATTCAGCGTAGGTGCCATCACTGCGTTCATTCCAATTCCAGATCATAGTTTCTCTTTTGAAATGGTTTACCTTGAAACCTCTGAGAATCCGTGTTTAACCCTTTGTCTATCCTGCGCATCTTATGCGATACACAGGACATGTGATTTCCATCATATGTGGTGCACACGAGTAATGATTTTAAAATGGTGTTAAAACTAAGGACGCTTAAGAAAAGAGTTGGTCGGTGCTGTAGATTTGGCCATTTAAACTCTTTGAGCTTCTGCAAGCTCTGCTTTGCAACTTGATGTGTTGGGGTGTCGTGATCGAAAAGGAGAGCTTTATATTTACCAAATTCAATCGTTTTTCTTAAATCCAGGACGTCTGAAGAAAGGCCTAAAATAATATTTTGCGCATCACGTGTGGACACGGAACGTTTGACTGATAATACAGAGTCTCAAATGAAAGACATCTATTATAACACTTTATTGACATTATTATAATTTATAGATCACGTGATTCACAGAGCGTAGTGTAAATAACTTATGATTGGTCCATTCAAAGGTGTATCATTATGTGAAACACTGTATCAGCGCGCTCTTGGGGCAGCTCGACGCAGTGTAATGGTTAGCAAGCCTGTCTCACTAGGACAATTATGACTGAGTAGCGTGTTCGATCCTCTCTAGCGTACCATACTTTCAGCTTTGTGCCACATCTTAGAAAATCACTATTTTATCAGATTCTATTTGCTTAATAAACTGAGTTGCGTTGGAATAGTTATAAATCTGAAAACAAACACGGACGTTTGGATAGTACACAGGAAAATACCCTAGACAGGCAAAGGGTTGGATGTATCATCTTTTTGAGTTTCGATATTTAAAATAGCATAAATATTTCATATTAAATTTCTATTACACATTTTTCACTTTCTCCTTTAAGGGAGGCCGCATTACACTTGTAAATCACCCTTTTAATTAACAAACAAGAGGCTTCAATTTTACAAATAATGAATTTACTTTTTATATCGCTGTTTCAAAACCTACAAATTATTGTACACGTGCAAAAAATATTAATATGTATTATGTCATATTTATAATATCTTATACTTGATTATTTTGATTTTATTATTATTATAATTATTATTATGATTACTGAGTGAGAGATCGGCTGGTGTACCAATCTATGACACCCAATGTACTCATCATGACTTAAGATAATACAGTCAAATGTACGCGATATGGCTAAACTTTCAGATGGGCCCCCGTTAGGGGTTATAAGGCGCTGTCAGGTTGGGGAACACAGTCAGCTCAGACAAACCCTGATTCAGGGTGTCCACAGATATCGACTCTTTTCCTCTCTGTATATAGATGCGCAATGCATAAGCCTCTCGGTGACAGGCAGGCCCAAACGGTTCTGATCAAGAAACTATAATAATAATAATAAAAACAATAATTATTATTAGTAGTAGGAGGAGGCGGAGAAGGAGGCACGGTGGAGTAATGGATAACGACTTGGATTGAGGAAACGGAGAGCCGTGTTCGAATTCCAGTCGAATCCATTACATTCACTTACGCGCTAATACCCTTGGAAAAGACATGGATCCTCCTCTTCTTCTCCTCCCTACCATCTATAGCAGGACAGATCGGGTTCTATAGCCTTGGATGGCGACTGGTCTACTACAGAAAGAAATGGCAGCGTACTGCGGGAAAAAAATCTGCCTCGTCAGTCATGTGTCGGAAGATACTGAGTATTAGTAGTGGTATTTTATTATTTTTATTGTTAGTTATCATGATTATTATTAGTTTAGTATAATTAGTTATCATTTTAATTAATCGATTTCTAAATCCGAGAGAGTGTTAAAAGACCAATCTCTCGATCTGCCATCCTACATGGCAATGAATGCTCACTCATCTCCTCACAGATGAAGAAGAGACTTGCGGCAGCCCAAATATGATTCTACAGAAGGATGCTGAGAATATAATGGACCGAAAATGTGAGCATCGACGAAATTTTAGTAAAATAAAATAAAAAAGGACATTTTTTTTAACATAAAAAAGACAGGGCCATAATGCGGAAACAGGGTTTGGAAAATTTGACAATCACAGGACATATTAGTGACAAGAGAAACAGAGGAAAATCACTTAATTAAGGAGCTTGTGTAAATGGATGGTAGAACAAGGTTTAAGGGAGATAGCAAAAAGACGAAATTTACTAAGAGCTAAAAATGATAGGAAATTGTGGAGAGCCATGATCGCCAGCGTTTTGAAGAGCCATGTCACATAGAAGATGTATCGCTGGATGATCGAACAGCTTTTTACTCAAAAATGGCTTATTATGCATATACGAGGGTCATTCAATAAATAAGGTGAATTTTTCGGTATAAGGACTTCTAATACATATAGAAGCTTACTCTTTTTTATTTTTTTTTGTTTTACTTCTTTTTCACATGGATTTTATTTCTTTTGCAGATTAAAAAACTTTGAGAGTTTTGGCGATTAACAAAGATGGCCGACCAAGAAGCATGCTCCAGGATTGAACAGCGGTTAGTTATCAAGTTTTTGGTTGCTGAAGAGTGCAAACCAGTTGAAATTCATAGGAGAATGTCAACTGAGTATGATGCCACATGTTTCAGCCAAGAAAATGTCTACAAGTGGGCTAAATTGTTTAAAGAAGGACGGAGCAGTGTTGAGGGTGAAGACAGGCTTAATTTTGACGACACATTGCATATCCAGTGCGTAATATTTTGTCACACGTAAGGAATTTGTCTTTAAAATAATGCGACGTATATTGAAAGGGAGAAAGAGAGAGAGAAAAAGAGAGTAAGAAAAATAGCGTGAGAAAGAGAGAAAGAGAGAAAGAAAGTGAAGAGAGAGAAAAAGAGGGAGAGGGAGAAAGAGAGGGAGAGAGAGAAAGACAGAGAGAAAGCAAGAATGAGAGAGAGAATGAGATCGAAAGACAGAGAGAGATCTAGAAAAAAGAGAAGGGGAGATAAAGAAAGCAAGAGTGAGAGAGAGAAAGGAAGAGTTAGAGAGAGAAAGAGAAAAAGAGAGAGAAAGAGAGGGAAAAAGACATAAAGAAAGAGAGAGAAAAAAGAGAGAGAAATAAAGAGAAAGATAACAGAGAGAGAGAGAAAGAAACAAAGAATAAGCGGGAGAAGGAGAGAAAACTAGTATGGGGAGAGAGAGAAAGTAAGAGTGAGAGAGAGAAATAAATAAAGTAAGAGAGAGGTAGAAAGAAAGCAAGAGAGAGAGGAAGACAGAGAGAGAGAAAAGAGAAAGAGAGAGAAAGAGAGAAAGCAAGAGTAATAGAGAGAAAGATAGAGACAAAGAGATGGCGAAAAAGATATAGAGAAAGAGAGAGAAAAAGAAAGAGAGAGAAATAAAGAGAGAAAGAGAGAAGAGAGCGAGAAAGAGAGAGATAGAGCAAAAGAAAGAGAGAAAGCTAGACTGAGACAGAAAGAGTGAGAGATAGTACGAGCGAGAGAGAGGGAGAAAGAAAGAGACAGAGAGAAAAATAGAGAGAAAAAGAGAGAGATTTTCATAAATGCAAGCGGTGGGATCAGAATAAATAGAATACCCGAGGGCTCTTATGAAACTTTCGTTGGAAGTAGTTTATATGACCCCCGCCTTGACGCTTCATTTAACTGATTTCAGATTTCAAATTCAGTCGCTATATCTTGTACTACCGTCAAAGTTATATATCTATAAAAACTACGTTGTTTTATGATCGCAGTGAAAAAGAAAATACACCTAGTAATGTAGTGCTTCAAAAGTCTGTTATTATATAATGAGTGGGATTATGTATAATTACGAGACAAAGTGTCAGGAACAGATACGACTAGACAGGTAATAAAAAGAATTAAAAATGGATAAAACTTGTATTGAAGTTTGAATTAAACTGTTTTGGTCAGTTTTCTAAACGAACAAAACCGACCGATATCGAAATTTATTAAGACATGGTCGTTAAATAATATGACATTTTAATTGATTTTGATAAAAATAAATCAATTCTAATTTCTTCATGAAGATCGTTTTAGTAAAACGATTTTGAAAATAAAATTAGTTTTAAATTACTGTAAAATGTTTTCTTAAAAATGCAATACGTTCATAAGAAAGAAATAATTAATGTTTGTGTCATTTTTAATTTAAAATGAATCACTAATCAAAAACTAAATATGATGACAATTCCTCCTGCCCCAAATTCGAAACTGTTTTGATATTCTTTGAATATTTCTTAGAATTAACAGATAAAAAATAGATACAAAATTTCGGCTGAATATCTAAAAAGAAATCCAGGAAGACATGAGCGGTCATGTTAAATACGAAACTTGTGAGCCATCCAGTTAGAAGAATACGGAATCTTTCAAATGAATGAATTGTGTGATAAAAAACGAAAGAAGATCCTCTCTGCGGCTGCTCGGTCTCACGCTGTCCGCTGATCTGAGATGGGACAAATACTATTGAGTCAATTGCATCATCCACCGCAAGGAAAGTTGGCTCCCTGTGCCGAGCCAGGAAATTTTTCTCCCCGGAATCGATCCTCCAAATCTATAAGTCGACCATTCCCCCTTCCATGGAGTATTGCTGCCATATATGGTCTGGAGCCCCTGCTGTTTGCCTCAGGGTTCTTGATAAGATCCAGAGACGGATATGCAATGTAATTGGCCCTGATCTGTCATCTCGTCTGCAGTCGCTCTCTCACAGACGCGACGTTGCCTCGCTCTGTCTTTTTTAGAAATACTTTCACGGTAATTGCGATGAGCTGCTTTCGCTGGTTCCTAGGCCTCATGAATTTAAACGTCCTACGAGGCTGGCATCCCGTTCTCACCCCTTCACCGTTGAAACTGTTAGATGTAGACGTCTCTTCTACTCCAATAGCTTCATGTCTCGCACATCTCGCCTGTGAAACGCCCTTCCTTATTCCTGTTTCCCTGACAAATACAATCTCCAACTATTTAAGTGTAACGTCAATCGACATCTCCAGTTGCCTTGATCTATCCACTTCCCTTCTCCACATCCTTTCACCGTTCATTCCTATCTGCTCTCGCTCCAAATCTTCTGTAACCCCCTTGCCTTGATCGGAACACTATCTTTCTCCACATCCTCTCCTTTACCACTCCTATCTGCTCTTCCTCCAAACCTTCTGTAACCCCTTGCGTGCTAGTGGCTTCCAGCCTTGCTTGGGGTGATAAGCTCTAAAAAAAAGTGAAGATCATGGTTATAAGAAGTATACATAGAGATTGACACCTAATTGACACTTGATTGGCATCTGATTGACACACCTGAAAACTTGAAATGATTAAAATCGGAATAATATATTAACCAAAATAAAAGCTCTATTAGACCAGATCTCAATAGCTAGCTTTTTTTACATACGGAAATTCGCCCAATGCAAGACTGGAGAAGGCTTACTCTTAAGAGGAATAACGTACGTGTTATGAATGAAAGAGGTGGTAATTAAAAGTTGTGATTATAAGGTTAAAGAATATAGATAAAGTTTGACCCTGATTTCACTTCAAGAGGTTTAGGTTGTAATAATATATTAAACAAACTAAAAGGGCAATTATACCTGACCTTTTGACCTTGCTTTTAATTCAACCACTACAAGGCTCGAGAATCACTCAAGATAGGGGATTACTGTTAAAATGGTTAAACTGAATTATACATGTGTGATATAAATGAAATGAGTAAGAAGTGATGATCATGATTATCAAAATAAGGTTGATAGATAACGACTGTGCCTAGACACGAAGAGGTTAAGATTGTAGTGTTCAAGAAAGCATCAACGCGGGAGTCAGTTACATAGAATTGCTTTCCTTGGGAAAAAAATCTAAACGAGTGGAACTTTCTTCTCACATTTGGTATACGGAGTAAATGAGGAAGATTTGATTCCGTGGAAGAAGCACGTCGTGACCTATCAGTAGACGTTTGGATTAGTGGATTGTAAAGATTGGGGCTAATCTGAATATTTGCCAATTGTTGCGTGTGTCAGTAAGATGATGGAGAACAAATATTCCGTCAAAAGACTGTGTAAACGATTTCGAAATCTAGCAAGGTTGGGAAGAGAGCATCTGCTATGCAGGGTGCGATGGATGAATTGCCATCTAAATGACGCAAAAATAAAACTCATTTCAACAGATCAGTGAGTTATGTGCTATGCGTGATACATGACTGACAAGTCAGATTTGTTTTTCACTAGGTAGGCTGCCATTTCTTTCTGCGGTAGACCAGTTTCCATCCAAGGCTATAGAACCCAGTCTGTCCTGCTATTTACCAATAGTTGCGGGGAGGAGAGCATTCATACCTTTCCAAAGACCGTATTAGCACGTAAGTGAATGTAATGGATTCGAGTGGAATTCGAACTCGGCTCTCCGATTCCTCAATCCGAGCCGCTATATCCATAACTCTACCGTGCCTCTTTTCAGCAGATATATTTACCAAAATTACAGAAAAATATCTTGAAATACTAAAGTAAATTTATTCAATAAAATCGCCATTGTCTTCAACCAAGGCCTCCTGGCGATTTCGGAAACTCCAGCATGTCTTTTAGACTGTCTCCATGTATAAGTTGATAAATGTTGCCGTAATCCTTGCCTTCAATTCATCTTTGGTGTTCCAAGCAGTTTTGTTGGTCTCTCTTTTGTTGCGATCCACACATAATAATCAAAGGGATTGCAGTCTGGGAGATTAGGTGGCCAGATCTAAGGAGTGATGTGGTTGCAGTCATGACTGGGGTTTCTTGTTTGTATGGCATGGTGCAGAGTCATATTGCCAGGTATCGGGTCTTCAGCTGCCATGCTCTTGAAACATGGCAACACTACTTCCTCAAGGCACTTGATGTAAGTGTTGTTTCTGAGGCCCTCACCAAGAAACTCGCGAGTTCTTTTCTTATTAGAATGATCAGAGTGAGTTTTCCCAGCTGCCATACCTGCCCTGCCATCATCATTAGAATAATACAACTCTTTCTGAATCCTCTCCACTGATTCAGATCGAGACTCAAACACACTGAAATATTCATATTTGAGCTTCCGGTACGAATTCAAAGCATGCTGTTTTCAAATTTGTGGCGCAGTGAATTGCATTAGGGTGCTCTTTTTCTCACAGACGGTGCCCAACTGACTTTACTATACTGTGCAGTTAACAAAATAAAAAAAGAAACAAAACGCATGCGCGAAATTAAGAGTATAAATTAGTGACAATTTACCCAACATACCTTGTATTTGCTACGTGATTGTACTCACAAAATTTCGACAGAAGATTGAGATTTTTTTCATTATCCCATCAACACGAGTTCTACCTAAGGAATTATTTTATTCTTTCAATCCTGTTTCCTTACAGGATCGAAACTTAAAACATTTTCAATGAATCTATGAGCATTTTAGATATTTCTTTTTAATTTGATGATTTTCTGTTGAAAGTGGGAATAAATGTCTAAAATGTTCTGGCGAATATATTCTCGGAATACAGAATATTTTTTGATAGGAATTTTTTTATTCACGTTAAAAAATAAAATTGACAACTGACTGCGCAGAGCAACAGGAACTTTTCTTGCTGCACGAAATCTAAGGATAAATAACCAAAGATGTAGCGTTAATCTCGCTAATGAACAAAGTCTCGTTAGGTGCCGTTGGTGAAGATGCATAAAAGAAAAAGCACATAATCAACATTGCCTAGCGACTGTGCCACTCCACGAAAACATGCCGAGATGCGCATGCGTACTTCCTGAAAACATGTTCGGCCTTCTATTCCAGCTGTTGATGATGTGGACATTAAGATGTTGCCATGGCAGCCTACCTCATGATGTATTAGCAAAGTAGTGACACTCACTCTCCTCCCACTCTTAATAAATTACTTTTTGACTTGATAGGTGCAGAACACTTGTTGTTTGTAAGGAGAGAAAAAAAAGAAAGAAAGTGAATGTGGTGCGTATGTATATTAGAGAAAAAACGTTGTTTTTCTATCTGTCGAGTTTATTGACTTTATTGCTGTCGTCGAGATGAAAATCAAGTCTTATTTATTCATTACATCATTTATTTTTCTTACGAATTTACGATGATAAAAAGACACACTTGCTCATCTATCTATCTATCTATCTATCTATCTATCTATCTCAGTCTACTCCTTTATCTATCTATCTATCTATCTATCTATCTATCTATTATGGTAATTTGCCCAAGCACGCATGGACTCTCCAAGCTATAAATAGGAGCAGGTACTGCCTTTTAGGAGAGTGAATTTTCAAGAAGAGAGGGAAACGTAACAAGAACCCGATCAATCAACTAAAATCAAAGCTTAATAAACTCATTAATGCTAATAATGCTGAATAGAACTTTTTAAAACTCCCTAAAATTGTTGGTGATTATAGACCTGGTTGCATATACGGCAATATAAAAACACATAAACCTAACTATCCTCCCTGCCCTATCATATCGCAAATTCCAACTCCTGTATATCAACTAACAAAATACATTAACCAACTCACTACTCCCTATCTTGCTAGTAAATATAGTGTTAAGTCAACATTAGAAGTAATCCAAATCCTAAAAAGTGAAAAACCCGACAATGAAATCATAGCTTAACTTGATGTTGAAAACTTATTTACCAATGTCCCTGTTAGTGAAACTATTGACATAATTATAAGAAATATATATAGTAACTCATCTTTACCCCCACTTAAAATTAATCCTAATATATTACGGAAACTACTATTAGCTTGTACTACTGAAGTCCCTTTCTTAGATCATATTAATAATAATAATAATAATAATAATAATATATATATATATATATATATATATATATATATATATATATATATATATATATATATATATATATATATATATACAAAGTGATGGTGTCTCCATGGGTTCAGTACTGGGTCCGACATTAGGCAATTTCTACATGTCGAACCTTGAAAATGAGATATTTACAGATTAAAAAAAACATCCATCTACCTAAGATATGTTGATGATATCCTTATGTTAGTTAAAAATACAGATGAAATACTTCAACTTCAAAAACGTTTCCAAAACAATTCTGTTCTTAAATTCACGTATGAACTCAATACTAATAATAAAATTCCCTTCCTTGACATATTGATAAACGCAAATAATAACAAATCTACTATTTCGCCATGCAAAAAAACAACCAGTATAAATTCATGTACACTTAACTACAAGAGCGAATGCCCATATTACTACAAAATAGCAATTATAAAAAATCTAATAAATCATGCAGAAACTAATTCATCCACAAAACAGATTTTTTACGGAATAGAATATAAGAATATAAAACAAACACTTATTAATAATAGCATTCCAAACTATATAGTTGATGAACAAATAAGATGCTTTTTTAGAAGTCTCAATACCAAGGAAATAGAACATAATACTGCTTCTACTAATCTTAAATATATTAATCTTCTATATCGTAATCAAATGCATACTAATTATAAACAAGATGAAAATATACTAAAAACATTAGTAAATACTAATTTATCTACAACAGATCCTAGCCCCCCAAAAATAATCATATACTAAACTAAATCTAGTATATCCAACTCAATTATTCGCAATGATTCTTCTCCCCCGGTTAGCGATTGGCAAAAAACCAACATAGATTACAAATTCAAGTGCCCTTTGGGAGATTGTATCTCCAACGGATTAAATAATATTTATGTTGGTCTTACCACAAACCCGCTTTCACGACGCTTGACTCTACATTTGAATGATAACTCCTACATTTTTGGCATTTAAAATAACATGCCTGGTCGCATACACAATTCCGGAAAATCCTTGTGGGAAAACACAATTATACTTAAACATGAAAACAAAAACTAAAAATTATTGAAGCTATATACATAAACAGTTGAAACCTAACCTGAACAAAATAATCTATGAAATCTCCACAAATATTCTTAAATGCCTATAATTGGTACCAGAAGCCATGGGTTTGTACCAACGGCTTTCCATACTTAATACTTCCCGTTTTCACTCTCGCATGGTCATGTTTGACGTCATGAGCTGGGGTGCGGTTTTCGTTTCTAGCATCTCATATGCACGAGTTTGTCGTTGCTTGGAAATCTTCCATGTAAACAAAAATAGACAATCATTATTGTTTTGTCCGTGTATTGTTTGATATACTGTATTGTAATTGTCATCTTTGATAATGGCTTATGTAAGCCGAAAGCTTAGATAGGATTAAAAATATGTATCAGTTATGTGATTTTCTTTCTCCTTTTAATGATAATGTTATTAAGCTTATCGGACGATATGAAAAGAATTTACATAAAATAAATAGACAACACTTGTCTATATTGTTTAATGAAACATGCATCAATGAAAAAATGCTGCCTAACTACACACACACACACACACACACACACACACACACACACACACACACACACACACACACACAATATATATATATATATATATATATATATATATATATATATTTCCGCTAAAGATAATTGTCCATTAGAGGACAAATGCAAATCTTCCAGTTTTATATACCATGCGACCATTTCTCCCAAAGAAAATTTGGAAAATGAAAACGTTTACTTTGGAATTTCCATGGGGGAGTAGAAACAAAGATTTTATACCGATAAACACTCATTCTCTATCCCTAAACTTAAACACCAAACAGCTCTTTCAAAAAATGTTTTGAATTAAAGGACGTAAATTTAAAATTACAAATAGTTTGGAAATTAGGCTCTGCAGAAACTCCCAAAAGCTTAAGAGGTAGGTGTAACTTATGCTTAGAAGAAAAATTAAAATAATAAAATACAATAATGAAAAACAACTACCGAATCAGAGGAACGAATTAGTGTTCAAATGTCGACATTAAAACAAATTCAAATTTCCATATTATAATTTCGCCTTAAATAGCTACTCTAATCCCTTATAAATCTTCAAATGTCGACATAATAATAAATTCAAATTTCCATAGCGATATTTTGCCTATTTAGCTACCTCGGTTCGCTCTCCCACTCCCACCTTCTCTAAAACTTTTTTTATGCTATATTAATTATAATTTATAAACTTTTCTCTACTTAGAACATTCCAATAAGTTTCCATTAATCCCTGACGTCCTCCTGAACTTATATATTTTTTAAAAAATATTTAAAAAATTATTTTAAAATCCATTTTTAATTTTTAAATTAAAATTATTCTTTACTGTTTTTAGTGCCCCTATTTTGCCTTCATAGGATTAATGTTCTTTGGACTATTTAATATAACTTCTCTGCTTTAAGATAGATAGTTACCACCCGACCTGACGCCTGTCTGGTGCCTGTAGTCTGACTTAAACACTGAAAAGCATGAAAACTATATTAGGTATCTTCGGCAGACTCAATTTTAGTTTGCCCCTTTGGCTTCTAATATCATCTCCTTACAGTTAACTACGACTTTCTCTACGGAGATGAACTTTATTCCAGATCGGGGTTGAAAGGTCAGACTACCACTTTCACCGTCTGCCGAAATAGTCTATTCCCCACATGATGTAAAATGTTTTTTTTATTATTATTCATTCATATATAAAAGATGTTAGTAGGATCCAACCATCCCACAAAAAATTAATAAGAGTGACCGCTGTATTCTGCTTTTAGACAGAATCAGGAAACACACTGAGAAGAAGGATAAAAAAGAGGGAAATAAAACAATGGATGAACCCAGAAGAGACGAAAAAAGGGGCAAAAATAAAACTGGGGAGATTAGGAAACTAGAAATGGATCATAATAAAAGAGAAATTAGGTAACATGCCAGGAACAACATTTACTCACATTAACTAGGTAAACAAAGAGTGTCTAACTTAACCAGAGGAGGGTTCACAGAAAAGTGACCCATTGCGTCAAATGGGACTTTGAAAAGAAAATCAAGGCTGGCCCCATTCACACGCACCAAACTCGCTAATTTTACCTATCCTTCGCTGAATTCTGTCGGTCGCAAACACTTTTTTATCAGTTCTGATCTTCTTGAGCTGATGCCGAAAGAACCCAGCCGGGACCTGATTAGAATCGAGTTCGTATCGCTCGATATCCCACATTCCCGACGTCCATATACCCATTTTTGAAACGGCTAGCAACGTGAGAAACACCGTTTGTTTCACTCCAGAGAACGAAGCGACATATCGCATGCGTATGCGAGATCGATGGACACAAGATGTTTGAGATCAATACTCGCCCTCAACTCACCGACATGGTCCTAGAACGAGCGCACCTGAGGACAATGGTAGAAGGCGTGCAAAGCCGTTTCCTCTAGACTAAGGTCGTAGTAGGGCAAATCCGTCCAGCCTCTTTTGAAGGCTACGTCATTGAGAGATTGACCGTTCCGAATCAATTTGAATTCATCAAGGAAAGTGAGTGAATATCATTTGTCGATCAAAGCCTGAAGATTACGTTGCCATTCGGTGGTAAAACCTTTGTCCACACTGCTACACACACACACACACACACACACACACACACACACACACACACACACATATATATATATATATATATATATATATATATATATATGGGGAAAATCCAACAATCAGTTATATCAATTATGAAACACGGCCAAAATGACTTTGGAAAATAAAAAAAAATTCTATCACTTCAGAAACATATATAAATATCTATACATGAATTTAAAAATTAAAAAAATTAAAACGATCCTTTATAATGGCTAACACAATAACGGAAAGCGCTCAAATATTTGGAACATTCCGACAGTTTTTACACATTTATGGCCAGAGATGTTATCACTTATACGAAGTAAAGAAAAATTAAATAAAAGTTTAAACGTATCCCTTGTCAGTCTTCAATGAAATTTGTATAATAGTGGCTGCCCAATTACACAAACATACATACATACATACATACATACATATATATATATATATATATATATATATATATATATATATATATATATATATATATAATATCAGTGGTCAGTATATATATATATATATATATATATATATATATATATACTGACGATTGCACTAGCATGAAACAGACTGTCGCCTCTAAGTACTGACTTCCATGTCCACTTTTATATTTACACACGCTCTATCTCTGATATTGAGCACTTTACCCCATAAATATAGCACACTTTAAGACTATATTTCTGTATATATATATATATATATATATATATATATATATATATATATATATATATATATATATATATATATATATATATATATATATATGTATTTGAAGATATTTTTATAGGTACAAAATTTTATTATGGCGAGAAAGGTATTCAGCTTAATATTACTAGACATATTAAAACGCGCGAAGCAACCGGTTTCGCTCCCGCTCATCAGGCTTGCAACGGGAGATTTTAATTTAAAAAACAGAAAATGTACACTAAAAAGAATTGTGTAGGTAGAAAAAAATATGTCTAGTAATATTAAGCTGAATACCTTTATTGCCATAATATATATATATATATATATGTATGTATTAAAAATTCCAAAAGGATAGATTCCAGGTAGAACTCAATGTCCTGGACAGAGTAAGAATATAATATAAAAGGCTCAAACACTAAAATTCCATGGTTATAATTTATTACATGGGAATCGTAATCACGATCCAATTCATCAGACTTACAAATTCAATAATAAATCGGAAAATAAACCTGGAGTTATATTTTGAATTATCTTTTTGAATTTGTAGGTCTGATGAATTGGATAGTGATTACGATTCCAATGTAATAAATTATAAACATGGAACATTAGTGTTTGAGCCTTTTATACTATATATATCTATATCTATATCTATATCTATATATATATATATATATATATATATATATATATATATATATATATATATATATATATATATATATATATCAGGTAGGTAAGTGAATATTCATGTGTGTATATTGAAGTCCTAATATACATCTTTCAATCCACTTTCAATCTAATCATGCATTCATAAATTTTGATCGTTCCCAACAGGTAAGGGAATCATAAAATATTTTTAATGGCATTTTCATCCGCTTATTACTCGCTGATGAAGATTATTTATTCAGTCTTTAAAAAAAAAAATAAAAAAAAAAAAAAAAAAAAAAAAATACGACCCGGGATTTTTGGAACGACGCCAAAATTCCTCGTCCTCATCTCTTACCGGCGCCAGTCTTTTGCCTGATTGCCTGGACTCCGTCTCATTTACAAAATGCACAAATCTTCTTGACATTCATTGTTCCGATTAGGAAAACTCATCTACTTCTTGTCACCCTTTGTCAATTTGTGGTCTATTTACAGATTATTATGAAAATCAGAATCCCCCCCCCGCCACAAAAAAAAAATAATGTTGCAAGGATGAAAGGTGGTGACGGCGGGTAATATAAAATTAGACAAACAATAAAGAAGTAAAAGATTTAAGATTTTGATGGATCGAAACATACAGGTAAGAACAAAAGAAAAAAAAGAAAGAGAGGGGAGGAGTTAAAGAAGGAGGGGTGAAGTGGCTTACAAGGAACGAAGAAAGGAAAGCTGATAGAAGAAAAGAAAGGAGGAAGGAAAACTAGACGTGGAATGAAGAGAATGAAATTTTATCTTATGTATAGTTTGTCATTTCAAGACGTTTGGCGGTCACGGTTCTTCGTAACTTCTTGTTTTTTACACTATATCCAGTGTTCGGACTGTTGTCCTCATCTTTATTGTAATATTCACGACGTTTCGACCAATGTACACTGCGCCCTTTATCAGGATCTGTCTATATTTCCGAGATGAGATATAGTAACTATTACACTGTTTACATTGTTCGGACTATTGTCCTAGTCTTTATTGTCAGATTCACGACGTTTCGACCATTTTACACTCCGGTCTTCCTCGGGTATCTGTCTATACGTCTGATATGAGATATTGTAATTATTTACACTATTTACATTGTTAGAACTGTTGTCCTTATCTTTACTGTCATATTCATGACGTTTCAGCCGTTTTACGCTCCGGTCTTCTTCAGGTGATATACATTGGGATTTCGAAACGAACACTTTATTTTGTTCACGTACACATAGACAAGTGGATAAAAGCGTTGGTTGAAGTAATCTAGTGGCTTGGCCAAAAGAGCTGTGAGTTCAATACCTGTCAACAGCAGAGGTGAGTAAAAATTTGGAAGGTTGATTTACTAAGGGGAAATAACTGAAACTGAGAATTCCAGAAAACGTGGAACTAGAAGAATCTACCCGGGTGGACGAAATAAAGGGTTTGCTTGGAAATTACAATGTATATCACGGGAAGTAGGCCGGAAAGTACAACGGCTGAAACGTCGTGGATGTTATATTAAAGACGAGGACAACAGTCCGAACAATATAAATAGTGTAAATAGTTACAATATCTCATCTCAGTAGTATAGATAGATCCTGAAGAAGTCCGGAGCGCACCATGGTTGAAACGTCGTGAATATGACAATGAAGATGAGGACAACAGTCTGAACTATGTAAATAGTATAAATAGTTACAATATCTCATCTCAGAAATAGAGAAAATTATTCCAGTCTTTTGTTGGTATGAGTCGCACGTGCTCCTTTACCACGTCATATTTTGTCTTTGTAGACATTGTGATGCCATACATTCCCGCAGACCAATCCAGTAGGACACTTGCTGACCCTCTCTTATTCTCTTATGTACACAACATCATGTGAGTGTTAAAATATCCAAGCCTTTAATATTTTCTAGTGACTATGCTGCCTCCAGGAGATTAGAGATGTTTAAGTGTTTGCAAAGGGAACAAGACGAGAAAGAAATGGAAAAATTGAATAATGAAAGAAAGAGAAAAGGAAGGAAGGAGGGAAGGAAAAAAGAAGGAAGGAAGGAAGGAAGGAAGGAAGGAAGGATGTGTCTGTGGGAGAGTAGAGAAGAGATATATCTTGCGTAAGGAAAGGAAAGGAAAAGTAAATAAAAAGAGAGAAAAACTTCAAAGGAAAAAGAAAAGCAAAATGAAAATCTAAGAGAGAGAGAGAGAAAGAGAGAGAGAGAGAGAAGGGGAAAGAAAGATCAAAGTATTAGAGAAAAAAGAGAAAGAATATTGAAGATTAGCAGCATGGCCCGGCGTTGCCCGTGCTTGATTCAAAAATCGTACAACTCATACAGCAATCGCTATCACTTGACTTAAAATATTTTTGCCCTTGCTTGCCTTTAAAGGAGTGTCCTTTGTCGTGCTGATGTTGCTACATGCCTTACTTATTGCCTATCTCACACTGCGAATTTTTTCTAAGCTCTATACTAAACATTAAATCTGTTACGAAAAAAGAACTAAACAAAATGAACACAAAACGATCAGCTTTAAAAAAAGGACTCGTACCTGGAAAAACCGAATGAAAAAAGAATGTTAACAACAAATACTTTTTCACACCCAACACAGTTCTGCGAAATCAGAATCAACGTTGAGTTTAAGCAAGCGAATGAGCCAATTGGAGTAAAGTGCCATGCAGATTTAAATTTCTCCCACTTGTGACGAATGCAGCTATCGATTTTTTTGCATGCTAGCATGCTAGTTAACATTCGTGTCAGTCAGCTGTTGACTCTCACGCTGGCCAATAGAATCTTCCTGCCTATTCGTGGCAGCCAGCTATAGGCTCTCACTCTAGCCAGTAGAAAATGGCCGCAAACTACATGAAAACTGCCGTAGAAGCATGAAAAAAAAACGATTATTTCCACTATCGATTGGAGTTGGGAAATGCAAAGTCGGTCTTGGCCTCTATACTAACTTGGAGCATGTGCATGTAAATCTTGGTGCAAATCCTTCGAAAATTGCGGCCGTGCATTCGTTACACACACACACACACACACACACACACACACACACACACACACACACACACACACACACACACATCCTGCCTTTTATAGAGAGAGATATAGAGAGAAAAGGAGGTGCTAAAATTTGTGAGAAGTAAGCAACGAAAAAGGAAAGGTCAACAATGAGAAAAGAAAAAAAGTGATAGAAATGGAAAAAGACAATGAGAAAAAATAAAATAGAGAAAAGACAACTGAAAAGAAATCGACGTTAGAAAAAGAAGAAATAGTCGAAATAAAAGGACACAGATACGAAGAGAAAAGAATAAGAAGTGAGAAAAGAGAGAAGAACTGAAATAAAAAAAAATAAAAAAAAGAGAAAGAGAGAAATGAAAAATAGAAAAAGAAAACAGTATGCCTGAACTGTAAAGGGAGAAAAAGAAAGAAAAGAAGAAGAACTGAAATTGAAGAGAGAGAAAGAAGGTATAAGTTGATATTTAAGATAAGTAGAAAGAAATCAAATCGGCGAAGAAATAAATCTAAGCGCAAAAAAAAAAAAAATTTCTACTGATTCTTCCGAACCATTTTTCTTATCTTTTCACCTTTGGTAACCTCTTCACCCCAAGACATTTGATCCACGCATGTATGAGTGTTATTGTTCTCAATTCTAGCATGGCATGTCAGCTGTCTTTTCCAAGGAATTTCAGAACTCATAACTGTCCATTCTTACGTCGATCTGCTTTTTCACATAGGTTGTATATAATCCGTATGGGATGCGGCGTAGTGGATAACAACGGTAGTAAAAGACATTTACATTGCAAGAAGTCGTGAGTTTAGCCAGTGATTCAAAGAACGCTGAAATATAAAGCTGGCGATGCAAAACGTTGTTATGAAAATAATTGATGGCTATGAATTTGGTACAGCCTTCGGACTTTACCGTAAAGGACTATAAAGTTGTACTCCAATGTTAGAAGTTAGCGCATATGAGAAATATTTGAGACAAAGTGTTTGTATACCACGGTATATTTTTGTCTGAATTTCTGGTATGAGGAATTTGTAGGAATATTATTATTATAAATAAATAAAATATAAACTAATAATGGTAATAAACAAGATAAAATAAATAAAAAATTAACATAAAAACGTTGTATAAATTAAATTAAATAAATTATAAAAATAATAAATACACCCAAAATACAAAAACTGTTGCTGTCAGAAATACGGACATATCGCCAAAAGACCGTTAAATTTAATCTCTTCGCCACGAACCTTGGTACGGGCAACACGTGACCGATATCTCTCTGCGATATGGCTTGTACTACTACGGATTAAATTCTCCCTTTTATCACGTGTACCATAAAACAATTGTAACCTAAAAATATACTAACCAATTGTTATGGTGAAACACACCTAGTCTATAAATAATAGACTCTCCCATCTAATATAAGTAGGAGTCAGTGGGAGTCGAAGACGGAAAGTAGTCAGCTACCACAACTCGATTACTCTGCGTAATACTTATTATTACAAGTTCCTAACGTTTTTGTACGTTGAACCTATTTAGGACCGAATCTAGTCCAAATACAGTTTCCACTGAGGAAATACCTCTACAACACCAATAGACCCACAAAATTACCATGAATTTCCAGTTATTTCTGTACGCTTTATTTTCTGTTAAGTATGTTTTTTTATCCCCATGAAGACGAAGCTAATTTCTGCTGCTATGATGTGAGCGAACCCTCACGAGTTATCATTATTTACACTATTTAGATTCGGACTATTGTCCTTATATTTTTTGTTGTCATGATAACGTTACGGCCACTGATTTTTAGGCCTTCTGTATCAATATCAGTCATCTGAGGTCTTGTTAAATTGAAAACAATCTAGATCTTTTGCAAAAATGAATCGGAACATTTATTTTCGACCGACGTTTGTCAGTATCGTGAGATAAGATTCAACGAACGGCCTAGACACAGAGGAGTCGTTGATTGAAGGTAAATTTTGTTTTTAGACGAACACGACAAGAAAAAGAACCGTGTTAGCTATAAAACTTGACCAGTAGCTTGAAAAAAAGACGCAGGTTTCGAAGAACGGACAGGGAAGACACGCCATCACCTACGCCTCATCTCAACTTCTCCGACTTATAGCAGAAGGTTACAAAAAATAAAAAATGCCAATGTTGATATATATTAGTTGTTTGTAAATCTTCAACCCCCAAAAAATATCCATATTGATATTTATCAGTTGTCTGTAAAAGGTTCCAACCAAAAAAAAAATATTCATGTTGATATTTATTAGTTGTCTGTAAAAGCTTACAGCAAAGAAATATCCATGTTGATAATTATTATTTGTCTGTAAAAGCTGCCAGCAAATAAAGAATATCCATGTTGATATTTTTTAGTTGTCGGTGAAAGCTTCCAGCAAAAGAAAAAATAATATCCATGTTGATATTTATTAGTTGTCTGTAAAAAGCTTCCAGCCAAAAGAATATATCCATATTGATATTTATTAGTTGTCTGTAAAAGCTTCCAGCCAAAAAAAAATATTCATGTCTATATTCCAGCCCCGCCCAAATATATCCATGTTGATATATATTAGTTGTCTGTAAAAGCTTCCTGCCAAAAAAATATCCATGTTGATATTAATTAGTTGTCTGTAAAACTTCCAGACAAAAAATATATATCCATATTGATATTTATTATTTGTCTGTTTAAGATTCCAGCAAAAAAATATCCATTTAGATGTTTTCTAGTTGTCTGTAAAAGCTTCCAGCCTCCCTCCCGAAATATATCCATGTTGATATTTATTAGTTGTCTCTAAAATCTTACAGCCCAAAAAAATATATCCATGTTGATATTTATTAGTTGTCTGTAAAATCTTCCAGCGAAGAAAAAAATATCCATGTTGATATTTATTAGATATCTGTAAAAGCTTCCAGCCGAAAAAAATATCCATGTTGATATTTATTTGTGTCTGTAAATATCTTCCAGCCAAAAAATATCCATTTTGATATATATTAGTTGTCTGTAAAAGCTTCCAGCCCCCCAAAAAATTGAAAAATATTCATGTTGATATTTATTAGTTGTCTGTGAAAGCTTCCAGCAAAAAACAAGAAATATCTATGTTGATATTTATTAGTATTCTGTAAAATCTTCCAGCCACCCACCGCAAATATCCATGTTGACATTTATTAGTTGTCTCTAAAAGCTTCCAGCCAAAAACATAAATAAATAAATAAAAATATCCATGTTGATATTTATTAGTTTTCTCTAAAAGCTTCCATTTAAAAAAAATATCCATGTTGACATTTATTAATTGATGTAAAAGCTTACCGCCAAAAAAATATATCCATGTTAATATTAATAGTTTTCTGTAAAACGTCCAGAATAAAAATATATCAATGTTGATATTTCGTAGTTGTCTGTACAAGCTTCTAGCAAAAAAAATAAATATCCATGTTTATATTTATCAGTTGTCTGTAAAAGATTCCAGCCAAAATAAAAAATATCCATGTTGATATTTATTAGTCGTCTGTAAAATATTCCAGCCAAAAAAAATAAAAAAATAAAAAATATCCATGTTAATATTTATTAGTTGTCTGTAAAAGCTTCCCCCCCCCACAAAAAAATCCATGTTGATATTTATTAGATGTCTGTTAAATCTTCCAGCCAAAATTAAAAATATCCATGTTGATGTTTATTAGTCGTCTGTAAAATATTCCAGCCAAAAAAAAATAAAATAAAATAAAAAAAAATCCATGTTGATATTTATTAGTTGTCTGTAAAAGCTTCCAGCAAAAAATAAAATAAGAAATAAAAATATCCATGTTGATAATTATTATTTGTCTGTAAAAGCTTCCAGCCAAAAGAAAATATCCAGGTTGATATTTATTAGTTGTCTGTAAAAGCATCCAGCAAAAAAAAAAAAAAAAAATTAAAAAGGGTAGGTTTTGTGCATTACAAGATCTAATAAAGCAAATTAGTTTCACCTGATTTAAACTTGTATCCCTTGAGACGTTCGACGTTCTGCGGCTGTCTGTTCCGAGGCAAACAGAGGAGAGACCATACAAGATATTTCCAAAGGATCAAAACTAGAATGAGAACAATCTCATCCAGTGGACCAAATAAACACTTCAATTCAAAATTACCGGGAACGGCGACAGGCACCTGAAGAAGTTCCGAACGGATAACGGCCGAAACGTTATAAGTATAACAAGCATTCTGGCCCAAACAGAAAGGCGTAGAACAATGCTAATTATTCACCTAAAGAAATGTCCTACACTCTATTTAAAAGGAATTAACGGTAGAATCCCTCCTATCCGGAATCCCTCATATCCGTCATCGCTCATATCCGGAGTGCCTCATATCGGGAATCCCGCATATCCGGACATTATTTTGATGTGTATATTTTAATCATTCGGGTGATATGTAAGTGATTTGATATTTCTGTTTTCAGGAAATTTACTTTGGATAATTGCTTATGCTTATTTCACCCTAATGGCTTGTATTGGTGCATAAGATGATGGAAATAAGAGGAAAAAATAAATTTAGAGTTATCGCAAAAAGTGGAAATTTTAAAAGATTAGACGCTGGTGAAAGTTTATTGTAACTAATGGCTGAGTTCAAAATAGAAAACACAATATTTTATGATATAAAATCTTCCAAAGAAAATCGTCCATCCTTTTACACTGTCACAATGAACAAAGAAACAAAAAAAAAACATCATTGTGATGAAACCTGGACTTAGATTGAAAAAGCTATTGAAAAGGTTGTCAGTTTTATGGAAAGAAAGCAAACATTCAGCTATGGCGATCACAATAACGCACGCGGAGTTAAAAAGTGTCATTCGTTTAAAAACATTTCAAGAACAAAAGCAACACTAAATGCGGAAAAAGGTTGAGAATGTCATTAGAAGTGAAAGAATCATCCAGCAAGTACGATTAAAAAATCCACGTTACATTATTTGTATTGCATACGTGGCATAGTTAAGTTAATAAATTTTCATTAACATTACATAATTTATTTCTTATCCCTTAAAATAAATTCCGTTATATTTCATTCACTATTAGCATATTTTGTTTACTATAAAACGTTGAAAATAAATGTTAAACCTGATTATTGTCCTCATCTTTGTCGCCATATTTATTACAACGTTTCGGCCGTTGTACGCTCCGGCCTTCTTCGGGTGGTTGGAATGTCGAACTGGACCATTTATTTCACTTACTGGCGTAGACTGTTCTAGTTCTACGTGCCATGTCTAATGGATGTCAGTTATCAGTTATGGGATCAGGTTGAAATCATAGACAAAGAACATCATTGGAAAATTCGTAAACTTAAGGAATCAGCACATATGCTAGGCGACAAAAATCTCCTGAGCCGACTAAGCATAGAAATGAATACAATATGGGAACCAGTAATAAGAAGTGCCAGAGAAAAGCTATAATAACAACAAAGTTGCAATATGAGCTCTGGTAAAAACATGTTGATAACAGAAAAAATTGCAATATGAGCACTGGTAAAAATGGTGCTGAAGACATTAGGTTTATAATACCCAGAAATTCATACACAGATGTCCTCAAGCACACATGGCACAGTGGATAAAGGCGTTGGTTAGATCCAGTGACAGGGCCCAAAGAGATAACTGATAACTGACATCCATTAAACATGGCACGTGGAACTAGAACAGTTTAACCCAGTGAGCGAAATAAAGGGTTCAATTTGACATTCCAACCACCTGAAGAAGGACGAAATGTACAACAGCCGAAACGTTGTAATAAATATGGCGACAAAGATGAGGACAATAGTCCGAATAATATAAATAATGTACATAATACCTCCTCTCAGAAATATAGACTGATTGCAGTTGTTTTATTTTAATACAAATATAACTCTTCGTCTCCGGACTTTGTAACCAATTCCTCATATCCGGAAGGCCTTCTTAGTCCGGTTGTCAGGGATTCTACTGTATTTAAAATTAACAAAACGTAGTTCGAATTAGTCCTACAAACTTTTATAATATTTTCAGAATGAAGAATTCGATTTTTGAACATATTCTAAAATGACTCACAAATCAGCCTTGTAGTTTTACTTTTTTACTTTTTGAAATTATTTTTTAATCTTCTCACCCCAAGCAAGGAAAAAACTAATACGGAATGAGTTACTGAGTGTGAGAAGAATATTAGATTAAAAAAAAAAAACATTATTAAGCAGAAGGAACAATAAAAGAAGCGGAATCAAGAAGATAGTAGACAACGATTGACATTGCATTTAAATGTTTGAAGATCGAAGTTGACTGGAAATCTGGAGGAGAGTTTACACAAACGAAAAGTGCGAGAAAAGGAACATTTCGCATGGAACTTACAGTTACTATAAGCCATTTCAACTGTAAAATGAGGAGACCTTGCCGCCAATCTAGCACCGCGCTTACATTCATAAAGTCTAGGCACCATAGAGGAAAGTAATATTTATTTTTGTAAAATACAAAAAATGTGGCACAAAGCCAAAAGGGTGAATAGGGAAAGCTAGTCTTCACCTGTTTGTAATTAAATTTAGCTAGCCACAATCCCTGACGCAATCATACCACATTTTTCCTTACATCAAAACAGCAAAATATTACTACATCGATTCTGAGGGATTATACCTCAGAATCTGTATGAAGTTCTAACTAGTCTCCATATGTACAATTCTTCTGTGGGGGTTTCGGATATAAAAAAATTATTTAAAATATAACATAGAGGAAAGTTAGACAGAAAAATTACCATGAAAATATTTATACAAAAGGCACAATGAAGCAACGTTAATGCGGTGGAAAAGTGACTGAAGTTGAGATGCCAGCTCAGGACCAATAACATTACACATTCATCTTTGGATTTTTACCAAGAATCTCGAAATAAATAGCAGAAGCACCAGACAATTTGTGGCAACAATATTCAATGAATGGACGTATTGTAGTCTTGTACATGTGTAAGATAGATTCTGTCAAGGAACAATTGTTTATTACAACACAGTAAACCAACTTTCTTAGCAACATTGGAGTGGGTCTTGATTGATCGTCTTTGAAACTGGAATTGTTAAAATCGCTGGATGGCGAACCATTGGCTGATGATAAAGTCGCTACTATTCTTAATGTCAGTCTATTTTGAGTATTTAAACAGCACCAGAATGGCCGATGAGAGAGCAAGCTCAAAGGGAGACAGAGGATTAACAATGGTATCTGACAAAGAGGACCCCCATGCCATAGTTCCAGATTCAACTGAAAATGAGGTGACACTTTTGGAAAGCATAATGATTGGAAGAGCAAGTTTTTTTTTTGTTTTTGTTTTGGGATTGCAGAAGTCTTATATTTACAGGATTCGAATAAACGCAAATGGAGTTTCCCAATACGAACCATTCAAATGAAGAGGAAAAAGTTGGACAACAGAATTATGTTGGTTGTGCCTTGAGTTAATTAATTTTCCTATGGCTACTGGTTCTCGATCGATCAAGTTAAATAGTGTTCAACCCGGTTAGTACGTAGATGGCGTACGACTTAGAAACAGCGAATACTTCTACATTCTAGAATATGTGTCGTCTTTAAATAACCCACAAAGGATTCATTGGCCGCAAAAAAAGATCAATCAATTAATCGTATTGCTAATGGTGATACCGTTTCATAGTATGGAAGACAGTTTACGAAATAATAGAAAGCGAAACTAGTTATTTACTTAAAATGTGTTATGGGCGATGAAGCGCTGCTTTAGAATGTATATCTCATACAAAGCTTGACAGGATCCGTCTGCAAGATGTCTTTAGTATCGTAATTAGAATTGAGACCAGCAAATGTCAGAGTCTATAATTAATAAAGAACCATCAAGTGATAGGTTTACAAAATCTCTTCGATGGGATATTGATTTAAGTGAAGACCGGTATATGCCACAGTTTATACTTAATAACGAATTCTCATCTGATCCATGTAGGAAATCTCTTCAATGATGTTTTGATTAAAATGAAGACCAATAAATATGGTTATGGTACCCATATTCCTTGTCTTTGAGAAGAACATCTCAACTATTTCTGAAGGAATTCTTTATGAGTTCCAACAATTCCGGATCGTTGAAAGCTGAAATATATTTTTTGGATTGTATGAATAATTTTTTTATGCAAATGAACAATTATTTTATCATACAATTTCTACTATTTAACCCATAGCTGGTGGGTGGAAAGAGATTAATTGATACTCCTTCCATTGGTATTAACACGTAAGTGAACGTAAGGTACTCGACTAGCAACATTACGAGGCTCGGTCTTTGTTATTCTTGCCAAATGTGGTCTCACCTTTTCTTTAATAATAGCTCCCTCCCACTTGACTCCGTATCAACTTTTCTTCCTTGTTCGTTTAAATTCTACAGAGATGTCACACAGAGAACGTCGTAAATGTGAAAATTAACGTGAATAAAATATTGGCAATCAAGAAGATATCCAATCTGTACATCTTTTTGGCATATTTACAGCTTTGGTCTTGGCTTACAGTACAGAAGTAGGAAAAAGGCATTTCTTGAGGAAGCCACTATTATTTTTATGTCCAGTAAATTTTCTGAGGATTAAGCTGTATTTTCTTTAAAAATATCGAATCATATTATAGTATTTCTGGTTAAGAGACGATTAGCTTTATTTAGTATTCGGGGACTATCAAATCGAAAAAGGCCTCAGTTACTATGGTTTCCCTTCTTAGGAGAGAGTTTACATTTTCACAGAATGTCATAATCATATTGTCGTATTTCCGGTTTGAAGACGATTAGCTTTATTTAGTATTCGGCGACTATCAAATCGGAAAAGGCCTCAATTACTATGGTTTCCCTTCTTAGGAGAGAGTTTACATTTTCACAGAATGTCATAATCATATTGTCGTATTTCCGGTTTGAAGTCGATTAGCTTTATTTAGTATTCGGGGACTATCAAATCGGAAAAGGCCTCAATTACTATGGTTTCCCTTCTTAGGAGAGAGCTTGCATTTTCACAAATAGAGTCTAGTGATATTGCTGATTTTTCTTTAAGAAACTTGGAGATTACTGCTTAAAAAATATTAACCTTAAACCGTATTATGTTGGTGTTCAGGGAAAGTGAAATCTCTCTAAATCCAAAATTGAAAAGAGACGATTTGATTAATCCAAAGTTAATCAGTTTTTTTTTTATGAAGGATTATCGGGTAAATAGTTATGAATTACTTTGTTTTTCGAGCTCGTTTTAAATACGATCATCGCTCGATATTTTGGATAAATTTATTTGAATTCATTTATTTGGACAATTTAACTGAATTTATTATGCTTAAATATTTTTCGTCCAAATTGTATCATTTCTTCAACTTTTGTTTCTGCTTAAGATACAAATTATTTAATTTATATGTTTTTTCGGTCATATTATTCCAAAAGAAAAGTTCAGTAAAGCTATAATCTTATTTACACGTCCAGAATTTATCTGAGTGTAACATATCTTTAGGGTAGGGGACGAGTTAAATAATTCACAAATATCGAATTCTAACATTCCAGCTACGAGGGTGAGATTGCAATACATGGCATAGAAATTTTTTAGCAGGAGTCGAGCGGAAAGACGACAGGAAAAACGCGAGGAAAGACGATATGACAAAACGTGATGAACGACGTGAGGAGAGACGAATGGAAAGGCGAGATGAATGGAAAGGCGAGACGAAAGAACTGAGAGATAAGTGGAGAGACGAGATGAAAAGCGTGAGTAATGGATTGAGAAAAGGCGATATGAAAAAGCTGAGGCAAAACGTGAGGAACGACGAAAGGAAAAACGTGAGGAAAGACGATAGGATAAACGTGAGGAAAACGAAGAGAAACGACGTGAGGTGAGACGAGTGAAAGGACGAGACGAAAAACGTGAGGAAAGACAAGTGGAATGACGAGACGAAAGACAGATGATAGATGAGTGAAAAAACAAGGCGAATGACATGAGAAGAGATAAGTGGAAAGATGAGACGGAAAACACGAGGAACAACATCCAGAGAGACGAGTGGAAAGAACAGACAAGGGACGTGAGGAGAGATGAGTGGAAAGACGAGACGGAAAGCGTGAAGAGAGATCACTGAAAACACAAGACGAACGACGCTAGGGATCAGTGGAAAGATGAGATGAAAAGCGTGAATAAAGGAGTGAGAATAGACGATATGAAAAAAGTGTGCAAAAATATGAGGAAAGATGTGGAGATAGACGAAAGGAAAACGTGTGTAAATAGGATATGAATAAAGTTAGGAAAGATGGGTGGAAAAACGTGAGGAAAATCACGAGGAAAGACGTGAAGAAAGACGTGAAGAAAACGAGAGGAAAAACGTGGGGAAAGACGTGAGAAAAGATGTGAAGAAAACGAGAGGAAAAACGTGGGGAAAGACGTGAGGAAAGACTTGAAGCAAACGAGAGGAAAGACGAGGGAAATACGTGAGGAAAGACGTGAAAAAAATGAGAGGAAATATGCGGGGAAAGACGTGAGGAAAGACGTGAAGAAAACGAGATGAAAGATGCGGTGAAAGACGTGAGGAAAGACGTGAAAAAAACAAGAGGAAATATGTGGGGAAAGACGTGAGGAAAGACGTGAAGAAAACGAGAGGAAAGATGCGGTGAAAGACGTGAGGAAAGACATGAAGAAAACGAGATGAAAGACGTGGGGAAAGATGTGACGGAAGACGTGAGAAAATACGAGAGGCAAGACGTGAGGAAAGGTGTGAGAAACGACGAGAGAAAAGATGTAGGGAAAGATGTGAGGAAAGACAAAAAGATAGATGAAATATTGTCGAAAATAGATATTGATTTGTCTCATTTTGATTTAATCCCCAAAGTCCATTGTAGTGATATGCTATAGCAGTTACAAAAGTCGAAGCTATCAAGTATTAATCAGTAAATATCAGAGAATTTTTTTTAATTATCGTTGTTATTATTGCGAAGTTATAAAACTGTAGGTGTCTAATGTCACATCAAAGCTGAAACTTGTGTCATTATCAATTGTTGAGGAGTATAAAACAAATGAAAACAAGCTTTTCTCGTG
Organism: Acanthosepion esculentum; assembly: GCA_964036315.1. Lineage (NCBI taxonomy): Eukaryota > Metazoa > Mollusca > Cephalopoda > Sepiida > Sepiidae > Acanthosepion > Acanthosepion esculentum. The sequence goes on from OZ038497.1 coordinate 43,315,728, forward strand.
ACTTCCAAGAACAACTTGTCAAAACCATCAAATCGTCTGCCAAAGAAGAAAAGATATGGAATATCAAAAATGCTTTAGAGATTTCAAAACTCACATGGTAGGATGATGTTGGAAGAGAAGGAATCGTTTGCCATTTATAGTACTGAGGAAAAAGCTGAGGCAAAACGTGAGGAAAGACGAAAGGAAAAACGCGAGGAAACACGATATGACAAAATATGAGGAGAGACGAATGGAAAGGCAAGACGAAATAACTGAGAGATAAGTGGAGAGACGAGATGAAAAGAGTGAGTAATGGATTGAGAAAGACGATATGAAAAAGCTGAGGAAGAGAAATAATTTCGCTGCAGTAGAAGCTCAAATATTAAAAAAATGTAAAATAATAATAAATACTTTCTTTTAATAATAACAATCATTTAGACGATAAAAATTGTTTTCATCAAGTTTAAGGCCGTTTTTTAGCAAAACCGTGGAGTTAGCTCTATTTAGATTAAAACCTTCAATTTCCAAAGTGTATGATTAACAACTTCAGAAACTCAAAATAGACAAATTACTGTCTAATTAAAACCTTTGTTTTACTGAGAGTTATGTTAAATCTTAAGACTTTGGAGATTTTTTATTGTCATACTAAATTGTCAGTTAAAATTGTTGGTCATAGAAAACAACAAGAAATAATTGTGAAGACCAAAATAGAACGTCGTCTACATTGCGTAAATCTTCAAAGAAATTGTAAATTATGTCATCCCTGGAGCAACAGTAAGCCTCGAATTTGGAAGTGGATAATATCTTGGCAGAAAAAATATTTATTTACCACCGCCTCAAATCAGCTTCGAAAACAACAGAAGTCCACTTGTTGTTGCTGGTTGATGAATAAAATTGTTGAGTAAGTGGTAAAAGTAATGTTTATGAGGATATTTAAAACATATAACGGTTAACATTGAAGATGTTAACAATTTAGTGCTTGGGAAAGTGTCTTCTGTTCTTCGAAAGAAGCTGTTCTTTGGAAGAAGCTTTCTAAATGGAAATTCCTTCTAATAAATTCTGAAAGGAATAAGGCTGATTCGACACAGTTTACGTGACATGGTGAGACTTAGCTGTGGATGTCAGGACGGTTGGAACGCAGGGATGTGCGTTCCAACAGGTAATTCATGGTAATTGTGATGGTAATTGTTTGGATTCCTTCAAGACTAGGAATTTAAACGCAGACGTAGATTGGCTGCAATATTTTATAATTTTACAGTTGAAACGGCTAGATGCATCCGTAAATTCTACGCCAACAATTTCGTCTATTGAACTTCTAGCTTGTGGAACACTGTTCCGGCTGCATGTTTTCCAGTTAAATTTTATCTTCAAAACATTAAATGCAATGTCGTCTTGATCACTCTTATATTGTTCTCCATCCTTAGTAATGTTTGCTTTTCCTAATTATATCACTCGCAGTGTCCCCTTGTACCTTAATGGCTTCTATTCTGGCTTCTTGATTTCTAGACAACTTTGATCTTCGAAAAATTAAAATTCGATGTCAATCGTTATCTACTGTCATATTAATTACTCTTATATTCTTCTCGATCCTTAGTAATGTTTGCTTTTCCTAATTATATCACTCGCAGTATCCCCTTGTACCTTAATGGCTTCTATTCTGGCTTCTTGGTTTCTAGACAACTTTGATCTTCGAAAAATTTAAATTCGATGTTATTCGTTATCTACTGTCTTTTTGATAACTCTTATATTCGTCTCCACTACTTATCTACTGTCATATTAATTACTCTTATATTCTTCTCGATCCTTAGTAATGTTTGCTTTTCCTAATTATATCACTCGCAGTATCCCCTTGTATTTTCATGGATTCTATTTTGGCTTCTTGATTTCTAGTCAACTCTGATCTTCGAAAAATCTAAATGAGACGGAAAGGAATAATGATAGAGTAGCGATAGGCTTGCGGCATTTAGTCTGTCGAAAGTAGGTGAGATCTGTTCGAACAAGGGATCAAAAATATTTGGATAAATAAAGGGGCAGTGACAGTGATAACACGTCCAATATTATTCAAACATTAAAATCTTCAAGTTCATCTTTGGTGTTACAAGGAGCTTTTATTGGTTTCTCGTTCAACTCTGACCCACACATAATAATCAAGGGGTTTGCAGTTTGGGGAGTTCGGTGGCCATATGTAAATTGACTGACAGCCATGACTAGGTTCTCCTGTCTGTATGTCATGGGTCTGAGTCTTGTTGACTGACATAGACTCTTCTAGTAGCCACCGATTTGATCAAGGGCATCACTACGTCCTCAGGGAACTTCACGGCAGCCTCCATGTCGAGTCTGTCCTCACCAACAAATTCGGGAATTCTTTTCTTATCAAAACGATCATAGTGAGTTTTATAAGCTGGCGTACCTTCGTGATCAGCATTAGACTCAACCAACTCTTTTCAAATCATCTGCGCTCTCCTCAGATTGACACCCAAACACTCTGAAAGGTTCGTTGTTTTAAGCATTTAACCCCAAGAAAGGCGGGAAGCCACTAGCACGTAAGGGGTTACAGATTTGGAGCGAGAACAAAGAGGATTTATAGAGGAAAGGATGAAGAGAAGGTTAGGGGATAGATCGGGGCACCTGGAGACGTCGATTGACGTTACATTTGAATAGTTGGAGATTATAGCTATCAGAAAAACAAGAAATGGAGAGGGGGTCCCACAGGCGAGAAGTGCGAGACATGAAGCTATTGGAGTAGAAGAGACGACAAATTGGAGCTTTCGGTGCCAATGCTAAGCAGAACCGCATGCCATTTCCAAATTTCTGGAGGAAAAAAAAAGAAGACAGACAACGAGCATGCACGGAATTAACAATATTATATGGCGTCAACTTACCCATCGAACCCTGGAATTAAGACATCAGCACCCCTTTTTAAAGCAAGATTCGAGACAAAGGAAATATTTAACAAGAAGCTACAACTACAGGTCGGATGGTGCGGTCTCGTATGGCGATATACTTGAACGAGAATATCGCTGAGGATTGAAGAAGCCGAAGGTGACAGTAGATGTCGGCCTGCCAACCACGTATGTGAATTGAACAAGCAATGGTTTCGATATGATTTATTTATTTATTTTATTTAGCAACGTTTGTGTTGGGAGCTTCCCATCTTGGTGTAAGTTGAAGCCATCTGGACATTTGGTGTACACGTCACTATAAAACTACACCTTTCCTATAGATACATTAATATTCAGTTTCTGTTCTTTGCCTCGAGATTGTTTTACTTTCAGACTGCTGTTATTTTACAATATTTTTTTTGCATCGGTTTATTGAGTTTACAAAGACAATTTCTGTATTCTGCAGAACAATAAAGGATTTTCAGTGGCGATATCTTTCACCTTGAGTTCCCAAGCTGATAAAGCCCTTGAGATTTTACTCCCTTACTTACAAGGTCAGAAGGTTTTGCTTTTTTAAATTTTGTTTTCATGGTTTTCAGAGCAGTTTGTTTTAGGAGGCGTTAAAATTAACAAAGCATTACTTGCTCCAGTTAACAACAGAATGCAGGTCATTTTTGAATCACCTGCCAATTTGACTTTATCGGTATGATACAAATTTTTAGTAAGACAAAATAAATAGCTGTTCATTAGCATAGATACCGAGAGGAGAATTCTTTACACCAGGTAAAGCCGTTGATGAAAATTCGGAACAACGTGGGGTCAATAAGGACATCATGATAACAACTTAATAGCTAAGGAAAAATCGCAACCATGGTGAAACGCTGTGGTTAAATAAATATTTTTTTGAAAATTTAGCACTTAGTAAAATAAATATCTGTAAGAAAATGTAAAATAGTTGGATTAGAAATAGGAAAATTAAAGAGTCATGGTAAGAAAAATAAATTTTAGATAACTAAAGAAAATAATGAACACATACAATTCAAATATATATTTATAGCAATATTGTTTAGGCGTTAAGAAAGATATAGAATTAAAATGTGGAAGAAAAATATTAGGTGGATTAAACAGTATCTATTTTAATTTTATTTTAAGTATTATTTTAGAATGAAAAAGTGATACGTTATAAAATCGTACTGGAATTGAATCGTGATAGCATATTTGATTCGATAATTCTACTAGATGATTCATAAGGAATAAATTTAACCATGTTGGTGTAATTAAAAATCAACACGACGGTTTACATATTTTACTTGGGAGAATTAAGTATTTAATGTAGCCGTGATTTTTGTAATTATTTTGTCGGCATAGAAGCTTCGTTTTAAATTTTGTTGTATTTCAACAACATAAATTGTATCACATTGAGAGGATGGTATTACACAGAGGCATATATATATATATATATATATATATATATATATATATATATATATATATATGCGGTGTGTATATGTATGTATATGTATATATATATATATATATATATATATATATATATATATATATATATACTGCATATATATTACATATATATATATATATATATATATAGTCAAACCTAATGAGCCAGACAAACCTACCAAGGTTTCACTTAGGCAGATCGTCAGGGTCGACCCTGACGATCTGCCTAAGTGAAACCTTGTTAGGCTTGTCTGGCTCATTACGTTTGACTAGGTTTGCTCTACGTTTGTATTGAGCTCTTTAGTTAGTTGTTTACTCGTATCGGGGTTTTTTCTTTGGGCCTTGAACCTGTATCTGTGCGATTATTTTCGACAGACTTTCATGTTCCTGGCTCTTTCTTTTTTAAAACGCTTTTTTTCCCTTCGTGATTGATTTGGCTATTGTTAAATCAAGAGTTCGAAGGTTTTTCGACACGAGTATAGTTACCTATATATATATATATATATATATATATATATATATATATTAAGCTTTTCACCCCAAGCAAGGCTGGAAGCCACTAGCACGCAAGGGGTTACAGAAGGTTTGGAGGAAGAGCAGATAGGAGTGATAAAGGAGAGGATGTGGAGAAAGATAGTGGATCGATCAAGGCAAGGGGGTTACAGAAGATTTGGAGCGAGAGTAGATAGGAATGAAAGGGGAAAGGATGTGGAGAAGGGATGTGGATAGATCAAGGCAACTGGAGATGTCGATTGACGTTACACTTAAATAGTCGGAGATTATATTTGTCAGGGAAACAGGAATAAGGAAGGGAGTTCCACAGGCGAGATGTGCGAGACATGAAGCTACTGGAGTAGAAGAGATGTCTACATCTAACAGTTTCAACGGTGAAGGGGTGGGAACGGGATGCCAGCCTCTTATCACGCTTAAATTGATGAGGCCTGGGAAACATCGAAAGCATATTTATATATATATATATATATCTTGAGGCATCTTTCGTTGAATAATTTAGACAAGTTTTTCCTGCATATTTTCAACAGGTTTCGTTCATATTTCTGGTGTCGGTATTAAAAAAAGTGATAAATTTACGGCGTCGATATGTATTGCTTCAACACTCACACAATGTCATCCTCAGGGTGTGTCTTTAAACTAAAATGTAGTCTTCATTATTTCCAGAGACACAATTCGTATTATCATATGAAAGTTAGAATTTTATATTAACCAATACATTCAATATATATATATATATATATATATATATATATATATATATATATATATATATATATATATATATATATATATAATAATTATAATATTTTTTGTTTTTAAAAATATGATTCCTTCGCTACATAAGAGTTCTCATGTTTCAAAAGCGAGAGCCGAGATCCCTAACATAATTTGTTGAAGTTATGTTGAGTTAAGGTGCCTGAACCCGCTTCCTCGTCAAGCGAGAATTTGGGAATAAGCTATCTTGTGGTTAGCGCTAACCACAAGATAGCTTATTCCCAAATTCTCGCTTGACGAGGAAGCGTGACCAGACACCTTAATTCAACTTAATTTCAAAAATTATATTAGGGGTCTCGGCTCCCGCTTTTGAAACATGAGAACTCTTATGTAGCGAAGGAATCACATTTTTAAAACAAAAAAATATTATAATATAAGCTCTACTTCTGTATGGAGCACTGTCTTTTTTAAAAATAAAAGCAAAAATACTAAGGAAGTCCGGATTATTCACTTAACGTGTTCTTTCCTATTTTTCTGCACACACACACACACACACACACACACATATATATATATGTGTTTACTCACCCTAAGGTATTCTATTGATAATTATAATTTTGGATATAAATGAGATTTAGGGAAAAAATCTGCGCAAAAAAAGTGACTCACTTATTTCCTGCTACTAGTAATCAATACAAACATAACCGAACAGTTTTAAATAAAGAATAATAGAGGTATAATTTATTTATAATAGGTAATATAGTTCGAAATATTTAATAATCTATGGCTCTTCCTTTATTTTCAATAACCTTTTCAACCCTTTTTGGCATTGACTTGATTAGGTTCTGGCAAATCTCATCTCCAAGCATTGAATTCCATTCGGATATGAAATTCACAGTCAAATCCTCTTTGTTGCTCAACTGCTTTCTCGAGAGCCTGTACTTTATAATGCTCCATAAGTTTTCTATGGGGTTGAGGTCAGGAGATTGGGGCGGCCATGTCATAACACTCACCTGCTTCTCATCAAAGTATTCCTTCATCAATTTTGATTTGTGACAGGGAGCATTATCCTGCATAAAAATGAGCTTGGTGGGGTCGATTTGCACCCTTTCAGCAGAAGGGAGCAGACAAGACTCTAAAATTCTCTTATACTGCTCGCTCCTGAGGGTCTTTTCAATAGGTTTTAAGAAACCAGTTCCATGAAAAGAAAAGCATCCCCAGAACATTATACTGTACGGATGCCTGACAGAACTTACTGCTAAATTCAAAGAGCTTTCAAAGCTTCTTCTTCGGATTTTAAATCGCTTATCCTTTGAATTTAGCTCAACTTTCGTTTCATCGAAAATATCAGATGAGTCACTTTTATCGAACAGCACTGTATGTATATATATATATATATATATATATATATATATATATATATATATATATATATATATATATATATCATATATATTTTTTCTTGATCTATATATAAGACTATATATATACACGCACACACACACGCACACACACACATATATATATATATATATATATATATATATATATATATATATATATATATTCCAGAATTTAAATCATACTTATTCTTATTTGTTGCCTTCGTTATGTTGTCTTTTATCGTAACAGATGTGCTTAGGGTATATTTCATTGCAAACTTTTATCTGCAATTATTTAAGTAGATTCTTTTGCTTAAGTTAAATTCTTCAGTACCATTTTTATTTTATATTTGGTTGTTAAGTTTACAATTCTTGTCTTCATTTAGAGATTTCATTTTTTGAAGATAGTATGAAGTAAGTAGACTATTGTAGCGATGCGAATGTATTTTCAATATCTTTAAGTTCTTTGTCTAATTATCGGAGAATCCATATTCTAATTGCTCTGATATAAAAAATATATTATTATACTGGTTTTAGTTTTATTTTCATGGTGCGATTAATAATTCATATCATAATTCATACACAAAATGTTTTTTATGGTGAGATGAATTCAAACAATATTCTCTAGTCTACAAAAACTTTGTTCCCAAAAGTAAAAAACACTTTGGGGAGGTGAGTTTCTTACTTTGATGTCTACTGCTGAAAGCACAACATATATACATTGTGTAAGACCAATTTAGCCGTATATAAAGTCCCAAGTTACATGACCTCGGTATTTCATCGAATTCGATAAATCTGAGTCTAAGAGTAAACAATCTGTATATATAAAGTTGTAGTCTCTGTCTGTCTGTTTGCGTGTTATCGAACTCTTCCTAGGGTTTTTAAGATTGACCGTCATAACCATATATATTCTGAATCTACGTTACCCAGGCTATATGGATAAACATATTTCATTTTGATCAAAGAGGGGTCCGGGGGCAAAAAAAAAAAAAAAAAAAACAAAACAAAAAAAAACTCACTGATTTTTGATTTCCCTCTGTTTAAATTAAAATCAAATTTGAACAGGGGAATGAATATAGAAGGAAAAAGCCAGTAGGTGGAGGTCTCATTCGCAAGATCAAAATGAGATAATAATTACCAACCAGTGGGTAGTGTCTTACATTAGAGATATGTCCACTTCATAATGTATATATATATATATATATACATTATGAAATGGACAAAGTCTTATATATATATATATATATATATATATATATATATATATATTGTATTTTATAGTTAGTATATATATATATATATATATATATATATATATATATATATATTGTATTATGTATGTATGTATATATATATTTATTGCATTTTATAGTTAATATATAAATGGACAAAGTCCGATATATATATATATATATATATATATATATATATATATATATATATATATATATATATATATATCAATTATGTAGTGCGCACTACATAATTGATATTAAAATAACCTTATCCTAAGTGCGAATTCTTGATAATATCTGTGACATTTACTCTAAATATTGAACAATTTAATTCATGCCTCCTTTCTTCAGTACAAGAACGCACAATTTTCAAATTTAAAAAAAAATTTTCAACCTCAGCGTCGCGACTGCACGCTCCAAAATTATTCTTACATTTAACAATATCTCATTGCTAAAAAAAACACTCTTTCGGTCCGCACTATCTTTCGATGTCTCATTACTACCTGGAATTTAACAAAAACACACTGAAATGTCTACCTGATGATGGTCGTTCGAAACGACTGAAAGCCCGGCTAGTAGAAAAAATAAGACCTGATAAAACCGGATTTATAAACAAGGATCATACCATTCATTAACGGATTCGAAGTTGATTGTATTTTATTATTAAATAATGTTTGCGAGAGTGATTCTTGCCATATAATTAGCTTCAGTATTTGTTTTTCGTTTGAATGATTTATGTTACATATATATATATATATATATATATATATATATATATATATATATATATATATATATATATATATATATATATATATATATATATATATATATTATTGTCATCCACAGACAGACTGTTTCGCTGTATCACAGCTCTTCAGTGTGGGTAGACGTCCGGTTGCCTTTAGCTAGGATCGAAACCCCACTGAATTGGCGTCAGTCGGGAATTCTACCACTAAGCCGTCGGCGAATGGACAGGATGAAGGTGAATTTTATTTTTAGATAACCACACAGTGACCGAGAGGAGTCAATTCGCTTTTTTCGAAGAGCCACGGTTATATACGGTTCTTATATAAATGTATTCTATTTTAAAGTTAGCTAAAAATGTATAGCGACTCACTCAACTAATGTATGGTTTTTGCAACGAAGCACCAAATTCTCACTGCTTCGGATTTTTCTTTGCGCTTTTCATTTTGCTCGCGTTTCATTTTGGTTTAAACTGAAGCCATTGCCGTTGCTCAACGACTTATCTCTGTCACTTCTTTCAGTTCCATTTTTGACGAAGAGAAAACAAATTTTCTTTCTGGATTTTCCACCTACTATTTCCCACCTTTGCTTTGCCACCTTATCTCACAGTTTTACAAGACTAAATCTGCTTGGCAAGGGAATTTTACTTGCAGGTCAAGTGGATCTGCTTGTAATCTCATGCAAATCACGTAAAAAAAAAAACAAAAGAAAAATAACATTCGATCTCTCGTGCTTTTGTTGAAATATGATCGTCTTAAGTAGTGTCGACATCATGTTATCGACATTCATCTGTAAAACCAATTCGGTCTCCTTCTTTTTCTCTTTCCTCTTCTTTATCTCTTTCCTCTTTCTCTTCTTCTTCTACTTGTTATTTTTCCTTTTCTTCAATTTTTGGCTCTTCTTTTTATTTTTCTTCTTCTCCTCCTCCTTCCCCTCCTTTTTCTTCTTGTGTTTTTATTTGTTATTTTTTCAATTACTTATCATCATCTTTTATTTGTTGTTGTTCTTTCATCTTCTTCTTCCATTTTTCCATCCTTTCCTATTTCCTCTTCTTCTTTTTCTATTTTTTCTATTTGCACTTCTGTTCTTTCTTCTTCTTCTTCTTCTTCTTCTTCTTCTTCTTCTTCTTCTTCTTCTTCTTCTTCTTCTATTTCTCCTTCTTCTTCTTCTTCTGCTTCTTTTTCTTCTGCTTCTTCTTTTCTCTTCTCTTTTTTATTCTTCTCTTTCTTCTTTTATTTCTTCTTCTTCTTTTATTTCTTCTTCTTCTTCTTCTTCTTCTTCTTCTCTTTCTTCTTCTTCTCTTTCTTATTCTTCTCTTTCTTCTTTTATTTCTTCTTCTTCTTCTTTTTCTTATTCTTCTATTTCCTCTTCTATATTTTCTCCCCCTCCTCCTTTTTCCGCTTCTTCTTTCTCTTCTTCTCCTTCTATTTCTCCTTCTTCTGCTTCTTCTTCTTTTTCTTCTTCTTCTTCTTTTTCTTCTTCTTCTATTTCTTATTCTATTTCTTCCTCTTCTCATTCTTTTTCTTCTCCTACTTCTGTTTCTTCTTCTCCTTCTACTTCTTTCTCATCTTCTTCTTTTGTTTCTTCTTGTTCTTCTTGTTCTTGTTCTTCTATTTCTTATTCGATTTCATCCCCTTCTTCTCCTTCTATTTCTCCTTCTACTTCTTTCCCTCCTTCTACTTTTATTTCTTCTTCTTCTTCTTCTTCTTCTTCTTCTTCTTTTTCGTCTTCTTCTCTTTCTTCTTCTTCTATTTAGTCTTCTATATTGTCTCCCTTCCTCCTCCTTCTTCTTTTTTCTCTTCTTCTATTTCTCCTTCTTCTTCTTCTTCTTCTTCTTCTTCTTCTTCTTCTTCTTCTTCTTCTTCTTCTTCTGCTTCTTTTCTTCTGCTTCTTCTTTTCTCTTCTCTTTCTTATTCTTCTCTTTCTTCTTTTATTTCTTCTTCTTCTTTTATTTCTTCTTCTTCTTCTTCTTCTTCTTCTTCTTCTTCTTCTTCTTCTCTTTCTTATCCTTCTCTTTCTTCTTTTATTTCTTCTTCTTCTTTTTCTTCTTCTCTTTCTTGTTCTTCTATTTCTCCTTCTATATTTTCTCCCCCTCCTCCTTTTTCCTCTTCTTCTTTCTCTTCTTCTCCTTCTATTTCTCCTTCTTCTGCTTCTTCTTCTTTTTCTTCTGTTTCTTCTTTTTCTTCTTCTTCTATTTCTATTTCTTCCTCTTCTCATTCTTCTCCTACTTCTGTTTCTTCTTCTCCTTCTACTTCTTTCTCTTCTTCTTCTTGTTCTTGTTCTTCTATTTCTTATTCGATTTCATCCCTTCTTCTCCTTCTATTTCTCCTTCTACTTCTTTCTCTCCTTCTACTTTTATTTCTTCTTCTTCTTCTTCTTCTTCTTCTTCTTCTTCTTCTTCTTCTTCTTCTATTTAGTCTTCTATTTAGTCTTCTATATTGTATCCCCCTCCTCCTCCTCCTTCTTCTTTTTTTCTCTTCTTCTTCTTTTTTCTCTTCTTCTTCTTTTATTTCTCCTTCTTCTTTTTCTTATTCTTCTATTACTTATTCTATTTCTTCCCCTTCTCCTACTTCTTTTAATTCTCCTTCTACTTCTTTCTCTTCTTCTCCTTTTATTTCTTCTTCTTCTTCTTCTTCTTCTTCTTCTTCTTCTTCTTCTTCTTCTTCTTCTTCTTCTTCTTCTTCTTCTTCTTCTCTTTGCCGTTTTTCTCTTTTTTCTTTATCCTTCTCTTCCTCTTTTTCATTATGTGTCTTTTGTCGTTCTAGTTCTACTTCTTACACTTCATGCCATTTCTTTGTTATTCTAATTCTTCGTTTCAATTCTCTTCGCGGAGAAACCATTCCAATACCATGGCACATATACACTGACACATTCATTTCCAATTGCACCTCTTTTCTTCTGCTCACACTTTATGCCACTCGTATCGTCTTTACTTCTCCCTCCCCCTCCCTCCCTCTCTCTTCTGATAGGCATTCAGATTCACAACTTTCATATTTTTCATTTTGGCTGAGATGTTTGGAAGAGCGTCAAAGACATGGATTTAATAACGCTTTTAAAAATTTAATGCTATTAAACCAAACTTTGTATTCTAGTGATCTGACACTGTAAAGACGATGCATATTTATACCCGAGTTCCATAAAGAAATTGCTCGACAGATGATAAGAGCGAGGAAGAGAGGAGTTCTTATATTTCCATGATACAATTCTGTATCAGACGCTGCAAATATTAGCTATAAGTTTTTATACATTATCTACCTTTCAGGTTTAGCAATGTCGAATAGGGTTTGTTGTCATAATCATTTCCCGCGGTAAGATTGTCTGCAAAAGATAAAGAAATCAAACCGTAGAGACATTTGAACGACGACACAAATGGAAACTCTGAGATCTTCTTTCTACGATCTTTTATAAGCTGTTTACTGCAGAAAGATAAAACAACTTACTGATGAGACTCGATATGTTTTGACATGGACTGCTTTGAATTACTCCCGCCAGTTAATCCTTGTAGCTTAATCGATAAAGTCACTGTCATGAAAGTGTAAAGACAGAAGCAGGTTGATATTCTGTCGGTTGAGTAGTCTATCCTTGGTGATTTTTTTTTTTGATTTTTTAAGCTTATCACCCCAAGCAAGGCTGGAGGCCACTAGCACGCAAGGGGTTAAAAAAGGTTTGGAGGGAGAGCAGATAGGAGTGGTAAAGGAGAGGATGTGGAGAAAGATAGTGGATCGATCAAGGCAAGGGGGTTACAGAAGATTTGGAGCGAGAGCAGATAGGAATGAAAGGTGAAAGGATGTGGAGAAGGGAAGTGGATAGATCAAGGCAACTGGAGATGTCGATTGACGTTACACTTAAATAGTTGGAGATTGTATTTGTCCGGGAAACAGGATTTTATTTCCCCTTTTGAGTTCCATTGACTCTAAAAAATGTTTGACTACTTTTACGGAGTTCTACTTTTAATTATACCCTCTGTATTCACTTGAGTGTGTCTATTTGTAATTTCTGTTGATCAATTTAAGAAGAGATTCTCCTCGTAGGTTAATGTTAACCGATCTAGTGTGATAGACCATTAAGACAGCTTAGAGAGTTTATGGCCTTGTGCCAGACTAGTCAAACTAAAAGTTTGGTTATTAATCATTTTCAACTCGAATAGGACCTATTTTATTATAAAAGACTGGTATAGTTAATATTAGCCGCTTCCCTATACAGAAACATTCGGCATTCAGAGATCTAATATATATATATTTATAAATTTCAAACGACAGCAGCACTTTTATTAAGACAATTTATTAGGGAAGTCCAGTAACTGTTATTGTTCTTTCTAGTGTTAATGGAGGTTTCCTTCTTTGTCTTTTGTCTGAAGTACTGTGGAAAGACAACATTTTGATGATGATGTTTTCTCATCGAGTTACATGTGATATTCAGTTTAGTTGTTGCTGCTGTTGTAAGTGCTGAAGGAATGTGTTTTATCTTATTTTGAACTGATCTTTTTTGTGATACTGTCGACCCGGTTCACAATGTTTGAAGAATATGATCTTCGCCAAGACACACAGGCTTCGTTCGCTCAAAGCCACTATTAACCATGTATCTCAGAAAAGCCGTTGGGGGCCTCGAGGCGGTGTAACGTTTAGCCAGCTTGTCTCGCTAGAACAATTACGACTGAGTTGTGAGTTCGATCCTCAGTGGGAGCCCCATTACTTTCGGCCTTGTGCCACATCTAAGGTACGCTTGGAAAATCACTATGTCAGAAAGCTCTTGTATACAGATAATAGTTTAGATATTTCTGGAGGTGTTTGATGCTATGCGTGGCATCCACATGACAGTTTCGATCGAACGAGACTCGAGTTCTCAGACGAATGTTTTAGTTTTGCAGCAATTTGTGATATTAGCAAAAACTACTCCTACCACAGACTATTCTATGTTTAATTTCTTCATTTCCAAAACTAAATTATAATTGATCGATACATTAATGGAGGTTTCTTTCCTTGTTTTTGTTTGAATTGCTGTGGAACGACATTTTGATAATGTGATTTTCTCATCGAGTTACATGTGCCATCCATTTTAGTTGTTGCTGCTGTTGATAATTCGCAATGATGTGGTTATACAGATCTTTTTTGTGATTGTGTAGCGCCAGTGAACAAGCTTCGAAAAAAGAAGGTCTTCGTTCAGTCTTACAGGTTTCTTTCGTTACCTTTAAGCAGTGGTTAAACACAGCTGACAGTTTAGATATTTCTGAACGGGTTTGTCACGTGCATGGCATCCATATAAAATTCTTGATTCGACGAAACTATTTAAAAACATTACTTTTGTTTTGATGTTAATATTAAATTTTGTAGCTGTCTACGGTATTGGGTGAAACTCTACAACCAGTACAGCCTATTCTATATTTAAATTTCATATATTCTGAACAGATAATTACAAAGTACATAATTTTCTAGATTATGGCTATAATGTTTGAACATGCTGTGAGAATTAAAGTAATCTCAAATGTAATTATTTGCAAACTGACTTAACTATATATTTCCAAAACGAGCCCAAATGTGAATAAAACACAGCGCAAATAGACGGTACTGATGAGAAAAAAACAAAAAAACAAAACAAAAGCAATATTGATAATAAGTTCGATGTGTTTTTTCTGCCACAAAAGTATTTTAAATCATTAGAATGTATAAAATAAAACGCAACAGGAATTCATATGTTTATCGGTCACGCATCCTCATCTACCCTATTGAGATCATGATATGCACAGTTGTTACGATAACAGGAGGTATTTAATCGACGCCACGAGGGGTCCGTATTGCATAACAACGAAGTACCTCAAACGTAGGTCGTGAAAATGAATTACTAATAAATACAGTTTTAATTCGAATTACTAATTTTGCTTTAGATATTTCACCTTCAAACAGACGTATTTATTTCATGTAGCGATTCAAGGTATAGATAAATAGACGGGCTGGGACAAGCCTCTGACTGATCTATTACTACTTCCAAAGAAAATTTTCGAACGAATTGCATTCCATGGTTCCGCCAGTTCTAACCTTCAGGTCTAGGACCCGTCATGCCATTCAAATTGTAGCAAACCATCCACATTCCCCTCCGTATTCCATCGGTGTGAATTTAAGTTCCACTTGAACAGCTTCCTTCCGCGAGTCACTGCACTGTGGACCAGACTCCCAAGTGGATGTGACCCCGATCACTACAATCTTAACCTGTTCAAGTCTAGGGTTAATCGTTATTTTTCTCTCCTATCCGCATAAACTGTCTTTTAATGTAACCCTCTACCTCGAGTGCACAACCCGGCCCCTGTACAAGATACCCCTAACTGTAAAGAAATAAAAAATAAGTCATGAAATTGCAAAGTTATCACTAAACTATCATCCTCATCATCTTTTATTCAGTTAGCGCATTGCTCTCCGCTGTGTCCACCACTTCCCTCCAATTGTGATTCATGGCGACATTCAAGGCAAAATAGTGGATTGATTTCCCAGTTCCTTATGCACCTGGGACGTTGATGTTACCACGTGCCCCTTCTCATTAGTTTCTCGTCCACTGGTAAATCGGCTGACATCTGAGGCGCAGGTCCTACACTCAGGCTGGAAACAGTCCGATGGCCGCTTGTCACAGGTGGGTTCGGTAAGGCGTTCCTTTTGACCAGTCGGGACGGGAAACCTTTCCGACTAGCCTCACACTGTCTAGCTGGCAAGTCGATGCTGTTGACCGGAGTGTGGCCGTCGCAGTGCCCATGCGACTTCTTGGGGTTATGAATGAGAGTTGGATGTAGGCCGTGGACCAGTACCTTTCCACATCCTAATTCACCTGACTAAATCTGGGTCGACCGCTTCGCTGCAAAGGTACTACCACAGACGATAAACCCAATACACCGACTAAACTATTATAATACTATTGATACAAAACTATCAGATTATTATAATCAAGTCGATCTTTTCACGATAGATTTACTATTAACCAATAAACGATATTTGGGATATGTTTATATTTCTATTATAAATAGACCCCATAAAATTCATCACATAAATCTGTTTTAATTAGAGATATTTTAGTCAGTTATGTGCCATGCGTGATTCAGGCTTAGGTGATCATATATCTTTCGATACATGACTGGCGAGGCAGATTTTCCTGAGAGCAGGTTGCCATTTCTTTCTGTGGTAGACCAGTTGCCATCCAAGGCTATAGAACCCGGCTTGTCCTGCCATTTACCCATAGCTGAGCTGGCGGAAAAGAAGAGGATTCATACCGTTCCCAACTGTCAGTCAATTATGCGCCATGCGTGATACACGCTTAGGCGATCATGTATTTTTCGATTCATGACTGACGTGGCAGATTTTCTTCCCGCAGTAGGTTGCCATTTCTTTCTGCGGTTTGATCAGTTGACTTTTTTTATGCTTACCAATGTACACATTAGCTTTTCCATGTGATAGCAATTTCAAACTGAAATCTTTATTTCAGGGGTCGGCAATCTTTTGCTATGTGCCGAATTAGGGTTTTAAAATCATTCAGTGTGCCAAAAGCATACGTATTTTTAACAAGTCAAATTAATATACCTGTTCTACAATATATTTTATATAGTAATATATAGTATATACACTTTCAGTCAGTTATGTGCCATGCGTGATACACGCTTAGCCGATCATGTATCTTTCGATTCATGACTGACGTGGCAGATTATCTTCCCGCAGTAGGTTGCCATTTCTTTTTGTGGTAGACCATTTGCCATCCAAGGCTATAGAACCAGGTCTGTCCTGCTATTTACCCATAGCTTTGTGAGAAGAAGAGGATTTATACGTTTCCCAAGGGTATTAGCATGGAAGTGAATGTGGTGGATCTGACTGGAATTCGAACTCGGCTCTGTAACTCCTCAATCCAAGCAGCTATCCATTACTTCACCGTGTCTCTTCCATATTAAACATTTTAAATACAAAGACTCAGTTATGTGCCATGCGTGATACACGCTTAGGCGATCATGTATCTGTCGATTCATGGCTGACGAGGCAGGTTTTTTTCCCTAATAGTAGGTTGCCATTTCTTACTGCGGTAGACCAGTTGCCATCCAAGACTATAGAACCAGATCTGTTCTGCTATTTACCTATAGCAGGGGGTGAGAAGAAGAGGATTTATACGTTTCCCAAGGGTATTAGCATGAAAGTGAATGTGGTGGATCTGACTGGAATTCGAATTCGTCTCCCCGATTACTCAATTCTATAGAGATATTTACAATAACTTATTTGGTGTTGTGTGATTTCCTCACGCAACTCAAAGATTGTTAATCATATTGTAAATAAATATGTAAAATAATATAGTTATCGATATTTGTCTTTTATTTTCCGATATATAAATATTTCCATGGTCCGGAAAAAAATATAAATTCAAAATAGAAAAAATATATATCGTAAAGTTGTTGAATAATAAAAACATAACATTGTTATTATGTACACTATTTACATTATTCGGACTATTGTCCTCAACTTTGTCGCCATATTTATCACAACGTTTCGGCCGTTGTACGCTCCGGACTTCTTCAAGTGGTTGGAATGTCGAACTGAACCCTTTATTTCGCCCACTGGGGTAGACTGTTCTAGTTCCACGTGCCATGTTTCAGTTATCTTGGCACGTGGAACTAGAACAGTCTACCCCAGTGAGCGAAATAAAGGGTTCAGTTCGACATTCCAACCACGGCCGAAACGTTGTAATATAATATGGCGATGAAGATGAGGACAATAGTCCGAATAATGTAAATAGTGTACATAATGCCTCATCTCAGAAATATAGACAGATACTAAATGGCCGAAACGTTGTAATAAATATGGCGATAAAGATGAGGACAATAGTCCGAATAATGTAAATGGTGTACAACATTTGAAATTGCAATAAAATAACTAAACAGATATCGCAAGACAATCAAACAAGATGCTGTCAGAGCAATTGCACTTGGCGTAATGCTTAATGCCATATCAATTACTACTGAATAGTGAGTTCGATCCTCACTAAGTGCTCAATATTTTCAGCCTTATGTCTCGTCTTAGTAAATTGGCATTTCGACGTGTTGTAATGGTTAGCAAGCTTGCTTCGCTAGATTAATTACAACTGAATAGTGAGATAGATCCTCACTGGTTGGCTCATCCTTTTGGCCTAGTCAATCTGTTATGTGCAGTACGTGATACACGCTTAGGGGATCATGTATCTTTCGATGCATGACTGATGGGGCAGATTTTTTGTTGCCATTTCATTCTGCGGTAGACCATTCAAGGGCTATAGAACCCGGTCTATTCTGCTATTTACCCATAAAAAAGTCATTTGAGGATAAAGCTAACGATATCACGTTTTGGCTCGTATACCATCACGGTGACTAAACTGAACACAAGCCAACGTCCAGAATATCGAACATGTAGTGAGAGTCAAATGAAGGATAGGAGTAATAGATATCATCGCAGACAGCGGACTCGGCAATCCAAGTTCAAATGCCGCTCCTGTCTGTTACGTTTACTTTCGAGTAAATACCCTTAAATCAAAGATATATCTCTTCTATCCCAGCTATGGGTTAAATAACATTGTAGACTACTTAAGCGGCTGTCAGTCTAAGAGAAGAACAACAAACAGTTCAGATACCACTCTATTGTCTTTCCCAAACCATCGCAATTCAGAATCAATAAAGAAAATTTATGGAGAACCATGGCTTCTTCAGTGCGGTAACACATATGACATTAAAAAAAAACGTAATGTTCTTCGAAACTAGTTTGAGAGTCTAGCTGCGACCTGTTCCACCTAAGCAGTCGAACTCTCTGCCTTCGGGCAGAGAGGAACCCGGACGAGTCTCCGCCGAAGGGCAGAGTCTCGTTCGGGGAGGTAGACTGACCCTGAACTCGTTTATACAGGTTCAAAAGGGAATATTTTTGGCCGAGCCTACGGGTTTGGAAAACCCACGTTAAACCCGGCCTTGTGTTACATGTAACCCTCGGTGGTGGTGGGGGGCAATATATAACTAGTTTGGTAGTCTCTAACAATGATTTAAGCGTTTAAATAGATATTTGCTAAGATTAGCAAATATTGGTACAAGGCCTTATGCGTCGAGCGCTTAGAATTGAAATTACCCTAGTAATAATATTTAGATAGCCGAGCTTGCTAAACATTGTGCTATGGTTGTATTTCTGTTTCCCTTCCACTTATTACTTTTTATTTCCTTCCAGTTTCTTTCTTTAGATAAAGACATATCTTTAAATACTTTCAGAATAGTACTTAAAATAATTTAATAAATATATAGCCTAAAAATAATCGTTTGTCCTTGTATTTCTTTATTAGAATTATGACAATATAAATATTTATGCGTTATTTTTAATGAGCCCTGAGACACAGCTATATAATTAAGCGTTTCAGCTGTGGAATATGTCGTAAGTATATTTGAAGAAATACGACCCCCCCAAAAAAACTCCCCTGAAATACAGAAGAAAACACAACGAAAAAAATAAAGAAAATGTTTACAACCAGTCAGTTATGTGCCATGCGTGATACACGCTTAGGCGATCATGTATCTTTCGATACATGACTGACGAGGCAGATTTTTTACCGCTATAGGTAAACGCATTTCTTTCTGTGGTAGACCGGTTGCCATCAACGCGATAGAACCCGGTCTGTTCTGCTATTTGAATTGGGGTGGGGGAGAGAAGAAGAGGATTCACACCTTTCCCGAGGGTATTAGCACGTAAGTGAATGTAATGGATTCGAGTGGAATTCGAACCCGGCTCTCCGATTCCTCAATCCGAGCCGCTATTCATTACTTTGCAACCACTGACAACAAAATGTTTCAGTGGGTGTGAAGTGCGTGCGTGCGTGCGGATGACAAATTATACGGATAAAGCATGTCGCCGAAATTATGACCTACTTTACTCCTATTCGTGGCCATGTTCGTCTGTCGAGAGCCGTGAAGAGGATGTAGTGTGTCACGTGTCTACTGAGATATCACGGGGCACCCCAAGGTAGCGTAATGGTTAGCAAGCTTGTCTCGCAAGATCATTTACGACTGAGTAGTGAGTTCTATCCTCACTGGGTGCCCCATACTTTCGGCCTTGTGCCACATATAAGCCGGGCTTAGAAAATCACGACTGAGATGTCACGTGAAAATCAGCTACCAAAACGACGACTGCCCGTGAGGATGTGTAGCGGCAAAAATAATTCTCGTTGTTCGGCGACAGGCAAACAAAACTGGAAATCATTCTGTTGTTTTGCGTGCGCCACCGACCGAGTCCTGCATATCTGGCTTAAGAACAGACTTCACAGACAGATGGACAGCAACAAATCTCAGTCAAGATGTAATACTGATCGACTTAATCGATGAAATCCGAGGATAAATTTTAGATGATTTAAAAGAATCGAATTTCTAGAAAGCGGATAAAATGTTCTATCGAAAAGTATGTTATTTTCAATCTAGACTACAAGCAACAATTTCAAAGTCAGAGAGCTGGTGGAATGTTATAGAAAACTAGCAGCATGTCCCGGCGTTGCCCGTGCTTGATTCAAAAATGGTACGACTCATACAGCAATCGCTATCACTTGACTTAAAATATTTTTGCCATTCCTTGCCTTTAAAAGAGTGCCATTTGCCGTTTTGATGTTGCTACATGCCTTACTTTTTGCCTATCTTACACTGCGAATTTTTTCTAAGCTCAATACCAAACATTAAATCTGTTACGAAAAAAGAACTAAACAAAATGAACACAAAACGATCAGCTTTAAAAAAGAACTCGTAACTGGAAAAACCGAATGAAAAAAGAATGTTTACAACAAATACTTTTTCACACCCAACCCAGTTCTGCGGAATCAGAATCAACGTTGAGTTTAAGCAAGCGAATGAGCCAATTGGAGTAAAGTGCAATGCAGATTTAAATTTTTCCCACTTGTGACGAATGCAGCTATTGATTTTTTTTTGCATGCTAGCATGCTAGTTAACATTCGTGTCAGTCAGTTGTTGGCTCTCACGCTGACCGATAGAATATCCCTGCCTATTCGTAGCAGCCAGCTATAGGCTCTCACTCTGGCCAGTAGAAAATGGCCGCAAACTACATGAAAATTGCCGTAGAAGCATGAAAAAATCGATTATTTCCACTATCGATGGGAATTGGGAAATGTAAAGTCGGTCATGGTCTAACTACTAAATTGGAGCATGTGCATGTAAATTTTGGTGCAAATCCGTGGAAAATTGCAGCCGTGCATTCGTTACACACACACACACACACACACACACACATCCCGCCTTTTATAGATAGAGATGCGTGGGATATGAAGACTGGACAGACAAATACAGTTAGGCTTCTATGTTTCCGAGATCATATTTATTCAACCGGAAACACATAGGTGATGTATTCCTCGTGAATAAAACTCTGTTAAGGTTCGTTTCCTTTCTTGCTAGTATGTGATGAGGTATTATGATTATTTACATTATTCAAACTGTTATCTTCGTCTTTATTGCCATATTCACAACGTTTCAGCTGTTGTACGCTTCAGGCTTCTTCAGGTTATGAGAATTAAGTGAACTCTCGTTTTTCGTGTTTGACCACTGCTCCGAACCAAAAAAGCTCGGAGAGTCGAGTTAAAGGGAAATACTTGAGACATCCGGAAGAGCGATGGCCCGTGGAACTAGAACAGTCTACCTCGGTGGACGAAATAAAGGGCTCGCTTCAAAATTCCAATCACCTGAAGAAGGCCGGAGCGTACAACGACCGAAACGTTGTGAATATGACAATGGATATGAGGAGAACAGTGCAAATAATGCGAATAATGAAAATGACGAGAAGGATTATGTGTTATCAGTTATAGATTTTTTTTAAATGAAAAAAGATTATATAAGCCAAATTGAATTCACAACACTTTGGGGTTAGTCAATGGGTTTAACCAACGTCTTTATCCACTGGGCTATGTGGATAAAAGCGTATGTCGAAGTAATCCAGTCACTAGACCCGAAGAGTTGTAAGTTCAATACAAGACTACAGTAGTGGTGAGCCAAAAATCTTAGAGAGTTGTGTTAAGGAGAAATAAATGAGATATCCGGATGAGGGATGTCACGTGGAACTAGAACATTCTGCCCCGGTGAACGAAATAAAGGCTTCGGTTCGAAATTCCAATCTCCTGAAGAAGACCGGAGCGTACAACGACTGAAACGTTGTGAATATGGCAATGAAGATGAGGATAACAGTCCTAATAATGTAAATAGTGTAAATAAGTATATAGATGTGAAAATATAAATAAGCTCACCGGCGAGGCAAATGGTTATGATAAAAAAGAACTGACAGTGACGAGTTTTGAGTTTGCTGCGGAAGTTCATCGACATTTTAAGGGCAGTTGACGGATAAAGGATCGGCAAATAGAAGAAAATATTTTCTCCGACATTTTGTAGGTGGTTATTGAATTCTTTTATTTATTGTTGCACGTCTTCTGATTGATGTTGTTGTTGTTGTTCTTGTAGTTGTTGTTCTTGTTTTACATTTATTCTTGTTCTATTTGTTGTCTATTATTTATTTCTGTTGTTTTTATTCTATTTGTCGTTGTTTTATTTGTTGTTGTTGTATTCTATAATTTGTTGTTGTTTTTGTTGTTGCTTTATTTGTTATTGCTCCTACTTCTTGTTTTTCTTCTTCTTCAAATTTGTTGCTGTTCTTCTTTTTCTTCATCTTTACTTCCTCTTACTCCCCTCCTGTTTTTGTTGACCTAGTTTTACCTCTTCTTGTTCTTCTTCTTCTTCATGTGAAATTTATCCTTCATAGAATTTCCTCCTTCTAATTCTTCATTTCATTCACTTCGTGAAGAAAACATTGCAATGACATGGCATATATACATTGACTAAGGCGATCCATAACATTGGCCTCTACACCATGTTTAGATCTTCAATGACTGGGAGCGAACAGTTAACACGCGAAAGTTCATTGTTGGAATTAGATTAAAAATTAAATTTTTTTATAGAATTTTTTACTTTTACCTTTGGATTAATTTAAGTCACTTAAGTAAATCTAATATTTATTTATTTTATTTGAACATCGAATATTTTTTCTTTAAACACACTTTTTCGGTGCAAAATTCACAAGTGTCATTAAGAATTTTAAGACAAAGTTAATAATTTAAATTTAATATTTTTCTCTACGCTATTCAACAACGACCTTATTAAGTAAAAAATAATTTTTATGAATAATTTCTTTTACATTTAAAAAAAAATTATGATGAATTCTTTGTCTTTCGTAAATAAATAGAAGTTATTAAAAATGTAACGTTTTTTCCAGTGAAATGAATAAAAAATGACATTTATTAAACAATTTATCATAAAGTTAATGCGAAAATATAAATTCAATAAATTTAATATTTTACAAGTATTCTTAAAAATATGCCACAAAAATGTAAAAGAGACATTATTGTCTTGTGAATACGTCTTTCTCCTTTTTACCTTTTTGCGGTTATTTTAAACAGTAAAATCCACAAAAATGTCCTTATTAAATATTTTGTCGCAGAAAGTTAATTTTTTTCTTTATGGTATTATTCTTCATAATTACGAATATTTTGATTCCTAAAATCCATTTTTGAATGAATAATTTGTGTTTTCTTTATAACTCGTAAAATACAGGGTGTCCATAAAGTTCGTGTGAACTTTAAAAAATTCATAAATTTATTTATATTTGCGATAGAAATAATTTGTAAAAAGCATTAGAAAGAAGTAAATCTATATTACTTAAGCTTTTATTGAAATTTTATTTAAGTTTCCACATGTCCTCTATCATTAGCAATACAAAGGGTAATACGATTTTGCAGTTCACGGAAAACATTTACCAAATGATTTACAGTAATGCCTGAAATCACATTAGTTATTTTAGCTATACTTAAAACTAGGTACATTAAACTTTATAACATTTTTTACAGATTATTTCTATCGCAAATACAAATAAAGTTATAAATTTTTTAAAGTGCACACGAACTTTATGTACACTCTGTATATATATATATATATATATATATATATATATATATATATATATATATATATATATATATATATATATATATATATATATTTATATATATATATATTCAATTGTATGGATATGAGTTTGTGACACTGGGTTTTTTTTTTAAATTTAAAGTGCACATGAACTTTATGGACACCCTGTATATTTATACCGTCCTTGTAAGAAAACAAAACAAAAAAAAAAATGAATGCAAGTTTTTGTACTGCTCATTTATTCAAAGTACTATACAGAAACTTGCCCATTTGAAAAAAAAAAACGAATAGAAATTTCATTTAATATTATTTTCTATGATATTATTCTTCAGAACAACAAAAAAACTGTCGTAAAAATTAAAAAAGAGTACGTTGAATTTTACTAGCATTGTGTCTCCTGGGTAGGACGAGAAACTACATCCAGCTGCCTAGCCTCTTGTCAGTAGGTATTGATGAGTGCGGAACCACCTCTTAATTGCTGGTGTTTCCAGGTCCACCCTGACCTGGGGCGGCAGCACCTGTTAGGGTCCCAGCTGTGGGAAAACTGGAGTAAAAACTCTATGAAAGTGTAAAAATAGGTTTTAATACAAGGGATACTTTGTAAAAGAAATATTACCAGCAATACATTTTTGAAGACAAAAACTATTGCCAGCAATACATTTTTGAAAAAGTTTTTTTACCAGAAATACATTTTTGAAAAATAAATATTAGCAGCAATACATTTTTGAATGAAAAATATTACCAGAAATAGATTTTTGAGGGAAAAAATATTACCTGGAATAGATTTTTGAAGGAAAAAATGTTACCAGAAATAGATTTTTGAGGGAAAAAATATTACCAGGAATAGATTTTTGAGGGGAAAAATATTACCAGAAATAGATTTTTGAGTGAAAAAATATTACCAGAAATATATTTTTGAAGGAAAAAATATTACCAGCAATACATTTTTGAAGAAAAAGTATTACAGTCAATAAATTTTTGAAAAAAAATATTACCAGGAATAGATTTTTGAAGAAAAACAAACTATTACCAGCAATACATTTAAAAACAAAATATTAAAGCAATACATTTTTGAAGGAAAAAATATTACCAGAAATAGATTTTTGAGGTAAAAAATATTACCAGAAATAGATTTTTGAGGGGAAAAATATTACCAGAAATAGATTTTTGAGTGAAAAAATATTACCAGAAATAGATATTTGAAGGAAAAAATATTACCAGCAATACATTTTTGAAGAAAAAGTATTACCGGCAATAAATTTTTGAAAAAAAATATTACCAGAAATAGATTTTTGAAGGAAAAAAATATTACCAGCAATACATTTTTGAAGAAAAAAAAACTATTGCCAGCAATACATTTTTGAAAAATAATATTACCAGCAATACATTTTTGAAGGAAAAAATATTAACAGAAATAGATTTTTGACAAAAGAAAATATTACCAGGAAAACAATGTCAGCATTGCATAACCCATTGAGGTTGATAAGCCGTAAAACAAACCAAACCAAACCAAACCAAACCAAACCGAACCAAACCAAAGTATCATTGTTAAAGTTAAAAATGTAAAACAAAATTAACTAGTTTAATATTTTTTAAAAATATACTGTACAAATATTAGACTGGTGAATTTACGTTAGATAATGGTATTTTATTGGGTAGGAAGTGATTGATCTACCCCTCGTAAAATACCATTATCTAAAAAATGTAATGAGGGCGGTCCAGTTTGCTATGTAAAACGGAGTCTGACAAATGAAACAATTTGGAAATCCACGTAATTGCTTAAAGACCACGAAAACTGAAAGTAACCCTGTTTTTTCATTACAGTGGTAGTAAAGTGGGTAATCGATTTAACTTGATTTTACACAGAGAACTGAACCCCTGCGTAAAATTTGAAGAAATAAATAAAAAAAAGTAGATAATAGTAAATAAATTGAAAAAGTTTTTTTTAAGTTCAGAATAAAACATTTACATTGAAAGAGGGGGTGATCCGAAGTGTCGTAATAAAAGACAAAATATATAACTTTTTTCCATTACTTCATTAATGAAAAATGCCATTAAAGAATTTTGTCACATGAAAGTAATGTGATAATTAAATTCGGTAAATTTAAATTATGTTACCATCGTTCTTAAAATCAAATCTTAAATATCAGGTCATTAATTATGCTGCTTAGCATCATACTGTCCATAGGGACATTATGGAGGTGGACATGAGGGGAGGCAACTGGCAGCAAAAACAAGGGATCAGAGAAAGTGTGCTGAAGCAATCCTCGCGACCCACGCTTCTTACTACATCTGTGATAATTGAAACAGAGACTTTCACTTGTACATCATCCTGCACAGTCATAGGACATGTTGCTGCAATCTTATATCACTTCAGGAATGCATCAATTATGGTCTCCTGAGACTGAGACGCTAATAATAAAAAAAAAATACCGTGAAAGATATCGGATTGTTTTATTAACATGCCAGAGGATTAACCTGTAATTAATTTCTTAATCCACGTTATCCTCTAAAAATGATAAATTCTCACATTCATGCAAACTTTATTTTGTGATGTCAACGAACACTCGTTGCCAGTTTTCTAATGCCATTGAACACTCATTGCCACTTTCGTAATTATCGTTGTGGTAGAGACTTTGTAATCGCAGATGCAACTATAGTAACGCCGTTGAACAATACTGGTGTCTGACGCCTTCGAATAACACTCGGACTAATAGTACTTGCTCGATAATACTCGCTCGGAAATAACCACCGTATAGTGATCTGAATAGAAAAATAGTATAGTGAATAGAGTAGAGAATAGCGGTCCGTATAGTAATCGAGGATAGAATAGAAAATGGTGATCCGAATAGTAATAGAGGATAGACTAGAAATGAAGATCAGTAAGACGCCACGCTACCTTCCATATATGAGTTTCCCTTATGCTCATGTGGTCTACTTAATTCAATAATGGGATCGCCTGTGTTTGCTCACTGGCAATCTATGTTCAAACTCAAGTGTCGGAAGTGACACTTTATTCCTATATAACACTTTAAATTTTCAATTCTGAATCCTAAATTCAGAAAGGCAAACCGTCCACACCTTAGAATATAAGTTATATCCACTTTTTAGAAGCACTACGCATGCAAAAAATAATAATTTAGTTAACATACAAAAGGTAATAATTTAGTTAATATTTTTTTTAATGTCAGTACCCCAAATAGTTCTGTGTAAGAGGTTGTCGCGGTAATTATGGTGAAGAAAATAAAGTCCGTGTATTTTGTCTTCCCCAGCATCAGAATAATCGAGAATGATGGTTAACGGCAATACCCCGGGACAACACTCCTGACAAACTAAACACGGTTGTCTGTGAAAGGAATTTTCCTTTTGATTATGAAACAATCGTTATTGGAAGAACAGTACAAACCAGACATCCACCATCAGCATTTGACTATTTGCCATCAAGTGTATTAACTAGTCCTCAACCAAAACCAAAGACAACAAATAAAAATTCTGCTTCTGTGCGAAATGTGGAGAATGGTGAGTTGGTACTGTTTCTAGAAAAAGACTAAATCCTCACGTTTGAAAACATGTATCAGAATATTGATCACAAGGATTTTATGTCAGCAGTTATATGCTATAAATCAAACAATGAGCTGTTCATACAATCTGTTGATTTTTTTTTTCACTGGAGATATTCCAATGTTTTTAATTAAAATTTTTGAAAACTTGAGATTCGAATGTTACGATGCTGGTATATATATACAACAATATTTCTCTTTGAAAAAATCGAATACCAATATTTCAGCACTGGTCACAAATCAATTAAACAATTCGTTATCTTAGTAACTTAAAACTTCATAATAATAGTTTGGTTTGGTTTGTTTTATGGCATATCAACCTCAATGGGTAATTAATGCCGACAAATTTTTATTGCTGGTAATGTTTTTCTTCAAAAATATAATTTTGGGAATATTTTTCTTGCAGAAATCTATAGTTGGTAATATTTTTTCAAAGAATGTATAGCTGTTTGTATTACTGTTTTTTTTAAAAGTATTGCTGATAATGATTTTTCCTTCACAAATTATTGCTGATAATAATTTATTTTTATTACAAAATATTTCTGGTATTAAAACCTATTTTTACACACGTTTGGGTGTTAACTATTTGCCCATAGCTGGGACCCTAACAGGTGCTACCACCCCAGTTTATGGTGGACCTGGGAACACCAGCAATTAAGAGGTTGTTCCACAATCCTCAAACCTTCTGATCAGAGTGATTGCTGTTGGACGTAGTTTATCGTCTTACCCTGGGCGCGGATGTAGTTTATCGTCATACCCAGGACGAAAAAATTCATAATATGAAACAATTTTTAAATGATGTCACCACAAAGGATTGGGACAAAACATTATGATTCTGATATTCTTATCAGGGTATTTGAAAATTTTCTTACATCTCGGTTATTACATAACAGACTTCAGGATTATTTTAGATTACCCAGTTCGAGATAGAAAAAGTCTCAAAATTAGTTGACTTTAAATTTCTTGATATTTTTAGTAAAATCTCTGAAAATATGAAATAGTATATTATCTTTGGTTGATGAAATGTATGTTAAATTTACTCTACAATATCATGGATGAAATTTATTTAGTTTGTCTGAAAATCCTTAGGGTTTAGCAGAAACAGTACTGGGCATCATGGTAAAATGTTTAAATGGGAGACCAAACATTTTACAAAAAATGATCACAGTAGCAAAATTAGACGAAATTTTTTTTTTATATGTAAAAGTTATATCTATTTTGATACAATCAAGCAATTAAATGGTCAAGTAATTGCAATTGTATGTCACAGAAACCGGACACAAATCTTTAAAAGAAGGTTAACACTGTTTTCAATAAGGATTGGATACATAAAAATGGCGCGGACTTACTTTTTCATTATCTCTACCATTTTAAATATATTCGGAATAATTGAATTAATGAATCTACATTTGAATTACTTCTTTATTCGGAAGGCAAAACGATGACAGAAAAAAGGGAAATTATAAAAGTCTTTTTGAGTATGAAAATTAAGCTGTCCAAAAAATGTTTCCCATTGATTTAAATTTTTGTTTTCAAACTGTATCTGTCATTAAAACAAATTCATTATTAAATGGAAAGGATGCTGCAGAAACAGTGAATTTCATTGAAAAATTTTACAAAGTTGTCTGTCAAAGAAATATATAGTATATCTAGCTACTCCCCCACGAGGGTTGCATGTGACACAAGGCCGGGTTTAACGTGGGTTTTCCGAGCCCGTAGGCTCAGCCAAAAACATTCCCTTTTTGAACCCGTATAAACGGGTTCAGGGACAGTGTACCTCCCCGAACGAAACTCTGCGGAGCCTCGTCCGGGTTCCTCTATGCCCGAAGGCAGAGAGTTCGACTGAATAGCTGGAACAGGTCGCAGCTAGTCAAAGAAATATATAGTGATACCAAGAAAAATGTTCCACTGAAAAATGTACTTCTTTCTAATTCTGAAAAAATAACGCAAAGAATGGAAGGGAAGCAAGGCAAAGAATGAAATCATTAACAAGTGATATTAATTTAGCTATTGAACATACACGCAATGGATTAATTAATGTTTGTAGATATTTTCTAAGTAGTTGGTTTAATTTTGTTATGAGACGATTTAGAAAATTACGACAAAGTATTAAATAGGTACATATTTTATAACAGTTTAAATTGTCATTGAAAAATTTCATATTGAAAATCTAAGTCAGTCAGTTATGTGCCATGCGTGATACACGCTTAGGCGACCACGTATGCTTCAATACATAAACAACAAGGCAGATTTTTTCTCGCCGTAGGTTGCCATTTCTTTCTGCGGTATACCAGTTGCCATATAGAACACAGTCTGTCCTGCAATCAAGTGTAGAAGAAGAAGAGCATTCATACCTTTCCCAAGGGTATTAGCACGTAAGTGAATATAATGTTATTCAGCTGGAATTCGAACTCATCTCTCCGATACCGCAATCCGAACCGCTATCCATTACTCCATGATTTCATTACTCCACCGTGCCTCCTTAAGTAAAAATCTAAAACTAAAATTAAACTAAAACTTAAATGTTGATGCCAAAAAATACAACTTTGATCCAGGTTATAATTGCTCTAAATGCGGACATTTGCTGGATGAAATGGGATGCCAAACATTGATAACTTACCAGACCTTGAAACTAGGATCGCTAAAGATATTAAAACGTCACATTTGCATATAGCATGCTATGTTACAAGAAAAGATTGTCCCATAGAAGAGGGAATATTTAATACTAGTTTTTTAAATAAATAGATCGTTGTAATTTAAATATTCAACTGGGTACCACAGTTCAGTGTTTGGTTTTCCGTTTTATAATATTTGGTGTTGTTAATTTGAATACTTGCAAAAATCCTTGACAAACATCTTTATGTCACTTCCTGATATGTATAATTTCCATATGACGATTTTCTAAGCGCACTCGGGATGTGGCACAAGGACGAATACATGTGTCACCCAGTGCTGATCGAACTCCCTACTAATTCGCAATTGTTCTAGCAAGACAACTTCGATAACCATTACACCCCGTCGACTTTCCCAAATATAATTTCAATATGAAAAGAGGGCATGAAGTTATGTTGCCAAATATATTTTTCTAAACTTTCTTTTTGTTTGATTCACCTAAGACAATTCAAGAACCAACACAAAAAGTTTTGAAATTATCTTGAAATCGTATTTATAAACTAAAAATGGACACATGGTACGATGGATAAAGGCGTTGGTTAGATCCAGTAACAGACCCAAAGAGTGTGAGTTCAATACCCGGTTCAGGCAGTGGAGAACTTTCAGAGGGAAAATTACCAGGAGATAACTGATAACTGACACCCATCAAACATGGCTCGTGGAACTAGAACAGTCTACCCCAGTGATCGAAATAAAGGGTTCGGTTCGAAATTCCAACCACCTGAAGAAGGCCGGAGCGTACAACGGCCGAAACGTTGTGACAAATATGGCGACAAAGATGAGGACAATAGTCCGAATAATGTAAATACTGTACATAATACCTCATCTCAGAAATATAGACAGACATAAAAATGTTTATATATTTCTCTTTAAGTCTGCATAATCAGTATTAAAAATTCATATTTTATCAAGTGGTAAAAATATGTGCATGAACTCGCATTAAAAGGCATATTTATCAATTTAGAGAAATAATTAACAGATATTTTTATTTTCAATTTCCTCATCTTATATATATTCAATTGGTTAACTCCTCCAAATCACACTGTTGATTAATTGTGTGTTCTTGTTATTGTAATGTGATTTTAATTATTAAAACTATGTATACAGGTAATATCTATTATTGTATCATAGCGAAATAAGTATTTTCTTCATCTTCTGTGGAACAAATTGTACATGTAACAGAAATCACAGTATATTTTGTAAAGATTATCAAAATTCTTGTTTCCCTGAAATACACATTTTTGTAATATATTTTCCAACTTTATTGATACACAAATTTGTAAAATGTTGAAATTGCTCTCTGATTGTAATATACAATTATATTTTCTGTGTTCAATTGGTATAAACAAATTAACTCCTTATTTTTGCAATATTATCTAAAATGTTTCTAATTTATGGTGAACTAGCAGCATGGCCCGGCGTTGCCCGTGCTTGATTAAAAAATCGTACGACTCATCCAGCAATCGCTATCACTTGACTTAAAATATTTTTGCCCTTCCTTGCCTTTAAAGGAGTGCCCTTTGCCGTGCTGATGTCGCTACATGCCTTACTTCTTGCCTATCTCACACTTCGAATTTTTTCTAAGCTCTATACTAAACATAAAATCTGTTACAAAAAAAGAACTAAACAAAATGAACACAAAACGATCAGCTTTAAATTAGGACTCGTAACTGGAAAAACCCAATGAAAAAAAGAATGTTAACAAAAAATACTTTTTCACACCCAAACCAGTTCTGCGGAATCAGAAACAACGTTGAGTTTAAGCAAGCGAATGAGACAATTGGAGTAAAGTGCCATGCAGATTTAAATTTTTCCCACTTGTGACGAATGCAGCTATCGATTTTTTTGCATGCTAACATGCTAGTTAACATTCGTGTCAGTCAGTTGTTGGCTCTCACGCTGGCCAGTAGAAAATGGCCGCAAACTACACGAAAACTACCGTAGAAGCATGAAAAAAAAATCGATTATTTCCACTATCGATGGGAGTTGGGAAATGCAATGTCGCTCTTGGCCTTCTTACTAACTTGGAGCATGTGTATGTAAATTTTGGTGCAAATCCGTCGAAAATTGCGGCCGTGCATTCGTTACACATACACACACAATCAACACACACACACACAAACACACACACACACACATACACACATCCTGCCTTTTATAGATAGAGACAAAGTGATTTCTGCGTATTTATTTATTATATGGTATTGTTGTTATTTAATTGTATGTTTGTATTTATGGTAATAAGAGAGTAATTGTCAGTCGTTTCTTAATATTATGTATATTTGTTCATTAACTAATTAAAGGGCATTCGGAACAAATTTTTTGCTAAAAATGTTCTTAGCAATTGTTACTTAGTATTAATTTAGGTTTCCATATATCCGCCCCTAATCATGGATCACAGTTGCATGGTTGCCAGGCCTGGGTTAAGGATCATCTTCACATTGACTCGTTCATTTGTAACTTTATTTTACTCACACTCTATGCCTGTCGTATCTTCTTTTCTTTTCTCTCTCTTTTGATAGGTATTCAGATTCACCACTGTAAACTTATTACGTAGATGATATTCTTTCATATTTTTTTCTTTTTGACTCAGATGTTTGGAAGAGAGAAATAGACATGGATTTAATAGCTCGCTTTTAAAATGTTAATGCTATTAAATCAAAGCTTGTATTCTCGTGATCTGACACTGTAAGGACGATGCATATTTATAGCCGTGCTTTCAGAAAGAAACACCGCGACATGATCAGAGCGAGTAAAAGATGAGTTCTTGCATTTCTATGATTCAGTCACAATTCTGCACCAGACGTTGTAAATATTATACCTTATACACCTTTCAGGTACGGTGGAGTAATGGATAGCGGCTTGGATTGAGGAATCGGAGAGCCGAGTTCACATTCCAGTCGAATCCATTAAATTCACTTACGTGCTAATACCCTTGGGAAAGGTGTGAATCCACTTCTTCTATCCCTAGCTATGGGTAAATAGCAGGACAGACTGGGTTCTATAGCCTTTGATGGCAACTGGTCTAGAAGAAGGACAACTCTGAATTCAAACCCGGATTGAACCGCCGAAGGCGGATTGACGTCACTTCGGGCTTCCTTCCGGCAACTCCTGCAGCTGCGTTGATACCAAACTATATTGGTTTATCCTCTCCTTTGGAATCTGCTAGCAAGGCTGAGAGGGGGAACTAGACGTCTGGGCAGCCCTAGTTCTCCATATATACCGCCCAGGCCGGAATCGCGCTACTCCATCGTCTCTCGAGACGGACGGTTTCCTGACGACGACGGGATACCTTTTCAGGTTGAGCAATGTTGAGCAGGGTTTGTTTTCAGATAAAATTGTCTGCAAAATATAGAGAATTTAAACCGTAGACATAGTCGAACGATAACACTCACATTCAGATCTTCCTTCTACGATCATATAGTCGAACGATAACACTGGCATTCAGATCTTCCTTCTACGATCATATAGTCGAACGATAACACTCACATTCAGATCTTCCTTCTACGATCATATAGTCGAACGATAACACTCACATTCAGATCTTCCTTCTACGATCATATAGTCGAAGGATAACACTCACATTCAGATCTTCCTTCTACGATCATATCGTCGAACGATAACACTGGCATTCAGATCTTCCTTCTACGATCATATAGTCGAACGATAACACTGGCATTCAGATCTTCCTTCTACGATCATATAGTCGAACGATAACACTCACATTCAGATCTTCCTTCTACGATCATATATTCGAAGGATAACACTCACATTCAGATCTTCCTTCTACGATCATATAGTCGAAGGATAACACTCACATTCAGATCTTCCTTCTACGATCATATAGTCGAAGGATAACACTCACATTCAGATCTTCCTTCTACGATCATATCGTCGAACGATAACACTCACATTCAGATCTTCCTTCTACGATCATATAGTCGAAGGATAACACTCACATTCAGATCTTCCTTCTACGATCATATAGTCGAACGATAACACTCACATTCAGATCTTCCTTCTACGATCATATAGTCGAACGATAACACTCACATTCAGATCTTCCTTCTACGATCATATCGTCGAACGATAACACTCACATTCAGATCTTCCTTCTACGATCATATAGTCGAACGATAACACTGGCATTCAGATCTTCTTTCTACGATCTTTTATAGGCTGTTTGCAGCCTGAAATACGGAACAACTCATTGATGAGACTCGATATGTGTATACATCACCTTCTTTGAATTAAATAAAAAAAGATGAATTTTTAAGAATGGCTTGTGATGTGGCAAAAGGAAGATTGATGGAAACGATGAAAGGGGTGTATTCAGAGGGTTTAATGCTGGTGATCGCAAAGCGATTGAAGAAGAGAATAACTTGTGACAAACGGACAATCAAAAAGAGAGATTTGGTATTGATTAAAGAGGAAGTGGGTGCATACGCGACAAGAATTAGTGCAAGGGGATGCCTAATATGAACGGAGATGGAACAGTATCTAAACAGACACATCATTTATTAGTCTCACAATCTATCTATCTAGTCAGCTCATGTTCATTTATCTGGGTCTATTACTGTCTATCTGTCCATCTTACTACCCAGGTTGTTCATATCTATCTATCTATCTATCTATCTATCTATCTATCTATCTATCTATCTATCTATCTATCTATCTATCTATCTATCTATCTATCTCAGTCTTTCATTATCTATCTCAGTTTGTTCATTATCTATCTATCTATCTATCTATCTATCTATCTATCTATCTATCTATCTATCTATCTATCTCAGTCCTTTCATTATCTATCTCAGTTTGTTCATTATCTATCTATCTATCTATCTATCTATCTATCTATCTATCTATCTATCTATCTATCTATCTATCTCAATCCTTTCATTATCTATCTCAGTTTGTTCATTATCTATCTATCTATCTATCTATCTATCTATCTATCTATCTATCTATCTCAGTCCTTTCATTATCTATCTCAGTTTGTTCATTATCTATCTATCTATCTATCTATCTATCTATCTATCTATCTATCTATCTATCTATCTATCTATCTCAGTCCTTTCATTATCTATCTCAGTTTGTTCATTATCTATCTATCTATCTATCTATCTATCTATCTATCTATCTATCTATCTATCTATCTATCTATCTCAGTCCTTTCATTATCTATCTCAGTTTGTTCATTATCTATCTATCTATCTATCTATCTATCTATCTATCTATCTATCTATCTATCTATCTATAAAGTAAAGTTATTCTACTTTTTTCCAGGTTTCTTCTGTGTATAAATACGGATTACAGAAAAAAATTGGTATGACAAATTTTCCCAAGAGATGAAACGCGTTGGCATAAAATGTTTTCCTCTTAAAGGTTTATTTATCTTCTTCACAAATATATATATATATATATATATATATATATATATATATATATATATATATATATATATATATAGTAATTCATTGAGTCTGAAAGAAACCTCAACAGAATGCAGAAAGCACTGGACAGCCGTTTCGTCCTATATTTGGAACACATCAGCTATCATACATATATATATATATATATATATATATATATATATATATATATATATATATGTATATTTACTTATAACTGAATATATACTCGAAGACTCACATACCCTTACATATATATATATATATATATATATATATATGTCATCTTCAAGTGTACTGTAGGCTCCTTGTGCAGTATAGGGACACATCTGCCATTTGCCGTTTTAGTAACAGTTTTTTTGCCGGGGTGGAGACATCAATTCCACGTCTTATCATTTCCACATTTACTCGGACTAGAGAATACTGTTCTTTTTATGGTGTTTGTGTGTATGTGTGTGTTTATGTGTGCGTGCGCGCGCGCGTGTGTGTGTGAGTGAGTGAGTGATAGTGTGCGTGTGAGTGTGCTTGTGAGATATAGAAAATTGAAGAGAGAGGACAGAGAAATTAGATGTACTACCTTTTACGTGTCTAAAGTGCTTGAACCCTATTTATTTACCCACAGTTGGGCGGGATTCGTAAAAGTGGATTTATTAGCCGACCAAAACGCGAGACCACTTAAGTGATGCTGTGGTTTTCAGCACCGATAAGAGCTGACCTCTCCGCGCGCGCGCGCGCGCACACACACACACACACACATATATATATATTAAGACATTTTTATGTTTATACATTCTTTTTATAGATAAAATATTTAAGTAAATGCTCTGATTATAATAAACAGTATTAAACAACATTTACCGGCCTGAACGCCCGAGAAATTTTCATAGAAATTATTCGTCCTCCGACGGAAATCGAACCTGTATCCTATACGGAACAGTCCTATAGCCTGACGTGCCTTTAACCGATTGGGCCACAGAGGAGTGTTCGGTCGATTTTACTGTCTTTAAACTACAATCTTCCATGATTCTCTCATGTACATTCATATCTGCTCATGGCGTATCCAAATGGAAACAAATGACGTCACACATTATGAAATGGACAAAGTTTAAAATTTTAGTAGTTTAATATTAAACTTTTTGTGGGATGGATAATTATGGTGTTACACGATTTGGACAATTTTGCTGTTACACATTGTGTGTGTGTGTGTGCATATATATATGTCAATATATATATATATATATATATATATATATATATATATATATATATATATATATATAATATACATATATATATATATATATATAATATACATATATATATATGTCAATATATATATATATATATATATATATATATATATAAACTATGCCACGGGTTGACCCAAGTCTTGTGAGTGAAATTGGATAGACGGGACTCTTGAGGGCCATCGATAGCTGTGGTAGCACAAAGCCACAAGTCATCGTGCTCGAGGGTTGGAGCGTGATGGCCTTGTTCAAATTGTTGATAACACGCTCTCTCCGTAGGGTCTGCCCAGCATAGTTGCAGTATAAACCACAGGTGGGCTCTGCGGCTGTTGAGCAAACACAAATGTGCCTGAGCGAGCCTCTGCAATAGGGATTGGCTAGCCAGCCTATTAGACGGGTATCCTCGAATCCTTGTGACCAGCTATGATATATATATATATATATATATATATATATATATATATATATATATATATATATATATATGTATATGTCAAGCTGTCTCGGACAATTTGCTGTAACAATTTCCAGTCGTATCCCTCACCACATCACCGGAATTTGTTCAACTTTTTAATGAGCAAAATCTTGGTCAGGTCATTCTATTTTAGTTTTACTACTATCCCAACTTTTATTTCTTTCTTCTTCCCTTCCCTTCCTTCACTCTCTCTCTCTCCCCCTCCCTCTCTCACTTCTCCCTCTCTCCTTTATGTTTTAATTCGAAAATCTGTTATTTTTCTTTTTTCCTCTTCCCCTCTCTTCTCCTGTTAATATAGTATATCAGTCCGGATCAATTGTCTCCATTTATGAAGAACTTTCGATCTGAGGAGATGTATATAAAGATATACACGAAATAAATTATAGCCGAAATAGTTCTTTAAGGTTTTATTTCTTGATTTATTATTATAACGCTCAGTAATTTAAATTTACACTGAACTCTCTTTAGATTAATATCCTCCTTGGAATTATCTCTACCAGTCACAAATTGGTATTACATATATTCTTAAACATGAAAACAATAAACAAAAAACTAAAAATTCTTGAAGCTATATACATAAAACTGTTGAAACCTAACCCGAACAAAATAAACTATGAAAAATTCACAAATATTCTTAAATGCCTATAATTGATAACAAAAGCCATTGGTTTATATAATTTCCTATAGTTAATACTTCTCGTTTTCACTCTCGCGTGGTCATGTCTGACGTCACGAGCTGCGGTGCGATTTTCGCTTCCGCGTCTCGTATACACGAGTTTGTCGTTGCTTGGAAATCTTTCATGCAACAAGAACAGACTATCATTATTGTTTTGTCCGTGTATTGTTTAATATATTGAAATGTAATTGTCATCTTCGATAATGGCTTATGTAAGCCAAAAGCTTAGATAGGATTAAAAAAACGTATCAATATGGTGGTTTTCTTTCGTCTTTCAATGATAATGTTATTAAGCTTATCAGACAATATGAAAGGAATTTACTTAAAATAAATAGATAAAACTTGCCTATATTATTTAATGAAACATGCATCAATATCTCTCTCTCTCTCTCTCTCTCTCTCTCTCTCTATATATATATATATATATATATATAAGCATTTATTTAAAATATAAAATATTATATGAAAATAGGAGGCCAAAAAATGAAAAAAATGAAAAAGGGGGACCGCCTAGAAAGGTGTAAACAAGTACTCGATGCAAGCTATAAAATATAAGATATAAAATGCAGAGGGAGATACCTTGGAAAAATATCACTCAAAACCACGCTACCCGGGTTTCGATCGCTAGATCTCCTCAGGCAGGTTGAAAAAGCTGTAGTATAGTGAACTTTACAACAAACTGTTCAATATACTGCTAACTCCTGGTAGCGTAGGTGTGAGAAATTTTTTTCCAAGGTGTGTGTATATATATATATATATATATATATATATATATATATATATAAATTATCTTTGATTTCATCTATCAGTGTTAACAAGGTGTGTACCAGCGGCTGTTTGAGGAATAAGAGTTATTTACATCATTCTAATTCGATGTGGGATATGTTTTATTTATTCATAATTTGTTTTACCGTGAAACTCCGTACATGAAAAGGACGGAAATATACTTAATTCCACCAGCGGGCAGTCGGGACAATTACTGAACTTACATCATTTTAATAAAATGGAGATATTGTCGGGCAATGGCATTTTCTTGTATAGAAAAACAAGAAAGAAGTCTTACATAAATGCCACGTTATTTTGCTTACAGCACGAAACGAATTAAAATATTAATTACATAAAGTCTATTGTCCATATTTTTGTCGTTATCATCGCATCCTTTCTTACCATGAATAGAGGGGAAAAAAGATAGTTACCAATCTCTTCTGTGGAACGAAATAAATATAATAGATAGGGCCGATGATAAGAGGTTTCCCCTTTTCAAACAAATGGACTCAACCGAGGTATACATATACTACTACCAGTGAATACCCGGACAGTCTGTATAAGAATAAACGGCGACACCTTCTCGGCCAGACGGTCGAACTCTCTGCCTCTGAGAAGAGAGGAACCCGGACGAGGCTCCTCCGAAGGGCAGAGTTTTGTTCGGGGAGGTTAAGCAACCCGATCCCGTTTATACGGGATCTACGGGCATTTTTTGGCCGAGCCTACGGGCTCGGGAATACCCCACTTTAAACCCGGCCTTGTGCCACATCTTTCCCTCGTGGGGGGGACAGTAAATACTGTCTGTATGAGAGTAGTATCAGAGTAGTAGTAGAGGGTAGCACAAGAGTCACCGTCACGAGCACGTAGACTCAGTAGGGAGTCATACCGCGATACTTCAACACCAAGACTGTATATATATTATTGCTACTAACCCGCATTTCTGGAACTACTAACATGTTTTACCAGTTTGTATTATTACGTTAATACATTTATTTTCCTTATCTATTCCTGGCGTTTGTTATTTATTGATATCGGATTTCATCCCGGAATCCACAACAGCGGAAGATGATATAATCAGACGTCTTAAAGAATTAGCCCATATACTATGGGGACCTAATTGGTAGGCTTAGCATAGGAATAAATATGTTATGGGAGCCGTTGATAATGAAAGAGAGATAACAGCAAGGATTTAACAGTTGCAGTAGTAGTCGTAGTAGGAAAATAAGCATCGGTGAAAATTCAAATTGCAGTAGCACTCATTAACAGTTACTTTGGGTTAAAGGCTTCAAGTTTTATACGGCTCAACAGCTTAATGAATGAAGGCGTCTGTTTGTGAATTTAATGTTATGGCAATTTTGAGTTGAATCCCTGGACAGGCCAGTGTGTACACTGACTCAGTGAAATCGAGACGACCAATAACTGAGCAATATTAGACGAGATATCTACAAATATAGCCAAGTTGAAAGAAAACAATTCAACCCCCATATATTAAATAAAGAGTTTAGTTGGAAATTTCCTGAATGTTCGGCAAGCACCTGATGAAAGCGGGAGATGATGAGGACCGAAGCACTGTGATAATAACAACAAAGATGAGGACAGTAATCTGCATTTAAATAATGATACCTCCTTATCCCAGAAATTTAGAGAATAGAAAAGATATATGTGCGTGTATGTATATAAATATAACTATAGATGTTGTGCCTCCAACAAAGCCTTCATTCGATGATAGCCGTTGTTCAGACATGGTTTCGGTATGGTGATATCATTGCTACTAACCCAGTGGCATCTCGTGATCACATCAAGCTTTGTGGGTTCTCCATTATATTGTAAATTACTAGGTGCAAGCAAATGTACATACTGCTCCAATATTAAGAGACTGCCTCCTTTAACTCCAGAACACTAACTATCAATTAAAGTTACACCACTACTAACCATGCGTATATCATACCCGATTTTGAAAATATCAAAAAAAAAAAAAATAAACAAAAAAAATGAATATAAATCTTTATCTGAAA
Source organism: Acanthosepion esculentum (assembly GCA_964036315.1). Classification (NCBI taxonomy): domain Eukaryota; kingdom Metazoa; phylum Mollusca; class Cephalopoda; order Sepiida; family Sepiidae; genus Acanthosepion; species Acanthosepion esculentum. Next base: position 43,356,443 of record OZ038497.1, read on the forward strand.
TATTTTACATGCAGGCACTTCAAACTTTGTACTTTGAGTTAACATAAATAGGAACTGAAAAAGAAAATCAGGTACTGGAAATTGTAATTAAAAATAGGAAAATTTGCGCTGGGTACTATATACCCATGGTTAGTGTTCTGGGGCTAATATCAACCGGAGATTATTTAGATGTATGAAGCTGAAAGTGGGACAACAGAATAAGCATACGTCAGATTGTTTAACTGACTCCGATCTGTCATAACAAAAATTATCCCCCTTCTCTATTTTTGCAAACCATAAACATCAATAATCACACTACCAAAGTAAAAAAAAAAAATATGTATGCACGACGTCTGAACAAGGTTTTCCAGTGTCCACATGGCGAATGTTTGAAAGGTGCGATGATTGGATTCCGGAGGTTCAACCTTTCAACCGAATGCTCTCTCGTATCAGCGGTCCTCTATCGTAAAGAACGCCATCACTGTCACTGTGAAGATATCTACAAATACCACTTCCAACCGCAAGACACGGTAGCGATCATTTACAACTATAAAGCCCAATATAAGTTCGCAAGCAGACTTTCCAATCTTCCAAGATAGAAAGGATAACCGCCATTGAAACCTGAGCGAGAGAGAGGGCCAGTTGGCTTAACTTGTAGATGAGTACTTGACAGTCACCAGCTTTTGTTCAGCCAATGTGGGAATGGCTCACCCTCCCGTTTTCATAATCCGACTCAACATTAAACATTCGACATGCCTTAACCAGGCGAAAACACTAGGGACATGAAAACGTGATTTGTAAAATTTGTTATGTTCTTTGGGCTAAAGAGCTCAATAGAGGAAATAGAGCGCTTTAGTTATAGACAGTGATCTTCTAAGCACAGCTTAGATGTGGCACAAAGCCGAAAGTATGGGGCACCCAGTGAGGATCGAACTCACTGCTCAGTCGTAATTGATATAGCAAGACAAGCTTTCTAACCATTACATCACGTCGAGGTGTCTAGTTATAAACAGAATGGCTACAGAAATCAACAGATTGTAATGAATCAGTTTAACGTGTAACCGACAGTCTCCGCCACATTCCTTCTCACTCATCTCTGTGTATATATATATATATATATATATATTTCTTTTTTGAGAATAAAAAAAATTCTCAAATTGCCATATTAGTAAAAAACGCACTCTGTTAAATTTTCAAAAAATTCAAACTTAGCGTTGCGACTGCACGCTCCAAAAGTTTGTATCCGTAAACAATAAAACATTTAAAAAAAACATATTTCGATTCGCATTTAATTTTTTCGTCTCGGATTGGTACCTGAATTTTACCAAAAACAAAATAATTTCCATGCTTAAAGATGACTGAATGTACAGTTGAAAGTACTTGCGTATTAAAGAAAGACCTTATACAGCTTATAATTTTTAAAAACAAGGATCATAATATTCATCGAGTGATTTGTAGGTTAATGCACATTTAAAATTTTGTTTCCGAAGGGATTTCGCCATTTTGTATCAATAACTTTACTAATCTAATTTTTATATGAATGGTTCATTGTAATATATATATATATATATATATATATATATATATATATATATATTTATATATATATATATATATATATATATATATATATATATATATATATATATATATATATCAAAGGAAAAATGTATCATTGAAAACTCGATTATAAATTATAATTTATTTCGACAAGGTTTTAATATTTGTCTCATCAGACCGAAATTACAAATTGATTAATTTTACAAAATGGTTTAAATTTATCTAGACAATATTTTTAAAAACCATATAACAGGAAGTGTAGACGCTTGACCTAGAAAATCTATTTTCTGGGAATTTTTTTATAATTGAAGACATGGGTGGGGGAGGAGAGGAAGTTCTCAATCCCAGGTTCATGTGTATTGCTCCGTATACTATACATTAAGCTCTCTTTATGGATATCTTTTTAATATTTTATATTAAAAAAGACTTATTGGATTATCATTTCCACTTACGGATTTGATATTATTACCTCTCTCTCACTCCCCCCCCTCTCTCTCTCTCTCTATATATATATATATATATAAATATAAAAGTGGACATGGAAGTCAGCATTTAGAAGCGACAGTGCTGACTTCCATGTTCACTTTTATATTTACACACGCTCTATCTCTGATATTGAGCACTTTATCCCATAAATATAGAACACTTTAAGACTATATTTCCTTATATATATATATATATATATATATATATATATATATATATATATATATATATATACGCGTGTATATGTATGCGTATGTGCGCATTTCTCAACCTAGCCGATAAGTTATGATCGGCAAGCAAGTTAAAGGCCCAATCAGTATCACGATGAATATATTCAAAAAGTTGTTTTAAAGCGAGTGTCCGAGCGAGGGAGAATACGGTAGTGATCTGAAAAGTGTATAGCAGAGGAATGACCAAAGTTTGATTTAATATATATATATATATATAACTAATTCATTGAGTCTGAAAGAAACCTCAACAGAAAGCACTGGACGGCCGTTTCGTCCTATATTTGGGACTCATCAGCAGTGCGCATCCACTACCGAGAATTGAAACCCTGACAGTTGAGTTATCATGCAAACGTCATACCAACAGTTCCAGCGGGCCTCGGTGACGAAGAGGTAGCAAATCAGACTCAATAGAGCGCCGCTCGCTCACATATTCCGTGGTAGAATGAATATATATATATATATATATATATATATATATATATATATATATATATATATATATATATATATATATATATATATATATATATATATATATATATATATATATATATATATATATATATATATATATATATATATATATATATATATATATATATATATATATATATATATATAATTATTTATTTGAATATTACAACATAAATATGTTATAAAATCACGACAAAAGTAGCCATTTTGTTTCAACACTTCTTGTGTCTTGTCAAGTGATAATATAGAATATAGAATAAATGGTTTTAAAAGTTTCAAATTAATCAACGATCCTTAGCTAAGAGTAAACGCTGTTACGTAAGCTAGAGTGGCCAATCAAAAAACAAGTATAGGATGATTCGAAAAATTTGACAACTAAGCAAGGTTATCTAGATATTAAAAGATTTATAAAATTTGAAATTAAAATTAAAAGTAAAAAATTAAAATTACCTATCAGATCTCTATTAAGTTTTAAATTGTAGAATTACCAAGGAGAAAAAAAAAAAAATAAATAAATATAAAAATAAAAATAAAAGATATATATGCTATTTAATTTATATTTTCATTGAAATTAAGTTGAAAGTTGTATTTAGAATCCCAGACATAGATGTATACATTTTTCGTTACATTTCAGCATGTTAGTCGCCTCTCACGTGAAATCATTCGAACAACATTTGAAACAAAATGGCTACTTTTGTCGTGATTTTATAACATATTTATGTTGTAATATTCAAATAAATAATTATATCTGCTCTACTCTGTATTGAGCACTCTTTAAAGAATATTAATTGTTGGTTATTGGATTTCATTCCGTATATACCAATCCTAAACTTGTATATATATATATATATATATATATATATATATATATATATATATATAAAGCCACACTGATGAGCTGTGAAACAGCGAAACAGTCTGTCCGTGGATGACAAAAATATATATATATATATCCAGCAATCTTTCTTTCAAGCATGTTTCACTGAAAACGGCGGACAAGGAAGATGTAATTAATCTTTTATTGATTTTTTTCAGCATTCCAACATTCTTCCTTTTTTTCAGCAGTTAAAGAATATGGAAATTGTCTATGAACGAATGACGCCAGAGCTTTGAAATCTTGCATGTATTAATTTCAACTCTTCTTATTGCATTGGGTCTTTTCAGATCAACTAACGTCTGATTGTTCAACCAATACCTCACGAGTAACTAGTAGCAACTTCTCTTGAAAATGACTAACATCGTGGTTTTATCGAATATCCGCAGAAAAAGGTTTTACCTCGCTAAGGACGTTCATGCTTTGCTACATTAGCGGATGATGCATCACGTTTATCAACAATGCAAAAATATGCCGCTGAATTTAGGAGGTGAAGGAAGATTCCCGCAACTACCACCACAGAGGAAGGCTTTGATCGTATTCACTACACGCTGATAGATGACAGTGTATTGACGATAAATCAAAATCTAATGCTATTAGGATATCCTGCGAAAGATTTGAGCATATTCTACACAATGTACTTGGCATGAAAAAGGTTGCTATTAGGTGGGAGCCACGTCTTTGGCATCTGATCAAAAGTGCACCAAGCTGATCACATCACGGGTAAATCAGACATTCTTTGAGGCAGACCCAACTGGATTCCTTTTGACGCTATTTGGGAACTTAAAAACAGAAAGAAACAGTTGCACCAAAATGATGATGAAATATTAGAAAAAAACAGTACCAGCCTACAACAATAAATCCAAAAACTGTAATCTCTTTCTGGAGGGGGTGTAAATCGCCATAATAAACTTCCCACAATTTACTAAATAGACGACCAGAATGTATCTGAAGATAAAGAAACGAAAACATGTTTATTAGGTTAATTAATAATCGAAAACTAAAAACGAATAACTTGTTTTGTGATGTTGTACGGTTAAGCTTGTCACTTTTGCTATGTCGAGCGAAATCTCGTTATCACTTCCAAAATTGCTCGTTATATTCGAGACTTCGTAGACGCCGGCATTAGTAGTAACGCCTTCCAATAATATCCGCACTAGTAATACTTGTTCAAGTAGTAATCGCCAAATAGTATAATGATCAGAACAGAATCGTAATCCGTATAGTAGTAGAGTAGAGAGAGTGAACGTATAGCAATAGTGGATGGACAAGAAGAGTGAACAGTGGATATATAGTCATCACGCTGCTTCCTATTTATGCACTTCCTTTATGATCACATGATCTACATAATAATGGAATCTTCCGTGTTACTCACTGGCGATCGAGTTTCAAACCACGGCAACGAGACTTACTCTTACACAACACCTTGTAAAACTTCACCTAGATTAATCCAAATATATGCACTATATGCAAGGCAGATAATGCAACATACTTTAGACAAAGCCATTACTTTAACCTAAACAAGTAAGATAACGAACACCTTCAAAGGATAAAATAAATAAACAAATAAAAAAAAATATTAACCAACTATGTAAGCAGAAAATAAACACATTAACAAGCTATACAAATACACAAATAATCGCAAAGTTTTAATTTTAAAAATTGTAAATTTAATAATAATAGTCAACAGCGGAGTATTAATTAATTAATGTAAATAACTCCAAATAATCAATAACAAGTAATAAACGTAAACAAACAACAATATGCAATAGCTATAAATAACCTCACTCTGGACATTAATAATTTCTAATCAATATCTTTTAAAATGATATAAAAATATACCATTGTTCGTATGTATCCATTACTAGACACGATTTCAGTCTCTTATGTTCCATGCGTGATACATGCTTTGGCGACCATGTATATTTCGATACATGACTGACGAGGCGGATTTTTTTCCCGCAGTAGGTTGCTATTTCTTTCTGCGGCAGGACAGTTGCCATCCAAGGCTATAGAATCCGGTCTGAACTGCTATTTATCCATAGCTGGGGTGTGTGTGGAGAAGAAGAGGATCCATTCCTTCACCAAGGGTATTAGCACGTAAGTGACTGCAATGGATTCGACTGGAATTTGAACCCGGATCTCTGACGCCTCAATCCGAGCCGCTATGCTGACATTATCAATGACCATACATTAGTCCATCATGCCTCCTCACGATGACACAATAAACCTGAAATGTCGGATCTCGCTACTCATAATGCCACATATATATATGTATATATATATATGTGTGTGGGGGGGTGTATCTTATTTGTATTTACACAAAATATATCACTTCTTCAGAAAGTCAATTCAGGATTGTCCCATCAAAGAATGGGAAAGATACTAGACAATGCAAGTATTTTATGGGTTGGTTTTTCCTGACGAGACAATCTTTGATCTCCGGTGAAAGGCTTTAGTTGTTGGTGTGAAAAAATATAATAATAATAATCGATGGTCATTGATATTGTCAGCATCGGCTCAAAGCAATTGTTATGAAGGCCATCTTCATAACTTGTGTTCTGACTTTGAATTCGAGAAAGGACAATGAATCATCCGCAAATTACACAATCTATCTATTGTCTTCATTTCATCTCTTTGTACTTTGTATCTATCTATCTATCTATCTATCTATCTATCTATCTATCTATCTATCTATCTCAGCCTTTCTCTTATCTATCTATCTATCTATCTATCTATCTATCTATCTATCTATCTATATATATATATATATATATCTCAGCCTTTCTCATATCTATCTATCTATCTATCTATCTATCTATCTATCTATCTATCTATTTCAGCTTTTATCTTATCTATCTATCTATCTATCTATCTATCTATCTATCTATCTCAGCCTTTCTCTTATCTATCTATCTATCTATCTATCTATCTATCTATCTATCTATCTATCTATCTATCTATCTATCTATCTTAGCCTTTCTCTTATCTATCTATCTATCTATCTATCTATCTATCTATCTATCTATCTATCCCAGCCTTTCCCCTATCTATCTATCTATCTATCTATCTATCTATCTATCTATCTATCTATCTATCAGATAAGTTTTGTCTAGTTATTTTCAGTAGGATCCTCTTATATTTTTTATTTAACTTTCAAATGAACACGACAATTTTGTCTTCGAAAACTGCTGAACACAACAATTTTTGTCTTAGAAAAACAACGCCCTGGTGATGACATTTTCCTTGTGTCGAAAAGTATTCCGTATAAATGAATATGTATCAACATCGTGATTTTCTCTTTTCCTTTAATAACGACACTAAGAAGCTTGTCCCCGAATATGAGAGGATCCTATTAAAAATAAGTAGACAAAACTTTTTCTAAATTATTCAATGATAATTGACTTTATACATATATATATATATAGGGTGGCCCAAAAAACGGGATTTTTTTAAGTGCGTATTGCCATACATGAGCAAGTGGCAACACTTCGAGACAGTGACCTTGAGCAAGTAAACATTTCGCCATTTTAGTAACGAGAATGAAATTCACACTATCCCAGCTGAGATGTTGCAGCAGTCAATAGGGAATCTCAACAGCAGATTTCAAGAATGCATTCGTACAGGAGGACGCCATCTACAGGACGTAATTTAAAAAAAATTAAAATTCCATCATTGTTTCTTAAATGGCATATTTTAAGGTTTCAATTACTATGAATTAAACATTTTTCTTCCATCACTCTTGGTTTTATTGGATTGTTAAAAAGTTCCCGTTTTTTTAGGTCACCCTATATTAACGATCGTGAAAACTGACGAAATCATATGATTAATCTTAGGGCTCTTGGTCATAATCTTTCATTATAAAATATATTCTGATACATTCAGGCTTTTAAATTTCAGGATTTCTACATTCGGAATTTTAAGATTCGGGATTATAACCCAGACCCTAACAAAAGAGTATTACGGCCTATGTATTTATATATCTTGAAGACTTTTAACAAGTAATTGTATCCTGGTTTTCTGAAGAGCTCTGGTGTCCTCTCTTGGTTTTACCATTTAATCCAATCTTTCTTTACAAATTTTTAATGAAAATGGTATTGAACGGCTATTCTTCGAGATTCTTCCATCATTGTTTCTTAAATGGCATGTTTTAAGGTTTCAATTACTATGAATGAAATATTTTTCTCCCATCACTCTTGGTTTTATTGGATTGTTAAAAAGTTCCCGTTTTTTTTTGTCACCCTGTATATATATATATATATATATATATATATATATATATATATATATATATATATATATATATATATATATATATGTAGTACAAAGATTTAAACACTAATATTCCATGGTCATAATTTATTCCATTGGCATCGTAAAAACGATCCAATTCATCAAACCTACAGATTCAATACTGTAGGTCTGATGAATTGGTTCGTAATTACGATTCCAATGGAATAAATTATGACCATGGAATATTAGTGTTCAAATCCTTTTATTATATCCTTACTCTGTCTTGGACATTGAGTTCTACCTGGATCATATCCTCTTGGAATTATTTTTATACATATATGTATGTGTATATATAATTGCATATGTATGTGTATATTTACCACTAATATTGTATATATATATATATATATATATATATATATATATATATATATATATATATATATATATATATATATATATATATATATATATATATATATAATTTATTTTTATTATCACTCATGATGACAAAAAAATAAATTCTTAAATGTAAATTAATTGGAGGCCGAGGACAAAATTGTTCTGTTTACATAATGAAGATTTTAAGGAAGAAGTATGTTTGGTCTCCAATATTTTCAAGTGGTAACTTGAGTGGGACTTACTGAGGACGTAAAACGAGTCCATACTAAACTTAACAGCACAATTATGGTTATTTTCCCATTCCATTTTGTCCATCTTTTTAATGATGATTATACCTTTATTAACCCCTCTTTAACTCTGTTGAGCCAGGATCGAAACCGGTTCGTTTGCACATTTTTCCTTTTTTTTTCTTTTAATTGTTATCATTAGCGGTAATAAAAATAAATTTTGTCTGTTTATGGCGATTACTAAGTTCACTATTTACATTATACGGACTATTGTCTTCATCTTTGTCGCCATATTTATTACAATGTTTCGGCCGTTGTACGCTCCGGCCTTCTTCAGGTGGTTGGAATGTCTAACTGAACGTACAACGGCCGAAACGTTTGTAATAAATATGGTGACAAAGATGAGGACAATAGTCCGAATAATGTAAATAGTGTACATAATGTCTCATCTCAGAAATATAGACAGATTATTGTGTTTTGTACCATCAATAAAATCTTCAAATTTCTATCTATATATCTATATCTATATAGAGGAGGCACGGTGGAGTAATGGATAACGGCTTGGATTGAGGAATCGGAGAGCCGAGTTCGAATTCCAGTCGAATCCATTACATTCACTTACGTGCTAATACCCTTGTGTGAATCCTCTTCTTCTCCCTCCAACTATGGGTAAATAGCAGGACAGACTGGGTTCTATAGCCTTTTCTATAGCCTTGGATGGCAACTTGTCTAGGAGAAGGAGAACTCTGAATTCAAAACCTGCGGAGGGTCGTTTGGGGACCTTGTGGCATCAGCTCCCTGTATTCGTCCCTCCAAAAAGTGTGGATGTCCCTGCACAAAGCCTTCACCACTATAATCAAATCTCATGTGTCGGGCTTTCAGTTTCTGGGAACTGATCTGCTTGACCCTCATACGTCGATTTCGACGGGAGAGTCGATCATGTATATGTAAGTGTGAAGATGATCTTGGTGTTAATGGCTTAATGTATTGGGAACGTTTATGAGGTGTTTTCTTCAAATCCCAGAAATTATTTCTTTCTTTTGATGTGTCATGTCCTTTCAGGGCGTAGGCGAAAACTGCACTCCAGCTCTTCCTTGCAGCAGCTGTTCCTTCCCTCTGTCATCTACCCCGGACAACGTTCTGTCATCCACTTGCTTGAGCCCGCCAGGTATGTAATGCGTTCTTTTACCTTGTCTCTCTTTTCCTCTATTCGACCCGTGAATATCAGATTCTCCAGGTCCCCTCCTTTCTTATTATGTGTCCCAGAAAATTCAGCTGTCTCTTCCTGGTGTTTTTAATCCCGGAAATAGAAACTTTATTCGTTCCAACTATTGACGCTCGGCACATTTCTTTTTTCACTGTTGTCAATTTAAAATGAATTTTATCAACGGATTCATAGAATTGAAGATTGTTTGAATCTCGATATAAGAAACGTTACAACAGAATGAAACCTCGAAGATTTTACTGCTCTTTAAAGAGACTGTCATGGGACCTTACCTATAACGACAGAAAGAACTCTTCCTAACACTATATATACTACGCCTCTCAAGAGAGAGTGACGTATACGTATTGATATTGGTATTGAATCGAGTCGAGCCAATAGTAGTTCACTCTACTTATTCACTCTATATGTCTTTATTCTTTGGAAAAATTTATCGATATTTTCATGTTTACACATAAAGATTCCAAACAGATCACCCGATATCGTATTATTCGACAGACAAGAAGTTCTATTAGCCATTGGGTTAAACAAAGACTACAGGATACCTGAGGTAAAATCACAGTAGCAACTCTTCAAACATTTCTAGCCCACTGTTATGGTTGCTTACCTATAACTACAGATTGAACTCTTCCTAACACTATGTATACTACGCCTCTCAAGAGAGAGAGGGACGAATCGAGTCGAGCCGATAGTAGTTCACTCCAAACCAGACTGACAGTCATACTAACATCTTCCACATTTTGTATTATTATTCCGTGTAATATATCTTCGTTATTTCTACTCTTGTGTTCGTGTTGTTCTTCCTTGGTCCTAACCTGGACCATAACAGAGACAAAGTGAATGAATTCCGGAGAAAGCTACATCAATATGGTTGCGGAATGTGAAACAAAATTCATATAAATGTCGGTTAAAAAGAACGTTACAAGAAATAAAAGATAAAATAAATACAAAATAAATACGATATAGAAATATTTAAAAAAAATACACACTGGCTTAGAGGTGCTTTATCAAGCATATATTAAGCGAATGCAGCACAGTTACTCAGAAATGCTACAAAAGAATATATGACTGGGTGGGAAGGATTATACACTAGGAACTGTGCAAGCAACAAACAACTGTTCTTGAAAAGGTATTTCACTAAGACGGATCAAAGTCAGCAGTAAATAAATCAGTGTTATTGGAGAAAATGTATTTTTCTCTATTGGCTCATGTTATTTAAATCATGGCAATTATGTGTGAAAAATGATATCGCCCAAATGTCCGCCGAGGCTTCGGCAGCACACCTCCACTCAGTGGTCAAAATGTTTGATGACGTCTCTGTATAGTTGCTCCTCGATGCCTTATTATCTCATCTTTCAGCTGCTTAATTGTTGTTGGCTTGTTGGCATAAAACCTTACTTTTGAAATGACCCTAAATGAAGAAATCTAAAGGCGTCAAGTCGCACAATTGTGGTGGCCAATTGAATTCGCTGTTCCAAGAGATGATGAGACCTGGGAATTTCTCATTCAAATTCTGTTTGAACGTCTATTTTCATAATAGGCTTCGATAACTTTAACAGGTTGTTTGGTTGTTAAACTTTCTATGGTTGAAATTGCCAAATACTCAAGTTGTTAAATCTGAATGAAAAAGAAAAAAATCTATAAGACGCTTAAACTTAATTCAAACTTAAAATAGGTTCAAGTTATTGGAACACACTTTAGAATCACAAGACAGAATTCCGATGGGACAACTTTCAAAAATATGGAAAATGAAGGTGATTGTTGTAGCTATGTTAAAACACTTGGAGCGGTTCCAAAACGGCAAATAAAAAATTGTAAGAACCAAAAATCAGTGGAACTTTCGAGAACATCCTGAATACAGCATGACTAAAACGCGAAAAATACTAAAGGTGAGTTGAATTTTCGAGGAGTTTTTATCACTTAATATCCAGTGAAAGCTCCCAATTTCTACTGAGGTGATTTGGTTTGGTTTGAGTTGTTTTACGGCATATCAACCAAAATGAGTTATTTTTAATTTGAATTTTTAATGTTGGTAATATTTTGTTTTTACAAAAATCTATATCTGGTAAAATTTTTCCTTCAAAAAAGTTTATTTCTAGAAATATTTTTCTTAAAAGTCATATTTCTGGTAAAAAATTTTTCTTCAAATATGTAACGGTGGTAATATTTTTTTTCAAAGTATTTCTGTTTTTTTTTTTCAAAAATATATTGCTGGTAATATCTTTTTTTTTCAAAAATTTATTGCTGGTAATATACATATAATAGAAATTATTAGGAGGATTTAATAATTACATTTAAGTAATTCATCGAGTCTGAAACCTCAACAGAATGCAGAAAGCACTGGACGTTTCGTATATTTGGGACTCATCACCCGTGCGCATCCACTACCTAGAAATGAAACCCTGACATTTAGGTTGTCAGGCAAACATCACACCAACTGTTCCAACGGTCCTCGCTGACTAAGAGATAGCAAATCAGACTCAATATAGCGCCGCTCGCTGACATAGGTTTCAGACTCGATGAATTACTTAAATATAATTATCAAATCCTCCTAATAATTTCTATCATGTGTATATCATTGCTTGAACCGGCTTCTAATGCTCTAGAGTGAGCAGCTTGGTGATAGTAGTCGTGGCTCCAGGGGGCACAGTCCTATGGTTAGAGAGAATCTCAGTAGCGTTCCACCACGGAATATGTGAGCGAGCGGCGCTATATTGAGTCTGATTGGCTACCTCTTCGTCACCAAGTCCCGTTGGAACAGTTGGTATAATGTTTGCTTGACAACATAACTGTCAGGGTTTCAATTCTTGTTAGTGGAGGCGCCCTGTTGATGCGTCCTAAATATAGGACAAAACGGCTGTCCAGTGCTTTCTGCATTCTGTTGAGGTTTCAGACTCGATGTACTACTCATATATATATTACAAAGTATTTCTGGTATTAAAATCTATTTTTACACATTCATCGTGTTTTGATACCAGTTTGGGTGTTAACTATCTACCCATAGTTGGGACCCTGATAGTTGCTACCACCCTGGGTCACGATGGACCTGGGAACACCAGCAATTATGTAGTAGTTCCACGCTCCTCAAATCCTCATGATCCGAGGGCCTCAATGATGGACGTAGTTTATCGCCTTACCCAGGACGCCGATGTAGTTTATATTCATACCCGGGACGCTACTGTGGTGAAAAACAGTAAATGCAGAAATACTGAAACTATAGCGAGTAATGAATGAAAGAGCTGATATTTATCACAAATAATAGTTATGAATATGTTTGAGCTGAGGCCATCTGAAAAGAGAAACCGAATCCTTTATAATAGCAAAATGAAAGGTAGAGAAATCATCGGGAGAAATTGGTGTTTTTATTTTTATGGGGAAAATGTTGAGAGAGGAAAACGCAACATAATTAAAATCTGAACGCTGACTGAGTAGGAAGGGAACAAATTACAATGGAGTAGGAATATTAACGCATTAGGAACAGTGCAAATAATTTAACTTTATATACAAAAGGAATCGATTGAAAACAGAGGCTATTGTAATAATAAATTAATATAATTGGGATTACCAGAGTGAATACCTCATCCAGTTGAGAAAACCATATGTACAATTCATTGTCTGTATGGGGGAGGGAATAAAATAACAAATTTAAGCTCATTAGAATAATATTTACTGAAGCTCATATGAAGATATTTATGGAAAAGAGTCAGGAAAAGTACGTTACGGTGGTTGGAATGTGACTGAAGCTGAGATGCCAGGTCAGGAGCAATAACATTGCAGATCCCTCTTTCTATTTTACGAAGGATATCTAAACACATAAGGAAGCACCAGACTATATGTGGCAGCAATATTCCATGAGAGTTTGGAGGGAATGAAAGAATACTGAAGCATCAGAGTCAGCATATCAGCATAGTAGGTAGTTATGTAGGAAAAACTTGATAAAGTAATAATGAAGTACTCCTACTATCTGTCATATACAGTCTTCATTCATGTCTTAAAATCATTTAGCCAACCCCACTCCCCCCCCCAAAAAAAAACAAAGAAAAGACAAGAAAATACGACAGTCAATTTCCTCATAGGAAATCTTTAACACCGGCTTCAATGAATTAACATGTTTTACACTGACAAATCTTAATTTTATAGCAGGTTCTTATTTCTTTTGACTAAATGCAAATTTGCTGGGAAAAAAAAAACAACAAAATAACAAACAACGTCTGCTATTATTTCTGTTTGCAAAAATCAGCTTCTTGGTGCCGGGGAAAAATAAACGGGTAACGACTCAGAGCAGCGGGTAAGGGTCACGACATGTGGAGAAGGTCTGTTTTTACTTCTAATAAAATAATGTTATCACAGAGATAATGGCTGAATATATTGGAGGATCGTGACACAAAATTTATTATGGGAAAGGGTTAACCTTGCATCTCATAAATTTGCGACATCATGGCAAGAAAAGAGAGGCTCGTGAAATAGAATCTTACGAATGAATATATATGAATAATGCTTCGATGGAATTCGTTCTGAAAATTTCGAAAATAGAAAAAAAGTATATACAAAACCTCACATACAAACACATGCAGACGTCAATATACAAATTGGTAGATATGTAGGTAAGCAAGTTACATACTTCCCAATATGTATTAGTATATATATATATATATATATATATATATATATATATATATATATATATACATATATATATAATATATATATATATATATATATATATATATATATATATATATATATATATATATATATATATACACATGTATATATATATATATATATATTAATATATATATATATATATATTTATATATATATATGAAGAAATATATTCCTAAAGTGTGCTATATTTATGGGATAAAGTGCTCAATATCAGAGATATCATGCTAGTGCAATCGTCAGGCACTCTAAGTGTTGACTTCTATGTTCACTTTTATATTTATATATTTATATATATATATATATATAAATATATATATATATATTTTTATATATATATATATATATATATATATATATATATATATATATAGTTGTGAACAGAATTATTCGCTTTCAATACATATTTATATTGGTTTTTCCGAAAAGTTCCTGTCGATTATTAAGTGAAATTAAAACACAAAACAAAATTTATTCCATTAAATATTTCTTCAACTAAATATGAACTTCTACGGTGCACAACGCCTTTCCTTCAAAGTAAAGATTCCATTTTCCCAGAATGTCGTTTGTTTCTCGGCAGAGAATTCATTAAGGTGTTTTCTTATGTCATCCAAAGAGTTACATTTTTTACCATCGACATTATTTTGCAAGGACCTGAATAAATGAAAATCCGAAGGAGAAATCTCTGGTGAATATGGTGGGGTTGGGTGACACATCCCAATCAGGGCCTCAAGAATTTTTGCCGGGTCGCCAAAGAAACGTGAAGTCTGGTACTATTCTAATAGAAAAAGAAAACCTTTCCTGTTTGCCAATTCTTGGCGTTTTTCTTGAAATGCCGCCTTTAATTCGTCCGTTGCGAGCAACATTTTTCAGAACCAATTGATTGGTTACTTGGCAGAAGTTCGTAGTACAGGATCTCTTTCTAATTCCGCTAAATGCACAGCATCCCTTTCCTAAGATGAAGACCTGCTTTTGAGGTGGCTAATGTTGTCCCATGTCGCTTACCCCAGGAGCGTTTTTCGCGGAACATTGTTGGAAACGATCCATTTCTTATCACCCGTCAAAGTTTGCTTCAAAAAGTCTGCATTTTAATTACGTTTATACATAAAACCATATATGAAATGCGACTCAAAAGATTCTTTTCGCTCATATCATGTGGTATCCAAACATCGTAGCGATTTGAGTATCCAAGCATCACTAAGTGCCGATAGATGGTTGATTTTCATATATTTAGGTTTTAATGCGGGTTATTCGCAATCAATGCCTTGATTTGGTCGTCATCTATAGCGAACAGGGTGGGGAGGACTGCCAGAATGTTCATCAATTACGCTACAATCTCCAGCTCTAAACTTAGCGAAACACTTCCGTACAGTTCTGTCAGCTAAAACACCTTCACCGTACAGAGCACGTATCTTTTTTGTTGCTTTCGAGGCATGTTTGCCTTTAAGGGGGAAAAAAAAGCATCAAATGTCTAAAATGGACCTCATAATTTAGCATTTTCATAAAGATGCAAAATTGACACAAATTAATTAATTTTAAAATTTCTTTCTTAAGAGATAGTTTGAAGTGCGCTCTTCAGAAATATAAACATATATCTACTGATAAATTTGACGTGTTCTAAAATATACTTATATATACTATAGTATATATTTCCATATGCTATAGTATTTAAAGTTATTTATTTATTTACGTGATGGCATATAAATGAGGAAAAATCGACATGAACTTTCCGGACAACCCAATATGTTTTCTAAGGAAATACAGCTATTTGTAAGTACTTACTAAATTTACCATAAATACAGGGTATCTCAAAATAATGTATAGACTCTTTAAATATTAATAGTTAATAATGCATTACCGTGATGTGAGAACTTATATGGATGAAAATATGCAAAACAGATGGATTGGAAGAAGGGGGACACTTGAATACCCACCTAGATCACCAGATTTGACACCCTTGGATTTCTTTTTGTGGGGGTTTCTAAAAGACAAAGTTTACAGCAGGAAACCTGAAACAATTGCTGAAATGAGAGTAGCAATTGAAGAAGAATGTGCTCAAATACCAGAGGAAATGATGCTGGAAGTTTGTAGGTCTATTTCTTCAAGATATGAAAAGTGTATTGAACAGAACGGCAACCAGTGTGAGCACTTGATGTGAACTCATCATTATATGAAAATTCTGCCATTGCCCCAAGTGATTTTATCTTATTAAAGTTAATTTTCTATGTTTTTTGTATATTTTCCTCTCAAACTCTTTAAATGTGTATTCTTTCTCTTGTATTAATCTGATTTACAAGTCAAAATACATAAATTGAATAAGTTATAACGATTCAAAGAGTGTATACATTATTTTGGGACACTCTGTAGTTGATTCCGTATTTAGATTTGAATAATTCGCGAAAGTTTTAGAAGTTTGACCTATTATATTCATAGTTACAGATTTTTCTAAAAGATCGGCGCAGTCCAAAATTATTCTCACCCCACCCATGGAAATTATGAAATAATATTGCTCTATGGCAATTGTAATAGAATAAAAGAGATGTGTTTCGAGAGAGAAAAAAGAGAATAAGACTTAAAAAAGGAATTGGAGTGGGGTCATCTTATATAATGGCAGTTGTTTTTAAGGAGGAGCTAAATCATGTTTCCTGGTCTAACGGTCTGTACGAAGACATTTCAGTATTTTAAGAGAAACTGTGTCACTTTCCTCGTAAATATCTTAGGTTGAAAAGTACAGAGAGTTTAAAAATGATTAGTAATTCCGTGTAATTTACACGGTTCAGTTAATCATTATGAATAAAAGAGGGTAATTTAGTGACATATGAGTTTCATGCATACCTTTCACAACAAATCTTCTGTTGTCAATGTGCGATATTCAAAATAGCAACGATAAAAACAAAGTCGTTCGGAAAGTGAAGAAATCACATTATCGTCTGCGCCTAGAAACTTTTTTATATTCAAAATTTAATATTTAGAATATTAGCGTTTCATCTCAGAGCATAATTAAAACCATTTCGCATTTTTTTACTTAATACCTTTACGTCCAATCTTTGACAGATTCCTTAATGAATTTCAGTCATTTATGAAAAGATCGCATTTTTTACTACTTAGAAATAGATCTTATAATTGGATAAGATTCTTTCAAATAATTCCATAAATGCCGTAATGTTAATGTTCAAGTTGAAATTTAGAATTTGTTCAGTTGTACTTAAAAAATGTACAATATAAAGGTTAAATAGTAGAACAGTAATTTTGTCTTTCTTTAACTTTGAAAGTGGATTAAATTTTAATGAAAACCGGTTCATTTGTCTATACAAAAGTTTTGTTAATTCCTGCGAAGTGAGCATATATATATATATATATATATATATATATATATATATATATATATAGTCATCGACTGACAGACTGGTTCGCCGTATCACAGTTCTTCAGTGTGGCTAGACGTCCGGTTCCCACTAGCTAGGATAGAAACCCGTTGTCAGTCGGAGATTCTACCCTTTAGCCGTTGGCTCACGGCAGGGATGAAGGTGAATTTAAGCCTATTTATATTTAGATTGATACACAGACTCGATTCGCTTTACCGAAGAGTCTCGGTACTATTAACCATAATAGTCACTGCTTACAAACTCACATTTCGTCTTCAGAGAGCTCAACCGAAATAAATTTATATATATATATATATATATATATATATATATATATATATATATATATATATATATATGTATGTATATATATATACATATATATATATATATATATATATATATATATATATATATATATATATATATATGTATATATATATATATATATATATATACATATATATATATATATATATATACATATATATATATATATATATATACATAAGTACTTCATCGAGTCTGAAACATCAACAGAATGCAGAACGCACTGGACGGCCGTTTCGTCCTATATTTGGGACTCATCAGTGGATGGGCACTGCTGATGAGTCCCAAATATAGGACGAAGCGGCCGTCTAGTGCTTTCTGCATTCTGTTGAGGTTTCAGACTCGATGAATTACTTAAATATAATTATCAAATTCTCCTAATAATTTCATATATATATATATATATATATATATACATATATATGTATATATATATATATATATATATATATATATATATATATATATATATATATATATATATATATATATATATATTTATATATATTGGTATATTTCGGTAGGAGATTTTTCACTTGAAGGGATTTTGGAGGCCCATTTTAAGCGATTATCCGTTGAAGACCATTATTTTTTTTAATTCATTACTTTTTGCATGAGAACTCTTGGTTGGTCATTCAACAATTTTTGTAAGCTTCGTGAATATGAAATTAAGCAGTAAACCATGTCAATCAATCTAGAACTCTCTTCCATTTCTCGATGAGTATTCAAGACCCAGTTTGCCTATTATCCACTAAATAATAACTTGTTATTTTATCATGAAGTTTTTCTGTCTTCCTTATCAAGCCGTACATAAATGAATCGTGTCTGTAGTAAAATTATTTTCAATTTACCAATAGAGAAAAAAACACACAGAAAATTTGGCTAAACGAATTAAGAGTAAAACTGTTTAGCAATTTCCCGCTGCGGTTATTATACAGAAATTAATTCAACATTTTCATAGTAACCTACAGGAGTTATAATTAAAATGGCGTAATAATTAATTGTGAAATAATTCTACTTGATTAAAATGCGCACACAAAAACGTCTAATGTTTGGCTGAAGGGAGTTTCTAAACAATTCGAACATTTAAAATTAACGTCTTTTAAAATATAAAACTCGGAAAAAAAATCCTCGTAAACTTTCATGAAACATTTATTCTCTGTTTGAAAATGTTTAAGCAACTCTCAAATAAGAAACCCAGCTGCCATTAAGAAAATGTTTATACCTATTTTAGGAGACACCCTGTGTGTTGGCAGACGCGCACGCACGCACGAACACACACACACACACACACACACACACACACACACACACACACACACACACACACATATATATATATATATATATATATTGTTCTTATGCTCACTTTCGTCTGCCCTTCCTTTGCCCAATTTCTTACGGTGCCATTGTGCCTCGGGCTTTTGTTTGTTTCACACCTGCACGATTTCTGCCATTTTTAGACAAACAAAAAACAAAAAACAAACGAAATTTCAGTCTTCATTCGTTAATATTTTGTTGTTGAATGTTTTGTTTTAAAACTTAGTCCTACGGTCTTAAAGTGACAAAAGAACCCACATAAGGTTTTAGGTACAATCGGAAATGTGTTCAATCTAAAGTTGGTGTAAAACGTGATGCATCGGAAAAGTAAATGACAGTTTACATTTATATGTCTTTATTCTTTGCAACAATTTAACCAATATTTTCATGTTTACACATAAAGGTTCCAAACCCATCACCCGATATCGTATTATTCGACAGACAGGAAGTTTTATTAGCCATTGGGTTAAACAAAGACTACAGGGTACCTGAGGTAAAATCACAGTAGCAACTCTTCAAACATTTCAAGCCCACCGTTATGGGTCCTTACCTATAACAACAGAATGAACTCTTCCTAACACTATGCATACTATGCCTCTCAAGAGAGAGAGACGAATCGAGTCGAGCCGATAGTAGTTCACTCCAAACCAGACTGACAGTCATACTAACACCTTCCACATCTTGTATTATTATTCCGTGTAATATATCTTCGTTATTTCTACTCTTGTGTTCGTGTCGTTCTTCCTAGGTCCTAACCTGCACCATAACACCCACTTAATATATAATTAATATGCCTATTAAAAATATCTATTTTAATCATTTCACCACAAGCAGGGCAAATGAAGCCAAAATAATGCAAGGAATTACTGAGAAAATTAGAAAAAGAAAATGAATTACAGAGAAAAAAATAGTGAATTAAGAACACAGAAGATAACGATAGATATTTCAATAAAATATTTGAAAATCGATGTTGACTAGAAAGCAAAAAGCTGACAGCGATTTCCACAAGCGAGAAGTGCGAAGAAGAAAATCTTAGCATAGAACTTACGGTTATATTCAGCCATTTCGAATGTAATCCGCTAATCTAGTGCTGCACTTAAATTCGTAGAGCCGAGGTAGCAAAGTGGAAATCTTATAGGAAGAAAGATCATGAAAATATTTATAGAAAAGGCACAGTAAAGGTACAGTACGACGGGGGGGGGGGTGTGGAGTGACTGAAGCCGAGATACCAGGTCAGGACTGATATCATTGCATATTCTTTGGATTTCATCAAGAATCTCTAAATATAGAACGGGAGCACCAGACAGTATCATTCAATGCAGAATCCTAAATATTATTCGAAATCTAAAATTGATGAAAATAAAATGTTTATTATGTAATGTACAGATTTAAAGATGATCAGACTAAAGATCTTGTACCTGTTGAAATTATTGATAGAATCCCAAGTATTATATGTGAATATACAGTTTTGTTATGACAGGTTTTTATATTTGGATTATTCCACGCTTCTGTATATAAGGGGAGATAATCAGTACTCATACCTGACAAAATAGATGGGCACCAAGGTGTGGTGTAATGGTTAGCAAGCTTGTCTCGCTAGAACTATTACAACTGAGTAGTGAGTTCGATCCTCACTGGGTGCCCCCCTACTTTCGGCCTTGTTCCACATCTAAGCTACACTTGGAAAATCTCTATTTTGGGCAGCTCGAGGTGATGTAATGGTTAGCAAGCTTGTCTAGCTAGAACTATTACGACTGAGTAGTGAGATCGATCCTCACTGGGTGCCCCCCTACTTTCGGCCTTGTTCCACATCTAAGCTACGCTTGGAAAATCACTATTTTGGGCAGCTCGAGGTGATGTAATGGTTAGCAAACTTGTCTAGCTAGAACTATTACGACTGAGTAGTGAGATCGATCATCACTAGGTGCCCTCCTACTTTCGGCCTTGTTCCACATCGAAGCTACGCTTGGAAAATCACTATTTTGGGCAGCTCGAGGTGATGTAATGGTTAGCAAACTTGTCTAGCTAGAACTATTACGACTGAGTAGTGAGTTCGATCATCACTAGGTGCCCCCCTACTTTCGGCCTTGTGCCACATCTAAGCTACGCTTGGAAAATCACTATTTTGGGCAGCTCGAGGTGATGTAATGGTTAGCAAACTTGTCTAGCTAGAACTATTACGACTGAGTAGTGAGATCGATCATCACTAGGTACCCTCCTACTTTCGGCCTTGTGCCACATCTAAGCTACGCTTGGAAAATCACTATTTTGGGAGCCTCGAGGTGGTGTAATGGTTAGCAAACTTGTCTAGCTAGAACTATTACGACTGAGTAGTGAGATCGATCATCACTAGGTACCCTCCTACTTTCGGCCTTGTGCCACATCTAAGCTACGCTTGGAAAATCACTATTTTGGGAGCCTCGAGGTGGTGTAATGGTTAGCAAACTTGTCTAGCTAGAACTATTACGACTGAGTAGTGAGTTCGATCCTCACTAGGTGCCCCCCCCTGCTTTCGGCCTTGTGCCACATCTAAGCTACGCTTGGAAAACTACTACCTGACAAAATAGATTCTTGTTGCATTGAATTTAGTCATTGTTAAAGAATGTCAGATTAATGGATTTTGTGTTGACAATTACACCATGAAATCGAGTGAGAGTTTCTTTTACTTTTGTCTTTGTTTGTATCACGCGATTATACGAAGTATCTCAATAAATGTGTTCGTTCATACTAAAGAAATAATAAATATTTATTGTATTTTCATTTTCACTAAAACATAATGTAGCTGGAGCTGACCAATCCTAACTTTTCAGTTTCGACAGTGTTCAAAAGATTTTCTCTGCGTTATGCATAATGAAATGTTTCCCCCTCTACACGTCATTTTCCATCAGACAAAATATTGCTAATTTCTAACTACACTACCGCTATTTCCAAAGCAAACGACAATTCTTTGTTCCTCTAGTCTAGAACTTAACAGCTAGAACCGGCTAAGCTATGCACAATGTATTTCTTATTCCTGTTTATCAGGAGGAATCATTTTCCCCCTAGAATCCATCCATTGTGGAACAGATTTGCGTAAAGATGCTGGCTCGATCTTAACTTCTTATATGTTTAATGTCACCCGTTATCTATCGTACATATTCTAATAATTTAAATCACTTTCTCCATTGTTCTACGCTCTTAAAACAACCTCATTGACCAAAACTCTACCTTGTGTGGCTCTTGGGGATTGTTTTGTGTGAAATATCTATAAAAAAGAATTCTCAGGTTTCGTTTTCAGTTTTTTTTTCCGTTTATTTACAATTAAAATATTCTCCTGATAAAATAGTTGTTCCATAAGCTCTTTCTCCTTCTATATGCCGTGCCCCTTTAGAATATTGGCGATCATGGCTCTCACCAATTTCCTTTCCTTTGTAGGTCTTAATAACTTTTACCTTTTTGCCATCTCTGCCAAACCCTGGTCCGCCATCCATTCGCCCCAAATAGTCTGGTAGGTTGTACGTTACTTTCCTTTGGTACTCTTACATTCAATTTGTGTCTTGTGAGTATCAAATTTCCCAAACCTCCTTTCATTATCATATGCCCCAGAAATTTGAACGGTCTTAACGATGTTAAGTATAGGTTTCCTTTTTGTTGCTATTGCGTCTAGAATTTCGTTGTTGCTCACATATTCCCTTCATCACATTCTCAGCATCCTTCTGTAAAACCACATTTTTGTTGTCTCAAGTCTCTTCTTCATCTGTGAGTAGATTGTCCAGCATTCGCTGTCATATATGTGCAATTGATAGCACATAATAGTTTAGTCCTCTTTTGCTTGTTTCTAACGATATTTTCTCCGTTTCTTAATACTTTGCTTAGCTTTGGGAAGGCAGCTTTGGTCATCCCAATACGTCTTCGGATCTCAGTCCTCTATTAATATGATTCGTAGATATCGAAACTCTTGCACCTGTTTGAGCTAGGTAATTCCTATTTGTAATTTGCATGGTGGTCTGTTCATTTTACGAACAACTATGCTTGATCCCTTCTTCTCGTTTTTCATCATTTCTTTCTGTGGGAGTTCTTTTAGTTTAACTCCTGTGTTTGCTATCAACACTGCGCCATCGGCATGTCTTAAGTAGTTAAGATTGTGGCCGCTAATAATTAATCTTGATAGGATTAAGCAATAAGTCGAAAAAATGACCTCGCAAAAATCACGTTCTTCTTATCAATAAATAAATACTTGTTAACATTTTATTGTCTTAAAATCTGTCCGAAAGTGGTCATAAATAAATTTATGATTAAAACATTTTTTTTTCATTCGTTTGAGCATGAAATGACTGGCAGAGCAATTGCTGGATTTCGCCAATGTAATCATCTGCACGATATTTCTCAATTATCTACCGTCTGCAAAGAATCCGACATGTTCCTATGAAAAAAGATTCAGGAATAAAAACCTTGGTAAAAACTGAGAAAGACGTATACACCCCCGTGTTTCTAACATTTTGATTCTCTCAACAGAAAAATAGAAAACGCGTAGAATAATTGTTTTCTAAGGAGGTGGCTGCTGAAAAATAATAACTCGTCCTGGGTTTGAAGTTAAACTACATCCGGCAGCAAGGTCTCTGATCGGGAGATTGGGGAGTTTTGTGGAGCGGGGAACCACCTTTTAATCGCTTTCGTTCTCAGGCCCACTCTGACCTGGCGTGGTAGCAACTATTAGGGTTCCAGATATTAGCAAATAGTGAACCCTAAAACTGGAGTCAAAACACTATGAATGTATAAAATATAACAATACATTTTGTAAAAGAAATTTAATAGCAATAAATTTTTGTAGCAAAAAAGTTACAAAGCTTCACCAAAAATTAAATTTCGGCATTATATGACCCACGGGGTGTTGATATGCAGCTAGACAAACAAAAATAACAACATTCAAGCCAACAAAAAATGAGGCACTGAGATGAGGACGTAAAACCTTGCCAAAGATATATCCTGTGTAACAGCTTGGATAATGAGAAACAGGGTACTAATAAAATCAGTCAGATATTGTCTGTCTGCCTCATTCTACAGATGTCATTGGCGTAAAAGCTTTTGTAAATATAGAAGTGAATTAGCAGGACTTTGATTTTGACAATTATCAAAGAGCGCTATTACAAAAGTGATTTTATTTCAACAAAATCTCATTGGCGATACAGATTCTAAGTTACGCTGTTTCAGAATAGGTTTTAATAATACCAACCAAGTTTTGATTTATATATTAATCTGTTTTAAGGTATTTTTCTATCGCATATTGTTTGAACACTAGTTTAGTAAGAACACCTGATAGACGAAAGACGCCCTGTTGACCACAGCGGATTTGTAGATGATGACACTTTCAATGCATCTTGGTTTCGATGAAGTCTCAAAATTGTGAACATGAAGGTTTAAGTTGCACACAAGTGCATTGAACATGTCTTTGAATTTCAATTTTTTTTTAGGTTCCTATATTCTTTTTCTCAGGTTTCGGGACGTTTTCACGTATTTATGGGGTAGCTCTATTGTTTACATCCGATATGTTAAAATCCTACTTCTGATGTAAAATTACTTGTTTGTTTTATATTCATTAAATTTTTAACTGTCTTAGATTTTTAACTTTTTTTGAAGTGTTATTTTGATAATCTTTTCTATTGAGATAACCCCACTTTCTCTGAAGTTCATTAGTTACAGAATTTATAAGGTAATAATATGTGCCAACTTTTGTCTATAATTTTGTTTTGCTTCTATTTATCTTGCATGCTTATCGCTTAGCATTATAGATTAAATAACTTGGGTGGTGGAGCATTTAAAATATCTTTAATTTATTTCTCTTCTTCATCTAGATATTCAACGCTGTAGATTCTAAAGGCCCTTAAATAAATAAAAAACCCTATGATTATGATAGATTGTAGTTTATCGTTCAGTCTACCGCTTTTGTCTGAAGACGCTGTTTCATTGGTGAACATTTCAAAAGGGGTTTTACAAATCTCTATAAATAAATGTGAATGTCAATGTGTCACTGTGTTACACGAACTCAATCTTACTCCTAGAAGCCGTAGCTCAACAACTCATACCATTTTTAAAATCAGGCTGACTCTGTGAGTTAATTAAAAACATTATTCCGAGGTAGATCTGAACCCGCAATCCTGAAATTTTGGATTCCAAAGTTTTCATTACTGCAATTGTTTCGGTGATTTTTTACTTGATTTTTGCGACTATTCTTTTTTTGTACGATAACAATTTTTATAATTTCGAAATTAATTGCGTAAGCCAGCTGAAGTCACACATGAAATAAAAATAACTGTTTGTACGGGAAGTAAGGACCTCCGTACATCAAATTATCTTTCAATTAAGTGGCGGTAGCAGAATTACCGTTGAACTTTTAAAAGGCAAGCTTAAATAATAATGCAATGCTTAAACGCAGCAATCAATTTGAGTTCTTCTGTAGTTTATTGTTGCCTATCGCATACGGCAGCAGTATGCCTCGCAAAAAGAAATCTCCGCCAATAGAGAATCAGATTACAATCAAAAGAGCCAAGGCTGCAGCGAGGAAAACAAAGTCCCGTGCAAAGGTAAGCCCAGATTATTTGGCAGCCAGGAGAGATTCCAGTGCTGAGAATATGCAAACTTAGGTATTCTCAAACTCCTGCAAAAACCCGAAGGCCCAATTAAGAGCCCTTCGAAGGACCTAGCTTAAATGCCAATTGATAGTGTGGCTTTTATACTAGTTTTCTTATATATTTACTGTTCCATCAGATTCTGATGCAAATTGTACAAATAATTATTAATTGGATGGATATTTTTATTTTCTCCAACACATCATTATGTCATTATATCTTTGTTTCCTCTTACTTTTTTTCTATTCCTTCCAGTCTGTCCATGCCTTTATCTATTAAAAATCCC
This sequence comes from Acanthosepion esculentum, assembly GCA_964036315.1. Classification (NCBI taxonomy): domain Eukaryota; kingdom Metazoa; phylum Mollusca; class Cephalopoda; order Sepiida; family Sepiidae; genus Acanthosepion; species Acanthosepion esculentum. The sequence goes on from OZ038497.1 coordinate 43,382,701, forward strand.
GATTTTATTCCATATATGAAATAGGAAAATCTAGTGTCTTTCTACTTAATAGGGGGACAATACTTCATTAACCATTCTTCAGATATTCAACTCTACTCACCACTCTTGACCAATTGAAGGTCGGTGAGGCTATTTAACACATAAATTGTATCGATAGCCGTTGACTTTGAGGAGTTTTTCTGCCTTTTAACGCTCCTGTTTTTCTGTTGCTAGGGTTACACTTACCCTTCTCACCTGACAAATGTCTGGTTCAGGGGCCGCTTTAGTCACAAAGGACTCGTCCACTCATGTTTAGAATTCAGAGATGTCCATCCCCTAGATGAGTTACCACCCAAGGCTATACGACCCAGTCTATAAAAGACGTTATAATATTTTAAAGCTATATAATTATTTTTAATATTTCGTTTGCTCAATTTGTCTATGAGGAATTTTAATTTTTAACAACTTTCAAATATTTTCCAACCTGTTTGCTATTCTGTCAATTGTAAATTCAAGAAGCAAGTTTCTGTATACCTCTATCTGCTTTACCTTGACATTAATTCTGTTTATATATTTACGTATTTTTTCCTTTCAGCTGGTTTTCGTTTTGTTTCTCTCTTGATTATTTACCGCGTAGCTTTCACGCTTTACACTTACGATTTATCGTTTTCTCTCGCGTTTTTTCGGGTCCCTTTTATAAAGTTATTATGCAGATTTGTTGGCATGAAAGCGTAACTGATTCAAACTAATAAGATCCATGGATTGGGCCGATATTATCTTGGCATCCCAGGTAGAAAACAGTAGCGATCGTAAATATGAATTAGCAGTTTAATTCTCTAGATATCTTTTACCCATCACACTTACGTTTTATCGTTTTCTCTCTCGTTTTCCCGGATCCCTTTTATAAAGTTATTATGCAGATTTGTTGGCCTGAAAGCGTAACTGATTCAAACTAAGAAGATCCATGGATATTAACCTTAGCATTCCATGTAGAAAATAGTAACGGTCATAAATACGAATTAGCAGAATAATTCTCGGGATATCTTTCTTCAGAGTTAATAAAGACGGAAATTATAATTTGGCAAAATGAAAAACGTTTTGAAGCTGTTTTCCGATTCGATTTAATACCGAAAAGCCTATGTAAGAATTTACTCTGTTCCCCCAACTAGAACGAGATGTGACAAGGTCTATTTGTAGATGACAAGGTCTATTTGTAGATGGTCTATTTGTAGAACAAACATTCCCCTCAGCCCCCCTAACCGTCGTTTGCGCTGGCCCTGGTGCGAGCACCGATCCCTCCCTCTGGTGCAATCGGAGGGCGCGGCCTCGGGCAGTTGCTCCCCAGGTCTGGGCACCCCTCACTACAATTCTCTCAGTTGTCCCTCTGTCCCCTGACAGAGAAGACCCCGAGCGCACTGTCCAAAACAGAGACGCAACTGAGAGGTGATAAGTAGACGTGACCTTACTCAAACAAAGTAAGATACTCACGGAAACGCCTGTGTGTGTGTGTGTGTGTGTGTGCAAATATATTGAAAAATAGGAAAGAATCGTTATGTTAATAATCCGAAGTTCTTTAGTATTTTTGTTTTTATTCTTAAAAAAACAGTGCTCAATAAAACAAGTAGAGCCTATATTAAAATTGTTTATAAAAAAAAGTGATTCCATCGCTACATAGGAATTACCATGTTTTAAAAACTGAAGCTAAAAACTTCCAATTCATTTATAGAAATTAAATTAAAGTAAAGTACCTAGTTCTGTTTCATCATCAAGCGAATTTTGGAATCAAAAATTTCAAAATTCCAAAATTCGCTCGACGAAGAAACAGAACTATGTACTTTAATTTAATTATATATATATATATATATATATATATATATATATATATATAAAAGTGAACATAGAAGTCAACACTTAGAGGCGACAGTCTGTTTCATGCTCGTGCAATCGTCAGTTGCCTGACGATTGCACAAGCATGAAACAGACTGTCGCCTCTAAGTGTTGACTTCTATGTTCACTTTTATATTTACACACACTCTATCTCAGATATTGAGCACTTTATCCCATAAATATAGCACACTTTAAGACTATATTTCTTCATATATATATATATATATATATATATATATATATATATATATATATATATATATATATATATAAACCTTTTGCTAATGTTTTCTTCTGTTATATACAAATTCATTACTGATATCTTTACTGGCAGCCCCAGAGCCTCATGCAGTTTTGTCTACAGACAAAATCGACTGTCCACCTGAAAGAGCTGGTCAAACAAGTTTTTTTTAAAAACACAGACGAAGCGAACTAATGCCATGGTGAAATAATGGTACCCTCTTTAGTGGTTGAACATAAATTAAAGTGTATTCTGTATAGTGGTTGCGATTGTGGGCACAGCAGAAATGTCGAATTGGGACGTGAATTGTTGTAATGTTTGTTTTACGTACATATGAGCATTTCTCTAGAATACACTTATACACGGTTAAATATTGAAGCATAACATAGTTATTTTCTTTGCTTAATTGTAAACTTCTATTTACCCTAGAGAAGTTGATTTTCACAAATGGAAACATAGTTTTATAAATTAAATAGTGTTTTTCTAATTCTGATATAAAGATTTCTGCATAGAAAATATTTTAAAACTTATATTCATGTCGTTACTTAGAAAAATATGTCTCAGGGCCACATAAACACGGACTACCCGTGAAGATCTAACTAATTATTCCAGCAACGGTCTTCGAAGAATAATTCAGTATTGATTTACTGCTTCTACTGCGGAATATTCGTCCCATAATTACGAGGACAGACAGAAGCGGTTTAAGAGAAAAAGACAAATTGTGAAAATTATTTAAATCAAGTTTTATATCGGTTCTAACACGCTTAATATAAGCATTAATTTGCTGTAAATTAAATTTATATTTAAATTTAAAATATGTTTTTCCCAACGCCACAAATATTAGGCAATTAATAAAGGGTAGAGGCTGAGCTTGCTTGGTAACTAGTAGTCAATAACAAGGCACTCGTTATTTACTAACACTAGTCTGGCACAAGGCTATAGCAGTGGAGCACCTAGTGACAATTGAAAATTTGACCCTAGCAAATTTATACATAGCTATTTTTGCTAGCAATTTATCAAAAGTGAATTGTCCTAACTATTTTCTATATTAAATCTTGTCTGGCACAAGTCCATACGTATGGAGAACTCAGTTAAGATAACACTGCATAATAAACGAAACCAGTTATAGAACGTTTGATCCTTCTTGAAACAAAAACGACAAAAACATCATTTTCTTTAATGCTAGTTGTTATTAGAAAGCGAGCAGATAAGATGTAACTCTTTGTTTAAATAACAGCGGCTACACGACATAGAATGGCATTTATAAGGTTCTGCTATTTTTGCTTTAGTTGTTCTATTCAAGCATATTTCAAGGATGTCTATAATTGTTTTGCTTTTTTTCATTATATTTGTGACGTACGGTGGCCATTAATTATTAAGTAAAACTCAACTCTTCAATGTTAAATAAAACAGTATTTTATTACAACCGCAAATATATATTTAACTAGAACAAAGAAGTAAAAATTAACCAAAGATAATTAACCATTTTAGTGAATACCTTGAAAGTAGCGCGGTTTGGCTTAACGTCCGGTAAATCCTAAATGAAAACCCAAATCATCGACGCACAATAACTCACACTAATTCGACTGGATAGTTCCACTGAATAATCACCGAAGTCAGTAGCCTGACACTGCTATTTATACACCTGGCAGAAACCATATATTCATAAGTCCAGAGTATCACGTTCGAACCTCGGTGTCAGTAGTTACTCATTTTCTTTCTATAATACGATTATTTATCACAGGATGTAAATCTGGCTGTAGAGGGAGCTAATATAATTATTGGAAATCAAACAAAAGTCAATATCACCTCGCACAAAATCACCACTACCTGAAAACAGGGAGAGAATAAAGGGATCTGTTGCAGGTCGTTGAATGCGTTGAGAGGTAAACACGTGTGTCTCCTGAAATGCCCAAATGCCCACAATAAACATGGCAGACATGGGATGTGAGTCTACGTAAAGAAATGTAAAGAAACGACAAGAACCAATATATATATATATATATATATATATATATATATATATATATATATATATATATTGAGGGGTCTCTCCTTTTTACACAAATGGACTCACCCAAGGTATACATATACTACTACCAGTGAATACCCGAGTGAGTAATAGTACGTTAAGTCAAGTCGGACAGTAGTAGTAGTAGAACGTCGAGTCGGTCGGTAGAATAACGTAGCGGCAAGAGTCACGGTAACGAACACTTAGACTCAGTAAGAAGTCATACAGCGATACGCCGATATCAAAGACTATATATATATTTTCCTATTAACCCGCATTCCTGGAACTACTAACCTGTATTACCAGTTTGTATTATTACGTTAATACATTTATTTTTCCTATATTCATTCTTGGCGTTTGTTATTATTTGATACCGGATTTCATCTCGGAATCCACAACAAATATATATATATATATATATATATATATATATATATATATATATATAATTATATATGTATATATATATGTGTGTGTGTGTGTGTGTGTGTGTGTGTGTGTGCACAAACAAATCATAATGTATTGATAATAAAGGTATATAAGCGACAAGACAATAATATGTGTAACAAATGAATGTGAAAACCTTATGTGTGGCTATGTGTCTATATATGTATTGTTCATGGGTTTCCCAAAGAGAACTGTTCTCTGCGAGAAGTTACTTGTTGGCGGATAAGATCAGAAAAGAACGAGAAAAATATCCCTGAGTATTTATAGTCCGGAAAGCGTCACCTAGTAGCGGTTTTGAAAATTAGGAGTGGGTAAAACGCCCGATCCATATCGTTTGCCATAATATCCGTGTATGTCATGCCAGTAAAGAATGACCATTGTTTTCGCATAGCATTCAGGGCTTCATGCGATTTTCTATACGAACGAACTCGGACATGCGCTTGAAAAAGCAGGAAATATGAATCCTTTGACGAAAAAAAACATTGTGTTATCTAGCCCAGATGAAGGACGGTAACCAGATTCATTGTGAAAGAATGGTGCCGTTTTAGTCGTCGACTGCGAAATTCTAGTGTTCGTTGACTAGCGGATAAAAGGACGATTTTACTTACAATCAGAAAGAGACAGTTGAAATACACGGCTTTAGAAAATTTGATACCTACTGGACACATTGAAGGCAAGATGGCCAGAGGCAAAGCAGAGAATAACCTTTCTAACGAGCTTGTGTAGATGGTAACAAAACAGAGCCTGGGTGAAATAATGAGTAGCCAAGCATTTTTGAAACCTACAAAGGAGAGGAAGTTGCGGAGGGTCATGATTTTGTATATCCTGAAGGAACACGGCACATAGTAAAAGAATAATAATTAATTACAGTAATGTCGGAGTCCGTTTGAACATTGCAGAAGTTGCCGAATATCCTTGGCTATATACTTTTTAACGAAAGAAGATAACGAAAACACTCCGACATCTTATGTCGATAGCTGCTATCGATATAATTTTACGACGTGCTTTCGTTATATTCTTAAAGAAAATAACCCATTAATCCATTGTTTTTGTTTTAGTTACTATGTATTTTATCAGTTTAGAATTTAGCAAACACCAAATGGTGCATATAGTTGTTGTCTTGATCACGAGACACACAGCTGATAATTGCTTATTAATTCCAGTGTGTACGATTTATTTTCTTCTCTTTTGATTCACACTTTGCTCAGTCACTGAGATATTCGATAGGTATTACTCTTTCGATACAACCTGTTTTAAGCACGTTGCTTTTAGTTGTGGGACAAAATTGTCTCAGCAGTATTATACTCTCACGGAAACAAAAAAAAACAACAAAAAAACAGTACAGCATATTTGATATAATTACAATAAAAACTAGAAATTAAATATAGTTCGATTAGAAAAGGACCTCCAATCGGTTGTGAACTGGGGCAAGAAATGGATGGTTAACTTTAAAACCTCTAAAACAAAACTGCTCTCTATTAACCACCACAGGGATCCATCCCTGCATCCCATTAGAATGTCGGAAGACCAACTTCTCGAGAGCTCCTCCCTGCGGCTGCTCGGTCTCACGCTGTCCGCTGATCTGAGATGGAACAAATACATCGAGTCAATTGCATCATCCACCGCAAGGAAAGTTGGCTCCCTGTGCCGAGCCAGGAAATTTTTCTCCCCGGAATCGATCCTCCAAATCTATAAATCGACCATTCGCCCTTGCATGGAGTATTGCTGCCATATATGGTCTGGAGCCCCTGCTGTTTGCCTCAGGGTTCTTGATAAGATCCAGAGACGGATATGCAATGTAATTGGCCCTGATCTGTCATCTCGTCTGCAGTCGCTCTCTCACAGACGCGACGTTGCCTCGCTCTGTCTTTTTTTACAAATATTTTCACGGTAATTGCTCCGATGAGCTGCTTTCGCTGGTTCCTAGGCCTCATGAATTTAAACGTCCTACGAGGCTGGCATCGCGTTCCATCCCCGTCACGGTTGAAACTGTTAGCTGTAGACGTCTCTTCTACTCCAATAGCTTCATGTCTCGCACATCTCGCCTGTGGAACTCTCTTCCTTATTCCTGTTTCCCTGACAAATACAAGCTTCAACTATTTAAGTGTAACGTCAATCGACATCTCCAGCTGCCTTGATCTATCCACTTCCCTTCTCCACATCCTTTCACCTTTCATTCCTATCTGCTCTCGCTCCAAATCTTCTGTAACCCCATTGCCTTGATCGATCCACTATCTTTCTCCACATCCTCTCCTTTACCACTCCTATCTGCTCTTCCTCCAAACCTTCTGTAACCCCTTGCGTGCTAGTGGCTTCCAGCCTTGCTTGGGGTGATAAGCTTAAAGAAAAATGAATTTATATCGTTAAGACGTTAATAGATAATACCAATAATCATTGCTTCTTGGTTTTATTTAATTTTGTCCCAAAAGAATTGATTAAAATTGTTTAATGGATTTTTATCATATTTTTCTTTTAAATTTGTATTATATTCTCTGTAAATTCAGTTGTTAAATTTCAACGATTTGCTGTAAAATAAAGTACATGATAGAGAGACTGAAAAACTGAAAACAAAGTCACGGGATTATACTAATCAGATATATTCACCTGACATACTCACCAGCTATACTCACCTGATATTTTTTTTAAGCTTATCACCCCAAGCAAGGCTGGAAGCCACTTAGCACGCAAGGGGTTACAGAAGGTTTGGAGGAAGAGCAGATAGGAGTGGTAAAGGAGAGGATGTGGAGAAAGATAGTGGATCGATCAAGGCAATGGGGTTACAGAAGATTTGGAGCGAGAGCCGATAGGAATGAAAAGTGAAAGGATGTGGAGAAGGGAAGTGAATAGATCAAGGCAACTGGAGATATCGATTGACGTTACACTTAAATAGTTGGAGATTGTATTTGTCAGGGAAACAGGAATAAGGAAGGGAGTTCCACAGGCGAGATGTGCGAGACATGAAGCTATTGGAGTAGAAGAGACGTCTACATCTAACAGTTTCAACGGTGAACGGGTGAGAACGGGATGCCAGATTCACCAGATATACTCACCTGATATACCCACCAGATATACTCACCTGATATTCTCACCTGAGATATTTAATGAAGGCCTCCGTGCAAAATTTCATGGATCATTCTATTCGATTGAGCAGATGAGCAAATGCCTAACAGAAAACTTCTATTAATGACAGATATTATCATGGGGATAATCTTGGGATTTTCTATCGAATTAGAATAAGAAGGTTTAAATAAATTCAGATTATGGAAATTTATCGAACACGGAGATTAAAGTATTGAAAATCCAATGTAAAAATATTTCATTCTACACTCATTCTTTCAGCTGACATATATAGATATTTAGATATCTTGGTAATAAAATATAGATTACTTACACGCACGAAATCTGATTAGTCTCAACAGAATCGATATTCTCAAATTATATGTCGTCTTTTGATTTCAGCGAAATCCTTTTAACTCAAGTGTATTGATTTCTGCATCACAACTTGCGGTAAGTGTTTGAAGATCAGAGAACAATTTGGAAGACCATTTCTTGCAAAGTGATTCCATTAGAATTGCAAAGGAAGCCTTCAAATAAACTGGTCTACAAAAATTACCGTCCATTTGCAAACTGTGAGATGTGCTATACCGCAGCAGTTCGTTCGACCTTATTCTAAGACATATATAGGTTTCTGAACTGAAGAGACATCACAAAGGTACATTTCCCTTGCCATACTCCAAGAAAAAAAAAATAATCCGATTGTATCGTCCTTGTGAAAAATGTCTTGTATAGAAGAACAGTCTACTTAAATTATCAGAAACTGGGCGGCTTTCGAGTAACACGGCATTGAATTAACATGAGTAGCGATAACAACCAAGAGATCTTTGCAGTTTGCAATTTATGAACAAAATAGTAATAACAATATACTTGTAAAATCAGAGAGATTTGTTTGATGTATCAATGTTTTCAGTATATGATTAATCAGCTGACTTCATATCTTCATTTCTGTTGTTTTCATCACAAATCCAAGAAGGTTAAGACAGATTCTAAACTTGGATCTCGGATAAAGCATGGTAACAATCGCAGAAATAGAATATAGGTCATCTAAGTAATTGAGGAATGTTAGAGAGCGCACCAAGCAGAAAAGTAACCATGCTTATTTATAATTGAGAAAATAACCTGATATTTTAAATCTGTTACTAATAGATCTTCATTCGAAGCAGATTGATACCGTTGTTAATCCCTGAATGTACCTTAATCCGGTTCAATTCTATTAGATTAAATCATAAGTAATTTCGGTTTTAGGGAAGCCATTGTAATGACGTATGCATCGTTCTAAATACAAATCATTGGTAGCAGTTAAGAATGTATTTGGAATATGAATTAACATACCTTAATATGTGTACGTAAATGGCAGCGTACACGGTGGATTTTCAACCCAACTAATGGAGGGATAGGAGATGCATTTATGTTATATAATGCTATGGGAGTTTAAATAAAGAAATGACGCTATTGAGACGTAGGAAATATGTTGTTTTGTATGTCCAGGGAGTCATAACTGAACAGCAAAGAATGAAATTCGCTTGCAAATTTCGTTCGGGAGAAACGTCATTCGAAAAGGAACCCAGATCAGGGCGTACAACGGACTTTGATGATGCAGCTCTGAAGTCATTAGTGGAAAGCGATCCACAGCAAATTACTCGCGAAAAGTAAAAAAAAACAACAACAAAAAAACAAAACAAAAAAACAAAAAACATAACAATCTATGATATGCCAATAATTTTAAAAGACAGGGACTGTCAGCAAAATGGGCGGTTTGATTCCACGCCCATAGCCGAAAGAACAAAGCAAATTCTAGATAAACAAAAAGGGAATTATTTATTACAAACAGATGCACCAGTGAAGCACGCAGGAAGGATCAAACTGACGGCTAATAGGCAAGAATAGCTCGTTAATCATTACGCAACAGCATGCATCTTAACTATAGTCTGACACAAGATTAGAGTAGTTATCAATTCGTAAACAGCTTGGGAGAATAACTGAGTGATCCTGAATGAAATCGTAATGAATATTAAAAAACAAAGAAAAAAATAAACAAAAACGAAAGGTTGCTTTGAAACAGGTCAGCAGTAGTTGTGAGTGTCCAGTAAGGATCGTAAGAAACATCGTCAAGGTTTAACAGCAGCTTTACAGGTCTACCATAGGCGTGGTAGATTACACGATTAGTGTTGTCTTTGGGGCGGGGGTTGAGTCCTACGAGTGTTTGATTAGAGATGGCGGACACTTGATAATGAGCATACATGTGAGGATGGGAAGAAGTTCCTGATTAATTGGCAAAAAGAATAGGTTTAAGACACATACCTGAAAAGCGACCTTATAACGACTACACACACACACACACACACACACACACACACACACACACACACAGACGCACACATACACACACACACAACAAACTATCGTCGGTTACTTGTACTGCTCTAGGAATTACTATGTTCCATGTCTTTGCTTTTAGTTTTTATGTTTTTATGTTTTATGCTTTTCATGTAATACGTTTTTTATGTTTTATTTTTTGTTTTATATTTCTTATGTTTTAAGCATTTTATGTTTTATTTTTACGTTTCTTACGATTTATGCTTTTTATTTTTTATGTTTTTTTAAGTTTTATGTTTTTTGTTTTATTTCTTTTGTTTTTTGTTTTTTTTATGTTTTTGATGATATTTATGTTTTATGCTTTTATGTTTTGTTTTATGTTTTATTTTTATGTTTTTTACGATTTATGCTTTTTATTTTTATGTTTTTTTAAGTTTTATGTTTTTTGTTTTATTCCTTTTTTTTGTTTTTTTATGTTTTTGATGATATTTATGTTTTATGCTTTTATGTTTTGTTTTATGTTTTATTTTTATGTTTTTTACGATTTATGCTTTTTATTTTTTATGTTTTTTAAGTTTTATGTTTTTTGTTTTATTTCTTTTTTTTGTTTTTTTTTATGTTTTTGATGATATTTATGTTTTATGCTTTTATGTTTTGTTTTATGTTTTATTTTTATGTTTTTTACGATTTATGCTTTTTATTTTTATGTTTTTTTAAGTTTTATGTTTTTTGTTTTATTCCTTTTGTTTTTTGTTTTTTTATGTTTTTTATGATATTTATGTTTTATGCTTTTATGTTTTGTTTTTGCTTTATGTTTTATTTTTATGTTTTGATTTTGTTTCGGGTTTTGTTTTGTTTCATATTTTATTTTTATGTTTTTTATGATTCTATATTCTATGTTTTATTTTTATGTTTTATGTCTGTTATTTTGTTTTAATTTATGATTTATGTCTTGTTTTATGTTTAATTTTTATATTTTATGTTTCTATGTTTTATGTCTATGTTTTTTTACGATGTTTTATGTCTTCTACCTTTTTTATATTAGAAGACAAATTGAGTATTACTGACGTATCTGGGCTAGAGTCCCCCAATTCTCACTTTCCTAACTTCAGAGAATACAAAATCTTTTTCACGACGTAGAAGAGTGACTAACTTTCCACCCGAAATCATCTCACCCACAAACGAAATTTTGCAAGCCTATCGCTACCGTATTCTTATTTCCATGGCAATTGTTCAAACGGGTTCCATTATTTAATTCTAACCGTTCAAATCTTTACAGCTAAAACCAGCCATACTACGCCCACAGCATTGAATCACCCTCAATCCCCCCGTATTCTGTTTATAAGATAAACTAACAGCTTTTTAGCAAAAACCATTACTTTGTTGAACAGACATTCACGTGGATACTTTCTCGAATTTAAGGCCAAACTTTATCTATCCTCTTTATCATCATGCTCTTATTTTCTACTTTCTTTACGTCTATAACCACACTTCTTATCCAGTAACATTCTTCCTAGAGTGCCTTCAGAACCTTAGGTATGTGAATATTGATATAAAAGAAAACCCATCCAAATACAGAGGATCAGATACCGAAGCATTTAATTACACTTAAGCTGTTTTCTATAGTCTAAGAACGATTTGCGTTTTTGGAATGAATAGGTTTAGATTCATAGAGAAATTTAAGCGTGATCTATGATATTTGTATACATCATTTTTCGTATACTGATTCCAGTATTGTTAAAGAAATATCTGAGTAAAGATGTACAAGATCCCATTAGGTGTCTACAAAAGTTTCCATAAATTCCTCTTTTATTTGTTTCAAAAACAAAGACTGAATAATCCGTAGACATCTTTTTTTCTTTTAATTTTTATATCATCATTGTAATTCTCATATCCGAGAGTAGTCCACGGGTTGACGCGCAGCTGAGAATCTGACCAGTTTCCTTCATATATCTGTGTTGAAGGCCGGAGAAGTAGACATTTATGCGGAGCGTGACTTCGAGACCTCGATGTGGTGTAATGGTTAGCAAGCTTGACTCAATAGCACAATTACGCCTGAGGAGTAAGTTCAATCCTCAATGGGTGCATCTTCATTCGGCCTTGTCCCACATCCAAGCTGCTCTTGGAAAATAAAAGGGCACCTCAACGTGGTGTAATGGTTAAAAAGCTTGACTTGCTAGATCACTTAAGACTGAGTAGTGAGTTCGATCCTCACTGGGTGCCCCATACTTTCGGCCTTATGCCACATCTAAGACGCGCTTAGAAAAAAAGGGCACCACGACGTGGTGTAATGGTTAGCAAGCTTGTCTCGCTAAAACAATTACGACTGAGTAGTGAGTTCGATCCTAACGGTTCGCTCCTTACTTTCGGCCTTGTGCCACATCCAACCTACGCTTGGAAAATCGCTATGTGTAGCGTGATTTTGGGTGATGAACCTGGTCCAGTACTTTTTTCATTCGTCTTCAGGTGATGATACCGACTTGAAAGCTCGCATTGCTTACGAACACGTAGCCGTTGAGCCTTTCGGAGGAACCTTTCGCCCTGGTCGTTGACTTTAGCCGAGAAAGTCCTCTATCGAACGAAGCAGTGTCATACCAACACTAGATGGATACATAGCGACGTAAACCCGTCTATGCTCACCGGTGAGCAGACAAGAATGTTTTATCCTCATTTTGACAGGTTTTGCTTTTAATCATTCTTAGGGCCTTACCATGCTTATCACCAGAAACAAAAACTGAAAGGGAACCTTTTTTGTTGCCATGGAGCTTATCATGTGAAATGGATGACATCTTGGTTGATATATATATATATATATATATATATATATATATATATATATATATATATATATATATATATATATACACACACACACACACACACATATATATATATATATATATATATATATATATATATATATATATATATATAATTTGTGTATTTAGGCAGTAAATTATCTTTTGGGCATGTCTGGGTGAATAAATTACAGACATTATGTCTGCTAATTTTTAACAAAATCCGTTCATACTCACGAATAACCTTCCATTTATTGATACTAAACGATAGGAGAAATGTGCTGTAGCTGTTTATATTTCTTTTATGTTTATTTCCCAAGTACTTTCGATCTTTTTCCACCCTGAAGATGATCTTGGAAAAAGATCGAAACTACTTGGAAAATGAAAATAAAAGAAACTTAAACAGCTATAGCACATTTCTCGCCTTTAACATCAATACACGAACGATATGAACGGATTTTGTTAAAAATTAGCAGACATAATGTCTGTAATTTATTCTATCACACACACACACACACACACACACACACACACACACACACACACACACACATATATATATATATATATATATATATATATATATATAAATACTAGCACCATGGCCCGGCGTTGCCGGTGCCTGATTCAAAAATCGTACGACTGATACAGCAATCGCTATCACTTGACTTAAAATATTTTTACCCTTCCTTGACTTTAAAAGAGTTCCCTTTGCCGTGCTGATGTTGCTACATGTCTTACTTCTTGCCTATCTCACACTGCGAATTTTTTCTAAGCTCTATACTAAACATTACATATGTTACGAAAGAGAACTAAACAAAATGAACACAAAACGATCAGCTTTAAAAAAGGACTCGTAACTGGAAAAACCGAATGAAAAAAGAATCTTAACAACAAATACTTTTTCACACCCAACGCAGTTCTGCAGAATCAGAATCAACGTTGAGTTTAAGCAAGCGAATGAGCCAATTGGAGTAAAGTGCCATGCAGATTTAAATTTTTCCCACTTGTGACGAATGCAGCTATCGATTTTTTTTGCATGCTAGCATGCTAGTTAACATTCGTGTCAGTCAGCTGTTGGCTCTCACACTGGCCAATAGAATCTTCCTGCCTATTCGTGGCAGCCAGCTATAGGCTCTCAATCTGGCCAGTAGAAAATCGCCGAAAACTACATGAAAACAGCCGTAGAAGCATGAACAAATCGATTATTTCCACTATCGATGTTAGTTGGGAAATACAAATTTGGTCTCGGCCTTCCGCTAACTTGGAGCATGTGCATGTAAATTTTGGTTCAAATCCGTCGAAAATTGCGGCCGTGCATTCGTTACACACACACATACAGTCTTTATATATATATATATATATATATATATATATATATATATATATATATATATATATTTTATTGATATAAACGTTAAATTTGGGGGGTGGAGTAGGGGGGGAATATATTTGCTATCTGTCTACATTTCTTAAATGGATATTGCAATTACTTACACTATTTACATTGTTCGGACTGTTGTCCTGAACTTCGTTGCTATATTTGCGACGTTTCGGCCGTTTTGCACTCCAGCTTTCTTCAGTGTGAGTGGAACTTTGAACTGAACCCTTTATTTTGTTCACCACGGTAGATTGTTCTAGTTTCACGTGCCATGCCTCTTCCGGGTGCATGGGTTATCTCACTTTATCTCAACTCTCCTAAGTTTATGTTCACCTCTGCTCTAGCCAGGTATTGAGCTCACAACTCTTTGGATCAAGTCACCGGATTCAACCAACCGTTTTATCCAGTGGGCCATTGCCCAAACAAAGTAAATGATGTAATTAATTACAATACCTCATTCAGAAATATAGTCATATATTGAAAACAGCTTGCATACTGAGGAAAGTGCTGTAGTACAAACCAGATGTGTCCTTTCCATACCTGGTTACAGCTGAGGTGAACAAAAGCTTGAAAAGTTGAGTTAAAGGGAGATAACTGTGACATCCGGAGGAGGCATGACAAGTGAAACTAGAACAATTTATCCTGGTGGAAGAAATAAAGGGTTACGTTCGAAATTCAAATCACCTGAAGAAAACCGGAACGTACAGCGGCCGAAACATCATGAATATGGCAACGAAGATGAGGACAACAGTCCGAACAATGTAAATAGTGTAAACACATATTTGAGTTGCTGTTCTCGTTTCTTATTTTCTTAAACTGTGAAATTAATAACATCCGACCGGGTTTGGGAGAAGTCCTACTAAGAAAATAAAAAGTGCTTCCGACAGCAATCAAACATGCATCTAAATTCTTTTCATCAGGGAAACCACTTTTTTAGTCAAAGCATGTCGATACCAGATTAAACTTGGAGAACAGCCTGAGAGAGCAACGTTTGCAGGACCTATTTAAGGAAAGCACATTTCTTGTTGAGACTTCTACGGAAATATATCCGTTAGCTTCAGTCTCGAACCCGGCAGATAAACAAAAATAGAATTTTGAAAAGATTTTTTTTAATCAGACATTATTTGTTCTTAATAATTTGCACACAATTAATTTTCCGATTTTTTCCTAGGCTGTATTTTATACCCTCAAAAGAAAATTAAGGTTCCACTAATCATGACGCATATGCCGCGGAAAGAAACATTGCAGCATATTTATACCATTCGAAAATGTATGGATCCATCTCTTTATCTCCCAAGCTCTTGGGCAAATAACTAATAGTTAAACAACAGGGCGCAGTGAGTTCTTTAGACACGATTGTCAACCGTCATAGGAGAAGGTAAACTGAATTCAAACCTGACGAGGCCAGTTTTTGTAGATTACGTGACACACTGTGCTCCATCTATCTCTTAGCAGACATTTCGAAATGTGCATCTGCTTCGGTTAATTAAGTGCATTCGCAGGAAATAATACATGTTGAAAAATAAATGTTTATTTTGTTAAATAAATATTTATTCAGCATCAGGCTGGGCCCTTATTGCTACATCTACATATATAGACGCACATCAACACACACACACACACACGTACACACACACGCACAAACACTCACACAAAGGCTCTCTGTATCTGTATATATATATATATATATATATATATATATATATATATATATATATATATATATATATACACATACAGGGTGTATCAGAAATATTTTTACGAACTTTGGGAACGTGGTTCCTGATACCAAAAGAAGGTAAAATGTCCATATAAACATATGTCCCAAACCCTATCGTTGTATCGTTGTAGCCCAACACACCAACTCATAACAGATGTTCAAAATGTCCTCCGCTTACTTCTACACACACATGCACCCGTCGGATCAGTGACTGGCGGACCCTTTCAAATACTCCCCCACGGTATCGAATGCTTTCGTAGGTCCCCAATGAAACGTTCAGAAAGCGTCCCTGCATTATAAATGTCTGCTACATAAACTGATTATTTTAGGTGGCCCCATAGAGTAACAATCCAAAGGACTGAGGTCCAGGGAACGTGCAGACAGTCCTCCCCTACCTATCCATCTTTCATGGTAGATGTCAGCAAGTGCCTCGCGAACAATGTGACTAAAATGTACTGGAGCCCTATCATACATGAAACACATGTGTCTCCGTATTAGCAGGAGTAGATCCTCTATCAGGCCTGGAAGTGTGTTCGAAATAAAGTCCTTGAAAATAGTTCCTGTATGACGTGCTGGGAGAACATATGGACCTACCAGACAGTTACCCACAATTATAGCTCACGCATTAATCGTAGACAAATGCCGGTGTCCAGCCTGCATTGTACCACGGGGATTCCGATCCACCCACAAATGTTGGTTGTGTAAATTTGTTATTCCATCTCATCTAAATGTTTCCGCACCCGTAAACAAGACTGAAGAGACAAACCACATATCGGCTGTTGTGCAATAAACCACTGGCAAAAGTTTTCCCGTGGAAAGTAATCAGAGGGCGAAAGGCCCTGCACACGTTGCAAATGATATGGATATAGTAGCTATTCTTGAAGTACCCTCCATGAGGTACTATGTACGAAATACTATGGCCATTTGACTTGTGCTGATACCTGGATCGTCTGATAGCCGTGTGCAATATGTTTTTCGCGCTTACGAGCAGACCTCAATCCATAGTTTGTAGTGCCACGGATCCTGTCTCTGCAACGTGATGATAAACAGCAACAGAGTCTGAATGACTCGGCTGCCTTCGTTCTGGGATCGCATTCTGATAGAGCCGTTCAGCCTGTACCATTCCCCGCGGCTGTATGTAAAAGTCATATCTGCCTGCTCACAGTATGAAAATCCTGCCATTGTTAAATGGAACTCTTCTCAGCTAACTCCCTACGACACATTTTAAACGTTGAAGATAGACTAGCCACAAATGTACATGAATGAGAAATGTAACATAGTCTATAGAGAAAGAAAGCGCCATCTTGCGTAAATTTAATAACACAAAAACGAAGCATCTGCGCATATATGAACTTTTGTCCTTGCATGTTTTGGTGTGAGGAACCCGACCCGAAAGTGTGCAAAATTATTTTATAAACCCCTGCATATATATATATATATATATATATATATATATATATATATATATATATATATATATATATATATATATATAGTTGCCTGACGATTGCACTAGCATGAAACAGACTGTCGCCTCTAAGTGCTGACTTCCATGTCCACTTTTATATTTACACACGCTCTATCTCTGATATTGAGCACTTTATCCCATAAATATAGCACACTTTAAGACTATATTTCTTCATATATATATATATATATATATATATATATATATATTGTTAAATATAACAGACAATGAATGTCTATTATGTCTGATCATGAGCCGTTCTAATATTCGAATATTTGCTTTAATTTCTGGTGACAATAAAGACAAAAACTGTCCAACATTTGAATATTTTTTATTAAGTTGGTTCGAAGATTTCGGCTCACACGAGCCGTCCTCAGTGTGGTTATACAGACATGAAACTTATATAAACATGAAGATATCCACTGTCAAAGATGATATTTTACTATTCTGACGTAGATGATTGCTATGACAACAACGGTCGCGGAATAAGACACGCAGATCTTTGTTTCCTGGCCGAATAACCACTGTGACAATGGCTCATGTGAGCCGAAAGCTTAGGGCCAATTTAATAAAATAAATATCCAAATGTTAGACTGCATTTGTCTTTATTTTGACTCGAAATTAAAGCAAACATTCAAACATTAAAATGGCTCACGATCAGACATAATAAATATTCATTGTTCGTTATATTTAATAACATATGTTTAAATAATGATCTGCTGCCCCAAATACACTATATATATATATATATATATATATATATATATATATATATATATATATATATATATATATATATATATATATATTGAGAGACTGGGGAGAGAGAAGTGGGAGCGGAGAGACAGAGAGATATGTGGAGAAACTTTCCGTCATTTCAGTTAAACAGAAAGTCTGTTTATTATTTCAATTATTAGCAAATAAAACTAATCTCCGCTGGAGGCTCTTCTTGCTTTCCCGCATACCCTCTGATCGTGTTAACTCCTTGACGTTTCCGTGTTTAGTTCAATTCTCACTGGAGGCGTGGCAAGGCGGTCGTCAGTATTTTGCGCATAGCAAGTCTGCGCATAGCGAGAGTTAAAATGTTTCGTCTGATAACGGAGGTTGTTCGTCCCTGAGTTAATCCTCAACGCCGAGCCGTGGTGGGGTCTGGCACCAGTCTAATTTTCGTTGAGTAAATATTTAGAACAGTTTCTCGTATTTGATTTTTTAAATTTTTTTATGGACGTTAAAATAAAAGGGAAACCCATTCTCCCACATAGTTCCTTGAAGTGACTAATGTCCCCAGAGACACACCGTCTTTCTATCTGGGCGTAAAATTACTTGAACAGATTGACATTACTAATATTCTTTCCTTTTTTTGGAAGTAAACAGTAACAAAACGTCATAGAAATGTAATGTCAAAATTGGCCGAATCTAATTTTGACTATTTCTGGAGGGGAGTTGTTGTTATCGATCTGATTGCGAAGAAAAAGAAAAGTCAATTAATCCTTCACCTGAAAGTAACGAAGAAAGATCGAATTGATAAATTGATTGTTTATTTTATTTCCTCTCTTCTTTGCTGCTGCTTCTCCTCCGATCTTCGTCATTACATTATTTTCATTTCTTCCATGTATTTTCCCCCTTACTGCTTTTGTTCGATTTGAGCGTATAGTTCAGTGATTAGGGTGTCGGAAGAGAGACAGTAACGTCTTCGTTATATCTTTTATTTATAACGCAATTTAAAAGTTCAAGTTATTTCCTACTTTGAATAACATGGGCTAAAACAACAACAACAACAAAAACAACAACAACAACAACAACAACAACAACAACAACAACAATAATAATAATAATAATAATAATAATAATAACATAATGATTAGAATTTTTGGAATTAGAATTCGTCTATACTCCCTCACACGTCAGTACATCAGTACTACCCAAGAACCTGCTAACTGAACTGGGGAGAAAGTTTTATTAGGGGCACGTACAGTGCTTTGTAAATTTCGCTATCTTGTCAACATTTTTTCTACATTTATATACAATATTCATTATCGATATAAACTATCGATATACATTATATATATATATATATATATATATATATATATATATATATATATATTGAATTGGACAATGTCCGACAATTTATTTAAAGACATTTATGATATGTTTAACGTTCTTTTTATAGATACAAGTATTTAAGCAAATGCTCTGTTTTATAATACTTTTATTTAATACTGTTTATTATAAAACAGAGCATTTGCTTAAATACTTGTATCTATAAAAAGAACGTTAAACATATCATAAATGTCTTTAAATAAATTTTCGGACATTGTCCAATTCAAAATATATAAAAGAACGTTAAACATATCATAAATGTCTTTAAATATATATATATATATATATATATATATATATATATTCGATACCTGTATCTGTTAGAAGGCTTTTAATCAAACAAAATTTAATTTTATTGTTCTTTGAAATAAAATTTTATCAGTTTAAATGCATCTAAACATAAAAATAATGTTCAGCTCCATTAGACATTATAAAATACTCTTTAAATTTCATTCATTTTAACAAAAAGTTAAAATTCGGACAGAACTTATGGGATGACCTAATACATTAAGCACAATTGATCATTAAAGGATGTATAATTTTCGCGGGTTTTTTACGTCATTCTGGTGTCTTATTTCCGTCCAAACCCCTGAATTTATTTTACTCATGATAAGTCTCGAAAGACCCCAAATAATATTTACTATTTTTATTCATAATGTTGAATCGGTTAAAATTTTCATCTTTTTAACAAGAAAAATCTCACGGTCATATTAAAAATTGCTGCAAAACACTGCTGATTTATTTAAGATAGAATAATCTATTATGATAGGTCTCTAAATTGTATTTATTTTCAATTTTTCTAGTTTCATTTTTCACCTATATTGCATATGATATGCATAATTTGGTTACAAGAAAAAATGTATTTTATATTAATAATATCTTATGAAAACTGAGATCTTCATATTTGTCGCCATATTTGTCACAACGTTTCGTCCGTTGTACGCTTCGGCCTTCTTCCTGTGGTTGGAATGTCGAATCGAACCCTTTATTTCGTTCGCTGGGGTAGACTGTTCTAGTTCCACGTGCCATGTCTAATTGATGTCAGTTATCAGTTATGGGATCAGATTCAAATCATATACAAAGAACATCATTGGAAAATTCGTAAACTTAAAGAATCAACACATATGGTAGGCCGCAAAAATTTCCCAGATTCGACCAAGCATAGAAATGTATATAATATGGGAACCAGTAATAAGGAGTGCCAGAGAAAAGCGATAATAACAAAGAAAATTGCAATATGAGCTCTGGTAAAAATATACAATTATAACAGCAAAAATTGCAAAATGAGCACTGGTAAAAAATGGTTGATGAAGACATTAGGTTTATAATAACCAGAAATTCATACACAGATGTCCTCAAGGACACTTGGCATAGTGGATAAAGGCGTTAGTTAGATCCAGTGACATGACCCAAAGAGTATGAGTTCAATACCTGGTTAAGGCAGTCGAGAACTTGGAGATGTGAATTAACAGGAGACAACTGATAACTGACATTCACTAGACATGGCACAGTCTACTGCTGCGAGCGAAATAAAGGGTTCAGTTCGACATTCAAACCACCTGAAGAAGGCCGGAGCATACAACGGCCGAAACGTTTTGATAAATATAGCGAGGATGACAATGATGAGGACAATAGTCCGAATAATGTAAATACTGTACATAACACCCCATCTCAGAAATATAGACATATACTGAAAATTGAGATGTAGCACAATAGCGGGCCGCATCATAGATTCAGGGGTGGAAGCACGAAGCCCTTGCACCAGCCCTGCCTCTTCAGCTCGTTTCTTCAGTTTGTTCTTGAATTTCATTGGCAACATGCCTAGGTAAATAGTTCCGACGGTCAATCACCCTCAGCAACAACGACCGTTTTCATCAACTTTGAGAAGGTGAAAATTTTATAATAGTTATTCAGTATTCTGCAAACCTCTGATTGCTAAACTGGTGTCTTGAGTGAAGGGATGGTAGCTTGATTTCGTCCGTAGATACACCCTTGTGCAAATGAATTGAAACTCCAGCTTTAGTTTCCTTTTTTTCACCATGCGGTCGGTTTTAGCTAAACTGGAGTGACAGGGTGCAATCGAGTTCTATTTTTTCCTCAGAATACGTCATTTGCAGTGGGGTGCAGTAATATTAATCTAATTTCGGGGTGTATGATGAAATTTTTTATGTCATTAAAAAATATTGCGTCAACAGTGATTGCATCAGATTTTTATCACGCCCAGACACCATTGTTTCGACTGTCGATTAGTTGTCCTACGGCCATTGTCTGCGATGGACGTTACTCCAAGGAAGCGAACGAAAATTGTAACGCTACACGACACACTGGCAAGCCTTACCAGTGAGCAAATGAAAGTACTATAGACTGGCCTGGAAACTCTACTGATTTAAATCCAATCGAGAATCTGTGATCAATCGGCAAGGAACTACTTCATGGAATGGATGTAGGAAGCACTAACATGTGCACTAGGTCACGTTTTATTGAAAAAATACGAAAAAATAATAACGGAATTATTTGTTTTGTTTCAATTAATTTGCACAAGTCGGTGATAGGCATACGGCGATACAACGTTGGAACACCAGTTCTTATCCGATCACCGAAGTTAAGCAACTTTGAAAATGGTCAGTAACTAGATGGGTGACCGATCGGGAATATCAGGAGCTGTAAGCTTCGATGTGTGGCTAGCATAACTGACAAAAGCTCGGAATGAGAACTCGGAGAGCCGAGTTCGAATTCCGGTCGTGTTCTTCACATTCACTTACATGCAAATGCCTGCGGGAAAAGATATGAATCCAACCTTTTTATTCCCCACTATGGGTTAAATAGAAAGACTATCCGAAAATCATTATTACATCCTCCCCAATATCATTCAACATTACGTTTCAGCTTTAAAGGACCTCAAAAGGTTGATAAACCTTAAAATACATATAAAGGATGTTCCAGTAACTTGACCGATTTTAAATGTGAATTAAGTTCAAGTGCCTAATGATTTTTTTTCTTTTTCTTTCAGATTTAACAACGTGAGACGTTGGCAATTTCAACCATGGAAATATTAACAATCAAACAACGTGTTCAAGTTTCAAGAGTGCAATTGGAAAAATTGTTCGTAAATTCAAACAAACTGGGTCGATGGATGATGTGAAAACACCATTGCATGCTCGTTTACGCTGTTCAGCTGAAAACATTGCTGCAGTGCAGGAGAATGTGGCCGAAAATCCAGACACCTCTATTCGTCATGGCGCGCAGGAATTGAACTTCTCCACATCAACGTTACATCGTTTCCAATTGCACTCTCGGTTGGTCGATTATGTTGACCCAAAAATCACAAATTGCGCTAAATGCATTTTTGTTTGAACGTCTTTTTTCGTAAAAGGCTTCCATAACTTTAGCACGTGGTTTGATTGTTAATCTTTCCATGGTTGAAACTGCCAAAGACTTAAGTTGTTAAATCTGAAAGAAAAAGAAAGAAAATCATTAGACGCTTAATCTTAATTCACATTTAAAATCGGTCCATGTTATTGGAACAGATGTTTTTAACAAAATGAACTACGTACTTTAATCCTGTTCATATATAATAATAATAAACTAAACTTTTCTGTATGTTTCATTAATTCTGTAGCTCCGTCTTTGTCTTATTTCTTAACCCGATCTATAATCTCCCCAAGTGAATTTTATTTGACTACAATATCTGACCATTGACTAAGCAAATAAATACATATCCAGTATACCAGTTCTTCTCAAACCTAAGAATCTCCCAAATCCTGCTGCCACCACTGTGACATATAATTCATCAAGTAAACTCTGATTCACGTGGAGGAAGCACTAAAAGGCCATTAACTTAACTTTACTTAAGAACGTGAGACTGCATATACAGAGTGAAATCGATAAATTGTCATCTAAAAGACGCGAAAATTAAAATAATACTGACATTAGATTTTAACAGATATACAAAAATTACACAAAAATATCTTGAAATACTAAAGATTAAATTTATTAAATAAAATCACCATTGGCTTTAAACCAGGGCCTCCAGACGACTTCCGAATCTTTTGTCTCACTTCTGGACGGTGTTCGTGTTTAAAATTTATAAATGCTGCCATAATCATTGCCTTCGGTTCATTTTGGGCGTTACAATGAGTTTTGTTTCTCTCTCGATCAACTCTGCCCCACACACGATAATCAAGGGGGTTGCAGTCTGGGGAGTTACGTGGCCAGATGTAAGGGGTGATGTGTTCGCAGAAAGTGTCTGACAGTCATCTGCTTGTGTGGCATGATAAAGAGGCTTGTTGCCAGACATAGGGTAACCTATGCAGTAACCCTCTTGAACCATGGCAGCACTACCCCCTCAAGGCACATGATATAGGCCTCCGTGATGACTCTGCGGCACTCACCAACAAATTGACGAATTCTTTTCTTATGGGAACGATCAGAGTAGATTGCTTACCTTAGACTCATTCAACTCCTTCCGAATCAGTTGAAATGTTCTCAGATTGACACCCAAACACGCTGAGATGTTCGTATTGAAACTTGGAAGCAGTACTGCATCCTATTTCCAAATATCTAGCAGAATGAATTGCATCACGGTGTTATTTTTCTCACAGACGGTGCCCAGCTGATCTTACTATACTGTGCAGTCGACAAAATCAAAAACAAACACCACGCATGCGCGAAATTAAATGATAATTTACCCATTGCACACTGTATGCAATAGTATTATCATTTAATTTAAGAATTTTAAAATGTTTATAAAGATTTTCATACTATATATATACATACATGTATATATATATATAGTATACACTATATACATGTATATATGTACATATGTATATATATATATCGTATATACTATATATATTCATACATGTATATATATGGATATATATAACTATATCTAATCTAATTCGTTACCGCTTCGTCACCGAGATCCATTGGTACAGTTAGTATGGTGTTTGCCTCTTATCGTAACTGTTTGGGTTTCAATTCTATGTCGTGGATACACGCTGCTGATGAGTCCCAAATATAGGCCAAAACGGCCGTCCAGTGCTTTTTGCATTCTGTTGAGGTTTCTCCTAGACTCGATAAATGACTTAATTATGATTATTTCAAATCCACTAATTATTTCTGTATG